>JAECXX010000051.1:608125-1216250 GCA_018153305.1 Drosophila kurseongensis
TTTTTGCCGGCTTCGCTATCATTTACAGTGAAACTTCGAAACTTACCATTTTTAGAAAGTTATAGGAAACTAGAAATTTTATTTTACAGACGTATCAAAATTGTTGTTCTTTTAATTGTAAAAACATATCCAAAATATATTATAACTTGTTTATTTAAAAAAGCTACACTGATCAATTTCTCTACAAATTGTTTAGAAGTTTGACAAAAAGGTAATAGGCTAAAATATATTTTAAATTTTATTGATCAATTATTTTAGTCTTAATTAAATCTCATTCCTTTTTTTTTAAACAATCTTATTAAAGCTCATAAATGAAAGGGATATTTGTATTAAAATAGTACTTGCTTGACTTGATAATTTTTGTTCGAGCAATTGAAATTCCACTGTACACACACACAAACTTCCACCGAGAAGCGGGCAAACAAGTGGTTGCAGGTCGGTTGGGGTCGCAAAGGTGATTAAAATGCGGCTACTTGGTGAAAAATCGGCATTCCAATGCAGCTTTACATATGCAAAATATTCTACACCGGCATAATAGAATGGCAGAAACTACATTTAATAACGGTAATGACGTAAAAGTAAAGGGAGAATTGCAAAAGATGCCGACATAACAGCATATTGAGCACCACGACCACCGAAAACAAAGGCCCAAGTGCGCACACACACACAGAATCACACCCATGCATGTATTTATATTTGATCGCTACGTCACTTAGTACGCGAATGTAGTAGGCTCAAAATTTTCAATTCACCGAAGAAATTAATCAGTTGATTGGCACTTACAGGCACTACCGGAGCATTAATTAATTCCCACTACTGTTGTCTATTATTGTACCAGTCGAAATTGTCGCGACGAGCAGCACGTGCACACGCACACACACACACCAACGGACAAACGGACCAACGGACCGTATGCGCAACACACGACTGCTTCCTTCAAAAGTCTGAGAGCGAATGAAAAAATTTGAAGAGTGAGCGCCTAAGTAATGCGTGAGTTTCGGATGCCGCGAGTAAGAAAGAGAGGCGGCTAAGTGGGAGAGTAGCGAGAGAGAAAGAAAGTCTCTCTCCTACACTATACTACAAGAATTAAAGGGCGATTTGATTAAAGTAGACTGGTAACCAAAAATGTATTATTTATACATATATGCTTATCACTCATATGAAATGTTCTCATTGGCTATAGAGCTTATTAAAATAAATGTATTTACTTGAATACCGGCTTTCATTACAACTGAATACAAATTAAATAAAATTTAAAGGTTATTAAATACAAAATCGCCTAACGATAAATAATTGTATTAAATGAATATTTATTTAAATCATTTTAAGCAATATAGTTCTGATGAGATATAACAACAATTTTTTTTATTTACAGAATTTCATTTATATTAACAATAACTGTTTTGTAAATTATTTGAATGAGCGATAAAATCCTGTTTAGCTAATGGCCTCCTTTTTATTCACTTGCAAACATAGCAAATTTGTTTTGTTCGCAGTTTTAACATTAGCAAAAGTAAATTTAAACACACGCCTCCAAAGGTGGGGAAAAAACTGGGGGAAAAAGAACGGGAAGAGAGCCAAAGCTTCAAACAAGTAAGAAACAAATGCAAGCTTTTTACATGTTCTGTGTAAACGTAAAAAATGTAACTTCGTCAATAAATGAAAATGTGTTAACTTAATTATATATTTAAAATAATTATTATTATTTATATTAAGTTATGGTTATTCAGCAAAATACAATAAAGTACCAACAAATGTTGTTGTATCATAAGTACACAATTTGTATTTTCAGCTGAACAACACTCACATGTCTATGTACGCATTAAGGACACACAAGCAACACTACCGCCTCCTTTCATTTTGTGTAAACACACACGGCAACAGTTGTTCTATTTTGGCGCCAAAAATAGCTGAGAACGTAAACAAAAGCCTGTCTACTATGCTCGCGCCAAAAGCTCGCTCTTGCACTCAATATCGCTCTCGAAAAGTGTGTTACAGGATGTAGGTCAACCACTGCGTATGAGTGATACTGCGAAGGCAATAGAATTTCGCTTTCAGTTATTACACTTTTAGTTGTGCGACTCGCGTACAACGGGACACTTCACACGGATAATGTGAAAAGCCAATCGCAGGTTTTTTCTAGGTGCTGCGAAGGAAATTCGCGCGCGACTTTTCCGAATCAATACAGCGACTTGAGTGCCGGGCCAAGAAAAAACGCTATAAAGGAAAGCAAACGGAAATACAAAGAGGCCGAACAATTGAATTTTATTTTTGGTAACTCATTGACATCGTTCACAGAAAAAGGCAAGTGACTCTCAAACTGGGCAAAGGCTCCAGGTAAAAGTTGCACGGAAAAAAGAAATTTGCAATTGGTCTTGTCCAAAAAAAAAATGTGAAAAACAATAGTTTCAAACAAAAAATTCATCATTATTTTTTTGTGTGTGGCATTAAAAATGCAAAAGTCCTAAGTGGCGACTTTCCGAAGTCCACCTGCGAAAAGGTTTGGCTCTTATCGCGACTCTAGAGACTCTCCCATCGGTTTCATTCAACTTGAAGCATGTAAATTACACATACGCAGCGTTGTCCCCGGCAAAGTTTTCAAAAAAGTATAAAACGCAGTGTCAAGTGACAGAAAGAGCTGTCAAGTGGGATGGCAAAACTGACTTGGTGGCCATTTCAAATATTTATGAAAGCCTGCGCGTTTCCATGAAGCCTTCAACTTTTTTCTCGCCTTCGTTGTTGTTGTTCTTGTTTATCCTTTATTTTTCGGTGGCAGCCTTTCGCACTCGACATCAAGGGTAATTAAAATGTGGACACATTAAGGCGTCTCTAAGTCCTGTGGTTGTGGTTAGCCCCTCACACACATACACATACTCACAAAGAGATCCTTGCAGCTGGTGACGAGTCAGGCGACAGAAAAAGTTTAGGATTTGCGTTTAGGTTAAGTTGCCCCCGCAAAGTGGAACGTTTTATATGCTCTGGGGGACGGAGCTGTCGTGTTTTAGCTGAGTTTACCTCCATATTCTCCTGCCCGTATAACTAAACAAATATTTTAATTAGTTAGATAGATTAACACTGCATGTTAAAGCCAAGCGTGCGTTAGTGTTTTCCTACCCGTATGCTTAATTATAAAGATCCTTTCTTCAATTTTATTCATGTGGATTTAAATAATTTATTCATTTAAGAATATAAGAGTCTTACAATCGAGATTTTCAGATAAATTAACATTAAAGAATAGATTTAAATATATTGAACAATAAAAAAGCCGACTAGAAAACGTCCACAACACAAGATTTTATGAGCCATGAATAACAAATCCTTAAGCGGAAGTAGTATTTTCGAAAGAAATTTTCCCACATCAAGTTTTTCCTTAAAGAATCCTTGACATTGTATCCTTTGACCCAACTAAGCCTCATTAATAATCGGCTCCCTTTTTTGGCTTCCTTTGTTTTTTTTTATTGCCGCAATCAACGATTTCCGTGCGTGTTTCTTCACTTTGGTATTAAGGCTGTCGGCATTTCAGGGCAACAATAAATAGAAACAAACTTGTGTTTAATTCATAAGGCAAAGCATTCCAATAGTACTTTGATGCCCAGTTGTGGTCAGTACTGTTGATGTCAGCGTTGGCTTCGACTGATATTAAAGCCCAATAATGGAGTCGGATTACGGGGAAAACACATGGTACATGCCTTGAATGGAGGATAATTTAATGGACGAAACTTGGGTGGCGAAACTTTCATTTGCAGTACAGTACGGCCTGACTCCCATGTTGGTTATTTTATATGTATCCCCGAGGCCGCTTAACGTTAACATCATCTGCATATAACAAGTTGGGTAAATTTTCTTTTTGGCTAACCAAACGTAGTCAAAAAAAGTGTTTGACATGACTGGCGAAAATATGCTTTAAGGCCTTCCGGAAGGTCCCAAACATTTGGCTTTGTAAAGAAAATTTACCTAAACAGTAAATGGCCAAAACGTGTTCGGTTGAGTTCCACACGAATGATTAGAGTGTTTTCTGAAAATCTTAAAGGCACAGCATAAAAATCAACTAAGTTAAAGCAAGTTTAAATTGAGTGTTTCTGATTGAACTACCATCTGGAGAACCTTGAATCACCCCTTAGCTCTAATTCAATTCAGACCTCATTTAATGTTTGCTTCAATGTATCAAAGACATTTGTCTGCAATCAATGTTGCTTCCGATACACAGAAAAAAATCTGTATTGAAATAAATAAATAAAAAAACATCTTGGAAGCCAAAAATGTGTTTAAGCATATAAAGAATAATTGGTGATGATGATTCAATAAAAAAATGATGATGGACCTCAAAATAAATTACTGAGTTCAATTCCAAGTTTTGTAAAATATTTTGCCCGGTGTCTGAATGTCTGCCTGACCTGCTACTCATCAAATTTACCTTCAGTGGGCCAGGTCTCCCTGGTTTTCCTCGTTTTGCTCGACTGGAGCCGCCGCTCCATAAATCAAAGGCCATGTGACGCAATTTTCTTGCAATCGCCAGCGATGCTACACGAAAGCTAAACAAAACAAATAAGAATATTCCCAATTTGTTTACATTGTTCGCTCAATAAAGTCAAGGCGCTGTCATCGTGTGACCTCGATTACCGCCCGGGAATTGTCACAGTTTAGTTTTAAATTAACTTTTATGGCACGTTTGCTCAGGGAAAGTTTTATTACCAGCTCGCCTTTACATCTGCCACGCCCCCACAAGCGGGTTCAAAGTTGAAAAACCTCAACCTATACAAGTTTGAGGATAAAATCAAAGCAGCCAGCATAAAATATTTAATAGGCAATTAAACTAATGCATGTGTGTCATGTATGTTTCTTCATTCAAAAGGATGCAGGATATGCCTGGGCAGGCTCTCGAAATTTCCCTAAGGCTTCATTGTGCCATTAATCGAGAAATACGTATGCATGTTCCCACCGGAAAGAAGAAAATCACTTCCTTTGATTCGTGCAGCTTGGAGTTTAATTCCAAAAACTCTGTATTAAAACCTTGGTTGGCAATTTTGGTTTCTTGACATTTTTTTTACATTTTTTTTAAATTTTTATGATGTAACATTTCGAAATTTTTGGAAAACCGCTTTGCAGAAAAATTATATAAAACTTGCACTTTTAGTCAAAAACTTTTCTAACTAAAGTCAGATTTCTAAGTGGTATACCTCAATTCCTGGCTTAATTCCCCAAGATCTGCATTACATAAATATATATGCATCGCTTAAAATGTATTTAAATAATATGAAATAACGTCAAAAAGATATTTTTAGATCCCATAAATATAATATCTGCATGTAGGAGCTATTTCGGTCAGAGAAATTGGGTTAATTTTGAGGGCATATTTTCCCTGTGCCAGGACATGACACGGGGATCCACATCCGACATCCGCTGGCTCCATTTGCCTGCAGGCTGAATGCGTCCTTCAACAGAGTTATTCTGCCTCCCTGCTTGTCCTGCAGCCAGACAATGTGTGCATCAGTGTGCGTGCGAGCGTGTGAGTGGTAGTGCTGGGTGGATGTGTGCGTGGGTGAGTGTTGAAGGCCATGTTCAAGTACGTCCCTTTTTCACTAACAGACTTTGTTTGCTTTTGATTTGCTCTTTTTCGCGGTGCAGTTCCGCCGCCTTTCCCTTTCGCTTTGTTTACCTTTCGATTTCACATCGAACCATTAAAAATGCATATGCCATGATTATTACACATACGCCATGTGTTCCGCCATCCATTTGATATTTATGAAAAACAGAGCGAGATCGTACAACCATCCGAGCAAACAAAAAAATGCCGCTTAATCCTTATTCATGGCTGCACACATCCCAGGGTTTATTACGCCCGTGTGCGTCACTTGCAGTGGCTCCCAAACTGTGTTGCTAATTACTCAACACAGCCTAGATTTTATCTCATTTGCCAGTGAGTCAGCTAGAAAAAGCAGGCGGCTAAAAGCAACAATTACCACTTGTACCAGGACCAAGGACAATTCATGCAAATACACTGAACAACAAATGTGGAAGTTTAAATAATATCGTTTTTTCTACATTGCATACCTTCAATAACAAAAATATTTTATAAGTTATACCCCTCATAAATAATCTCGATATAACTCGATAATCACTTAAATTCAAAAATTCAAATATGTAGCAAAATTAACGACCACAAAGTCGTCTTTTTAGCAGACCACACTAATTTGCTCAAACACATAAATGTCTAAGTTTAAGATTATTTTTAAAATTTCTAACAGTAATCTGGCAAAACGTTGTCTCTTAATTAATCATTTCATTAATCAAATTATAAAGACTTTTAGAAATTCTATAATTTGTTGGTTAGCATCATAAAATTATAGAATTTCTAAAAGTCTTTTTGTATAAATTATTCCATAATTAATCATTCTAGTTGTCAATCCATTACAAGTAGGGCTACGACTGAACAAAAGCAAGTGAGCTCCACACCCCTGAGACCGTGCTTTAGTTCTTCATTAATATTCAAATTAATTGCTGAACAAAGAGGTCCTTTAGTAAGCTCAACCTTGCTGTCTAGTGCCTCCGTCCAGGAGCCTCTGATGGGAGACCATGGCGCCAACAATCCCGCAGTGCTGCCTGATTCTAGCGGCTGCTGCGTCAGCATAGCTTCCACTCAAATTGGGAGCTTTGACTCAAACACCCCGACTCGCGAGACTTCTTCTAGTGGCTGATGCTTCGCGGATTGAATTCAATTCAATTTAGTTCCGAAACGCCGCTCACAATGAAAAGTCGCTGAATTCGGTCCGTTCGTTACAGAAATTTGAAAAAACACAAACCAAGTGAAGTAATCAGTTCTATTAAGAATTTGTTGCGTGCTCTCGGTGTGTATAATCACTATATTATGCATTGTTTGGTGTGTAATCGAAATACGATTGGGTTTTTGAAAAGAAACTCATTTGTTTACTGCGGGAAATAGAACTTGATAAAAATATACAAAAAACATTCTCGGCGCCCTGAGCTATATTCGCCCCTATATATGCAAATACGTATTTAGTTGGCTTTCCGTTCGGTGTGGTTTTTGTGTGTGAATATTAAATGAAAGGAATTTTAGCTCCGAAAAGCTATCTAAATATGTACTCAGAAATGCATAATTTTCAAATAATTGCAAAACCAACAAATGTTTTCATAAATTCTTTGTGCTATGAAAGCAAACGCCGAATTTGAAAGATACTAATTATATTGGACTATTTATAGCAAAGTGAAAAATCGGAAAGCCTTATATATATAAAAGTCAGACGGAAAGATATAAAAAAAGAACTGAAAGTGACATGCTAAATCACATTTAACTTATCCATTGAATGATCTTTGACTGAGCACCAAATCTTTATTTCAGATGCACACATATTTCTTCCAGCACCAAAAATCATAAATAGCCTACACTCTGCATATACACACCACAAGTGCGACCAGAACACAAACAATGAGGTGATGCAACAATTAATTTATTTATTTATCATTTATTCAAGCACATTTACACGATACAAAAGACATAACTAAGGCACTCAAGTATTCCGCACATATAAAGTAACAACATATCGCGACTACGTCATCGCCAAGAAACCTGAACGGCAAAAAAAATAAAATTGAGCAAAACAAAAATAAAAACCGTGTTCAGTTCAAGTTCTTGGCAATGGGAAGTCCGTCTCCCCATTTTTTTGAAGGCAGACAAGCTTTGGCAGCCAGTCTAGAATTAAGACCCTCTCTCGAGTTCGGGTTTTTCGCTCACTCTCCTCCCATATACATATACGATGTTTTATACTTATTTTGGATGCCTTTTGGGGCTGGAGGTCGGTGTCTATTCAACAGGTGCCCAGCAGCTCTGAACGGAACAAAATGTAACAATTCCCCAGCAGTTAAAGTTGAATTAGCAAAGCTCGTAACCGGAGAGGGCCACCTTCCTTGTCAGCGGGGAAAAGCCCCCTTTTTTGCCACTTCAAGAATTCAGCTTAGTGAAAATTCTTGGTCTCCTTTGTTGTTAACAGCAAACAAAGCGTAAAATGCTGAGGTTGTAAATCTCTGGAAAAGTTTGGTTTGGCCGATTATTCGAGCCAAGGTTACACATAAAATTTGTATGTGCTGCTAAAAGAAAATTACGGCTATATTATAATGAGTCCCCAAAGCCCACCGCATAAAAAAGAATGAAAGGTAAACAATGAGGAAAAATTCAGAGAAATTTGAATAAAGTCAACAGCTGCTAAGCGTTGAATAATTAAAAGAGACGGGAATATAAGAGAAAAGTTTGATGGAAATGAAAAATACACTTGTATAACTTTCGAAAATAGAATTTACATAATTTACTAGTTTAATTGAATTAGTTTCCATAAAAAGTTAGATAGGCCGAAAAACTTTGGGTTATTTAGAAAATCCCACTGAAACAAATATATTATAATTTAGAAAATTGAGAGCAAAGGAGAACAGACAATATATTTGAGGAGATTTTGATCAATTCTTGACTTTTTAAGAATAGTAAACAATACCAAAGAATATTAGAGTTTTCTTTTGTAAACTTTAAACAGGTCATTCGATACCCTTATGCTTTCCTTTGTGTTACACAAACTTCCCAAGAAAGTTGAGTTACCCTTGATGGGAATGAAAGCTATTTTGTGTATCCACTCAACAGGTAACTCGGTGGGTGGTGAGCACCAGCAGAAAACTCGTAAAACTGTGTCAATTTACCCCACCCACTCGTGTTATGAGCAATGCGAGACTCTATTAAAGAAATGAAAAATTAAGCTACGTAAACAAACAAAGTGTTCGTAAACGTTATTGTGTATTGTATATTATGGAGGGTATATGAAGTGTAGAGAGGCAGCGAGGCATTCCAAGATCACATTTCTCGCTAATAGCGCAATATACTATAGTATGACATCACCATTATTGTGAGCATTGAGTTCGACGCCGGCATCTTAGCCGGCAAACGCTAATGAGTCAGCCGCCCTGAGCTTTACAATCGGAAATATCTGGTAAAGATGCTTATAATTGTGTTCGTTCATCTCTTGTAGCGATAACACCGCTTCGGTGCCGTTGGCG
Organism: Drosophila kurseongensis; assembly: GCA_018153305.1. Classification (NCBI taxonomy): domain Eukaryota; kingdom Metazoa; phylum Arthropoda; class Insecta; order Diptera; family Drosophilidae; genus Drosophila; species Drosophila kurseongensis. Next base: position 617,180 of record JAECXX010000051.1, read on the forward strand.
GAGTTCACAAACCCACCAGATCCCACTGAGACCGAACCCTTTGTGCCGCTGGTGGAGGCCAAAAAGATGAGCGAAACCCCAGTGGTGGCTCCTGCCACGCCCACCGAGAACGGCACGCCCACCCAGACGGCAAATGGAAATTCAACGGTGGCCACAAAACCCGCTGTCGATGACAACAGCATTTTCTCCGTCTTCTACACGCTGGGCAAGAAGGTGGCCATCGTGGGCTCCATCTATCTGGTGGGCTACATGGGCTGGTCGGTGGCCTGGCTGATAGCTCCGGTCATCCTTTCGGTGGCCCGCGACCAATTGGCCAAAACCTCGGAAAAGAAGCGCGACATAGCCAAGGCCTCGGCCCTCGCCTCCGAGAAAGATGTGATCCTGGCCAGAATCGACGAGCTGCCCGCCTGGGTGTACTTCCCCGATGTGGAGCGGTGCGAGTGGCTGAATAAGGTATGAAATAAACCACTTAATCCCTTATAAAAACAAAGTAATTTAACTTTGAAAACATAATGAAAATTCCTTATCTACAAAATGTTGTTTGCCTGTGTCATTATAGAAAAATGGGTGGTTTAACAAAAAATTCGTATTTCAAGATTACAAAAATAATATAATAAAAAGTTGATAAGACTGCTTTTAAAATATACAATGCATAACAATTCATAATAACGCAGCTTAAATACAATCTTCAAGAAAACCACTATGAGTTCTAGAAAACTTTTCATTCATTTTAATGTTTAGATTTAGTTTTCAATAATGATACAACCGGCTTTTTATATTCTTTATGCAGATACTGAAGCAAGTGTGGCCCAATGCAAATCACTTTGCTCGCACTTTGGTAAAAGAAACCATTGAACCCAACGTGGCACTTGCTCTGGCTAACTACAAAATGAATGGATTCCGGTTCGATCGGATAATTCTGGGCACCATTCCACCTCGCATTGGTGGTGTGAAAATCTACGACAAGAATGTGGATCGCAATGAGATCATCATGGATCTGGATCTGTTTTATGCCAGCGATTGCGACATCAATTTCTATTTGGGTGGTATGAAGGGTGGTATCAAGGACTTCCAGATCCATGGTTGGGTGCGAGTCGTGATGAAGCCTTTGATCCGATCAATGCCCCTGGTTGGTGGACTGCAGATATTCTTCCTGAACAATCCGAATATCGACTTCAATTTGGTCGGAGTGATTGATTTTATGGACATGCCGGGTTTGAGCGATTTACTGAGAAGGATTATTGTGGAGCAGATTGGCAATGTGATGGTGTTGCCCAATAAACTGCCCATTTCGCTGAGCGAAGAGGTTTCGGCGGTGGCCCTGAAGATGCCTGAACCAGAGGTGAGTTAAAATAATATAGATTTTACAAATGAGGATTATAACATTAGCATTTTTTTGTTTCCAAATCCAAAGCTTCGTATTAATGGTTTTAACCAATCTGAAGCTTAAGATTTGGGAACAAAAAATAATTTCCTGTAAAATTTATCTAATAAAAGCAATCTCAAATTAATGATAATCTATTAATGAAAGATATGTGAAACGTCAATATCGATAAATACAAAACAATATTATTTCAGGGCATCCTGCGCATTCACGTAGTCGAGGCCAAGGACCTAATGAAGAAGGACATCAGTGTGCTGGGCAAGGGCAAGTCCGATCCGTATGCCATCATCAATGTAGGGGCCCAGGAGTTCAAGACCCAGATCATAGACAACAATGTGAATCCCAAGTGGGACTACTGGTGTGAGGTGCGTATTCTCTGGGAGATTCCTTCGGGGATCCCGAGATCCCTTGAGCTTGTTGCGTTGCTTTTTGTAGTCTGCTGATGTTGTCGATCGATTGCTGCATGATACAATTCAACACAAGTCCACCGATTCTTGCATAGTTTGTTGTTTTGCCTTTCTGTTATTTCCATTTTGATTTTTCATTCTTTTATCACTCGATTACTTTGTTTGGCGCCTAAATGCAGGCAACTGTTTTTATTGAAATGGGTCAATTTGTCGAGATACAATTGAAGGACTCGGATGATTCGAAGAAAGACGAGAACCTGGGCAGGTAAGCAATATTTTCATTTTACTTATTTGAGTTAGCACACCACCTCCATCCAACTGCACCCCCTGAAACCCCCAGTGAGTAATGTTTGTTGATTGAATTGAGAGCTCTTTCTGCATGACGCCGCCCAAACTGAGAATTGACAGGCTATATTCCCTGTTTTTTTCGTTCTCCGTTTCGTTTCGTTCCGTTTCGCTCTGCTCTATGGATTAAATACTCTTTTCTCTACCTTCTACCAAACAAAACACTCACACATTTGTTTTTCTAGGCGTGTATTTTTACCACCATAGGCCACTATATTGGGTTTTCTTTGTGGGACTATGATCAGGCAATGCCAGGTGTACAGAGCGATGATGTATTGGGCAGGTTGTATTGCCGCATGAAACTGCATTCACAATTCGTTTGTTTGTTCTCTCTTAGTTTTTTGTATTTCTTAAATTTGATTTACGTTTTGAATTCGTATACTAACAAGCACTGAAAAATTATAGCAAAGTGATGAGATATTAGGCAATGAAAAAGTTATTGGGAAACTATAATGTGACCTAAATATCTTGGTTGAAATATACTTTTGTTAATATATAATTAAACGTAGATTTTGTATATTAATTTCATTAACTCTCAAAAATGTTGAAAAACTATGTAGATACCTACTAAATTCATACTGCAAAAAATTAAATTAAATTAAAACATGGAATTACAATCAAATGTAAAAACGTTTCCTTTGCTGGTGTATTTTAATGATTTTATTCAGTAGAATTTAACTCCAATCGATTTGGTAGTCCATTTTTTATTTAAATAAAACTTTATTCCTTGTTTACCGATTTGCAATCGATCTTAAATATAACAAAATAACCACATAAACTAGAGAAAAAAAGATAACCTCATCACTTTTGCAAAACAGACAAAGTAGCCACTACTTGACTCGAATGAACTAATTTGCATGCCCATTGACACCTGTATTTGACCCACAAGCAGATGCTGGAGCACTTTAAACCACAGACACACAATGAAGCAAGAACCACCAGCATGCCAATGACAACTTTTGTAGTTAGATTTGACCATGTAAATAACTCCCATTGAGGCCGTAGTTTATGTAGATTTTGCGCTGAAACTAACCATTAATAATGCGAAAATGTCTTTTACCCTGCTTTTGGTTCGAACGATAAATGGAGCAGGCTGTGGTTGAGGTCTCGCAGCATGCCATACTCGTGCTCAGACTTTTTGACTGGGACCGCACTAGTGATGACGAGTCGCTCGGCAGGTTAGGCAACCATCTATTGATTGATTGATTGAACACGAACGAGCACCCACTACAACAGATCTGACACACTTTTATACCAAGAATTCCCCGTCCAGATGAATTCAGAAACAGCTTGATTTTTAAGGGAACCTGCTAAGACTTTAAGCATTTATTTATTGTTTGATTTTAATTGATTTATACTTACTTTTTCCTTGAACTAATTCCATATTTTACCTACTTAAAACAGAGCCAGCATCGACATTTCCAGTGTGATCAAGAAAGGTGTTGTGGATAGTGTAAGTAAAGTGAGATTTTTCAACTATGATCTTATTAACTCTTTAAATTAATCCCATAGTGGCTAACCTTGGAAGATGCCAAGCACGGACTACTGCATGTCCGCCTGCAGTGGTATAAACTCACCGCCAATCCCAATGATCTTCAGCAAATCCTCCTGGAAACTCAACTTCTACGTGTGACCACCATGAGCTCGGCGGTTCTAAGCGTTTTTATTGATTCTGCGAGGCATTTAAAAGTGAGTTTATCAATAATTGATTATAGATATCATCTAATGTAATTGAATTAAATCTTAACCCACAGCAAGCTCGATCCAGCTCCAAGCCCGATCCTTACCTGGTTTGCAGTCTCAACAAACAGAAACAGCAAACTGCCATGATAATGCGGGATGATTCTCCGGTTTGGGAGCAGGGCTTCACCTTCCTGGTCAGCAATCCCGATAACGAGAGTCTGATCATCAAGATTTACGACCAGAAGACCGGAAACGATATCGGCCAATACACCTATACCCTGAGCACTCTGCTCAAACAGTTCAACATGGAGGTTATCCAGCAGCCCTTCCAACTGCAAAAATCTGGACCGGAATCGAAGCTGTTTATGTCGCTCTCATTGCGGATACTGAAGCCCGGGGAGATTGACAAAGAATCGGATGCGCTGGAACAGGTGGCGGCCCTCACGCGGAGCAGTTCTGTAAAAACACCAGATGTGGCTGTGGTGGCACCTCCAGTATTTAAGGTGGGTTAATTCATCGGCACCTCAATGAACAATAACAGATTTCGTTCTGCATAAAACTAATATGCCTATTTTGAGTCTCTTATATGTAAAATGTTCTTTGTTAGGGAATCAATTTTATACAAGAACATTAGCTCGCGTTTTTTCAACGTCCTCGATAGTATAGTGGTTAGTATCCCCGCCTGTCACGCGGGAGACCGGGGTTCAATTCCCCGTCGGGGAGAATCGGAGATTCTTTTTTCTTCGTTCGTCTTTGGCATTTTAATTATCTATTGTTTCTTATCTATATTATTTATGTAATGTATATTTTAACGGCTTTCAAACATTCAAAAAACTTGCCGATTAAGCCCACTATATGAGCATGAATATAGAGTTTTCAACCATGGCATAACAATTTAAACATAAATTATAAAGAACATATTAAAAACTCTTAAAGTAGGTATTAAACTTAATGTATTTATCATTTCAAAAATGTAATATTGAATTCATTGATGCCTCCAGGAATCCCAGGTAACCAGCAAGCGTTTGTCCGCCGAGTCGCCCATCAGTGAGGAGGATCCTGCAGTGGTTACGAAAATCTCCCCGGCCATGTCGGCGTCCACCTCCAGCGAGAAACCCATCAGTGAGCTAGCCGCCTCCGTGCTAACCCACCGCTTCCCCGATTCCACCGCCTCCCCTGGTGAACACGGTCTGGGACGGATGCAGCTGTCGATCCGCTACAGCGCCCAGCGCCAGAAACTGGACGTCACTATTCACAAGATCCAGAAGATACCGCTGCGCGATCCCAGCAACATCCCCGATCCGTACGTCAAGCTATACCTGCTGCCCGGCCGCAGCAAGGAGTCGAAGCGAAAGACGGGCGTGATTAAGGACAACTGCAATCCTGTTTACGATGCATCCTTTGAGTACCTGATTTCCATTGCCGAGCTCAGGCAGACGGAACTCGAGGTGACGGTGTGCACACAAAAGGGATTTTTATCCGGCGGCAGTCCCATTATTGGCATGGTAAGTACCCAAATGTAACCCCTAACATAAAGACACCCCAAAGGAGTCGCACATCCTTGCAATTCCCAAGTCCTTATTCGGCAAGGGTGCTATATAAATAGGAATGGAACTCGGTTGAACTTCGTTCTTGCTTCGGCAGAACATATACTAAAATTGGAACGATACAGAGAAGATTAGCATGGCCCCTGCGCAAGGATGACACGCAAAATCGTGAAGCGTTCCACATTTTTTTGCTGCTTTCAAAATTTGTTTATCTTATTTACTTTTAGCTGAAAATACCTCTGGACGATGCCGAGATTACCACACCAGCTGGCTTGAATTCTTGGTTCGACTTGCAGCCTGAAATACGGCACGAGTAGGAAATCCGAAATCTGAGTCGAACGAATGCGGAGTCTCATTACAGCACAATCAACTCAAGAACAACTTAACACTTTTTTACCAATCGCACTTAAAGTCTTTTGTATTTGTTATGTGTATACTTCATTTGGAATAGCTTTGGTTGGAATCGGATGTCCTTAACCAAAACCAAACAAAACTCTCTTAGTCGTGCCTCTATATTTAAAACTATCAATTTATTATAGTCAAATAAAACGAACTGTGTTTTCAACAAAAGAAACATGACTATTATTATTAACTTAACAATATATCCGAAGTCCTATTTGGCATGCATTCTTAAATAAATATCGACGAAAAGGTTTCTTTATAATTCTCAACTACGTTTTCCCACGATTCCTCATATAAATAGGTAATTTTTCAACCCTACTTCGTTCTTGCTTCGGCAGAACATATACTAAAATTGGAACGATACAGAGAAGATTAGCATGGCCCCTGCGCAAGGATGACACGCAAAATCGTGAAGCGTTCCACATTTTTTTGCACACTTCAAGGAGAGAAACAAACTCAAGATATTTCGTTTTTCCGCTTTCGCCGTTGTTTATTTTATTTCATCAATATGTATTCAATTTGGTATGTATTTTGAAATTGTAATATATAGACAATTGTTTACCATTGACGTACATAAATCTGACGTGTGTTTATTTAGACATAATAGTTATGTATTCGCTTTCCTTTAATTTTTGCATAATGCAAATGCATACAAAATTTATAATTTTCAACACAGTTGTTTTGTTTTTATCATTGTTTATTCATATTTTAAATCATATCAATTATTCAATTTTGGACTTTGAAAATACATTTAAATTTATTTTTAATTTTTTGGTTCTGTTAACGCACTTGCCTAGAGGAGATTTTAAAAGTTTCGTTGTCTGCCATCCCAGGTTAATCAAGTGCATTAACTATTCGGCTGGCCGAAGAACTATCTAATTTGAATTGTGTTTTTTCCGTATCATTCCTAATTTTAAAGAATTTGAAAATACATTATTATGCACTGTTATTAATATAGATATATATGCTTTAAATGGACACATGAATCAGGCTCTTGGTTTTTATATATTTATATAAATTATATTTACTTTTCAAATTGTAATTATTCTGCTTCTCTACCGAATATGAAACTTGAACTTCTTTTTCAACGTGTTTTGAGGTAGTTTGCTTAGTTTCGTTATGTATATAAAAGTTGTTTTCTGTGAAGCACATTTATATAAAGCACACACATTTACAATATCCGTAACATTTAGGTATACATTTTTTGTTTTTAATATATATTTAATATGTTAATTATACAATATTAAACACTGAGGAACTGTCGTGCTTATTTCAATGCTGCTTCGCCTTGAATTCTGTTTGCTTTACTCGGTACTTCTTACACAAAGCCAACCTAAACCCTAAGCAACCTGACTTAAATATGATATATGCATATTACATACATATTCTGTATTTTTGCTTGCGCTTGTACTTTGTGTGTGAGTGTATATATGGGGTATCGGCATGCCCGATGTATTTCTAAAGTTCTAATTTGTAATTTTGAATTCTTATCACTTATGTAATGAGGTTAAGGTCCCAAGACATGAATTTGAAAACCCTAAAAACTGATGGCCAATTTTGTGTGTTGATTTTAAATTTATGTGCGCTCAATCGGTTTTTTTTATATTTGTTTAAGCCTAGGATAACAACTACAATTTGTTATGTCCACGTGTTCATCGCTCTGGGTGATACGAGTACCTAAGTTCTAAGTTTTTAACTTGAATCACTTTTGTAATTTGTATTTTCGTTTTCGTTCTCGATCTGTTTCTGTTTCCCTCAGTAAGAATGTAGTTTTCCTTTCGAAAGTTAATTCTTTTGATATCAATTGAACACAACACGTTAAGCAACAAATAGCAGTAAGAAAGGCTACAAATAGTAAATGGAAAATATAACCCATAAGAGGAGGAACCCGCCCCAAAGAACTACACAACAAAGAAAATTTGAATACAAATATCACAAAATTAGCATCGAAGCAGAGCAAAATGATTCATTTCGATAATGCAAATTAGAATAAAACTCAAAGTTGTATTACTTTTTCGTTTGATGTTTTTCTTATATTTTTTTGGAGTAGCCCGTAAGAGAAAAGTAAAACTGAAGCCTTGAAAATGTTTTCATGTGTGCCTACAAATTAATAAATTATGTTTTATATTGAAGGTATTTCATATAAGCAAATCGTATGGATAATAGAAAAACTTAAAATTATTTCATTCTCAGTTACAGAGTTCAAGCATGAATCAAATCTACATATAACATCAAGAAATAAAAGCATAAAAAGAAAAATTAAAATTATATCACCACGCATGTATGTATATGTAAAGATAGTTATAGCATATAAGTAAATTAATCAAGTTTCGCAAAACATTCATTTTCGGAAACCATCAAACTTGCTTTAACAAAATTGAAAACTTAAAAATTACAACCTAGGACCATAAAATATATATTGAATAAGGGCCGAAACAATTAGGATTACCGATAAATCTATTATGTAGGTAAATATGTTCTATATAAAAGCTCTCTCTCTAAATTGAGTTAAATTTATAAACCTAAGACTAAAACATTGAACCAAATTATACAGCGTTAGTATAGCAATAAAAACTTAAACAAATAAATCGCAGTTGTATATAACTTATTTTTAAATGATTTTTAGCATTCCAGATTAATTCTTTCCAATTGAATCAAATGAATTTAAACCCTTATTCGTTAAGCAGGTAAAACTGGTAGCGAAATCCTACGAATTCATTTGCTCATCTAACACTCCGTTTCTTAACAAACTTAACAGCTAAACAAAATTTTGTATTTTTACATTTTTCTTCTCAGTTGGTTTTTGTGGTTGCCTCTTTCTTTACGTTTTTTGTTTTGTTTCTTTCGATTTGTTAATGTTGCATTTTCAAAAGGAATCTTATATTTTCTTTTTGTTTACGTTTTTTTGGCTCTGGTTTTCCAGTTTCGGTGTGGTCGAAAGAGTAAAAAATATTTTCTTCTAATTCCTGCCATACAAAACATACAAAGCCCAGGCTTTCTTTAAATCACAGTTATATCTCGGTTATCAATATTATATCACTCAAGCAGAACATTTGAACAGAAAGTTTTGTTTTGAGGAGGGATGGAGGCTCAGCTAGGATATTTCTCGAGCAATTCCTATTTTTCATCGTCGAAAATCTATATTTCTTGTTTCCCACCGAATGATTCCATTCCATGTTCAATTGTCATCCTGTCATAAATTGGATTTTTAGTAGGTGGTGGCGTGGGTATGGTGGCTGCTGTTGTTGGGACATCTTAGTGTCTAATCTTGATGGGCGGTTCGTTAGCTTTACATATTTCTTTTTTGGTCTACGACGATTTACGCAGCTCCTCGAGGCCTCCATTGGGCATGCCACCACGCATATTCTCCAGCACCTTATTCACGAAATCCGTGGAACCACCGGCAATCCTAATTCCAGCTGCAGAAATACGGAAAATCGCATTATTTCGGTTGTAAATATATAGTTAAATTGAACTTACATGAGGCGGTGGCGTAAATGCGAGAAATTTGTTGATCCATCTCCTCGGTGGATTCTCCCAGATTCTTGGTGCGATTCTTGACGACCAAGGCCTGTTTTAGCTCAGCTATGCCATTGATGAGGCGCTCTGAAATACGAAGGATCGAAATTAAAAGTATATCAAATATGATAGTTAAATGTAGTAGGCAACATTTTTTTCATTCTTTTTTTCATTATTTTAAAACAACTTACTGTGTTCAATTTCAAGGCCGAAAAGCTTTATTTTGTTGGCCTCGTGCTGGGCCTTTTTCTTCAGGCGACAGGCACGCGAGGCTAGCTTGTTCTTCTCCTTACGCGATTTCGGACGCACATTGAAGGGCAGCTCGGATACAGGTGTCATGTCGTTGATGGTGCGGCTCAGCTTGTCCAGCTCCTTGCCAATGCTGTGCAGTTTCCTTGCATTGGGGGTCAAATCGTTGCCATCGCCCTTGCGGGCCTTTCCGCTGTGCTGTTGATAAAGAAAAGCAAAATTATAACCTATGTAAAACTTAAAAATCAAAATCATTTAATTTACCTTGTACACCTTGATGCCACGCACGGAGCATGTGGGGCTAAAGACGGGGTCCGTCACCTCGTTCAGCACATGGGGATCCTCGAGCTTCGATTGGAAAACCAGCCTCTTGCCCTTGGGTCCCTTAGCCTGAACATTATACTGCCAGAAGAACCGCTCCTTGCCTTTGCTACTGGACAAATGATTCGGCGTTGAAGTGCGTGTCTCGTCCTCATCCCCAGATAATCCGTTATCGCTGCTAAAGTCATCATAGTTATCGCTGTTCTCGCTCGAATTGTCATCCTCATCGTCCTGCGAGAAATCGATTCCATCTGGCGACAAAACACTGCCCGTGCTCAGCGAGGAGAAGCTCTCGGCCTCGGCCAGCGAGCCGGTGGAGAGTAAATGCTGCCGCGGCTCCCGTCGCATCCAAATGTGCTCCAGACCCAGGTGCGTGGGAGCCGACGAGCTGAGGCGACTCAGCTGGGAGCTCTCCACGGCGCTCTGGTAGCCAAAGGATTTGCGCACTGTTGATCCCGCTGTCTGGTTATTGGTAGTTGTACTATTTCCGGATGCAGAACTGCCAAAACCACTGCTACCTCCTGGACTCAGGGCTGAAGATTGGCTGAAAACAGAGCGCTCTGGCGGCGAGGACATGGGATGGCCTTTCTTAATCAGCTCCTGCATGTTGCGCGACTTTACCATCTGGTACTGGGGACGATTAGCATGCGGTGGTGGCGGTGGGGTCAATGGCGACTGGGAGGTCTGGCTGCCGGGCGAAAAACTGGCGGACAGCTGCTGCTGCTGTGGCTTTTGGGGCGTGCTGTGATAGATCTCATACGGACTAGTGGAGGAACCATTCGACTGCTGCTGTTGCTGGGTGAGCGTTAGCAGCGTTTGCAACTGCGGCGAGCTGCCGACCTGGAGCTGCTGGTGATTTTGTTGATTCTGCTGTTGCTGCTGCTGCAGAAGTTCCATGGGCGGTGCCACCAGGGCATCCTGTCCTTGGGTCTGCGGCGACAGCAGGAAGTTGACACTTTGAGAGACTGTGGTCTGCGGCAAGAAATCTTCTATGTTCCCGATGACATCCAGGAAGTCGCCACCATTTAGATCCGACAGATCGGCCGCCTGGATCTCGGCCTTGTCGTTGGGAAAGATGTAATCATCGTCCAGACTGAATGGCTCGTGTTTGGTGTGGATAATGGCACTGCTTATATCACTCCACATGGCATTAGAGTTGGGTGTCATCTCGAAGAGCAACTCGTTTTGGGCCACGGCTTCCTGGAGTAGAACCTGCTCGCCGACCACGTTCAGACTGAGCGTGTGCGACATATCAGGGGTGAAGTAGCCACCACCGCCTGGTCCTATTCCATTGTTGCTACCTGCTCCACTGGTGTTGCCATTGTAGAGTGTCGAGTTGAGGGGAGAAGCTGCACTCAGGTTCACATCCTGCAACAGGGTGGGTGACAGGGAAGCGGCATCCAGGGCATCTAGACTAAAGTCCGATAGCTCCCCCAAAGTCAAATGCGAGTGCTGCAGCTGCTCCTGTTGCTGCTGCTGCTGTTGGTTGAGGTGTTGCTGCTGCTGCTGCTGAAGATGATGTTGCTGGTGGGTCATGCTGGGCAATGTGTGTAGAGGACTGGGATGGTGTCGAGGTGTCTGCAAATCCGACTGCTGATACGGATGATGATGGCTCTGGTTGTGGTTGCTGCTGCGTGGTATTGTTATGGCCGTTGTACTTAGCATTACATTACAGGTATTTGTGGTGCTGGTGGAGCAGTTACTACCGCTGCTGCTGCTGTGACTACTGCTGTTATTGTTATTATTATTATTGTTGTTGCTGTTGATGCTGCTGCTGCCATAGCCCGTGTTAATGGTCAACGTGGGCAGGGCCGCACCCACAACGGTGGAACCCAGGGAATACAGATCGTATTTGAGTGTGTTGCTGCTACTGTTGGAGCCGGTGTCAAAGAATTCCGATGACATGGGATACAGCTGATTCTCTGTCATTTTATTTCGTGGGGGATCCCACTCTGCTCTAGAATTGTAACTTCTTCTCCCTCTCCTTCTCTAGTTGGGCGCCCAGGCCCGATGTTTACTTGTGGTATCTGAAAGTAGGTAAACAAGAAACGAATCAGACCAGTTGCATTGAAAACAGAGACGGCAGCTCATTAAACGAATATATTATGACTTTTATAATGGCCAGACAACCTTGGCGGCAGCCAGCATTCTCATTTCCATTCCCATCGACTGGTTACTGGTTTCCCAATGGCCATCGATTGAGACATTTTACTGGCAGCCCAATTCAGATAGTAATGGCATTTATGCTAAGTATCCCTGCAGCTGTTATCTAGCCGGAACCAAAGCTTTAACCCAAGCCAAACCCAAGGTAAGACAACGACGATTATAATTGATGGACTCACACGTGTTCAATGGTGGCCGGTTACGACACGTGATCGAATCGATATAATGAAAATATATACATAAATTATGACGGGGAATGGTTAATTAAAATTTATAACCGCAGTGCAAAAAAAAATTAATGTAATTGTTACGATAAGATTAAATTAAGTCAGTGGTTTTTCTTTGAAACTGGAACTTTCCCTATTCATTATCTTATAATCTAATCCCTTCGACTTATAAACTTATATCAAAACAACTTACTATACTTCTGGAAACTTAAGAGATAAACGCAATCTGTTGATGACTGAAGAATTTGCAAGTCCAAGAGCCAACTCAACACTATTCAACGTTTGTTATTGTTATGGTTATCGCCTATTTTAAGGCAAGCCGAAAGGTAGAAAAAAAAACAACAGCGATAGGACCCGGTCCCCTCTTTTTTCTCTTCTCTCACCGAACACTTTTTACTGATTTGGTGAACAACAAATTTTTAAAAGCAAAAAGGCAGAGAAATCATCAACCATCAAAACAACGAATGGAACTCGCAAAAAATAAAGTATCAAAACAATTTGGGTGCTAAGAAAGAACAAGAAATGGCAAACTTGGGCAAAATTAGTAAGCCATTTTCGGGTTTGATTCGATTCTTTCAGTCTACACCACTTCTCGATCAGGTGAAAGGCCTCAGGGGGCGGAACCGGTAATGCCTATTGTTGTTTTTCAGTTTGTGGCCCAACAATAAATATTAATTGGTTTGTTTACAAATGAAAATACAACATTCTCGTTTTCCATTTAATGTTCATAAATTAGGAAAGAAAAGTGCATCTAGTATAAGGGAATTGGCATAATTTGCGCCGTGCATTAAGGAAAATTCGGGGAAATGGCCTTGAGGAGGTACCAGTTTATTAATGGTGAATCGGAAAAGTTTGAAGATAACTTTAAAAAAAAGAGCCACAATTGTTTTAAGTAGTACCCATTTAATGTAAAATTTTGAATTCTTCGATTAAGCTGCATTTTATTATCGTTTTTAGTCGCTATCAAGAATACCCAAAACATGCCAGTTTTGAGAAAAAGTACAATCAAAGCCATTCCAAATAAATAAACGACCGTTTCCCCCAGATTATTCACTAGCATATCGACCCTCAACAAACTCTATTCTTGATCCCTTGATCGGCTTATCTTTCATTCATTACAGCCGATAAGTGAACACATTCCAGATGATAAGGCCGCCGTTTTACATTTGCCAGTTCAGATTTGAACTTTGTAATGCCCGGTGCCAAGACGTGAAGGTCACACGATGTGTGCATACCGACAATTTTGTAAACATGGTGAAGGGGGCAGGGTGTGGAGTTGGGAAGCCTCTCGATATACAAGGCAAACACAAACTCAAACCCAGACCAAATTATACATTTGCTAAGTGATATGCTTGTTTCTCTAGTTTCTTTACAATATTCCTATTTCCTCTTGAAATTGTTTAATATTCGTCAAAGGTAGCTGAACGCGTTGAAGGCCAAACAATAAAAAAAAGCGAGAATCAAGCAAACCAAACAGCAAAACATAGGAACCGAAACCCGAATGGGGCGCTTATATATGTATATTATATACCCACCCGCCAAACCGATCATCAAACATGGAAATAGACGCAAAGGGGAGAATATATAAAAAAAAAATTATTACAGATTGGTTGCCGAAAAAAAAAGGCCCCAAGTGGAATCGTACGAAAAAGTTAAGAAGGCAAGTAAACATTGGAGAAGCACACAATTAAAGATAAACAAGCTTTTCTATATAATGAATAATAATATTAAAAAATTCCCCACGCACACAGATACCAAGAGTTAATGAACGTGAAATGTTTGGTGGGGAGAAACTTAGTAAAAACGGGGCGGCCGATGAACATCTGATTCAAAGCATCTGTTATCGTAGGCAGAAGAGCGAGATTTGAGCTAAGTAAATATGTATGAATAAGACACAGACATCGACAGGTAATGTTTCCTATCATGAACTGCAAAATGATCTTTTCTCAATAAGTTAAGGTAACTTGATTTTATTTTAAAACCTTAATATATTTTGGGATTTTTTATTGAATCCTTCATCTACTAAGGACATTAAGTTACAGAATATTTTAAATAAAATAAAGGGTAACGCACAACGCAATAATATTTTAGCTAATGATCTTTTAAGAATTTTGTGAAACTCATTCATCAATTTTAAAAGTTTAATGATTAAATGAATTTTATTTTACAATGTTAAATATTTTTGTTCAAATCTTCTAGATACTGGGTTCAAGAAAGAGAATTTGGACTGTCACTCTATAAACAAGGTAAACTAATTAAAAACGAATGGGATGCACGTGAAGAGCATTTGGTAAATAATTTCAGTAAAGGGGTAAAGTACAAATCTCCAACTCGAGGCGTGACCAATTGGGACGTTATGTGACTAATGCCGAACAACGAAAGGAAAATGAAAATAAAAAACAAATTCAAATCAAATTTCAACGATATTATAAACACATGTACGGGTCGTACCAGCGAATTTCAACCCACGATGAAATAATGCAATAATAATAACAATTACCGAGGAAAGCTAGCTATAAAGGAAGAAAAAAAAAGTTTGCGTGGCTTGCTATCAACAAATTAAGTGGAAGAGAGCTGGAGAGAGCGCCAATGAGGGAGCACGATTTTTAAGCAAACCCAAGGTCAAAACTGTTTATTTTTTATATTTTGTTTTGAATGTATAATTTATCGCAGAGTTGCCTTTGTTTTCCACTTACCGATACAGGGAAATAAAATAAGCTCTAGAGTTGTAAACAAAACGCGAGGCTTGTAAATATAAAAAGCTTCGTAAAGAGCGTGGGCGCCTTGTTCCTCTCTGTTTCTCTCTGGATCTGAACAACATATGTTTTCCGTCTATTTGCTTTTGTCGCCATCTTCGTAGACTTTGGTTATTTATATAGGCATGTGTACACGTGTGTACATATGTAGTGCTTGTATGGGTATATAATACACTATTAAGCTTTTTGTAGCTCTGCTTGACTGACGAGTTTTGTCTGTTGTCGGTTTTGTTGTTGGGGGTTTACAAAAACAAAATGGAAGCTTTTACATTTCGCCAGAACTTATACTAGAAGTACTTGTGAGTTTGTATATGTGGGATTTCGTGTGCTTGTTGATTGCGCTATATATGTATGAATGTACATACATATACATTCGTAAGTATAGAGCGTTCTTAGGGCAGATTTGCACGATTGGGAAACAAAAGTCCACGAACGACAGATGAGGAAATGGACATTCTTACCAAAAGAAGGATCAAGTGCAAATTCTTACTAAAAATTACTCATACGCCCCGTTTAAGAAAATTTGTAAAGACTACGTATGCGTAATAAACTGTTATATAGACTTGAAAACTTTGTGAACTGGTTTTAAAAATCTCTAGATTGAGATCTGCTACTATTTACTTTTGCAAATTTGTGTATTTAAACTATAATCAATGATTTTAACAATATAACACTTCTGATAAAATTTAAAAATAAATAGGATGAATAGGAAAACCAAAATAAGTTCAACGATCGAATCTACAAGTTTGATTTTTCCCACTTTCTATCGTCTGTAAGCTTTGAAGAGATTTAGCTAAAACTGGCAAGTTTGACACGTTTGCATTATCAATACAAATGTTGGTGGAAGATGAATTCTGATCGCAACGGAGACTAGCTCAAAACAAAAACAATAAACTAAAAATTAAAATAAAAACAAAGGAAAAAACAGCCGCTGGTCGAGCGCAACTTCCGTTCCGCATTATCAATGGGTCAGTGGCAGTGGTCAACGCCTGATGCGGGGGGTTGAGGGGCTGGGTGTTCTATAATTTCCATCTGGCCCCGTTCCCGCTTTTAGCCCTCGGTTTTGTTTTGTCAACATTTGTCATTAAGCGTCACATGTTCCGAGTGCATGCAGTTTTCCTCCCCTTATTCTTTCTCTTTCACTTTTATTTACCGTTTCTTTCTAGCAAAATTCTTTTCCACAGGGGCGTTCTTAAAAGGGGTTTTTAAGACTTTCCTTAATAATTAGTTCAGATACTAATTTTTATGATAAATAAAAAGGTTGGTTTAATTTCTCAATATATGTATGTCAAATAAGACTTAAAAAAATACAATTCTGCAATAAAAACTGATAACAAAGGTTGACTACCTCCTGAAACAATTACGTATGTTTCTAATTTATCTTAATTACCCTACAATAATACAACGCCTTGTTACAATCCTGCATAGCAATTTCTTTGTTTAGCAATTTGTGCAAGTCACTTTTACCTTTGTCTTTTTGCTTTGTCTCACTCTTTGCTCTAATTTTAGGAACACGCAATTTTTGCATGCACCCACACACATAAAGAAAATCACCCATGCAACAAAGAAAACATCCACACAGTGATAAACAAATTTATGTTGAGGTAGCCACGGAGCCAAGTGCAAGTTCCTTCGACTTATTTATAGTGCTCCCCTTAGTTGAGGAGGCATAAAAAATAAACAGATGCAGAGTACAAAATTTCTACATTGTTTACGATTATTTGAATGTTTCCAATTTCAAAGCTCCTTAATATTACTTAATTTTAGGTTAAAGTATTTAAAATTTGTTCATTCAAATTTAAATATTAAACCGTTTAATAAAAGGTGATGTGAAGTGTTCACAAATATGAGCGTGCTAGGTATTGAGTATTCGATTCTACCGTTTATTTAGTATTCATATGCCGGAATGTTTAGCATAGCATAGCGAATGTCTGGGAATTGATGATATAACACGCTCTGTCGCGTTCGATTTTTGTTTTGCTTTTTGTTGTATACTTTATACTTCTTATACAAACAGCTGACGTAAATTGTAAATTGTTGTATTAATTGGAAGAGGAAGAGCGGGGCAAGGCATCGGGGCAAGGCATCGAGCGAACTTAGGGAAGTGAATATACGAATAGTCGTCGGAGGTGAGAGATCTAGGTTAGTCTATAAGAATCGTATCAATTTGCATTTAAAATTAAATTTCAAAAGCTTAACCAAGACTTTGAGAATCGCATAGAAAGGCTCAAAGTACTTAAAACCTTATGAACTTACTAACTGTTAAAGACATTTGAAAAAATATTCTTTCAATTCTATGATGATGTGATGAAAAACTTTTAAAAATAAAGTCGGCATTGATTTTTAAAATATGGCGATTTTTTTGCACTTTACACAGCTTAATCCAATACTTTTGCAATACAAATTCCAAAATTACTTCCTCTCCCCCACGCTGATCGTCAGCTACCCACAAACCCCAACGAAGCCAACCAATCAAAAACGGTATAACATGTTTGCTTCCCCACCGATTCGCTAATAGATAAATAATTAAAATCAATTTATATCGATTTAGCAGCACAAAAAGAAATTAGCACAAGTTGTCTGAATACTTAAACAAACAGAAGATGCTTCGCCACTCTTGCTGAATAGAAATCAATAAGAATCGTGACCGAGTCTGTAGCTTTCAAGACCGATACGTCTGTAGACGACTAGACAAATGGCAATGCATTTCAAAGGGTTTGAAGAATCACGTCTGATGACGTGCACTTGAGTCGGGAGGAGGCAGGAACACGTGAGCCGACGGACCAGTTCTCGCGCCTCCTTCTCGAGTGGTAAGAAACCCTCCACAGGCGTCTGGCCCGTCAGCTGTGTCGCTATTGACGCCGCCGCCTCTTATCAGCACACAGCCGCGTGCCAGCGGAGACGACAATGGGGTACTGATAAGCAATACGCTCAATGGGTCAGGCACTTGCAAATTTTCAGAGCTGTCCCCTAACTTTTTAGGGGTGGCGTGGATGGCGAACTTATCTTATCGAGCGAGCAGCCGCAAATGAAAAGATAAACCAAAACAAAAGATGACAAATGTATGTATGTTTTGTTCAGCGCACGAATAAAATTAAATTTCGGTTCAGGAAGTTTACGCCCCCGCACCGCATTATTTTATTGCTTATTTTTTGCATCATAAATAGAACTGTCCCTTCTACAACCTGACCAAAAAAAAGGATCTCACTGAGAGGGCATTTTTAAACACAAAGTAAATCAAAACACTTATGACTCAGGGGCACTTAACAAATCAAGAGACAGCGACAACAACAATTGATATAGATATGTATGTATATATGTGTTTAAATATTTTTGCTAAAGAAATTTCAAAGAAAAGCAAACAAGTTTGCTTAATGGCCGCATCCGCGGAACAGCCTCTGGAAAGATCACAAAAATCTCCTCCCAGCGGCAACAAAGAAAGTTGAAGGCCAGCAAAAGCAAATGACCGTATATAGACTATATAGTCGTCAATTTCAACAAATTATAATATGTAAAAATCTGTTTCAAACAAACTGATTGGAAAGTAAACAAATAAATAAAATTTAAACCAAAGTTGAGCTTGTTTTATTGGGATCAAGATCATGATGCAATATCACCAGTTTGATAGATCATCTACAATAGCAGTTTAGTTTTGTTAATGTAAGCTCACCGCCATTTTTTGATAACTTGTAAATTAAATATGTTTAAAAATAATTCAATTATAAATATGCGAAATTAACAGAACCAGTTATGATAAACACCGCTTCTGACAGTTGACTTTAGAATTCTGTGAGGCTATTGTAAACTAAATGATGAAATACTTCTATGAAATACTCTCTTGATTGAAATGGAAATGAAAATATTCGATTTAAAAATAAACTAACTTGGCTTATTTTATATTTAAATAAAGCATGTAATAAATTTCATCTTTTGCTTTTCACAAAATTAACACTTAAGTAAAATGAACGTGAAAAAATGCTTTAACATTTTTAGCGAAATTTTCAGCTTTCTAATCACTAACACTAAGCTCAGCACTACCCCAAATTATACTTTTTTTTTTTTTTTTTTAGCAATTTTTATAGGCCTGCCTGGCAGTTTTACCGTTCTTATCGATACCCTCACTGAGTCACTTTAGGTACCAAAGTCATTGCCCAAATTAATGTGGCATAAACCAAAAGTTCAGTATCCGATTGACTGATGTAGCAGCTGGATCCATGGCGTATACGTAATTTTGTGGCGCCTAGAAAACTTTAAAACTGGCTCTTAGCTCAGATGAGGTGTAAGTGGATTGTTTTGGGTTTCTTTTTTTTGTTTTTCCACTGAAGTTTACCAAACATATGGCTGCTTTTTAGGCTCTTCTATTTGGTCGTTCACGTGTTTGATGCTTATGTATTTATTTTTTTTATTTCTTGTACGCATTCAACAGTTTTCAACCTTGAATTTTCGCACTGACACTGAACTCAAACCGAGCGAACGAAATTCAAATTGAAATCAATTTCAATTTAATTTTTTGTTGCCATACACAGCAAATTTTTTTGTTGATTTTCATTTGTTTTATTTGTAAATGTCTGTGTGTTTGCCTTTGATTATTTGCACAAATGGGGGAAAAAATAGACAGCAAATCTCTTGAAAAAAGGTCTGACAAGACTCATATTTTTATCCCACAAAATTCGCTGGCCCCTTGGGGACTCCGTGGATTCCCAAAAGATTATGTTGACGCGACAGGAAATACTTAACTTGAGCCGCTTTCAAGCCGCCTAAACAGTGTGCTCGATACATAAATAAAACTCTGAATGTTTATAGGTTTATGTGCTATGCTTTGCTTTTTTTTATTGCCTCGGCTTCGGTTTAGTTATTTCACTTTTGTGGATCTCACATTTCAAAGGGCGGACTAGATTTTGATGTTTAATTTTTCGGTTTCGGTTTTGGGGATAGTTTGTGTTATGTAGCCCGTTTTCTGGCTTGAGACAAATTTTTAATTGGTCTGTGATCATAAATTACCAGTATGTCGGCTTAGGAAAATGGGTAGAAGACTCATATGACGGCTACTTACAAATTGTAATAAATATGAAAAGTTTTGAAGTTTTCAGTTTTTTTTTTTTTATTTATGTCGAATACTTTTAATGATCCTATAACTTATCTCTGGAAGTTCGCACGAGTTGCTTCAAACTTGATCGAATATCATATTTTTGATGTGTCTTAATTTTTTAAGGTTGTGAACATTTTTAATTTGACTTCTTGTTAAAGTTTATTTCTATTTTGATTAAGTATTTTAAAGGTATTTATCTGTATAAATGTATTAATTTCTAAGGAACAGCAAGATTATATTAATAGGCCATAAATCTTAATATTTGGCTTAAACTTTTTCGTTCTGTATCTTTGTGGGGTCGTTTATAAAATCTTTAAATATTTTTAATAGATTCTTGAGATTCTTACCCACCTTATATGCTTCTTTCCTTTTTACACCTCGTTGCGTATACACAAGCCAGAAAATGATGCTGCGCCGATTTGTTGTAAAAGCGTTTTTATATTACTTCCTCGAAAATTTTCAATTAAATGCACTCAGTTTAAACATTTCCTCCTCGCGGGTGTTCACAAATTAATTGAAATTGTGTTTTTGTTTAATTTTTCCTCATCCTCGTTTTCGCTTTTCGTTATTAATTTTATGCATGGTGAGGAGGTCCACGTTTATATGTAAATTTCATTGTTATTTATGCGTGCGTGTGAGTTGTTTTTTTAACTAGGTCACACATGTGGCGATTAAGACGAAAATTTATTTATAATGAAGCACATTTGTAGTATATGATCCAAAGCACATCATACCAAACTAAACACTAGGTTTATATGAATTTTGATAAGGGGCAAATCTTATCAGCGGCCGCAAAAGTAATTTTTAATTTATTATTTTTATTACTCCGCCCATTTACTGCGGGTTGGCACTTAATAATTTTTGAGAAACTCGTTTCTAAATTAATAGCAAAAATTTACAACAAGTTGTGATTAGCTTTATTTGCTTTTGCTGCCTTTTTTTCGCGTTTTGTTGTCAATTTTGCTGTTTATTCCCCAAGTTACGACCGAGCAGCTGAGCGGCAAGCGAACAACTGATCGATGGAGGAGAGCGCCCCAAAGAGCGGAGCCTAAACTTGGGGCTTTTGGCTCTCTCTTTTGGTTATTTTTTTGAGTGCGGGGTTCTAATAAGATTTTATATATGTACGCATACAGCGCTTTATGTATTATTTGGTAGAAAAATTCCAACGCATTCGTCAAGTTTGGCAGCGTTTATGTTTGTTGGTTTATTTATTTATGCAAATTGGTATAGTTTTTTCGTTGCCTCGGAAACTAGTTCGTTAAATGCGGCTATTTCGAAAACTTGTTTCTATGGGTTGCCAATGAAATTATGACAAAAAAGTAACTATTTTAATGATTTTTCAGTTTAGGGTTTTCACATTTATTTAAACTTTTCGGTACACTTTAATGGTTTTCCTTCTTTTTATTTTGATTATCACACTTTGTCAGTGTGTGAGCTCACCAATACACTGGTTGGCTTTTCTAGAGTTTTTAGCTTTTTGTTGGCTTATTTTTGTTGGTCTGCGCTCGTCAAACGTTCTTGACCGATTGATAAAAAGTGTGCAAAGCTCAGCGACAAAGCCGAAAAGCAGAGCGCCAAAAGCTCCCCAATCGCTTTTGTTTTGATTGTACAGCTGGAAGATTACACAGAAAAAAGAAGCTCGATATGAGATCGGATATTATTTTGAAAGTGTTGGTTTGAATCTCATCGCTCCTTCTGATGTTTTAATATAAAATTGAAATATATTAAAATTGATCAAATTAACATACATATCTAATTGAAATGCTCTTATCTGGTCTAAAATAATATATAAATAAAAAAAGTATACTTTTATTTTCTTGAGTGTGGAGAGAACAGCTTATGAGAGAACAGCGGCAGCGCATGCCCTACCATCACTCCCACTCACACAAGTAAGCTTTGTCTGTTGCTTCTTTCACTTCCACTTTTCCAATTTGGAGAGAGAAAGAAGAATGAAAAGAAGAGAGACGGCTCAAAAAGCTCGAGTACAGTCTGTAGTGTTGTTTTGGTTTTTATTATTCTTCTGCTTTTTGCATTTGATTATTAAATAAATTCATTTACAAAGCTTCGCCGCCACTCTCTCTCTTTTTCTCTCTCTTTGACGTTTTGACGTCACTTTTGTTGTTTACTTCAGCTTGTTTTCCCTTTTCTTGCACATTCGCCATTGTTGTTGTTTTCGTTTGGGTTTTTTTATGCAAATTTTTGTTATGAAATTGTCTGGCGCTTTGATTTTGATTTGATTTTATTTTTCGCCAGTGTAAAAATAAACTTGTTTACAGCAATCGAAAAAACACAATACTGTAAGTATGTTGCCAATTGTAGAATTAAATAAAATTGCGAGCAATAGAAATGAAGCAAAATAAGTCCGCTTTTTTTCGTCGCTGACGTTGCACTTTTTTTCCACCCGATCTTTATTAGTTTGTTTATAACAAAAACAATCAAGATCAGCAACCATATCAATTTAAATTAAGAATCATCTCTTAGTAAGATTTTTTCTATATATGTATGAAAATATCTATATCTTAAGCATTTCTTTCAGTCTTCCTTCTTTGATCAAAACGATTCGTTCGCTTTGGAACTTCTCAGATATATTAAGCTGATGCAATATGCCACTTAAAAGTGTAATGCGATACAGAGTTGAGCTTAGCTGGCATTAAAGACGGGGGAAAACTGACCCTTCAGCGGATATGTTTGTTTATTTTTATATTTTATTGAATTCTGATTATTGCCAACTCAATATTTGTTTATCCTCTATTATTTTGATAAGGGATACCAGAAATGGCATGATCTATTCGAATTTCATAAAAATTTAGTTAATAATTGATTTACATTTTACTTTCTACAGATATTTCTACTAATGACTCCTTATATAGTTTGTATTATCCTCATTTTTGTTCAAATACTTTAATAGATTAAAAAATCCTTCCAAATTTCTCTGTGAAAAATTCAAGGACCTAAGCCAGTCTTTTTAAAATACATGCAGTATGCAGTAACTAATATTCCAAAATAAAATCAAAAATTGAGAGCACTCAGTGGGTCTACGAATTCGATGAAATTTTATTGACATGATGGACAGGGGTGGGATATATGAATGTATCCATGTATAATGCTCATCGGAAAGGAAAATAACCAACTGACGCACGGAGTTTTTTTGTTGTTTTGTCAGTAACTGCTATGGCAGCAAATCACAACCATGTCCTTGAATGCGAAATTGCGACACAACTTGCAGAGGGAACGCCAAGGATACGTAGGGAGCAACAAGGATAACATCCCGATACCACGCTCAATCAAGCGCCCAAACACCCACAACGTCCACGACAACAAAGCGGACATTGCAAATTTATACAGCAGCGGTCAAAACAAAAGCACAAGTCCACAAAAACAATTACTTCAAGATCGGATAATAAAAAGGTGGTCTGGATATTTTAAAACAAATTTGTTCTTAACATTGCCTTACTTACAATTATGTATATAATACACTTTTTTATTAACTGAATTTTAAAATTTTTGTTGCTTAATTGTCTAAAGTGTGTAATTGTTTCTTTAAAAAAAAAACAATGCATGCTTCCTATACAATTTTTCAAAAAACAGTTTTAAAAACAATTAAAAATGTTTTCATAGCAAGTTAGTATTAAAAATTTTTCTCCCAAGAGGTTTTTATCTGAACCCGACTGTATGTGTTCCTGTCCAGGGAGGCGTGTTGAATGATTTTCAAGGACGTGGGCGCCGGCATTTAAGTATTTACAAAATATATTCCCGATACCCGAAGCCGCCTACGTAACAAAATGGGATTATATATACATATAGGTAGGTAGGTATGTACTATAGGGCTGCGTGGGAGCTACGATTCGGGTTTCATTGGATCGAACCCCACAATTTCACTTTCGCTTTCCTTTCTGAGAAGTTCAAGGCAGTGCAAAGCTTTGGAGACCTTGAATAACTGATGGCGTGTTTTTCTTCTTTTTTGTGGGCGTTGTCCTTCGTCGACGCTTTTAATGGGCGTTTTCCACAGCCGACTTCTTTATGCAGAGGCGCGAATTTTCCATTTGCGTTGAGTTTCCCTAATTCAGTGCGCATCCCAAGGCATAAATAATCCCTAATTAATTTTTAGTCTGCGTATCCCATTCGAGTGACCATCTGGCAACGCTGGGCCGAGAGCTTTGGTGTAAGCCTTTCACTAAGCTTCCTGGTAAAAGGCTTTCTCCCGATTCTATGTTGTTTTTGTTATGAATGAGGAGAGACACAACAAAATGCCAACCGCAGACTGTCAAGGACAAGCCAAAGTGGGCGAAAAGTGAGGATTTCAGGGGTACGGAGACAGGATTTATCCTTCTGGACTTCATTTCTGCGTCGTAATTTTTCAGCACAGCATGGGGAAGACCCCCCGGAAAAACCACCCCCAGAGATTATTTGTGGGGGCCGCCGGCTAGTGTGTACACAAAGCTTGTTAGTCTATATACTGATGCAGTCCTTCCAGATACCCACCGACCCCACCCCCACTCCATCAGAGACGCTGTTGTGACGCGTATCGATTTGTTTATGTTTATCAAATGGAAATTGGCACAAGGGACGACAGACGAGGCACCTCATTTAGAGGGCTTAATAACAATGGCAAATTTCCTCACTCCCTCTTGGCAATACCAATGATATGTGATTGGCCACCCCAAAAAATTTTCCAATTTCCTTTTTGCCAGTCTGTAAGGTGTGGTGGTGGAAGACTACATTAATAATTCCCGCTAATTTGATGGGGCTGTTCAAACAAAGAGAACATTTGGGAAGAATTTAAATTAAATTAATACCCTGGTATATTGCTAACTAAAAACATTAAGGACTCATCGTTAAATCGATAAAATAAAAAGCATTTTAATGACCCATTTAATGAATTATAGCAATTTGGACTCATTTTTTTGACAGTCGTAAATTTATAAGAAGTAATTTTAAGTTATTTTATAACTACATTCATGACAAAGAAAATAGAACATTTGATACAACTTTAAATTTGATGTTTTACCAATCAGTTTAATTATTAATTTTAACACTTTTTAAAGATTAACGATTAATCCTTAACGACCGGAAATTGTTCCAGTTTGTAAAACGTGATTTCACTAGACTGTCCAGATTTCTGATGAGCTATATTGCCTCAACACGCTTAAATAGAACGTTCGCTCACATGCACACTGCATGTGATAGAAAAAGCATTTAGCAAATTGCTAGCTTGTATAAACAATTTTTTCCTCATTTTCTTTCAGTTTTTTATTTTGCTGATTTGCAAGCTTCACGTTCATTGGCCCCAACAGCAACAACAAATATGTAGAAAGAACTGATAAAATATAATAACAAAAATATATACAAAAATAAAACTGACAACGTTTTTAGCAACTAAGCATTTATTTTGGTGCTATACTAGAGACCGGACCATTGACTCTGCTTCCCAAAGACCAACTCAAGTCAAGTTCAGGGCCAATCGGCTGCTCTTTACCTATTTTTTGTATATTTTCTCGTTCTTCTTTTCGTGGAGAAACGTGGTTAGTCATTTATATTATCTAATATTGTCCGACACCGTGATGAAAAATAAAAATAAAACTTGGACAAAGCTCAAATCTAAATATAATCAATTGTTGGAATTGAAATGTCCATGAAATTCATGTAATAAGAACTATTTAATGAACAAAATTTTTTGGCCTTGTGAGAATTGGATGATATTCCTCAAATTGTTTAAATAAAAAACGTTTATCCTTTTACAAAACTTACCTCTTTAATTACTTTAGCAATTTTCCGAAATGTAATTTACTGAAATGGAAACAAAGAACACGAATTTAAATATCAAAGCAAAATATAATTGCCATTTTCGTTAAAAGTACAAAGTGCAAAATGAGTTAAACGGACTAATAGAGAACATAAATATGGGCGAAACGAATATTTAGTTTTTGTATATGAATAACTTTTCATAGCTCGGTTCATTGATTGCAGACGACGTCGGCGATAGCATATATATACATTATTTCTATATATATACATAGATGCATCCTATATGTTTGACAATGCGGAAGTTGTTGAAATTATAACAAATCCAAAGCGAAACAAAGAGAACTGCAGACAGGCAGATATAAAATTGTTGCACTCTGTCTGTCGAGTGTAAGTATTTGCAGTTTAGCAACAAGGCAGCGAGACATGGATCGCGTCTGTTTATATAGGCAGATATATAAATTGCCGCCTGCTATCTGCCTGGCGCAATTAATGGATAGCACTTTGACTACTGACAAGGTTAAAGGCGGCAGATACCGACAGACATTTACTCCATTTCCACACAGTGACAATAAAGGATAATCTGCACGGTTTTAATTTGGAAATATCATTCATTGTGACATTTTCCCTTTAAAAAAAGTTTACATTTTATTAAAGTAATAAATAACTTAGTCTTGTCGAGCATATTATTTATAACAATATACATTTATTTCGGACAAAAAAAAATGCTGTTTAAACATCCTTAGAATTATATTTCCAATAAAAAAATTCTAAGTCCAACCAATCGTAAATAAAATTTTTTTTTTTGCACTTACGTGTGGAATAAAAACGGAATTCCTATAAAAACACGGCTCTAAATGCGATTAACGAAAACAAACGATGCGTAAGAAAATCGCAGCCAAATTGAAGGCGAAGACTTCGACTTATAGCAATGCTTGAATAACTCGATCCTAAGGATTAGCCAACAAAAAACGAATAACGCGACCGAGGGAACCTAACAAACCGGAAAACGCGACGCGAAGGACGAATAACGAACAACGAGGAGGACTACACAACCGACCTGTCCGGATTGCACTCGATAACTGTGTCAGCCTCTGGCGGCGGAATACCTTAAGAGTCGCACCAGAACCAGGAGACCTCAACTCTCGTCTCAGGTTGCGAACCCTCCACCAACGAAATGCGGGAGAGTTGAGTAGAGTATCCTGAAATATCCCGGCACAAGACGCGAAGATAGACGTCGTGTGCTGGGGGGTGGAAAGACCGCCGGAAAGTAACCCTGAACCACCAAGGATATATCGCCAAATCCACTCTCTTCTTCGCGTTCTTTTTTCCTAGACGATTTAACTTTTTGTTTGGCCAGCAAACGACGCGGGGTGGAAAAGCGCTGGCGGCAAGGAGTTTCATTCCATGAATGAGTGAGTGAGTTTTCTCCCACCGCTGAATTATAGATGCCGGGGAAAACGTGGATATGCAACACAAAAAAAGATAGAAAAGCAAGAGAAAAAAGTACAGTAAATCTGAAATGGATTTCAAGGAAAACGATTTAATCGAAAACCCATTAGGAAATTTCATAAAAATGGAAATGATTTCATTGAAAAAGAGTTGGGGATACTTGAAATTCGTTAGCAAGAATTATTAGCTATTATTTTTTTAAACCTTTAATCCTTAAACTTTCCAATAATTTATTATTTATTACACTTTGTCATTAAAGTCTGTTTTCTAAACTTCACGTACATTTGTGTATCTATTGTTACTTACTTTATACTAAGTTAACTAAGATAAGCAAGTACAGTTTTTACAACTTAAAAAGTCACTTTCTACTTTATTTTATTCGCTTTACCTCCCCCCGTTTGGAATTTTCCCCTTTTTAAATTTTTCCACGCTCTTTAACGCTCAATTATATAGTGCATCGATTGAAATTGTTTACCGAAACAGAAATTCAAATGCGTATGGAAATTCAGGCGACAAGCGGTGAAGCAGGCGATTAAAAAACAGTTTATAAATCATCGATGTCAGTGGCAGTTCGTAACCTTCTTTCCCCCTTATTTTCCTAACCGACCAGCTTCTGAATTGTTATATCCCCCGAATCTGCATATGGATGGCAGAAAATTACATACTTAACTGTGGGTTGCCGCATGCAGTTTCTTAGAATGGGTTGCAACCCTCCAGAAGAATCCATTCGGTTCCGTTTCGATACGATTGCTTTTTCCTTACGGGAAAACTCATTTCAATTATAATTAAAATTTCTTATTTACATTTCTATTGAAATTGTTGGAAAGGGGAAAGCGCACCTAAGGTACTAACAAAACAAACCTGAAGAATGAAAAGATTCGGAACTGTTTTTACTGCCATCGTGAAAAATTGGGAAAACATAAAAGTAGCATAACTTTAACTACCAAGGGTAGTTAAGTTGCTACCATATCATTGTCTTGCTCCCGACTTATTGTTATAGTCCCAAATCCAAAGCAGATCTCTTCGAGCTGTCTTCGCTTTCCCCCGAAATACCAAAGTTAATGTCCTTTGATCCATATGCGTGTGCTTTGTTCGAAAGCAAACTGGAATTGAAATTTGGCATTCGAGCAAATAACAATAATAATAATAAGAGTCGGGATGCTTTTCATGCTTATCTAGGGCAGCGGGTTGTCTCCTTCTTAAGTCCTGTTTTGGTTCCCCTCCATTGTCTGTCTTACAAAGTTCTGTAAGCAGTTCGGTAAGTAGAACAATCTAAGTGGAACAAAGGCGCTTGATTTATGGCTCAAAACTGGAGGAGAAGGTTGAGTTTCAACTGGATAAGTAGAGGAAGTGTTGTAGAAGGACATCCAAATGATCCAAGATCATCTAAGGTCAGTTTTCGGTACATTTAAATAATTAAATGAAAGTAAAAACTGCCAAATTGTTCAAATTAACTGATTTAGTAAAAATGAAAATTAAATAATTATATACAAATTAAATATAGATTTTACGTTAATGAATTTTCTTAGATTAAAATTCATAAGTTGTATTTCTTTGAAATGGTTATTTAACTAAACGGAAACAAGTTTTCTGAACTTTTTATTTCAACATTTTTCTAGCTCCTTCTTCGAAAGTTATTAAATCCTATTTGAAATAAAATTTACAACTCCGGTTGACCTCATACATATTTTTATGGATCACATTTGATCTCGGGATTTCCTTTCACCACTTGAACCCAGCTTAAACTCTCATCTATAACCATAAAATCTAATATATGATCATTTTAATGCTGACTCATCTCGACACCACTTGATATTCCGCACTCTGAACCCAAAGATGTCATAACAAGAATCTAATTATCCAGATGACAAATGATCCAAGGAAACTAAATTTTCTTTCCAGACGTTCGTGAAGAAAACTTTTCAGAAATTTTGATGAATTAACCTTAATTTCCTGTGTCAGTGGCCGGCGGCGTTTTGAACCTAACACTTTCCTTTTTTTTTGCCTTGGGCGGGGGGCTGGAACGAGTTCCTCCCAATGGATCCTTTGTCCAAGGATTTGCACGTGTGCACAAATTAGCAAAAACTGGTTACAAGGCATTTGCCTTCTGTTTTCTGATCGAAGAAAAGCCGAGAAACTAGTTTTTCCAGCGGGGCGCTTTTACCCAGCATTGTTCTAAGAGGATAAGGCTCACAAAGAATGGAAAACCAGATGGGCAAGGAAAATTATGAAAATTCTATTATTTTCCTCGGGTTATTTGTTGGCCTAGCGGGGTGTTTTACGGGTCTTCCCCTCTTTGTTTCTCAACCAGCTTGAAGTCGGTGAGGTAATAATTAGGGAATTAATATGAATTCGAAGGGAAGAAGCTGAAAAAAGCTGATTGGAAGATTTCTCTTTGGCAATCCAGTTTCAGCTTGAGTTCCTCCACTCAGAAGCTTCCCTAGCAACAACCCCATTCTATGACTCACTAGAAATCCCGAAATCCGAACACGTGGTACTGAGGAAATTCCATCGAACCGAAATGAAATTCCCTTCCCATTCAACAGGGCTACAAACAAAGGGAATTTGAATAACTTCGCCCTCCGCTGTTCCGATATGTAAAGGAATTAAAAAACGCTTTAAAGCGCCCGAATCACAGAGCTACAATTCTACACTGAACAAAAATAGGCCAGGGGAATAATTAATTAATGTTATATACTTACAATCAAGCACATATTTATATTATTAATGATATTTTTGATGGGATGTTTAATGTACATTTTCATCGATATTTATTATATGTATTTTCGAGGAGCATCTGCTTTATGTATCCACTACCTACACTAAATTCTGAAACAATCTTAACTCAAAGATATGTGTGTGAGTTTTTAATAGAATTTTTTACAGTGCTAGACGCAAATCAACCCCTCGGATCCCAAGTGTGGACTAGGGGGGAGGATCAATCTCAGCATTGTAAGGGGCGCAGGAACACACGCACTCAGCATGGGATGCGTGTAAATTTCTAAGCCATTACAATGTCATGTCAGTAGGTCCTTGGAAGCACCCCGAATGGGAGGAAAAAGCCAAGGAAATGCACAAGGAAGTGCCACAGACAAGGGTTGAGCTTGCTTTGGGGGATGTTTTTGGACCAGCGAAGGTCTTTGGGGTGTCTTCGCCTTCACCTTCTGGTTTTCCTCCTATTTTTGGGGCCATGTGCCAAAAACACCCATCACCCATCTGGGCAACTCATTCAGAGAAGTGATCTTCGATGTGGTAAAAAAACAGACAGCAAAGTGAAAGTTTCGTGGCCAAACGCAAAAAAATGTCATTCTAATATACAAATGAAGAGTAATACTTTTAAATGGGTACTTTAAGGGTCGCGGACATTACGTTCTTACAACTTTAAATCGGCCACAAATATTTTCAAAGGCCTTAATTTCCAAAATTAAGAAATGCTGATTTGGAAAGATTAGTTTTTTAAATCCTTAATTTAATGGTTTGAAGTTATTTTACATTAACTAAAATTTACAGCAAACAGGAAAAACTGAGCACGTTCGATACAGTACCAATAAAAATCACAATTGACTTTGGACTAATTATACATATTTTTAAATGCGTATTTGAATTTGTAGGATTGTATTAATTTAAATAAATATCACTTTACTGTTAAAAGGAAGTTGCTTATGAAAAACATTGATTTAAGCAGCATATATTATGAATTTAATATTTATTGGTAAATAGAATAACACTGGCCAAAAGCTTTTTGCCAGAGTGCGAAAATAATAATCTAAGGAATTGCAATTAATGCAAAGTGAAATATAATAAAAACAGACCACGAAATGGCACACAAGGAATCAAGGGTAGCGAAAAAGAGGGGGATACAGAGGGAGTAAATAGCAGTGTCATGAATGAATACGATGTGCGGAAGTGTGCATGTGTGTCACCCAGAAAGAGATGGGGCTATTGCTGATTGCTGTATTTGCATCCCGCCAAGAGTGAGCGAGATGGAAGCTGCGATGAACGACAGGCGCGTGCATGCGCCAAATGCCTGATTGAAATGGTACATTTCTACACGTTTTTGCAGCTGGAAAGCTTTTCGCGCCAATTTTGCACCAAGGAAATTGCAGTTAAGTAGCACCAGCAGCAACAACAAAATCACAACAATCAGCAGCAGCAACAAACAAACAGGTTTTTCATCGGCTGACCGACAATTGCGGTTGAAGGCGAAGGGCAAGCCAGCTGAAAAACCACCAAAATCCACAGATAAATGCAAGCAACAACAAGTTTGTGTTTTTATTGTGGTTAAGAGCGTCTTATGCTAATTAGTGGAGGCGGGGCACACGCATACTAACACTTTTATTCCCCCTCCTCCCACTCACACATACACAGTTTGTTACGCTTTGTTCGCTGTAACGAATACAGCAACAAAGCAAAGCAGAATCACCATTTACATACTAATACTCAACTGCTTACAAAGCAAAAAATTTAGAATGCTTCAGTATCGAAACAGGGTCACTTACCCGATTAGGTTTTATAGCCAACAGGAATCACACACTCTCAACTATCCAATTATAGTACGTTTTCCACTATCTAGACAGTTTATTTAGTTGTTTTAAACGATTTTTGAGGAGCGACAAGCAGGTCGCAGGTGTAGATGAAGACTATTTACCATTCGCTTTTGCTCTGCTATTCTACACACAGGGTTGCATTGCGCGGGAAACCAGTGTTGCAGATGGCATGCAGATTGTACGGTAGAATGGCGGGCAGTTCAAAAAATTGGCCACCGATTAGACAATTTATTATAAGACAAATTATTATTTAAATATTTACAAACAGAAAATTTTTTAACAAATAAATGTCAATGACTGCAATCCATTTTCAAGTCCTAAAGAAAGCCATTAATTAAAAGGTTGCTTTTCAATATTCTCATTGGTTTTTAGACTTACCCCAAAAGTGATAATAGAGTTAAAAAAAGCTTTTAAAAAATCAACTATTTCAGTATGCCCAAATAAAAACGTTAAGAATAAATGGTACGGTAAATGCTTTTTTGCAGTTGAAAGGCAGTTGTGAAATCTTTATTGCAACAAGTGACGAAATAATGTCTTTGAACAGTTACATATCTTCCACGCTGTACTTGTAGGCCTCGTCCTGCACCGCTCGGCGTTCACTCTGCTTGTCAAACCACCGCTGCTCATAGCCATTGGATCGATCCACACCATCCCAGCGATATCCGGGCCGGATTCCGAAGCGGTTCTCCGGAAAACTGCCCTCGTACTTGGGCATCACCGGCTTGTTGTCCAACTGATCGCGTTTCTTGCGCTTTTGGCGCATGTAGTCCAGCATCGGATCGTCGGCGTGCTCCTGCTCCCTGAGATGCCTGTCCAGATCCTCGTCGTTAGCGTAGCGAGCCACCGGCTTGGATGCTTCATGGGCCATCTCCTCGAGGCGGGACTTCTGATCTTCTATTTGCTTTAGGCCCTTGCCCCAGCGATCGTACAGCTCCTTCTTTTTCTTGTCGTGCTCCTCCTTGCGGCGCTGTTCGGCGGGATCCTCGTTGGCTGCATCCCGCGCCCTGCGCCCCTTTCTTCCAGTGCTCCGCATCTGCACCTCCCCATCCCGACCAGAAATCTCGCTTGACATGTTCTCAAATAGATCATGCTCCTGTCGCCGCCTTTCGTCCGTTTCTTTTTTTAAGGATTGTGCATCCTGAAGGCCTGCTTTCTTACCATCTAGAGTTTTGGTGGATTTGGGCTTGTGCGTTGGTGGCGGTGAAACTGATTTGCTAGGCGATGCCTTGGCCCAGCGGCTTTTTCTCTCTTCTTTGAAGCGATTTCGGCGTGGAGGACTCTGCTCTCGATTCCTGGGTGGACTTTGATCGGAATCGCGTCGTCTACTTGGGGATTTATCGCGTTTTCGGGGAGGGCTTTGGTCCGAGTTGCGCCTTCGTCTTGGTGGAGACTGATCTTCATTCTTTTGTCTTCTTGGTGGACTCTGATCTGCATTTTGTTGTCTCCTATGTGGCGATTGCCTATTCTCTCTACGTCTTCTAGGCGGGCTTTGATCGGAGCCCTTTTTCTTTCGAACTGGAGATTGATCGTCGTCTTTTCGTTTCCTGGGCGGGCTCTGATCGGAATCTCTTTTCCGTCTTGGTGGAGACTGACTGTCAGCTTTACGTCTTCTAGGTGGGCTTTGATCGAAATCTCTCCTCCTTCGTGGTGGAGAAGAATCCTTGTTCTTACTTCTTCTGGGTGGACTCTGGTCGGAGTTACTTCTACGACGTCTGGGTGGACTTTGATCGGAATCTCTTCTCCTTCTCGTTGGTGATGGCTTATCATATTGTTTTCTGGGAGGGCTCTGATCTGAATCTTTTCTTTTTCTTGCCGGCGATTGATCCTTGTCTTTTTGCCTTCTTGGTGGGGATTGGTCACCATTTCTTGCCTTTCTGGGTGGACTTTGATCCGAGTTCCTACGTTTTCTGCGTGGTGGAGATTGATCTGGATCTCTACCTCTTCTGGGAAGACTCTGATCAGAGCTGTCCGCCCTTTTGCGAGTTGGAGATTGATCCCTTGCCCTCCTATGGGGACTCTGTTCCCGTTTTGCTTGCCTGTTTGACCTCGCTGGACTTAAAACCCTGGATTTGCTGCGCTTCTCCTGCTTGATTCTAACCGGAGGACTTCTCCTGGAGGGAGAGAACTCATCCTTGACCTTGACGACAGAAGCCTTACGCCCCCACATCTCCTGTTCTTCGTCCAAGGGCTCCTTTTTGATGCGAATGGCAGGCGCTGGCGGGGATCCCTCGTGCTCCTCCTTGATTTCATCCTTGACGGCGATGTTGCGCCACTTGCTGCGCACATTGGGATCGTCCTCGATGTATTCGGCCACAATTTGGGGCGCATCCTCGCCGCCCAGCAGTAGATCCTCGTCCATTTCGCGGTCATCATTTTCGTAGGCATCGTCATCGATGATTTTCACCTTGGTGGCTTTCTTGTGTTTCTTCTCCTTCTTTTTCTTCTTCTTCTCCTTGTCGCCGGAGAGGTACTTTTTGAGGTACTCCTTCTGGTCGATGATTTTGCCCTTTTGCATGGACATTTCCGGGTAATTAAAGCGGCAAATAGCAAATTACTAAATTGTTGTTTACGTTTAGAAGTTGTCAAGCGAATCAATGTGACCATTTGTCGATTTACTTAAAATGCCATATGGCTGAGTGCTGTTAAATCGCCCCTAACAGCACAATGTTAATAACTTAAGCGGTCTGGCAGCCCTAGAAAGCTAAAACATTTGTATTATTTTTTGTCTTATGTTGTAAAACAATTATTAATAATGTGTGGTTTTCATCATAAAAGGTGCATATTTATAACACTGTTTGATATCAAGACCTATAATTTGAAAAGCATGTGCTATTTTAAAATGCATTTCATTTTTTAAATTTTATCCTGCGCGCGCCATAATGATGGACTTTTATCTATAGTCTACTCGACTTTACCGAATAAAGCAAATCCTGAAAATTACCAATTTATAAACTTATTTCTTCTATTTATTTATAAATAAGCTATTAAGTTCTCCATAAATAAGCATTAATGAAAAACTTTTGGGTACGATTAATTTCCGGCTTCCCGCCACTCACTTGTCGCCCATCTCTAAGCTACGAGGGCCAACATTTTTTCTCAAGTTTCCTTGCAGTGCGGCACGCTTTCTGCTGAAATTTGTGCCAAAAGTAAGCCAAAACTTGGCGTAAAAATCGCAATATCAGATCGAACGGCAGCGGAGATATTCGAATTGGACGAGTGATAAGGAAAACGGCAAGTGATCATCGTGTTGCATGGGAGTTGCCATTTTGGCCGCCGGCCCTCGCTGGCGGCGGTATCATCGGGGGATTAACTTCCATGAGGATTCCTAAATATGTAAGTACTAAGTACGGAAGTAAGCGGCTTAAAACGGGGATTAAATCGAACCACGCCACGCCAATTATTTGGCTTACTTCCTGAAAAATCTCAAGTAGCGACGACTCTTCAGGAGACAAAGTGAAGGGTCCTTTCCGTCGAGAGTTCCAGAGACTTTTTGCGGAATGATGCGATGCGAGGGTGACAGGGACGGGACTAAGTGACGGTGCTAAAGTGACGTATGAAATGAAGCGCAAAAACAAAAGGTACACAACAAAAGCAGCAACAACAATGACAGGAGAGCAGGGCCAGGGGCTGGGCGCCCACATATATTCACATTTTGAGTGCAAGAACGCGGGATGGCATGCAAATTAATTCGCTTAACCGAGCTTTTAAAGCGCCCCTTATTATATTCCGTTGTTTTTGTTTCGTTCTCTCCATTACCCTTTCTGCATTGTTGGCATTTCTTTTGCATTTTTTGTTCGCATTCATGAAATTTAAAGCCCACGGCGTACTCCATCTCGCTCTCGCTCCTTTGTCTGTCTCCCTCTGTTTCCTCCATTTCTGTTTTGGTGCCGTCCCGCAAACAGCTGATGTTCCCGCAACGTGCTCTCACTCTCTCTCTCTCTCTCTGTCTGTATAGTTTTAAATTCCTTTCTAAATTCTTTTCAAGGGTTCGAGTCTGCGCTTAAGGTGTATACCGCCCACATTCCGCTTTCTATGATTTTTCAAAAGTTAACGGACTCCCATTCCATCCCACATTGTTTTGGCTGCAATAAAAATTGTTGTTTAAGGGGTGCTACAGAAACCACTGGGGTCTGAAATCCTTTATAAAAATGTGTCTAAAAGTATGCAGTGAAAAAGAATTCATCGGTCTTTATGATTCAAAATATCTTTATTATTTTATTCGCCACCAGATCAATTTTTGTAACTGGCTACTCTACTCTATTTAAAAATAATCATTAATACTAGAAATTAATTAATAATCAGCAAATGTTTGGTTGCATACATACTTTTAGACACCTTTATAAGTGATTTCAAAATCCTGCAGATTTCATTGTGACTTTATGACACTACATTGTTGACAGACATATGATAACTCCATTAGACAATAGTAAAAAAGTTCTATTAAAACCGTCAATAAAAGAAAACGTCATTTTATTGTCATATCCGTATGAGCAGAATACAAATTTGGTTCATTAATAAATTGTTTTCAAACAAATAGTTCGCCTTAATTGGCATCCTTTTCATTTGGAAATAACTTTTTAAAGCTTTTTAAAATCTTACTCTTTTAAAAACTATAAATATTTATCATTTTTCAAAATCAGTTACTTGAGCCAAGTGACTCGTAAACACATCGTTTTAGTTATTTATTTAAATTGGACTCTAGTCTATCACGCACGTTTCAATGTCCCAATACTGTTGCATGTTCAACAAAATGCAGTTTTTCAAGTTTCAGGACCTTGAAAAATTTGTGTCATCGAACAAAAAAGTTATATCGGAACTGACATGCGCACAATACCGGCAACAATGACACATCAGTGTCGATAATTAAATCAGGCTAGGAAAGCCGCCGGGCAATGATTTTATATTAAGGTAAAAGGCTCTGCTAATGGCGTAAAATAAATATCAATTAGTCCTTCACTTGTTTTCCTTTGTAATTCAGGCACGGTTATATGCACAAAGGGACAGTAACTTTTCAAAAATCGGATAAATGGCTCTTTGTTAAAATAAACTGGGCAATTTGTTGCGTAAATGAACACCGGAAACCATGTCGGTTTAATAGCATTTTTTCAAACAGAAACCAGCCATTAAGATAAATTCCTATAGCGATTGTGTCAAGTAAATAGAAGTAAATCAATTAGTTCACTATTTGTTTTCATTTGCAAAGAAAATTCGGTCAGAAAAGGAAAATTACTTTTTAAAGGCTTTAAACAGGATAATTTACAAAAATCATTATTTTTAAAGGTATCAGACATAAACTTCGAGTTTTATTTCAATTGTGGGGTGGGAAAATAAAACATTACTTTTTTCAAGCGGCCAAGTTTGCAAAGCTCTTAAAGCAATAATTTCAAAGTTATGAATTATTTTAAGTAATTAAGGTAAGGCTTTGCCGTTTACTGCTCCATTTCAATTCGGCAACCCCCAAAAAGTTTAAAAGCCTTTAAGGAAACTTAATAAATACGTCTTTTAGGCTTCGTATGCCATCTGCTGGCCCAATAGCATTGGGCCAACAAATATTCAGAAGTTAATCGTTGAGTACGGATGTGTAAGTTCTCATCCCCACCATTTATATCGCATAATTTTAAGTTTAACTTGGTCCTCTCTTTAAAAGCCTGAAAGTTGTTTGTTTTCTTTGGTGCGCGCTTACAAGAATTCAATTAAAAGAACAACACTTAGGAGAATATTAAATTATAATGTGGACAAAGCAGAACTTTCCCCCATGTAGCAGCAAGTGTAGGCTAGGGAATTGTTTCTAGCGATAATATTTAATCTACCAGAATCAATTCTTGGCAGCTGCTCTGCAGCTAGCGAGAATAATTGTCATTAGAACTTCCATTATGGAAAAATTGTTTCCAAAAATGTGCGCTGCAAATTCAATGTGTCATTCTGGTTGCTTTTTAAACATACAAGAATGACTCTTTACAAATGCGGAGGAGCCTATTTGTTCGTTTTGAAAAGTTACTGGCAATTTTCGTGTCATTCCTTATTAATAGTTCTTTTTTTTTGAACTCAAAAGCCAGACAAGACTAGAATATATTTGGCATTAAACTATATTCATTTACATTTTTGTATTCGATGTTTCAGGTTTAGGTAGCAAGGGCTTTTTAAAATTATGTTTTTAAAACGACTATTTGGTGTAAGAAAACTATTTTTTTAACTCCTATTAAATATAAAATCTCTTAATAAATAAATAAATATTACATATTATAAATAAACCCACCTCGGTTTGAGTCCGCGCTAAAATATAAGTACATTTAGTACATTTCTCACACATGGTTAACAAAAGCGACAGACAGAGAGAAAGAGAGAGAGAGAGAGGTCAACTCTTAACAGCAAAATGTTATGGTCATGTTAATTCCAGCCGTTGCCTTTTTGAAACTCAACAAAAGTGGTTTGCTCCCCCCAGAGCGGTTTCAGTTCGATTCAAATTTCAAACGCGACGGTTCACATGGCGATCAAAAACTCTTAAAATTATGAGTTGGCGCTGCGCGAAGAATTCGAAATATTCAATCGTAGAATTTCGCAAAGTTTTTTAAATCAAAGCGCGTCGTCTTTTGTTGTTCGTGCAATAACTGCAATCAAAGTTAATTGGAAAAGTAACGGAAATCTGGCCGTTGTACTTAAATCCGGTGCCTGTGTGCGTTTTTCTGCATTTAATTAATCAATTTAAATTCCTGCGCACATGTGTGTGCGTGCGTGTGTGTGTCCGTCTGATTGTGCAAGTGTGCGAGAGCAAATGCCGCCGCCAAAAATAATTTGATCATTTCGAGAAAATCTCTCAAATCGGCTGTAACAACAACAAAAACCAACGAAAATCGTTTTTCTAGCAGTTTATCCGAAAGGCTAGAAATTTCGACATAGAATTTATTTTTGCTCCACAAGGGCAGGTGTACGGGGCACTGGTAGAATTTTTACCGAAAATGATAAACGGAAGTGGGGGAAAAGCTGTATATAGCATTTCCACCACAATAATGTGTAGACTTTGGTCCGAAAACTGAAATACGGAAATAGAAACGCGGTACCGAAATCGAAGATCCCCCTGCTGAGTTGTAGTTCTTTTAAATAAAACTAAAAAACTATAAATGGAAATGCTGTAACTCGTGTAGACGTTAATGGAATATTAATAACTGAAAGCAAAAAGATATATTTTTTGTTTCGACATTTCAAAAAAATTTAAATTCTCTACATTTTTTTTAATGAAAACTAAAAAACTGAAATCAAATCTCGCGTTTGTTTTTTGAAGCAAAAAACGTAATAGAAACAGAAAAATCAAATTGCTGTGTTTAATGTAGAGCTTTAAAACTGAAAAGCAGATAAATCAAATGATTTTAAACCACTTGTCTTACTGTAAACTTAAAACCAAATCTTGAATTTTTAATCAAATAAAAATCGAAAAAATAAGAAAATCAAATCTCAATGTTTTTTTAAAACTAAAAAGTAGAAAATCCAATGGTCTACAAATTCTAAAACGACTTTGTCAACTTAAAAATCAAATCGAATCTCGAGGTGTTTAGTGTAGAGTTTGGAAAAAGAAAAACCGAATGGCTGGCTGGGTTTAGTGTAGAATTTGGAAACTGAAAAGCAGAAAAACCAAGTCCGAGCGAACGGCGTGTTTGTTTTTCCCCTGCTAATGAGCTTGGTGGCAAGTTATATATTCTGATACGTTTTCTTGTTGGCCTACTAAAACAAACTGGCTCACACGAACACTCGAACTCACACACACTCACGCACCATGTCTCAGGCGGCGAAAGGTTTC
The DNA here is from genome assembly GCA_018153305.1 of Drosophila kurseongensis. Classification (NCBI taxonomy): domain Eukaryota; kingdom Metazoa; phylum Arthropoda; class Insecta; order Diptera; family Drosophilidae; genus Drosophila; species Drosophila kurseongensis. The sequence goes on from JAECXX010000051.1 coordinate 656,805, forward strand.
TCAACCGATCTGTTTCTCATGTCTCTTTCTGGCCCATTCTGTTTTTTTAGGTCTCCACCGTCGACTCGTGGTCAAAACGAAAGCACCGTCATCGTGAGAAAGAGAGAGAGCAAAAAATCGTACAAACAAAGACACAATTTCGTGGGTGTTTCGTGTGAAAAACTGGCGCCAAAATCCACTATAAAAGGGTTAATTAAAATTTATAAATAACCGGGAACAATCGGAAAAACTAAAACAGAATGAGTGCCAACCGAAGGAGACGAAGCAGTTTTTACTGCGCGACATCACAGGAGAAAGAAAAACTCGGTGCAACAGCTGCAATTTCAATTCCGCCATCCAAAGAGCAACTTTCTCTGCCGGCTGATGAGGATTTACTGGAAATGCCTCGTATTTGCCGCTGCTGTTGCAAACGGGATTTGGAATTACTCGGCTTATTTGAGGCCAGCCAACCGACTTTGGCCAACACATCAGAAGCAGGAGCAGGAGCGTTCGCACTATCAGCATCAAACAAATCATCAGTAACAACGGCTAAAACATGTGCGACAGAAACTCCAGAGACACTGTCTGCAAATCCAGTAAATCCCGGGGATATGGCTACATCATCTTCAGCAGCAACATCGTCCGCATTTCTGACCACACCCTCTCCCATGAGGCGTCGCACCACTGTTGCCACCACATCCACATCCACTTCCACATCCACACCAACAGCCACAGCCACTGCTCCCCGTGGGCGAAGCAGCGATAATGCCGTCGACTACACCCTCAGCGGGGCCCACAGCAGCATGGACATTGTCCTCGAGGAGATGACCATTTGGATGCTCAATGTAAGTAGCACACTCTCGCACTTCTGCCCTCTGTAAACTACATATCTCCCACCCACCCAATCAAGTTCTCTTCAGAGCATATCGGAAAGTTTCTATGGGTTGTGTTTAATTTTTAATGTGATTTATTCAGCTACACGCATGTAGACACTTGGAAAAAAAGAATTCAAGTGCAGACTCAACATAAACTAATAAACTAATAAAGAGCAAGGGGGTTTCATTGGAACCACTAAGTACAACTCAATCAAGTGCTCACCCTTTCGAGCCAGCACTGTATGGCATATCACTAGCTCTATAAATAGGAAATGAATATTTCCTACTATTAATAGGAAATGTCACAGAAATCTCTGAAAACTTTGACATCGGTCGGTCGGTTGGGCAATGTGTCCAAAAGTCTCCGTATATTTCCGCCCATAGCGGTCTGATTTTATTATTTGATAGTGTTCGATTGTGTGAAAAAATGCATATTTGATTTTAGTTTTGAATACGTTAATATTTTTTAATTTTTTTGCATGCCATGTATCATGTATTTAGACAAGGCAAAACCAAAAGAATTTTTTTTTAACCGATCAACATTTTTTGTGGTCTCAATTCATAAATTAAAACTAATTGGAAAACATGGAAACTGTGGAGAAAACACCTTCCTTTTATTTTGGTTTTATAAGTTTTAGTTATACTTTGTACGTAAACATCGGAAAAATCAAGTAATTATCTAGGAAAACTTTTTTTCATTAGTGTTTTGAGTTGAGCTAACTTGTAGAAATAATAACTGTAATCAAATTTAAAAGGTTAATTAATATGTATATCTTAATAACCACATGGAAATTTTAAATGACAATTTGTAGTACAAAACACGTTACACTATTTACTATTAATTAAATTAATTTGATTCCCCCGTGTACTGGGCTACAAACCTGCTTTTTTTGCGTGTAAATTCCCCAGACGTTCTCGAGTCCCTCATCTGACTCACTATCCCTAGAATGGGAAGAACTTACTTGTATTCTGACGTGCCATTGTTCCCTGCTCTATCTCCTGGCCCCTCATATGTAATTTTCCCTAATGCAGGCAAATAAATTAAATTGTCAGACCATTTGCAAGAACCGAAAGTAAATAAATAAGGCTTTATTTATAATGCCGCAGAAAGGTTTCATCCATTTCACATGCGATTTGCTACAAGGCGATATGGTAATATTCATTTTGGAGCAGAGACAGTGCTAGATATGTGTACTTATATTGGGGCTCTTAGATAATCCTTTATCTTATCGGCAACACGTTTCGGTATTTCGTTTTATTTATTCTAATGCCACTTCATTGCTGGATTTTATGACGCTGCATTAAGATAGCGGCGTTCCAATTTTTTATTTCGGCTACTCATCTGGCGTGGATTTTGTTTTGTGACATATCTAAATGGATCGCGGCACTTGTACTGACCTTTTCGTTTAACGATTGTGTGTCAAATTTTTTATTACTGATTACCGAAGGGAAATGAGATTCATAATCGGTGCTTACCAAAAAAGGTCATCATGACATATATGAAAAGAAAGTATGGAGTTCTGCGTTGCATTCCGCATGTCACGTATAAACATTTCGCTTCTTTTTCATTTATTACCTTCTCGATTTCCTGAAGGCGACGCATTCTCATTTTTCGTTTTTTATTTGTTACCTTCTTATCGTGGGTATATCAAGGTATTTGTTTTCTTTTTTTATCACGCATAAATCAGTGTAATTGTTTTTCTTTCTTATCAGAATAGCCATAATCAAAAGCCAAACAATTTGTTTTGCTCTCTTGTGCAGGTTGCAAACCGCACTTAATAGTTTCACAGATCTTATAAGGGTACCTGAACTATTATTTTCTATGTATAACAAATCCTAGATCCTATGTATCAAGAGTATATCAAGTGTGTGCTAAGGAATTTCCATTATTCCAGCAAATATTTGTTGCTACCTATTTCGTAACTATTCCTAATTTTATGCCACATTGCGTGCCACTGCCAAGCTGTGAGGCAAGTTTGCATGTGTGCTTGGCTCTTGGGCCCCATAAACATTCAACGAATCCGGGTGGAGTCAGCCCTTTGTTTCGGGCAACCAAGAGAGCGGGTTCTCCGCCGTACTGGCTAGAATCTTGGCTTTATGCCGGGGCTTTAATTGCAAAGAGTGGCCAACGTCAACGTTACTTTCCGGCCAATTATACGGCACCGGCTATTTCTCTTTTGGCCCATTGAGGAACGACCGTCAGCGCACCCAAGTCATCAGCACGAGCAGCACCTCTGACTTCCACCACGGCTCTTAGTGGTCCCCTACTCATTACCAATAAAAGTCGCATGAGGAAACAGGTTTTTTTATTTTATTTTTGTATTATTTCGAGAGCCCGGTCCACGCCTTGGGGTTCAAGACGAGTGTTGGTGGTGGTGTTATGCGTTGAACGGCTTAAGTTGCCGCCGGTGGTGACCGTTGATTCTCAAGGTGTTGCATGAAAAACGCTTTGACCTTAGGAGACTCCGTATTGATCTGAAACTGAAACTGGATATCGGATTCGAACTGAAACTCGCCGCTTTGTTGTTCATTATACAATTTAACTGCCAATTATATGCATTAACTCAGGCGATTTTGTGTTATTGTTCTCGAAAACGAAATGATAAATGAGTTTGGCAGCACAGTCTTCGGATAGATTTTAAGTTTAGTATTAGAATTTCAAATGCGTACTCGAGGGCGTTGTCCTGAAGCACTCATGTAGGTTTTTGTTTCTGGAAGTGCGAGAATGGCCCGTAATTAGGTTACACAACAAAACCGCTAAACAAAACAAAACAACAAGAGAGGTGTGTAAAATACTTAACGATATGGAACGTTGGAACGTCGCAGAAGCGGATTTATGATCTTGCAGTTAAATTGCTATCTTGATTCGCTTTTAATTGAGCAGCGCAGCCTCACAAAAGAAGTTCTCGACTGTTGACCGACTTGTATGATAATTTTCGAGACCGCTTCCGGGATGGCAATGCCTGTAAATTGAAACGCTAAATAAAACTTTCGTTTTTTTGCATGGATAACTTTCTTTTGCAACACACACGCCTCGCCAAAGTTCACTCTCGTTCGTTAGCCACCGTATTCATTGTATTTATTTTTGCGCAAAGCCTTAATCATCAATGGAGTCAAGCCCCAAGCTAACGATTAAGCCACCAGTCGGATTAATTGCCGGACAAATCTCTCATTAGGCCGCTAGGCAATTACGTCGGGTTTACGACAACCATATTATAGCACATGGTGTGGAACTGCTTTGTATATGTATACATACATTACAATAAAAGTGCAATCAATCAAAAAGAGTGTAGATAGAATAGACACCGGCAATTAGATAGAGATATCTAAACAGTTTGATGATCATATAAGTCAGGCATGCTTTTATCAATATAGTTAGCCTTATCATTATTAAATTACGAAAGCTATTATTTTCATATGAACCCCATTTTCCCCGATAGTTGTGGGTATTTTGAAGTGCTTCGATTGACGTTGATGATGATTACACGCGAATCATCCGACGGCGAATAATTCGGTTGTACTTATTTATGGGAATGTGACTGCCAACAATTCCCCGAAATCTGAAATCAGAGAAGGCCCCACAGAGTGGTGTAAATGTAGTTTTCTCGACATGATCCTCCCCAGCAGCAGAACGAAAGGTGATCTCGAAGATAAATGTGATGGGAAGCAGCAGACAAAAAACATTTAAATTGCATTAACAGGCATGTAAACATTTTTTAGTTCGCCGCGGGGAAAGTTTCTTCTTTTCGGATTAAAAACTAGAACGTTTTTCTGTATGCCTTTTGTTTTACTCCTCTTGTTATGTGTTATGAGAGAACTTTCCGTATCGCCGTCTCGTAGTTCAAGTTTAACATTGTGGGGTACGCGATTAAATCTGTATGTTCGGCGCTCACCAGGGCACAACCTTATCTACTTTTCTAAACACTTTGTTGACTTGACAACCATATAAATAAGTTTCCCATGAATGTATGTCGAAAAATAAAGGAAAACAAATACGAATTTGCAGCCAGGTTTGAGGGGTGTTTGTTGATATAGTTTTATGGCCAGCCAATTATAAATGATATTTATGTCTGTTGGCTTTAGCTGGCAGCTCCAGTTTGTAAGCTCCAATTTGGCAACATTGTATTTGTTGCATTTTTGCTGTATATTTCTATGCAATCAGTTACCACCTTATTAAATGTGAATACGAAGCGGCTACCGCATTAAAATTGGCGCTCGCAACATGTCGCATAAATTAACAAGGCATCAAAGTAAATAAAACAAGCAAAACAAATCAAAGCGATCGAGATGAAATCAAAACAATATTCCGTTGCGTCATGTTCATGTGCCTGACCTCTTTTCAGGAACAACGTCTACGACGTCGACTATTTTAAATAAATGATAGACCTCCAGATTGCGAGCTAGTCAATTAAAGCAATAACGGAGAGCTCTAATCGCCGGCTAATTCGATTTACGAATGCCATATCTAAGGTCTTTCCTCTTTTATAAATTTAAATAGAATGCTAGATCATACTTTTATTAGCGTAATTAAAGTCCGCTTAAATAAGTGGATATCAGTAGTATTTACATTTCAGATATCCGTTCTCAAGAAAATGTTTTTCATCTGTAAGGTTGATAGTAGCAATTACGGTTTGATGATTTCTCCCTGAGTAAAACTGCTTATTACGTGTTCAATTATAATACCTAAATTGCTAATCTAAAAACGTAAATACCAATTTCAAAACGATCACGGTCGACCTACTGGATTATTGTCGTGCCCAGGGGCTTATCACTACCGTATTTCTACAATATTTCCCAAACAAATCGCTAATCAGACACCCAAAGCACAAAAGTGGAACATTTAGTCAATGAACCTATTGTGTTTGGGCAGTGCTTTAATTAACCAAAACGACGGACAATGAAAATCACGTCCTGGGAAACTATAAAGTGAGGGCGGACAAATAAATACAAACAAGGGATTTATCAGAGGGTTGTTTTGATCTGATTCTATAGAGCAATTTGAACGGTTCAATTAGGTGGCAGAAGAGCAAACAGAGGGCGTACACACGCAGTTCACACACGGGCACAATGGACGTATCCCAAGTACTACATCTTTCATCAAAATTTGTGATGGTCGGGGGAGTTTTTATTTATGATGCGAGATGTGTGTGGGTGAGCGATTGCGATTATAGGAGGTATAGGTACGTGGTTCGATTCGGTGGTCTACCAGTGGCAACTGGCCTCCAACGAATTGTGCCCGCCGCATTCTTCACGGTTCGCACCCCCCGTCTCCTCCTGGTTTGGTTTTGGTTTCGGTTTCATTTTCTGGTCTGTCAAAGCCACAAACCCTAAATGAAACGAGACGGAATGAAGCGTACCGCATGCAGACGTGCATTTTTATTTATTCTTGTTGTTTACTTTACCTACCGGACTCACACTAGCCACCCTCGCTTACACGCTTTCGATTGGAATTCGATTTGCCGGGGCTTTTGTTTCTCCTCCTATCGCTCACCTTTGACTGGAAGTTCTGGTGCTAAAAGCCTAAGACCAGGTTTTAAATTCTAAGCAAACAGCAGTCCAACGCCCGTAATCCCAACCCTGTTTTCTTTATGGCTTTTGATTTTTCGCACAGTATTATTTTGCAATTGGCCGATGTTATTGTTGTTTAAGAACTCGGCATAATGCGAGCGCGTAGACCCTATAAAATATTATTTTATTAACCCATTTTCCACGGTATTATTACCCCACCCCCTCTCCCTTCATATCGACCTGGTGCGCAAAGCCTTTTGTCATTGCAGGGGGTTTTTGTTGGATTTTCTTTTCGTCTTGTCGTAATTGTTGCCAAGTCATAAAATGCAACGGGTTTAGGTATTTTTTGTTTCTTTGTTTCTTACACTTGAACAATAATTCTATAACGATAATGTTTTTGTACATAAATCGAAACAGAAGCACTCGAAACAAAATCTCTAACTAGGCAGGGTATAAATTAAAATCAAAGAGTTTAGAACGTATACTAATTAGTTTCAAAAGTGTAATTTGATACTATAAGACAGATTAATACAGATTAGGTCTCAAAGCATCTTTTTTATCAGACATTAATGTCTTTATAGTTTTATATTGATGTCGACTTTTTCCCGGTGCAGCAGCTTTCTAGAGGAAAGATGCAAAATAGAAAGTTGGTGCCAATGTAAACGATGTTTTTGCGTCATTGTCTCTATTCTTTTATCAACGGAAAACGTGCGGAAGTCCACTTAAGTACTTTGAGACTGCAACACCTAAACTACTTAAAAAGTACTTAAACATATTATAAGACTTATTTTGGACTTTTATCGGAAGCTTCGGCTTAAGTCCTAGAAATTCTGAAACTCACTTCATGTAAAAAGCAAACTGGTTTTTGTCACAACATTGGTTGGTCAAAGTAGTAAATATATAACTTTGTTGCATCTATCAGAGTTACACCGTTTGCTTGAGAAGGAATTACCCTATAACATTTTATGTTGATTGGGAAATCGACAAATGCTCTATGCCATTTGCTCAGTGTACGTTGTTCGGTTGCTGAATGAATTTAGTTTCCCACGTGGTGAACCGCCATGTCGTTGGCCCGTCCGCTCACTTACTCGTTGGCATTTTCAGTCCGCTACCCGTGTATATTGGTCTGTGCTGAATTGCGGGCGCTGTTGTTTTTTTTTTTATATATATTTTTTTTGTATTTCTGGCCCATTGGCCATTGCAAAGTTCGGATCGCAGCGGGTTTCTGCGTCTTGTACTGGTCAAGTAACCCGCTAAGCTAAGCTCTCGATTCTGTTTGGCCGACGGCCTCCGGAAATTTCCATGCACTTTTGTCGGTTCCTTAGGAAATTGGGTTGTAATTGAATTTCCTATTGATTTCGGCTTATTTTTGAGAGGTCATTGTTTCTCAAGTGACGGAAATGCACTCGGGGATCAATCAACTGGAAAATGCATAACCAACTCATGGGTATGCGTTAAGGGATCATTTTAAGGGAACTATATTTGCTCACGCAGCATGTAAATAACTCAATGCCCTCTTGATAATATTGAACTGTGCAGGAAGTATGAATGACTCGGTTTTTTTTTTCTACCCCTCAAGATAATAAACCAGCACAGCAGTTCCACTCGACTGAATCTCTGGGCTATTTATTTGAGTGTTGAAGGTTAATTTGAACATTTTTCTTCGTGAAGTAGATTAAAGATTTATCCAAATCATTAACACGATTTTACCACCAGTATTGAAACAGTTAAAGAGTGCTTATGAGATTTACATCTCAATCAATTTGTTGCCAGGGCATTTGAAGTCCGACACACCTCATCCATATCTGTTTCTCCGATTTGTGTTACCCCTCATTTAATAATGTTTTTTTCCGTCTTTGTTTTTGATGGTTTTTAGCCGGTTTACAAGCTACACGTTTACTTTGTTTCAAGTGTGTACGTAACTTTGAAATTGTTGTTGTTTTGTCGGCATTTTTTTTTTTTTTTTTGCATTTGCTGCGCTCTATTTGACTTTTACTTTTCATTTGCCACCGTGAAGAGCTCAACGAATTTGTTGCCTTTTTGTTTGTTTTCAACCGCCTTCCGTCCATAATATAACTACTCACATTTCCGCCTGTATATCTGGATTTGCTCCGCTTGTTTACGTTTAAATTTGAGGAAGGAAGGCAACAAAAAGTGAATTATTATCAGGGCGGGCTGTTCAGTTTTTTTGGCTTTGGTCGGCTCGTGAAAGATTGGCCTATGGGTGGAGTTTACTTTTACTCGGGGAGCAGCTTGCCATTACTCTCGATTAACGTACACCCCGCTGATCTCACCAATCTCTGCGAAAGAGAAATTAGGCCAACTTTATTGTGAATCTCACCAGGCAAGAGGCCTAATCTATTGTACTGCATCTCAGCGAACCGTTAACTCCACCATAATCTTAATTAATTTGCTATGGCCAGGCATATAAAATTCAGACGTATGCCGCCACCCCCGCTTCCAGTGACCTCACCTAACAGCTGGAGGTAGAAGCCGAAATCGGCGGACCAAGATAAAGCGGGCTAATTACATAACATGCCGTTAACACCATACACTGGTTAATCGCAATTAGAAACCTTTGGTTTTTCGTCAATTTGTACGGCAATTTGATTGGCCAATTACGGTGTGCTCGTTTCCATTTTTCTTTAGCCTTTAATTTCTCACTAAATTTATATGTTGCAGTTTTGCTCGAATTTCAAAATATGTGTTTATTTTGTTATGGAATGTTTTGCAACTATATCAATGGAATATTTGGTTGCACAATCAAATGGAAAATTGTATAACTTATTTATATTGCAAAGTTTGTTAATTTGCTGTATATATATTTATTATCACACTTAAAAGTGCACGAAATATATACATTTAAAAGCTGAAGTTTGGTGGCAACAATTTCTGTTAATTTTGTATATTATTTTTGTATCACTCGATAACAGTGGATACAAATTTGGTATCTTGGAAACACTGTTCGCAATTATTTGCCAAAAACGTGACTTCTAATTACTGAAAAATATATGTTGAGAATATCCAATTTCTGGCGCTCTCATTATACAAATAAACGCTTATTCCGTTGATTTTTGCATAACATCTTGCGCGCCTCGTTGTCTCCGTGGACAGAAATTTTAAGCCACATTTATGAGTGATGGCGACGGAGCGATAACAAAAAGCGAGTTGCGAATTGAATTTATTTTTCGTTGGCCTTTATTATTGTATGGTAATCTGATTTAAGTTTCGTGCCAGAAAATGTAAGCCGCATTGTACAAACCACCGACTGTGTTCGTGTGTCTTGTCTGGTTTTTCTGGTCCCCGGACTCCTGAATGACGCCCATTTCAAGGCCCACAAAGAAGTGCAATTGTGCGTTTTGGGGCTTCAGTGAAGCGGAAGCGTTGTGTGTTTAAATGCGGTTACTCCGCATCCGAATCCGCATTCGTATTCGCATTCGCATTTTCTGCACTCCCCCACTCCGGCTGGGATTGGATGGGATGGGCGGAACCGGAATAAGTGTTATAGCGGGGTTGGGGTTTCTCCATTCAAGTGCTTCTCATGGTTCAACAATTTCCACTTCACAATCCATTTGGAGTACGTTTTTTCGGTGGTAATCTCTTCTATGCCAACATGTCAATGGCTAATCAGTATGTGGTTACGAAGTGGAAAATCAATGGTGACAGTAGAAAGGTGGTGGAATAAATGTTTAGTTAAATGAAGTGCCTGCTGCTATTAATTTGGTGGTGGATGCCCTCATTAATTTTGTTACTTATTGAAGTTCAATGAATATGATTAGTTAGTTAGGCTAAGGGCAATTAGTTTCACTTCATAAAATTCACGAGTGGACTTTCACTGGCTCAATTAATGCATTCTAAGTTATAAATTGAACGCAGAAAACAAGCTTAAGGTATAAAATAAGCCATAATTAGTAAGTACTAAAAATAAAATAAACATTACTATCATTGTTTACATTTTTATTTTGTCATTTAGACAAATTAATATTTGCATTGCTTGTTTGCATTAATTTGTTTGTAAAAATGGAAAGAAAAAATAATTCCTTTGCCAAACAATGGTGCCTAATGCACCACAGTTCCTTGAAAACCTTCAGATAAAGATCAACTCAGGAAAATTAATTTACACTGGGCCACAGACTATGACGAGCTGCAGATCCCTGTCATGAAAGTGATAAGAAAATTGCACAATATAACAATTATCGTGACCAAAACACAAAGTGTAACTGCAGTGAAAGGAACCATATTTAGGCTAGGCTTGGCTGACTTTGTGATTTAATAAACAAAGAAAAAGACATAGTTCCGCTTTGGTAAGCCGCGCGTTAAAGACATTTGCTGGTCGACAGCTTTATAACTTTATTAGCGCTCGATCTGAGACTTCCTGCTCAAAGTGCTAGCCATAAAACTGAACGGCAGGCAGCTGTTTCAATTGGCAGCCTCTTTGGTTGGGCTCTTTACTGCGCTTTCGGGCGGTCTAAAAGAGTAAACCGATGAAAATCTCTGTTTGCATACAAGTTTTTATGGCTTTCACGCGGCACAAACTTCACAGTAACAACAGAGTTCAGTTTTTTTCACAATGATTGTTAAGGAGAAATGGCAGGTTGGATGGAGAAAGTGCTGCCGCTGCCGAGGGGAGCATAACTTCGATGCTAATGATTTTTATAAAAACAAAAGAAGCTTTTCTTTCTCTCTCACATTACTTCTTTACCCATCAATTTCGGCTTGGCGAGTCCAACTAAGTTTGTAGTTTATTGAACTCGCAACTGGTCAAACCACATGAAAGCTACGTAAGTCCACACGATCAGTTGCGCCGGTCTGTTAACGGTCAAAACTTGTGAATCAATGAAGACGATCACGACGACAATGATGAAGAACCCACTTGGACAAGTTCCAACAACAAGCAGCCAAACGTATTTATACACATTTCCATAATGCTAATGACGTTACCGTCGCCGTGGATTCCGCGTCGTCATCGTTTCGTTTAATTCCAGTCCGTACACAATGTGGTTGATCGCCACACACCACCGCAACCCGTCTTCAAAACAAAACTCGTGCTAAGGTCATTGGCGATTCACTCACAAAAATTCCAAGTTCTGTATTCTCAAAAAAAAAAAGAAGAAAACAAAAAAAAAACCCCAAAGAACCACCAAGAAAGACAAGACGGCTTTTCTGGTGAAAAAAGGAGAATGAGATCGTATATCTGACTTGATGACTTTATTCTCTCGATTCTCTTGCTTCTCTGTTGCTGCTGTTTGCCTTTCAATCCCAAATCGTATATGTATGTATCGCTCGGTTTATTTATACACGAAACTCAAATTCAGAGTCCGGACACTTTCACTCTGCCCTGCCCTTCGCGAGCATCTTTTGGATTGTATCTTTCAAAAATCAGAGCAACACGCTAATTCCAAATTAAACTGAAATGTTTCGAAATATTTTCTTGCCCCAAGATATCCGTAAAAACGCGAGGAACAATTGTAGATTTATGTCTCGACGTCATGCTCTTAAAATGTTTGGTCATTTGTGTGGGCGCGCCCCACGAATAATTGTTTATTTGGGATTCTTTTCGTTCCTTGGCCTTCTCCTTGTAGATTCTATATACGATATAAGCAATAGTTTTAAGATTCCGAAATGCCTATGGTTAAAAATACAAATTAATTATGAAACAAAAAAAGAAACCGAGAAAATCAACGCCTTAGATGTGGGCCATGTGGGCAAGAGTTTAATCACCATTTTAGCGCATTTTTAGCACACCTAAACATGCTGCTAAGGCTAAGACAAATGAGATAGGTGTAAAATGGTCTTTGTCGCATTTGGTTTATGTCAATATTGGTCATTAGCACGTTTCAGCCGATTTTCACACTTGGCTAATTAGGAGTAGGTGAAAATTCTCTGAAAAGCAAATATAAATCAGCCAAAACAATCAGTTCGAATGGCTTTTAATGTACTTAACGAGTAAATTGTTAGTCTTAAATAGTGTGAAATGTGGCATGGATGCCTGTTTTGCATAGGATATTGGGTAAACAATGTAAAAGCGATATTTTAGCAGACCTTCGATAATTAAAAAAATATATGTTAAGTCGTCTTAGCTTATTACATTAAATAGGATTAAAAATGACCATGCATCAACCCACCCATTCGGGCAATTCTATACAAATTCCTTCTCAGTGAAAGTCATAGAAATAACTTTCTGTATACAAATTATACCACACATTTGCCCACACTGCTAAATTTAAATATCCCCTTTGACATTTTAATGATATTACACTATAAGACTAACTTAGCTAACTTGGAGTGACAAACTCTCCATCTCCCTTTCTTATTCAAATATTTTGTGTACCATTATCGCATTTCTGCCTGGAATGGCCGAAACAAAAACTTTTCCACAATCAGATTTAATGGTTTTTGGCGCTTGGTAGGAATTTGAAATTAAATTACGTATTTTCTCGGTTGGATTGCGTTATACGTTATACGTTATACGTTATTCGTATTATAACATTTTCGACAACACTCTTACGCTCGAATTAACTTAATTTTCTTCAGTTTAGGGTAGTTTAGTGCTCTTAATGTCTGAACCGCCTTTGCTACCATAAGCCGAAACACGTTGCAAATCCCTGCTGTCATATGGGGAAGTCCATTGCGAAAATGTTAAGCTCCTGGAAAGCGACACAAATTGCAGGTGGCAGGCCGCAAGAGTGGGCGGATAATGTGTGCATCCCATTTATCCAGCTACTTTGCAATTTCCCTGGATGGCTTTTTGAGAAAATCCAACTTAATGAGTGCGCGTTTTTTTTATTTTGCGTTTTCCGTCTGCTTGTTTTTTGCTTAATTAATGTGGGCGACCGGCCAAATTTAAAAATTAAATTAGAGAAACTGCGTAGAGCCAGAGATTCTCCCAAATGAACATCAACCAAAACAAAAACATTTATAAATAAACAAACAATGGTGATATACGTGTCTAGAGGGCTATAATTTAAATGTGATTGATATGGGCAACGTGGCAAAACCCACAAAAAATACACAAAAATTTCAATAATTCCAAGAGGAATGTTAACGAAAATTATTTTTATGGGCCAGAAGATAGAATCAAAAGTAATATATTTGTTCTTTTTTTCGGAAGATCTTGTTATTTAATGAATTACCTTTAATATATATATTTCTTTTTTGAATAGTTTAAGTGAATTGGAACATCAGCTTATAAATAATAAACAATTTAAGTGTGTTACCTCAAATTTTTCTATTAAACTGTCTGGCTTATTTGCATATGATACTATTATGTGTTTAATCCGGTTTTCTCACATTGGTGAATGGTTTCTGAAGGTTTTTAGAGCGAAAAATGCATTTGCTAATTTTTTTTAGCAGTGGTTGCTTTTGCAGACATTTGTATTTTAGTTTATGGTATATATTCGCACGACATTCAAAAATTTTCTTAATATTTGGCTTATACTCATTTAATACTCTGAAAAGAAGTTAGTTTCCTCCACTGTCCTGAGTGATAATCTACGACACTACTTTAAAGGAATTTAAATGGTTTTGGTCACCTCATTCGTATGCACATTTTATTTTTTTTCCCACTTAAAAGCAGAGCTCTCGAATAATGCAAGCAATTCCGACAATCTAGTAGCTGGACCACTCAAGTGTATTATAAAAGCTTATAAAATGCCCGGGGAAAAAATATATATTTAAGTGGTAGGGTGAGGATGGGTGGCACATAAACACATAAAACCGCTATGATGTGTGACAAAGCCCAAATGCTTGTGTTTTTTTTGTTGCCCCTGTTGCTGCCCGTGTTAATCAACTACGCAAATATGGCCAGAACAACCAGCTGGTCGCAATAAAACCGGCGTTAACATCCGCATCACAGTCATCAGCCGAAGGCAAAACACGGGGGAGTTATCAACCCTCGAGCAAAAGTCAGCAACACTTAACGCCTTTTGATTGTTTAATTTCTCAAATTGTTTTATGGATTTATCCCCTCGGCCGCCGGCCGTCTGTCCCGGACACACGCCAATGAAAAATTAATACCGAGGGTGGCCAAAGGGACTCCAATCGCACCGTCCAGGAGGGCAACATCAAAAGCGGAGGGCTTCATTTTTCACCGCTTTTGACATTTTGCAGCCACCGAAACAAGTACGTCGACGGCAGCCAGAAACAATCAGCCAACCAAAGAGCAGCAACTCAAACCGACGGCTCACACAAAGGGGATCTGGGGGGAATTTGGGGGGGGATCTGCTGGGATGCTAATCCCCCACTGACATACCACCTCATCCAGCGGACCAACGGACCACCAGCAGCAGCAGCAGCAGCAGCAGCAGATTCACCAGCTGCCGCCCTCCTGTGCGCATATTCCAATCAAATTAGTTAGAAAGGTTTGCTGCGCTGGCGGCCAAAAACCGGAGCTTCCTCTCTCAGTATCTGTTTATGTTCCGGTCAAAGCGAATCCCGGCTAGTCCATCCGCACGCACGCACTCGATTTTGAAAAACACAAAAACCAGAAGAGTTTTCGACCCAAAAACCGTCCATTCTACGCTTCCGAAGTGAACGAGAACGAGGAAGGACGGAAAGTTATAAATAAAACACCGGCGAGATCTGCAAGTCTGGGCCGTTGTAATTAGAATGTGTCGCAAAACAGAATATAGTGAAATATTTAGCAAATCAAAGGCAAAGAATTCAACAAATCTTGCACAGTGAATAAGCGTTGGTAAATAAATACACTGCGGAAATGCAAATAAAACAAAGTTGAAAACCTCTCAAAATAATGCTAATGAAATGAAAAGAAATTTAAAGCAGAAAATATTTGAAAACCATGAGTTAATTCTGTTGAATGTGAAAACAGTAAAACAAAAACTTTTAGCATTTAAATTTATCGTTTTGCAGAAACAAATAAAACCTTTTCAATTATAAACAGCAGTGAAGTGTATTAAACGCAAATATTTCGCTTAATGCGACTTGTTTTAAAAGCAATAAAAATTGCTGAAGAAAATTTGATTTGTGAGTGCAAATAATACCTATAAAACTCAAGTCTGCATCCAAAATCCAGCAGGCATGCTCAAACAAAGTTATAAAATATGCAAAACGAGCGCCAGCTAAAATGCTGACATGGGAGCGACAGGCAAACACAAAAATTTAAACAAGTAAACAATCAAAGAAATCTTATTCAACTGCCACAAATTTGGAGAAGCGTATAAGTAAACAAATAATACGAAAATAAGTAAATATATCAGATATGCAACTCAGGCCTGGAACAATAACGACATTTTGAAAAGAAAGTATTTTCCATAACAGTTGATTACAAAGAAGTAAGTATTGTAAGGAGAGGATCACAGTTTCCGTTCGGTTTTCGATTCTCTTCTATTTAAGACAAGGGAAATATCTGAAGATAATGAAAGCGGACTGACCTTTGCTTTTCCTCTGAAGCAAAGCAAAGAAATAAGATGGGGCCTCTCATATGAATTGCTGATCTCTTCAGGAAGTGTCACAACTCAGCCCCTGCAAAATTAGATAAGACCTGGATGTCTTATAGAGAGAATAGGGGCCGTGTTTAAACATTGCGACGGAAAAAACTTTGGAACTCTTTGATACTAGGCCAAAAGTTTCCATTTCTACGAGTTTTTTGTTTTTCCTGTAATTAAAAATGTTTTTGGGACAAAACAATTTAGACTGGAAATTGTTATGTAAAGAATTCGCCCGCATAATGATAATTTTTCCACTGCTATCTTTTGTTTATTCAAAGGAACTTTTTTTCATTGTTTGCTGTTTTGCGAGAATCTGTTCTCGGAATACGTTGTTTACTGCTCGAAAAAGACGGCCTTTTTTTCAAGTATTATAAAACTAGATCTAGTGTGGGTAATTAAGATATGGCTGTTATTGTTGTGTGTGCTACACGAATTTCATCTATAAATCCGTTTTGATTTAGTTCATGGTCGATTATACAGATGCGGTATGAATGCATGGAGACTATTCAACGAATTTAATGGAAACACAGCTGTAGTTGGAATTTTTTCCCCCACTGTTCGATTTCCACTTTTAAAATAGATCACTTGTGTTTCCATTGTTTCGATTTTTTTTCGGGGCCTCACTCAATCGATATGCCGGTCAGTCTGCGTCTGTTTCCAGTGTGTTCGAACTCGTACCTCCCTTTGCCCACCGCCCATGTCGGAATGCCGTTGGTGGCCTGGTTTGTATGGGCTTCCCCCCCACTTTTGTGGCTTTTGTTGCTCCGCCTATTAGCACATACACAACACTGGCTGGCAGATTTATACCGAGTGTGTAAAAGAGATAATTTCGCACTCGGCATCCTTTTTTTTTGTTGCGGCTTGTGTTACTGTTTAATATTTCTGTACATTGTCCGCTGCAATTAAGCCAAATGGTGAAAAGCCAACTCGAGTTCCACAAGTGGGTTGATTTAAGTGCGAAGAAGAGGCAGCACTTCCCATTCCCGTGCAGAATCCCGGGAATCCCCTGTGTCCGGGTTGGTTGGCAAAAAGCTAACCATTTACGCCCCCTGGTTTTTCTCTCCCATTCTCTTCGTCGTTGGGGGCTTGTCTAATTTTGTTGTTTCCGCCGCCATGGGGCGTATGATTTATTAAGTATCCGTCCTGGCTGACTTGCGGTCTCTTTCGCACTCTTTCACACTCAGGAAAACAATCAGTTTTGCCGGTAAAACAAGTAAATTTAATTTTGTATTTGGAAACACTTTTAATTATTTCGTTTTATTGATAGATAGAAAAAACGCCTTCAAAACAAGTATACGTATAAACAGCAAACACTGTGCAATAGCAGAATGTCAAAATCAGACACTACACAACAATCCCATCCAAACAAAATTCGTTTGGAATTTGTACGTACATCAACGTGCATTAAAACCGAATTAAGTTTAAAGAGATTTCTGTGACAACCCCCTCATATGAGAAGTTTTCCTTAAGTAACATGTAAGGATATACGGCAAATGACATATAATTGCAAAGCAAACAAACTAAGGGTTGGTTTCACAATTTGTCGTGCCGATGAACTGGCATGTGCCATAGGAGGCATTAGGCTTTTATTTAATTTGAACGATTGCCGCAACTAACCGTTGCGAAATTGGGCTTAGCCAAGAAAATAAATTGGAGCCCGGTCTGGAAATTGAACCCGGACCTCGTTAGCTATCCAGCTATCTAATGTTTATATTACAGGCCATTTAACTCCGGGCTATCAATTTACAAAATGATTGGCCTTAGATTGACAATCAACTTCCTGATTTTTAATGCATTTTCCCTCAATTTTATATATCTTATTTTCTATATATGTGATGTGTAAACGTCGTCATGATTTGAAGGCGTTTTTCTTCAAATTAAGAAAAATATTATTCTTAGTGCATGCTTTGATTACAATCGCTGGTGGTTCGCTGTCAGCTGCTGTGGCATTTTATGGCTACATTAGAGTCGGAAGCTTTACTAGATGAAGCGCCACCACCACCCCCCCACTCAGCCGACTTCCTTCCATCCATGTAGAACAGGATTTACATCACACCCCAAGCCGGGGCTCATCTCTTAATTAGTTTAAACATTGAGTGGCTGGTTCCTTGGGTGGAGATTTGCCATGTTGACTTTCGGATTTGGATTTTAATTTGCAACACTTTTGTGAGGGTGGTTCGTACCCTGCCAGAGAATTATCATCATCAAAAATGTAAATTTATGTTCGCATCGAAGCGATTTATTATCTCTCTTTCTCTCTCACTCAATTTCCCACCCGCTCGTTTCGGCCTTATTTATGATACCAGCTTTCTTGCAACAGTTTACGGTTATTAAATTTCTTGATTCTGGTCTCCACTAGGAGGCCACTGGCCGCCATCCGCCAGCGTCATCAATTCAGTGCAACAATCCCGCCGCTGCAACCATATTGGGTTGCCGCTAAATTGCTGTTTCGATTATTGCGATCGTGTTACCCTATCTCTTGATACTTAATCTCTCTAAAAAGATTTTTAATGGCGCGGAAAACGCCATTGTCGATTGGGAAAATATCAATATCAATCGCTATTCGATCATCCGATGACTCAGAAAATCGCTTTGCCGGCTTTTTAAATATCAATATAGCTACAAACAATAACATTAACACGCAATATGTATTTTTGAATATTTTTGTTTACCATAAACCAGTTTCATTTATTGGAAATTAAAATTAAATACCGGAATCTTTTTATGCAAAATAAATTGTTAACAATTTTTTTTCCATTGCTTTTATTTTTTGTTTACCACAAATGGTAATAAAAATGTTATTCAATTGTTATTATTCAGTTAATAATATTTTTTTTGTTTACGTTTAATGATCAAACAAGGGATTTAATTTGTAAATATTCTGTTAATAATGCAATGAAAACTCAATAAAAAATTTCCTCCATTATTTTTGGCTACCACTTTCTATAAGTTTAATCATGATGTTAATATGCCACGTTTCTTAAATTATATACTGCAATAAAACAGGTAGTAAAAATTGTTACAAGAAATTGGTTTTAATTTATGCTCGAATCTTTTCCTGAAAAGAGAAAGGCCTGTAAGGGTATTTGTTGCTTCGATTTTGAAGCTTCGGCTTGTCCATCTTGTTTTCCCCTTGTTGTTTTAATTTATATTTCTTTTGGCATTTGGTTTTTCTTACCAGTAATCGCTTGCACATTGAGTGAAAATTAACTCAATTTCCATGGCGTGTTTGATGGTTTCTTTTGTTTAACCTTCTCTCAGCACCCTTTCCCCGTCTTGGGGAAACTAGGAAGAGAAAGGGCAAACAATTCCAACAATTGTCTGTGCCAAAACGAGTGAGAGGGAAACGAATAAAACGTACAAGAGACACCAGGCCAAGACAAATCGGACCTCGGGGCACCGGATTGCAATGGATTGGAATCGAATCATTACTGCTCTAGCTGGAACGACGTTTATCTTGAACCTAATCTTTCAATTGTGTGGCTTTTCTGGGTTATTTGTCCACTTTGGATTACTGCAGTTTCGCAAGATAAATATAGAAATAGATCGTTATGTCATTGGAGGGAACTTTACGAGTATAACATATGTTTGCATTTATGTCTCCCTTTGATACTTGTTTGGAAACTAATGAAAAGTCACAAAAGCACTTGCACATTGTTTGACTTAAGAAAACACTTTGTGCCGCCTATAAAAAGCGATTATGGAAGACAATAATTAACTGTCAATCAATGCTGACAATGCACATAAAGAGGCCTTTCAGGCCTTATACAACCATGTGTTTTAAAAATCTTTTACAAATTTCGAAACATTTTGCCGTGTGCATTAACCGTTATTTGTGCTTTTTTTCCACTGCCATCATATAAATCACTGAAAATATTTTTTAAACCTTGATGCTACTTTTGATTGTTATTTATTGAGCTCCACCCATGAAATTTACATTTCGCACTTGTGATAGTCACACATCAACGTGTTGCTTTCTCTTTCTGTATTATTTGGTCTAAGAGATGTACGAATATTTAAGTAATCATATTATATTTTTATTATATGTCATGCCCACTTTATAGCGTATAAACAGTCAACTGCGAAAAAACTGCCGACGGCATTTTGCACTTTTTTTTGTCAAGCCGCGTACAATATTTGTCTGGCATTTTTATAGCTTATCATCTGTGTGAAATGCCGCTCATTAAAATGTTTTACGGATAACCATCAATTATACGAAGATAATATTAAAATCTTTGGAATCGGACATGTAGTTCGATGACCACACGCATATAATATAATTTTGGTCGATATTAGTATTTATTTGTTGTCGACCATTTTGGATTTTTATTAAACTCTTAGAGGTTTGACAAATTTCATGTTTACCGCCCTTTTGATTGGCTATAACAAACTTTATTGCAATGGTTGTGTACAAATCTTATTACCACCAAATCGTTAGCATCTGGCAGAGTAATTGTGAATTCAGCTGCTTTTGTTTATTTATTTATTGGCTCGAACTCATGGAAAAGTATTCCACTTCAATTGATATTTTTATTAGATACAAGCCCATGTCTGCTGCTTTATTAATTTCAGTGTATTCAACACATTTGCCTCTATTTTATGCGTCGGTACACTCGGTCACACATGCACATTTATCTACATATATCCGCTTGATCCAGCCGGACGGCATTTACTTGGATTGTCATTTACACTTGATGGCGGTCCGTTGCGCCGTCTGTTCTTCTTTTTGCTCCGATAGCCAGACTGCTGTTTTTTTTCCAGAGGTTTTCGTTTCTTTTTTTTTTATTATTTTCTTTTTTTTTGGTTTTCGACCAGTTCCACTCCTCTCATCGGTTATGCATTGTCGGCGGCATCTGCATTCGAAATCGTTCAAATTTCCTACCCGTTCCGGACTCTTTTTCGCCGAGCTCTGCATAAATTGTGGCCGGTCTCTGGTACGGTTTATGTCATTTTCGGGAACTGTGTTGCCATTACCATAGCCTAAGCACATATCTCCAAACAAATCACGTTGTCAGTTGTTTTTGGTACTCAGCTCTTTTCGGCTTTTTTGTACGCGTCTCCTGGCAGCGTATGTTCGAAATTGTATCAGCATTCTTTGCACTTTTTTACCCTCTTCTTTTACCTTAAGTAACAGCTTGTTTTTCTCATTTCTTTTACCAAAAGATCTTGAACTTGTTAATTGATTTTGTGCCACTTTTGTACTGTAATTATTGTTGGCTTTAAAGCGATTGTATTGCAATTATACCATTCAGTTCGTAGACATTTCGCGTGTGGATATAATATTTCATCACTTGGTGAGGCCGTATAAATATGTAAAGATATCCACCACGTTAGCGATTAGGAAATTTTAATTAACATGCTCTTTTCTACAAAGATATTTACCGTACACTTTGTTGGCACTATGATTTGTTGTCTTGCCCGCCTGCGTCGTTAATGAAATCACTCAATTGGAAAACAAAAGCAAATTATTTGCTCCAAATCGCAGTCGAAAACGAAGGTGCTTGTGTGGCGGTGGAATTTTTGCCACTCGAATGCCCAGATCCGATTCGATCCGATCCGCCTTCGCCACCTGTGCAGTTTGGGGATTTCGAACTAATGGCCAGCTGCCCATAAATCATTAATCGCTGGCTTTGGCTTTCCGCTCAAGTCGCAAGATTTTTGACTTCGCCTTTTAAACGTTCAATGTCAGTTAATTAATTAATTCATAATTTGGTTGGCGAAAGAAAGGGAAGGTTTGAGCAGGAAATTGGTTGTAGAGATATTTAATGCCCTGATTGAATTTACAATTTTATTGTCTAAATCACCTTTTGAGTAGAGCTGTGTTTATGTATAGTCAAATATTAAGTAGCACATTTGCATGCAACCCCCTTGCTTGATATTTGCTAATAAATTTTAGGAAAGTTAATGTCACATAGCCCTTTAAATATTGGTTGTATCGTTAATAATGTTTCTATAAATAGAGGAGGGTATCTTTTGGTAAAGTTTATGACTTGAATTGAGAAATATTTTTGGCCTTAACATTTTCTTTATTAGCAATGTACAAATGAATGCCTTGGTCTCAATCATATTTCTGATTTTAGCATTGCATTTTCTGCAATGTTCAATAAAATTGTTGGCTAATAAATGTAACAAATGGGATACTTGACTAACATATATATTTGTTGTTTAATCTAATGATTATTTTATGATTACAAACTACATTTGTATAATTATGTGTGTAGATTGACTAGACTTTCAATAATTTACTAAATGGGATGCAATCGCTTGGGTATTTTTTGCCAGTGAAAGCTAAAGGCTGCAAATCATGCAGCACCCACAATGACAATTTAAATGCCAACAATGATTTATTTCACGAATCGAATATTTATTTTTTTCCTCTCTTTCTCTTCCAGATAAATCGCGACGATGGACTGCCGCAAGGAATCTGCCGGCAGTGCATGGCCCAGTTTTTGATGGTGGCCAAGTTCCGGCGGAAATGTGTACGGATGCAGCAGCGCCTGCAGGACTTTGCCCAGGAGATATCCGACCGTCAGGCGGCCAGACAAGCCAAGCGTCAGCAAAAAGTGCAAAAGGAGCGTCAGAGTAGGGAGGCCGGTGCCCAGAAGGATCCCGTAAATTTGCCAGAAGGACATACGGACCGAAAACGCCGCATGGTGTCGGAATCGGACGGCGACTCAGCAGCAGTGGCAGTGAAACAGGTACGAACGGAATCGAAGGATTTGCCGCCGCCCAATTCAAGTCGTCTGCATCTCCGTCTACGCAAGTTTCGGACCCTCTCCATCGGCTGTGAAATGGATCGTCCCGCGTCCATCGATGCCAGCAGCATGCCCTGGAAGACGAAGGCTGCCCGCAAGCAGCTGTCCGAGACATGGGCGTCCAGTTGCTCCCCGGAGCTCTCCTCGCCAAATCGTGGACGCTCCAGCACCAGCAGCAGTGAACATATGAGCGACCTTTCCGTGGGTCCATGCTGTGGCTTCGAGAGCGACAGCAATCCCTGCTCCACCTCTACTCCAGCACAAACGAAGGCCGCCGATAAGCTGATGTCGCCGAAGGCATTGCCGGTAAACGATTTGTTGCCGCGAAGGGGTCGACGTCCAAGGAATTCCCCTATTTACATGCCGGCCAAAAGACAGAGGCGATCAGTGGTCAAGAAAGAGCAGCCGAACAAACGGAAGGTTGGAGGTGAACCAGTCACCGGAGAGAATACAAAGTCTGATCAAAAAGGTATTTTTCCGCCGGAACCAAAGGTCGATAACCGTGTCCCATCCTGTGATGGGGCAATCGGCAGCACTTCAGATGTACCAAAGGAAACAGCTTCGAGTGTAGTCGTCGCAGAAGTAACCAATGAAATCAGTTCAAATGATGTTGGCAATGAGATGGTACCCTGCGAAAAGGTGAATGAAATCTCATCGAATGGCTTGACTGATAGTTGCAACGAGGTAAACGCCATAGAAGTGGAGTCGGATAGTGAAAAAATATCACCCAAAGGCGTGGAGGAAAGTATGTCCGACAAAGTCGAAGAACAGCCAAAAACCGAAACAGTGGAGTACACTAATGGGGAAACATCTGATTTAGAGCTACCGGAAGAGTGTAAAACAGCTAGTGAAAGCGAAGAAACTATTCTTCAAGAAAATTCTTCTGATGATCTTTCCATTAAGAAAGAAATAGAGTTAAATGATAATAAGGCTAAAGGTGATCCTCTGCAGTCCAGGGAACTTACCTCGTCCACAGAACCCAGTGAGCCGCAACTCGCAACTGTTGACCAGCTGAAAACTGTGGAGCACCAGGAATCTGTTGGGCAAGCGAAGGAACAGTCGAAATCGGATGACGTTGAGCAACTGAACACCGTGGAACAGCCGGAGTCGGTTGAACAACCGGAAACTGTGGACCAACCGGACTCCGTTGAGCAACCAGAGATCATAGTGAGCATACCGCTAGAGGTGCTCAACGAGGATCTGCAGCGCCGCCTGTGGGTGGATCCAGACACCGAGGAGGCACAAAACCGCGAGACTGCGACACCCAAAGAGCTGCCCGTTCCTTCCGATGATGTGAACAACAATGAAAACGATGAAAATTTTTGCCAGAGTGCTACAGCAGATAGCTTCAATTCTGCTGTGGCACTCCGAATCAATAAAATTGAAGCCACACCAACGGGGGGAACAGAGTGCAGCGCGGGAAAGGATGCAGAAGGTGAAACTACAAGCGGAGCAGAATCCTCGGACACGGAAGAGGTGCAGATAGTGCGATCTGGACCCACGCCCATGGACTTCATGGCCGAGTTTACCAAGCACTGTGAAAACGGCATTGAGCAGCTTAAGGTCACCACCCCGGCGGCATCGCCCACGCCCTCGGATCTGCCACTGTCGCCCCTTAACGATCTGGAGGCCAAACAGAAGCTGGAGGTGGAGATGAACGACGTGGAGACCACTCTCAATGGCATCCTTAACGAGATGCAGGACCAGCACATGTATACCCCGAATTGTACCCACATTGATGAGTTCCTCACTCCCGCCGACTATGCTACGCTGACCGAACAGGAAACCTCCGTCTCATCGCCGCCCAATCCCTTCGAGCAGAGTCCAGCAGCTGAACCGGAGCCAAAACCCTCTGCCACCGATGATCCCTTTGATAATAGCAACTTCAGCAACGAACTTATTGGCTTTCAGAACGATATTCCTTGCTTTGAGAATATTGAAACCAGTACGGAACAGGGACAGACTTTGCATTTAGAACTTACTCAGTTTTTGAGGGAACTACAGCCGCCCCAGGAGGTTCAGCCGCAAGAGGAGCAAAGCGTTAATACCCAAGTGGAGACGCAGGGGGTCGAACCAATGGATGTCCAAGCCGAGACCCAAGTGCAGGTTAAAAATGAATCAGAAGATCTCTCTCCGAATGAGTCACGCATGCAAACTCCCATATCATCACCTCAAGTTCAGCCACAAATGGAGGTTCAGATGGAACCCGTGACTCAGATGCAACACGAAATCCTGACGGTGCAGATTCCACAAAATCAGCCTCAAGTGCAATCTCATGACCAATCTCAAATGGAACATCAAATCCCACCGCAAGTGCAGCCACAGATTCAACCCCAAAACCGAGAGCATCAAACTATACAGATTCTACCGCAAGTGCAAAGTCAAGGTCATCCCCATCTGCAACTTCAATCACAGGTGGTTCCACATGTCCAGACGCAAGGCACGACGACAACGGTCACCTACGAACAGATTTATCAGCAGCACATTGTCCAGCAGACGGTTCAGCAATCCTCCAACAAGATGCAGGTCATCTCGCTGCCTTCGGCTGGATCCGAAACGCGACAATGGCAGCAGTCACAGCAGTCGCAGCAGCAACAGCTCCAGTGGTCCTCGGTGGGCGGACTGGAGGCCATTAAGAGTACCCCCGTTGAGACCGTGGCACCCACAACCACCACATACTACATCAGTGCCAGCGATCTGTATCCGCAGCAGACCACTGAAACGTACACCATGCTGGAGCCGGCATCCAATGAAAGCTATGTGATAGAGCAGGTTAATCACCAGCAGCAGCATCACCAGCAGCAGATTCAGCATGCCCAGCAGCAACATCAGCAAGCGCAGCAGCAACCGATTATGATACTGATCCAGCAGCAAGAGGTGCAGCCGGTGGCCTCGGCCAGCAATCCACAGCAAGCTCCGTTACACATCTACGGTGCTCCCATCAGAAATGATTTGCATCGCCAGAACATCCAAAGCCAACAGGTGCGACGCCAATATCAGCGGCCGCAGTATCAGCAACGGCAACCGCAGCTTCAGCAGCAGCAGCAGCAACATCGCCTCGTTCAAAGCCATCCAGTATTGGGAATGCCGGGAGCAACTTCCATATCCACCAAAGTGACTCCCATTCCCGTCACAACGCCCAAGGGTCGGGCGCTGACGCTGAAATGCCGCTTCTGTCAGAACGGACCGCGCTTTTCCAGCAGCCTGGAGTACAGCCGGCACATTATCGATCTGCATCCGGCGGTGGCGCCGTTCAACTGTCCACACTGCCCGTTGGCATTTGCCGGCCGGACCAAGCGTTCGCAGCACATTCTCAGCCATCATGTGGTGCAGCAGTACCAATGTGGCCAGTGCACGCAAGTGTTCCCAGCTCAGAAGGCTTTGGACATGCACATCCAGCGCTCCCACATGACATTGCAGACGGGTGAAGTTGTGAAAGTGGAGGAGGTTCAGCTGCAAATAGCGAACGAACGGAAGCCTAGGCAATATAGGCCACGGCTGCAACTTCAACAGCAGCAATTGCAACCACAGTTGCAGCAGCAACAACAGTTGCAGCAGCAACAACTAGAGCAGCAGCAACAACAACAGCAGCAGCAGCAGCAACAACAACAGCAGCAGCAGCAGCAACAACAACAACAACAGCAGCAGCAACAGCTACAGCAGCAGCACCAAAAACTGCAGCAACAACCAGTGCAGCAGCAGCAGCAGCAAGTGCAGCAAATCCATCAACCGCAACAGCAGCAGCAACATGTGCTGCAAACGCAACAGCCACAACAGCAACAACCGTTAATGCAGCCGCAGTCACCCCATCCATCAAGTGAGTTGTTCATATACTTTCACCAAAACAATCGCTTTTTAAACCATAGTCTTATCTTTAGCAATGGAAATCCAAGCCAGCACAACAACTCCACGAAAGATTCTCTGCTGCCCGGATTGCGAAGACTGTAAGTTAAATGGAATAATGGTATAATCGCTCAGCTGCTCTTTTATTTAATAGCCATGAGTTATAAACTTTCGGATAAAAAAGAGCAGCGAAGCGTTTTATACGGTCTAAATTGGTTCCGATCTAAAACTTTTCTTCTTCCCGTTTCAGGCACATCCGGTCACAGCCATGGCAACGGACAGTTTGAGGAGCTCCCGACACTGCAGGCTCCGCCAACGGTGCTTACTCCGCCCTCGACAATCGTCTCGGTTCCATCGCCCCAACCCATGATGTACTCGCAGCACATAACAATGCCCTCGCCGGAACAATCTGAGCCAGATTCCACGACCACGTTGCGACAGTTCCGCAAGCGTGGCGTCATCGTTGGGCCACAGGGTCCGCTGCATTTGGCCACACCAGCGGCCTCGCCATCACCATCGTCGTCGCCTTCCTCTTCGACCGTTGATCATGCGCCGCCAGCTTCACCGGCTCCGCCCGCTTCCCCAGCTCCGCCTCCTTCTCCCGCTCCCGCGGGGCAGGTGAGCGAGCTGCGGACGGCCCACCAGTGTCTGTACTGCGAGGAGCGATTCACCAATGAAATCTCCCTGAAGAAACACCATCAGCTGGTCCATGGAGCCCAGACCACGATGCCGTTCGTGTGCTCAATCTGCAAGCGCGGCTATCGCATGCGAACGGCTTTGCATCGGCACATGGAGTCCCACGATGTGGAGGGCAGACCGTACGAGTGCAACATTTGTCGCGTGCGATTCCCGCGACCCTCGCAGCTCACACTGCACAAGATCACGGTGCACCTGCTTTCGAAACCGCACACCTGCGATGAGTGCGGCAAACAGTTTGGGACGGAGAGTGCCCTTAAGACGCACATAAAGTTTCACGGTGGTAAGTTTTCGAACAACTCGATGCGGTGGACTACTAAAGGGTTTTGGGTTGCCTAGAGTTCAACTTACCATACTAATCCCCATTCATTTAGTCTTAGTGCTCTGTCGTAGTTTGAGTTATAAGCCTCTTACTAATCTTCCATCAATTGTTATCGTTGTATTGTTGTTGTCGGCAGTTTATTCAACCGTGGTTATATGTTCCAAAGGTATGACAACCATGACCGATTAGCTTTCGTTCCGGGAATACCAATATCGATTATGGTGTGGGTGTTCCCAATGCTTGGCATGAAATAACACAGCTTGCAAACTTTGTATTATGCTTTTTAGACATAAGTTAACATAAATTGTAATAGACTTGCATACAGCTTGTCAGTGGTTATAAAACAGACCCCAAAACGCTTTATAGATGTATACCTAATCAGTCGACTTGCAAGAATTGTATTAAAGCCAATTACCTGATGATAATTGCCCTTTGATATATGACGGCTTCAGCTGAGCGTTGCTAATTATTGACAATTAGATGACCCTTGTTATTAATCCAACGACCTGATCACTTATTTGTATTCATTCCGTAGAAGTAGAAGTGCGTTTCGTAACATGTGAGACTTTCAAAGAAAATGCCTGAATATATATCATTGAATAAACATTTATAAGCTGTACATTACTTGCTTTACTTCTGCTTAACCTCGGTATACTTCCATGGAATTCCAATCGCTGAAACTACAATCTTTCCTTTAGTTTCGCAACGCACTTTCAACCCCAAAATTTCTCAATCAATGTTAAATGTTGGCCCGCGATATCGAAATCTGTAGTTTACCATACTCGCTTGCGATGAGTGTTTTCCGCTATCTGTATGTTGGCTCCCTTCAAAATCACAGTGTGAATCCTAATCACTGAAACATCGAATTCGAATAAGCAGATACAGAGGCCAACAACCAAATTGTCTTTTCCAGAGCTCGGTTACCAGTGTGACGGGTGCGATCGGACATTCGAGTATCTCAAAGAATTGCGCAAACATCGACGCACCCACAGCGAGATGTTTTACAAATGCAAGTTTTGTCCAAACTCCTTTACGCGATTCACGAGTTTTCGGGGTAAAGTCTCGTCCATCAATGGTGTTGCCAACATTGTTAATTTGGTTATCAATAATAACTACAAAAGCTCAAAGTTGTAAGGCGAAAAGAACAATTTTGTTTATCAAAAGGGGTAGATATTTTTATAGTAATGAGGTCTAAATAATTCGGCAGCTTCGAATACCTCTTACTCGGATATCAGTTATTGCCCCCAAATTTTTCAACTATTCTTATTAGGTATCTAGGTAATAGGCAGCAAGTCTCATTAATTTTGATTAACACATACCGTTTTTTTCTTAGCAATAATCGAATCCCTTGAATTAATTAATTTGATTTATTAAATAATTTAAAATCATTTACGATTTTATATTACTAATAAACTTGCCTTCTTGTTGTGTTAATGTCTAATGTTATTATTTGCCAATCTTTAAAAATTATTACAAAGTTGGCAGCACTATCCATAATTTAAAAACCTTTGTTGAACAAATTTATAGGTTGATCCAGATATACTAGAATATAGAATGTTAACTGCCTGATGCCTGCTTTTTTGCATGGCCTATGATAAGATGCACTCTGTGCTTTAGAAATTAAACTTTAAAAAGTGTGAGTGATTCATGTATTAATTAATTTATTTTTACATTTTCATTAGCGCACATGAACTCGCATTTGCCACTGGGCGTATTTCTTAACGAGGAAGCCGCATCAAAGTCACCCAGCAACAACAATAGCAACACACCCAGCGATAAGCTGGAAAATCCGCCCACGCCCTTCGAAGAGACACCTTTGACGCCGATGAGCAGCGGTGGACACGTGTACAACAGCCCAGATGAATACCCCAATTCGGTGGAAAGCTGTGCTGGCAACAGCCTGGCTCTGGAATCAGTTTCCACAACGCCATAACCCAGGAGACCGGATTATTATTTAGTTTACAACGCTTTAGTTATAAGTAATTACGAGCAACCTAGCCAAATAACAACGGCGCCTTCCTATACTATTGCCACGTTCGTTGGTGAATAGTTTCAATTCTTCCCATTGGAGCCAACCAATATATAATTCTTAATCGACAAGAACCAGCAGACTGCATTGAATGCAATCCAATATTGCACTTAAAATACCTAGCAACTAAGCCAAGGATACACTCCCTCAGACACAAATCTTAAGGCTAAACATAATTAGACAATAAGATAGTTAGAATCTAGACATTCATGCAATGAAACCAATTAAAACAAATAAACAAAGGTTAGCTTTAGACCATTAAACATATATAATGCTAATTTCCGTTTCCAGTTAGACATATTTTTTTGAAGAGCGATTAATGAAAATGTGAACAAAATAGTTCGATAGCGACTAAGAACCTAGAATTAAAAAATGTACCAACAGCACTAAAACTTTTAGCTATTACAATTTTGGTATAGAATACAATTGAGTCGTGAAAATCAGCTCAAATCCTTTTTAGTTCCATTATGTTCTAAGACGTTTCATTGAAATGAAACCAGGCAGTTGAATAGCCTATACAAATATTTTTCTTTTATTTATAAATTATGTAATAAACAAATTATGCTCTGTACGATCCAACGATAACAAACATGTTTGCCTTTTAATTCCTTAAGTGCTATGCATCAAGTTTGGGGCTACTTAATCGTAATACCAGTCCAAGAAGAGCAATGAGAACGACATGACCAGCAGGAAGAAGAGCGACCACACCCGGAGGCCAGCATTTCTTTGAGTGGCCTGGCGGATTTGCTCGTTGGCATCCTTGACATTCTCTGTGGTCCCTACGACGGCACTCACAATCCTGTCAATATTGTGCTGTTGCATGGCGACCTTAAAAGAGGGCAATAAAGAGGATTAGAGGTGATTAAATGTGGTCGGAACTATTTGCTTAATTGCTAATTAAATACAAAATCGAAAGGACTTATCATCAGAGAGCTTAACCTTTTCCTTTTACAAAAATAATCCTTATTTACTGCAATTCCTTTTGACTTATTAATCCAAAAAACGCCAATTAAAATAAGAGGGGAATTTGATTTAAACAAGCACATATTGACAATGACTATTAGATGTACTGCAATTCCTTTTGACTTACTAATCCTAAAAACACCAATTAAAATAAGAGGCGAATTCGATTTGAACAAGCACATATTGACAATGACTATTAGATGTACCAGGATGTAGGGAAAGGCTAATTTCATTCGCAAACCCATACGGCGCATTAAAAAATGGTTTATACTAATTAGTTGTTACTATCTCACCTTCTCGGTGAAAATGTCCTGCAACTGGGCAATGTCCACCACGTTCCTTTCAATCTGCTCCACTTCCTCGGAGACGCCCTGTAGGAAGTTGTAGATGTGCACGTTTTCCGCCTCGAACAGTTGCACGTCCTCGGGACTTAGGGGATCGTCATCGTCGGCCTCTTGCTGCTTCTGGAGCTCCTCATCCAGAGCCACCTTAGAGGATGAGTCGTTCAAGGCGTCCCTATTGGGTTTGCTTCGCTTGCGCGATCGCGGTTTGTGTTGCGTGGCCTGGGCAGCGCCTCTCTCCTCCTGGCCATCGTGGTCGTCCGCTTCGGCCTCCTCCTCGTCCTCATCCTCATCCCACTCGCCCCAGCCATCGTTGTTCCAGTCGTCGTCGGCGGTTTCGTCCGCATGGCCATTGGTAGAAGGCGTCGTTTCATTGGCATCGTTGTCATCATTGCTGACCAGGCGCCTGCCCAGCTTGCCACTGTTTTGGCCCGCTGGACGCACTGGTATCTTCTTCTTATCCGCAGCCAGCTTGAGCAGTCTGTAGGTCTCCAGCTCGTGCTGCACCCGGTACTTCTTCTGATCCAGATAGATCTGCTCCACGCTGTGCAGATAGCTGACCAGCAGGTCTAGCACGGCGTCTATGTGCTGGCGTTCCTGGGGCTTCCGCTTGGCACCCTTCCAGTCGCTGCGCATCTTGGCTAGAAGTACGTTGTAAAAGCTGACGACCTTCTCCGACTCGCGGTCGATCAGGTCCCGCTGTGCATCGGTCATGTGGGCGGCGCTCTTCAGGTGCTGCCCAATGCGCATGTAAGCGGTTCGGTTCTCGATCAACACATTGCGCAGGGCGGTGATCTTGTTGCACACCTCCTTGGCCTTCTTGGCGAACTCATCCTTTGGGCCAGTTTGGATTTTTTGTGGGCGCTGGACCGAGTTTCGCTTTGCCGGCCAGCTCGGTCTTCCTCTGGAGGCGCACCGTCATTACACTGGCCTTGAAGCTCTGGGTGATGTCCATTACTATTCGCTATCCCTAATTTTAAACAAATTTCATTAATTTTAATTTTAAATCCACATCATCGGTCCAGCGCAGAGTGACCGTTCGCGGAATGCAGTGTGACCGTTAGAATATACCATTCAGCTCAAGAAAAATACTAAAATGCAATCAATATAAAGCCCAGAAATAGCTAAAAATAGCTTGTTTTGTTATCGATAAATTCTTCAGTGTTGATTAGCGTCAAAAATTAACGACTATTTAAATTGAAAAAGGAACAAGACAATTTTAATGACTAGGGTTTTATTGAAAATTTACAATGTATACATGGGTTTGCGTGTGCTTATCGGCCGTATGAAAGTAGACTGAATTCCTTATTATTTAATATGTATATGGTTATATTACTTTCATTTTTTGTTGTTTTTGAAATTTCCTTTTTACAAATAATGCCATTTGGATGCATGTTGAATAGTTGGGTTTTACACAAGTGGCACTTAAATAATAAGATCTTAACGTTAAATTTTCTACAGTTTTTTTTTTTGCCAAAACAAAGCACATGTGGTCAGACGAATTAGTTACATAATACATTACGCATAATAACAATATTAAACATTAGGCATACACTTAGTTTACAGTATTTCGCATGTCCTCGACGACGTTCTTCTTGGTGCCTTGTCCACGGCGCGAACCGCTTCCTCGAAAGACCTGCTGAAGGTTCTGTTTCTTCTTGGCAGAGCACTCGATTAGGTTCGCGGCGTGAATCTCCTTGCGCAGTCGCTTGCCCTCCTGAAAATATCCGGAAAAGTTACTTTCAAGTTCAATTCAATACTGTTAGTTATGCAAATATAGCCTACCTGCGTGGTCACAAACTTCTCCGAGTTGGGGATGCGCAGGTCCAGTTTGGTGCCCACCAGCACCACGGGCACGTGACTGGAGAAGTGACGGATCTCCGGCCACCACTTGCTCTTAATGTTCTCGAACGAGGTGCGACTGCTGATCGAATAGCACAACAGGAAACAATTCGTCTGGGGAAGGAGCATATAAAATCGATTAGCAACGGTTAAGTTCAAAATAATAAAGTTATACACGGAAAAGAAACAAAGATTAAAGATTTTACGAACTGAAAGTGTTATCTCGGTGCAGCAGAAATATTTTTTTCAGATTTGAAAACAAATTTTGCTTCTAAACAATTTACAGCCTCCAAATAGTGAAATTGGATCTTGAAATAATTACATTTAATTTCAGTTAATTTTTTTGGTTTTGATCGTTTAGATATTTTTGTGCCATTTTTATTTTTAAAGTAAGAAGACCGCGACACCTGCCCTTGAGGTGTCGCGGTCCACTAAAAAAATGGCATTCCAATTCGGTGGTTAGGCAACATGTTTTGTAACAAAGATCTTTAATATCTGCGGAGGTTTTTTCTTGTAATCTCAACTTTAACACTTACATTTGGATAGCTTAGTGGTCGCAGTCTTTCGTAATCCTCCTGCCCGGCCGTGTCCCAGAGGGTCAGATTGAAGTCCCGATCGTCTACGGCTATGTTGCAGGCATGATTGTCGAACACTGTGGGTACGTACTCCTCGGGAAACTCGTTCTGTGTGTAGGTTATCAGCATGCAGGTTTTGCCCACCATGCCGTCGCCCACTATGGTTATTTTCAGCGGGCGCGGACTCCTCGACATGTTCGTCGTCATTCCCGATTAGGTCTTGGTTGGTCTTTGGTGGCGAACTGCAAAGAGGGCAAAATAGAGGCGTCACTTTGGCTGCTGGCTTGACAGTTTGGTACCCCGAGATTGCGCCATTTGGCGGCAGATGTTGGTGCTCTGTGTTTATCTTGGCGCACCCACACTTTCATCCTTGGTTTCTGAGGCTGTGGCAACCGGAAATCTCCAGGCCTTGCCCCCAGCTTATTTTTTTTAAATATTGTCAGCATAAAGCAGACACCAGAACATTGTATAAAGTGAAGAAATATTCCAATAGATATGGTCCAAAATCTTTTCACAATTATTAAAGTTTAAACTTTAAGTACAGACCATAAAAACCGTTCTAGTTTTCAATTTAAGTATAATTTATTTGAAGGCTCTAGGAACCCTTGGAGTTAATAGCAATTTTCTAGTTTTTTGTACACCTATGTATATCACATCTGAACTTCAAAACTGTGTAATCTAATCGACAGCTAAAATATAAAAGGCCACAGCACTTCAAGAGCAGGGGTAATTTGAGCTTTTACGAGGGGCCAACTGTGGAATGGACTTCATCAAGCGCAATTGATTCTGCGAAATCTCTAATGGAAATAAATGTGCTTTTATGGCAGTCCAACGGTTATATAACAATTAAATAAAGGCCGGTCTAAAACTAATAGACTTTCACCATTTGTCCAGCTAAAAAAAAACAGAGTAACAAAACAGCAATCGTTTCATAAATTTTTCTTTTTAATTAAAACTGGTTTCGTCGGTTTCATGTTAACCAAAACATAAACTAGATTTCCCTACCCAGCCTCCAAAACAATTGCCCGATTTACACATGAGAAATTCCGTTAGGAATGCGTATGGTGACCGGGGATTCTCGGGGTATCCATTTAAGCAGAAAACTCATACGAATTCCAGGAAATATATATTGTTGTGGTTATGACTCACAAACCGTCACTTGTTGATGTCTCTCGCGGTTAATTTCAAATCAGAGTTGTGGAAGCGATCATTAGAAGAGCTAGGCCACATTTGTCGGTGACTCATCGGTATGAGAAAGACTAAAAT
The DNA here is from genome assembly GCA_018153305.1 of Drosophila kurseongensis. Taxonomy (NCBI): domain Eukaryota; kingdom Metazoa; phylum Arthropoda; class Insecta; order Diptera; family Drosophilidae; genus Drosophila; species Drosophila kurseongensis. The sequence goes on from JAECXX010000051.1 coordinate 691,245, forward strand.
CAACCCACAACTAAAATGTATTATTAATCCCAGCAAACTGCATATCAAATTATACAAAATGAGAAAAATAAAAGGAGAAACCGGTTATATTGAAACATCCATCAACATTTTACCGTTCGGCGAGATGGACTTTTTAAACTTTTGACCACGGAATCCACTAAGGCAGATTTAAGTCATATACAAAATAAAATCAGTTAAATAATGTGTTTTTTAAGTTAATGGCAAACAAATTTACCAATTAGTACATTTCCTAAGCCTTATCAGTGCCTAAGCTTTTCGTATTACTACATGATAGTTCAGCAAAACTATACTATAATGTTAAAGTATAGGAAAGAAAGTTATAAAAAAAATATATCATTTTTAATCTTTATAACTCTATTAAATAAAAGGGACAAATAATTATATTTGTTTGACTTATCAGTTCGCAATAAATCGATGACAGTTACTTTTGATAAAGCCTTTTAAGTTATTTAGTAAAACCATAAAAAATATATAAATAAATGTATTTCCTCAGAATTATCCAATAGTTTTGTGAAACAAAACAAGCAAAAGTTTTCTGCCACTTATAAGTAAAAAAAAAGTATAGATACTTAGAAAATTCATAACCTATTAATACTTATTGTCTATACCAGCAATTTTTAATAGGGTGACTTGACAATTTTTTTTTCGTTTTTAAGATGTGAGCATGCGTGAGTAATTAACATAAAATGCTTTATATTGGCACGCGATCTACAAATGTGACACTTTGACTGGGAGCACTTTGATGCTTGGGTCAACACAATTAAGTCTAATCACTGATGCAATGGGGTCTTTTCTAGGGGTTAAGTGCTATTCTCTTTGTGAGTTTCAATTTTATTTTCGTTTCTTTTCAGATTTTGCATACGTTATAAGAATGGAATCTTTATTTTGCATCCAGTTTCTGAAAACAGTAAAGGCTTTGTCAATAAAAATGAGTATTTTATTTGTTATACATTTGATTGATAGAAATTTAGGCCAACGAACAGGCTTTTGAATAAATTGTTTCACAATTCGCTAGAATGACGTTACCAAATTCGAATCGGATGAGTTCGTGCCTGCAAAAAGGCAAAAAAAATCCACAAATAGAAACAGGTTTTTTTTGGCCAAATTAGTAAACAATCTGAACAATCGACCATTAGGTAGCCACCACCGCCAAAATTGAAACAAAAACACAAACTTGGCCAGGGAGCAACAACGAAACTAAATAAACAGCACTCACTTTTGTTTTGGCCTTTTTGGACGAATTTTAAATTATTATAAACAAACAGCTTTGGGTGCTGCTTTAGTGACTACAGAAAAGTGCAAATAATTAAGTCCCAATGCTACCGAATTTTTCTATTTATACAACCAGCTGATTAAGCAATACCGAAGAAAAAACTCGTGAATGAGTGGAAATTCCATTATGTAAACTTGTGGATTAAGGAACAGGTGTGGGAACAATCGAAACATTTCCAGGAAAACCAAGTGGATGCCAATACCCCCCATTTTACTACACATATAGATGCATCATAACTTATTCACTTGTATCAGTTTAACAGAGTCGCAGAGCAGCGGAAGCTCTTTTTCAAGCGATTAGCGCCTGAAACTGAATGTGTATCAAGCTCGGGATGAAATTAATACACATAATAAATTATTTAAACATAATTGCTCTGTTTTTAATGCACTCCCTTGAAATATGAAGTGCACATGCCCTGCAGTCCATGAACATATTATTCCGGCTCTTTGTTATCGGCTGTCGTTGTTCTGGCGGGCTTGGCTTGGATGGCCTCTTGTAAACTTTGCATATCAAGTTACGAACTCGACGTTCTCGGAAGACTTGCCACATTTCACACTCTCTGTCTTTGCCTTCGGTAGCGATGATTTCCCAAGATGGAAAGAAAAGGTCCCAAGCTTTCTCAGGCGACACTTCTGCACTATAATCGAGATTCACATGCAATTCAGTTGGGTCACTTCAGTTCAGCCGTCTTATCAGCTTGTTCTTTAATAAATGGGTGCATCATTCAATATATACACTTTCAGTTATGTCCTCATATATAAAGTCATCCATAAATAAATAAGTTACACAAAGGCTGGTGGTCGCTTAGTCAATAAGTGAATTATGCGCACATTCATACAAATGTGGATCATGGAATTCAAGATTTCCCGACTTTATAAAAGAGTAATTCAATCTTACAAATGACGAATATGAAAAGACGTCAGTAGCATAAGCGACATTTATTCGCAGATAATACTTGCATACTATTAAGATAACTTCGGTAAATTTTCTTAAGCAAACAATATTTATTATACCCTTGCAGAGGGTATTATAATTTGTTTAGTATGGAATAATATAATCTTTTATCTGAGTAAAGTTCAAAACAAGGAAAAGGCTATAGCCCAAGGGCAATAAAATTAATCTTCTCACGCCATCCAAAACCAGAGCGAATTGGTACTCCAAATCGTCTACATAGGTACGCTTCTATATAGAGACCTATTTTCAACGGCTACACCGGTCCCCAAAAGTTTAATTCAGCTCTGCTTCTTGTTGCGAAAAATATACGAATCGTATATGTGATAGTATTTTTATGGTTTCTCGCACGGGTATTCGTATTTAATAAACTGATTAGATAAGATAGATGTCGGTGTACATAGGGAATTGGACTTGAAAGAGCAACGGCGATAAGTGGAACCATGGCAAAAACCTATGGTTACCTGGTCAAAAAGCAAAAAAAAATGAAGCGAATCCAGAATCAAATTGATTCGGGCAGATTGCAATGGCAGTCTCTGCCAATTAGTTAAATTAATTGAGGTTAATGCGGAGTATTTATTGGCCCATAGGTCGGAATGAATTGATTAGTGATTATGGTTATGGCCGACACGGCTGGGACCACAATTCACGTACTCAGGAAACAGAGTACGTGATGGCCTTTAAATGGCTGTCCAACCATATAATTGATTGAACTAAAAATGGTAACGGACCCATTAAGGTGGAAATACACCCAGTCGAGGAACCGAATCTGAGATATTCACATCCCCGAGACAATGTGAGAGGGCCCAGAAGAGCGAGCAAAGAGAGATCGTATGCGGTTTGGAATTCCATCGATATAGACGGGTGGTAGAAGGGTTTGCGAGGGGGCGGTGGGTGACGTGAGCGCCATACAAAGTGACTCAGGTGATAAAGAAAAGATCACGAAATTTACTTTTACTACCACGGATCTTCTATGCCAACAGTGTTTACACCAAAGATAATTGTTGCCTTTATAATCACTCGCGCCCACACCATCGCAAGGTCACTGGGTCTTAGTCCCACTCTATCCACTCTATCCGTATGGCTATGATATTTAGCCAGCTAGCTGCATTTGGGGGCGAACTTAAAGTTATCGTATGCGTAGTTGTTTGCACAGGCACGTACTTATAGAAACAAGGTTTTTGTACCCGTAGATTTTTTTCGTATTATTCGCAATACAATCAATCGAACAACACGTCTGGCGATGACGTACGACCTGATCGCAGCAGTGTGGAGGAGATTACTCGAACTAACGGCGGATAAATAAACGAACAACCACAACCGATCGCGTGCGATGTCGTCAAACAACTGAGCATTGGCACCAGCCTTAAAATCGTCCGCACTTTGTGACCGACTCGCAGTTCGAGTATCTCACGGATACCCAAAAGAGCATGACTACCGAAGAGAGTTAGCTGGAGGAGCTCTCTTTGTCTGTAGCTCTTGGCAATTCGTCTTCGGATTGCCCTATCAGCTGGGTTGGGCGGGCCGACCTCTGATAAGGAACCTCTACAAGGATAATGGGTGGTACGGAATCCGAAAATGGAAGTGAAACCGCCATTCTTTTATAACTACTCAAGAAAGTGTTAAAAAAAATGTGTTCCTTTTTATAAATATCAACAACATATGGTAAATTAAAATGAAATGAAAAGCCAAAGGACTTAGTTTAAGAAATTGTTAGAATAACTTGTCAAACAAAATAAAATTGGTATTTTCTTGCAATTTATACATGGTTCTGAGCAAACAGGAAGTTTTCATTTTGGAACCGGGAACATTATTTATATCAGTCAGAACTTAAAGCTCAAAATATGTATTATCGGGAACATTTTTTATTTTTTTCATGTGACACACATCAATATAAGCTGAGAACGTTTTTTTCTGCATAGGGTTTTTTTAGTAGTAATTTATTTGTCATGTAACTGCCCCGCTTATTAGTTGGAATATTATCATACAATTTCTGTGGTACTGCACATCAAAAATACCAACCTTGCAAGTAAATGTGTAATTAAACTATTTTTGTTTTGTTTTGTTTTAAAACACATAACTAGCATAAGAGTTCATAACAAATGAATGTAGTCTGGAGTATTTTTATTCAGTACTACATTTTCTTAGTCAACTGATACAAATATCAAATCAAATTCACAATCCAATGTTCTGAGTACGTCGAAATTCTGAGAAAACCCAATATCTGAATAAGGTCCAGACTTCATATGTATTGTAATCCTCCGCAACTGGATGATTAATTGCCATGAGCAATTAATCAACGACATTCGCGAGTGCGTGCCGCCAAACTCAGGCTTTATGTTTTGGCCGATGTAACAGTAACTAGTCCAAAGACCGACATACATATGTTGACATACCCACAAGACCAAAAATGTTGCGTTCACTTCTAGCATGTGGCACAAGCCGTAAATGAGTTCAATTAAGCGACACGTTGATGGAGCATTACATTAATTAGAATTACCACTGCACTGGGCACGTCACTTCCGTACAAAGAATAAAGGTCAAGTGACAAAGGCTTCGACCTCCAAATTGGGCGGTCAGAGCAAAGTGAAGCGAAAAATTATTAATAACTATGAGTGTGCAGTAGTGCCAATTAAGGACAGCATCTTATGTCGACACATGGGCAACATGTGTGCCCATGGCGGACTTCTGGAAGATTCTTGGAGTAGGAGGATGGTACGTAAAAGTATGAGCAGGTGGAGTCTCAAGGAGCACTTTTGGAAACAATTCAATCTGGCTGGGAAAACTACATGGCTCTCAAGGTCGCAGGGTGAAGCGCTCCTCCATCGACAAAAAGAATCAAATTCGCCGAGGAAAAGGGCGATTAAGAATAGCACAAGGCGACACCAGATAATATTGCAGTGCGTTTCCATTTCCCATTTCCGGTCGGATTTTGCCTGCTGGCAGGGAGCTGAGTGGAGCGGATCACTCCGGATCGAAGGGGGTGGAGTGCACTGCACGGGTGCTATTTCTGAACAGCACTCATATATTATATCTTATCTGGTGTACCGGGGTCTGCAACAGAAAATAAGGGTGGGGGAGCTGGAGTGACAGAAACAAATATTATGAGATCCAATAACAATCGTAGAAGGCTAGAAGTGTTCTTAAATCAAATACGGTTTATGGTGTGTAGGTGTGTAATTGCTAGTGTTCATCAGTCTGTTGGTTCCTTTATAACATTTAAAGTTCCCCATTCATGTTCATATAAAATCTTGGCTTGTAATTTTAGGTCCTTCCAAATTTTCAAAAAAATGTCTTTGCAAAGAAGTGTTCTTACAGACATCAGATTTCCAAGCGGCATACCTCTAAATGATTATGGTTTAATTCTAAAAATCTGTGTTTAAATATTTGCTTTATTTTTGGGTCGATTTTTCGTAACTTTTAATGAAAAATGGCTTTGCAGAAAAGAGTCAAATAACAGCACTTCTATAGGTTCATAACTTTTCTTACAGACATCCGATTTAAAAGCGACATACTTCTAAATGTTTGTGGTTCAACACTCTAAAAATCTGCGTTTAAATATTGGTTTGAATTTTTGTGTCGATTTTGCGTTATTTTTATAAAGTAACCCCTTTCCAAATTTTCGAAAAATGGCTTTGCAGAAAAGGGTCAAAAAACTGTACTTTTAAGCCCATAACTTTTCTTCAAAAAATCCGATTTTAAAGCGGCATAATTCTTAATTATTGTGGTTTGACTCTCTAAAAATCTGCGTTTAAATATGGGTTTTAATTTTTGGGTCGATTTTTCGTCATTTTCATTGCAGAAAAAACATTTTGTGTCTACCTTTTCAGATTTGTATATCCTTGTACAGGGTAATTTCATGTTTTATATCGTATTTACAATACCAATGCAATTTGACGTAAAGATACAAATTATTTATTTGCGGAAACCAAAACAAAAATAAGTAAGTAATTTAAAAATTTAAATACATTTTTAAGTTTTCGTGTCACGATATGAAATTAAATAAAGTAATCGATAAGTTATTTGTGCTCTGTCTGGTTATTGGCTCACCACTAACGAAACGGGGTGTCCACAACATTTGAGTAAAAGAAAATTAGTTTGAAAATTTTGAAAATGCCGGAAAGCGACGTGACCAAAATGAAGGTAAGTTGAGCGGCTTAAGAATGTCGAGGCCACAGAGTAAAACTGCCTTTTGCAGGTGGCGGATTTGAAGCGCGAGCTGAAGCTTCGGGGTCTAACTGTAAATGGCAATAAGACGGAGCTCCAGGACCGCCTGCAAACCGCTCTGTTGGAGGGAGACATTTCTCTGGAGGATTCGGCCATAGCGGACGCCATTGACGACGACGATGTGTCGCTGACGGACGAAGATGAGCACAAGCTGCTAGGCGACGAGAACGACGACGAGCTCCTGAAGAGTCCAGTTAGTACGCCCACAACAGTAGGAGTTCCGGACCTGCTGGCGGAGGATAAGACGGCAACGGGGTCAGAAGCTGCTCTTCCCGCAAAGAAAATAGTGCTTAAGCGAAACAACTCTCAGCAGTCGTCGGGCACGACGGTCAGCACGGGGACACCGCCGTCCAAGGAGAACGAAGCCCCAATTGCAAGTGCTGAGGATTCCACCGGAGAGACTCCCACCAAGAAGCACAAGCCCATAGTAGTTGGTCCCAAAACTGAGGATGGTAAGCCATCCGGGGACAAGAAGCTCAACCAGTTGACAGCCCAAGAGCGATTGGAACTCCGGGCGAAGAAGTTTGGCATTTCGCCAGTCGCCGCCACAGCTCCAACAGTGGCCACCACTGCGTCCACAGTTGCTGCAGCCATTAACAAATCCTCGAGCGCCTCCATTACAGCCAACAAGGGCAACAAGGAGACGGAGGAGCAGCAGAAGGAAGCTCTCAAAAGACGCGCCGAACGATTTGGCTGCGTGGTGCCCGACAAAGCACCTAAATCAGTGACTGATGACCGGCTTCAAAAGCGAAAGGAGCGTTTTGGAGCAGGAGCAGCATCGGCAGCAGCAGCAACAACGGAAACCACCTCGACGGCCTCCACCACCGAGTCAAAGGACGCCTGGTCAGAGAAGGCACGCGCACGCTTGGAAAGATTCAAAACCGCTCCGGCCGCCGAAGCCACCAAATAAGGCAACAAAAACTAATTACTTAGGCAAGCAAATACAATTGTAAATCCCTTTCTTCGTGGGAAGATAATGCATTCAAATTTCAAACCTTATAGCCACCAATGCTTGTAGCAAATAAGGAAAATTCAATAAACGTACATCTCAACACAAACATTTTTTGGGGTTTACATAATTTTAATCGTTTTAATTCAAAGACTTAAAAATAACTTGAATCGCGTCTTCTGATTTATTGGTTCTTCTTCTTTTTTGGAACGTCAATAATCATAATATTAGTCTGTATAATATGCGTATATATAAAAGTTATACAAATATGTGGGTGTATTCGTTTGGATGAGCTTTCGTGTCTTCGATGACAATAATTTTGGTTTTGCGGGGGAAATAAGGAAAATCTGCTCATTGGTCATCTGTGGATGTGGTCATGATTGAAGTTTTGATTGGCGCCAAGATCCGAATAATCCATTTCGGAACCCAATCTGCCGACTTAAAAGTATGTTACTTTAATGTTGCGCCCATCCAGACGGGAACCATCCATCAGAGCTGCAAAGAAAGTTTAAGTAAGTAAACATAACAAACCACTTTCGTTAGTTATCACAAACCTATGGCCAACTCGGCATCGCGCTCCTTAAAGAATCGCACCACTCCCACATCATTGCCGCGGATTTCAGCAAACTTGACGTCCCCAATCTCACGGAACTTGTCGCGCAACGTCTGCCAGGTGCAGCTCATTGGAACGTTCTTAATGATGATGGTGTCCGACTTTCGGGAACCGCCACCAGCATTTCCCGATCCAACATTAGAGTTACCCACATTGCTGCCGCCTCCGAAGAGGTCCAACTGGTTGCCCGAGTTGTAATCGTTGCTGTCAACGCCTCCTCCGTTGCCACCGCCAACTCCGCCTGAGCTGCTGTAGGCATTGTATCCAACGTTGCCGGAGACTCCACCTCCGCTGTAGTTGTTGCCAGAGCTGTAGTTATTGCCACCACCGCTGCCACCGCTGCTGTAGTTGTTCGAAAGTCCCACATTGCTAGAAGCTAGGCTGTCATCATTGCCCGAGTTGCCCAGGTTGAGACCCAGGTTGCTCAGCGACGAAGTCAGCAAGGGGTTGCTCAGATTGCCTCCCTGGCTGCCCAGATTTCCAACCACGGCGGCCAACAGGCTGGGATTGAGATTGTTCAAGTTCAATCCACCGGATCCAGAATTGTTTCCCAGGCTGGGCTTTTGCACCGGAGCCACTGGCGAGGGCTGCACCGCTGCATGGTTGCCGAACATCACGCCGGTCAGGTTGTTCAACAGATTGGTAGCGTTGCTTACGGCAGTGCTGTTAGCCTGGCTAGCACTTACCGATCCCAGCTGGGATCCTTGCTGCGAGTTGCCGAGCAGCTGGCCCTGGCTCTGACCACCGTTGGGCAGGTTGTGAGCCACGTCCTTCAGCGGCTCGCCGTTGGGTCCCAGGCCGATGCCGACACCACCCAAGCCCTCTGGCAGCTTCACGCCCTCGTTCTTGTCCGGAATTCGGTCCAGACGGACGGTCATCCGACGGTCGAAGAGCATCTGGCGATCCAACATGGAAATGGCCTGCACCGCTTCCACCGGATGATCGTACTCGATCACAGCAAAGCCGCGGCTGTTGCCCTCCTTGTCCAGCGAGAGATCTACGCTCTGCACCTTGCCGGCCAGCTTGAAGACCTGCTTGAGTTTCTTGTTGTCCACCTTGTAGTCCAGCTGAAGGAAGTTCAAAAGAGAGATTAGCATTGTGTAACTCCGATGGCTTAGCCACTGAAATGGTTTTGAGAGGTGACCATGCTGATTCAGACCGCTGTCTTCGACAAAACCATGCTGCAAAACTATGCTGGCGATAGATGAGAATCTCAGGAGGGTCAGTCCAGCAAACGTGCCCATAAACCAAAAGCAATAGCCCAAGACGACGCCGATTGCCCTAATCCGTAACTGCTTCATATTTATAACCCATTTATACAATGGTCTTCGCAAAAAAATCTTTTACAATGAGGAGCGCGGAAAGGCAAAACACTGCAACCAACCAGATAGACAAACCGTCAGGAAACTTCCAAAGTCGTTGGTGCTGCAAACGTACCAATTGGTATCAACCAAGTAAACCAAAATAGCTTTGCAAATAAAGATTTTGAATATTTAATTTAATTTAAAGTTGCAACTAAACCCATTTGGTAGAGCAGACTGATATTTAACCATGTATTGAAGGACTTATAAAAAAACACTTTAACTCTTGTGTTTTTCGCAGGGCCATGTATTTCCACACTCAGATAACCATTGGGATGACGTGTACTTTCGTTCCTCTTTACAGACTAAAACCATTGGAATGCATACTCAAATTCGAAAAGGAAATGAACCCTTGTTGAAATGGAAAGCATTTTGAAGATTGTTGTCATTCTTTTAAAGTCGGCCCAGATACAATCAAGACAAGTAAATAGTGCCCTCCCGGAGGATGTGATCTACTTGGGTTATAAATAAGAAGCAGAGACCCAGTAACAAGAACAAAACGCAGCATATTTGTAGTGTGGTCCGGTCCAGTTGAATACTATACATAGGATTATTGGAATTTTATATTACAATATACTCACATTAGCAACAAAAACCTTATTATGCAAAGGTCCACTTATGCCAAGACTCTCCAAAAACGAAGCAGAAAGCCCATACAAATTGTAATTCGACGAATTATTATAATCATTTGACATCATGTTAAAATTATTACGCCCAGATCTAGAAAAAGAGAAGCCAGATTTCCAGAGAAAAATAACAAAAAGCAGAGGTAAGCTTCAGCTACGACAGAGTTGGGATGCCAAGAGAGCCGCAGGATCTTCAGTCGCGTTCAGGTAAACTCGCTTATTATCAAATTAATTTCAACTTAAATTCAACTGTCTTCTAAAATATTCTTCTAAAAATTAAATTTTGTTATTAATTCCTATTATATGCGACTACAAATCCGGCGTAAAGTAATTCCGATGTAGAAATTTAACACTCTGATTGCGTCCAACCACTAAAGACACCAACAAAATCTTCTTCATGTATTTTTAAGTGATTACCAAAGCCTTAAAAATCAACTGCATAAATCCAAAATCGTGTAAAAATCCAAAAAGATTGTAAGTTTATCATCAGATCCGTTGGTCGAATACGCTTTTTCTCCGGATAACTAAGACAAATTCCAAAATAGTATCATAAATTAACTCAAAACCCCGTTTTTGAAAATAGGAACCGAATATCTATTAACGTTCATTGATTCGAAGCCTAAGAGATCCTCAGGAAGCTACATGTGAATGTAATTATATCCATTTTTAAACCAATACAGAAATTTGCCACTTTGTCACATGAAAAGTTTTTCAATTGGCGAGAAGTTACTAAATATAAGTGCCGCATCTGTGAATTTCGAAAGCAATTTCGAATAGTTAAAAAAACCTAATGAATAACACGGCGTACCTGAAAACTGATTTAAATACAAATAGTATTCAGCTCTTAGCTGATGAACACAACCGGCAACTGATCCTTAGATCTATGCATGACCTTTATGGAAATTCCTTAAATTAAATAATCTATTTCAATGCAGCAACGGCAACTGTTGATAAATATGTAATAGAAAACCACTGCCAGCTGAGAAGTTTGTGTGAATTGGGTAATTTATGCGTTCTACGAACTCTGCTTTCCTGCTCCAATACGTCGAAAAAGAACACAATGTGGAAAGATAGCATAATGGGGGTACTCACAATCTGTCGTCGTCTCGGCGGGAGAAACCTCCTCGGTCACGGTCGTCCATGTGATCACGGCCACCACCACCGCCACCTCCTCCTCCTCCTCCTCCATTATTGCCGCCATTGCCTCCTCCTCCTCCACCTCCACCACCGCCTCCAGCGCCATCCCGTACAATCCGTCCGTACTGATCTCGCTGTTCGCCGTGATCCTCCTTGACCACCAATTCACGGCCATTCACCTCGTAGCGGTTCATCTTCTCCATGGCCTTCTGCACGTTCTCCGGATCCTTGAACTCAACGATGCCGCAGCCACGCGCCTTGCCGCTCTCGTCGAAGAACAGCTGCACGTATTCGATGGAGCCGACGATGCGGCGGAACAGGTCCTTCAGATCCTGCCAGCGGTAATCGTAAGGAATGTTCGAAATGTACACCCGACAGTTGCGACGCTCGCGACTACGGTCGCGAATATTGTTGCCGCCACCACCACCTCCTCCTCCTCCTCCTCCGCCACCACCTCCCTGGTTGCCACCGGCATTTCCATTGCCATCCGCGTCCGAGAAACGAGAGCCACGTGCTCCGCGTCCACGACGATCGCGCTCCTTCTCACGGTTCTCCACAGAGTTGCCTGCGTCCATGTTCATTGTCGACTGCAAAAGAACCCCCAGCATTTGTAGTATTTGTAATATTTGTAGTACACACCGGAGCGGCGTCGGCAAAAACAAAATGGCGGACGCGTCAATAGACTTTTTCGCCAATGTTCTTTTTTGCTCGGGGAAACTTACTTTTCTGCTAAAACGTTGTGCTTACTGCTATTCGCTTTTCTCTCTCTTATTACGGCTTTGTTACTATTATGCAATAAAAGTTCTTTTGAAATTAAAATTTCGGAGATCAATAAAAAACGCACAGAATTTTTTGTTGGAGCTGATAATAATTCGACTACCCTATTAGAGATGTGCAACTTATATTAGAATATCAATATATCGATATTTTTACAAAAAATAATTATATCGTGAAACATTATAATCTGATATGTTATTATTAAGCCAAAAGATAATTCGATTAACTTGATGTCGCACCTTAAAACTAGCATTTTTAAACTTATTTGGCGATATATTTTCTTTTTGTTTTTACCATATTCGAACAGTTTGGTAATATTAAATATATAAAATATTAAATAATATCTACTGTTTCGACTAAAGTTACCTCCAATTCGGGTGGAAAATCTTGTGTTTACAAAGAATGCCTCACAATGAAATCTGGGATGTGCAACTGCATGTACATAACTCAGCGGTGATTTAAATCCGAACTTAATTTAATTTACTTTACTTTAAGCATTTAATATTTATGTGTGAATATCTTCGATACGAAATTTATGTTTTAATGTTTTCATAGCGATGATATCGATAGCTTTTCATTGACTTATCGGCTTTTTTAGAAGTCCATTTCGAATTTTCGAAAACCAATATCGCCATGTTTGTTTTTCTTGCGCGCGTAAATTTAAATTGGTAATAGTTTTTATCTTGAAAATTTCTTTAAATTTGATTTTTTACAAACGTTTTAGAGTTAAATATGATTGAGTAGAATTATACCCATTACTGTCCGACGACCGTTTAAAATAAAAAGTTTTTTCCACTTTTTATTCTTGTTAATAAGACCCACATTGGCTAAATAGTACACACAATCGATTTATTTCTTTCCTTTTTGTATGGCAAAAATGAATACAAAAAATTAAATATTAAATGTATGTATGTATGTATAAAAAGCTTAAAGCAAACTATATAATGTAAATTTAATTGGCTGCTTGTTTTCTCTCCGATTGATCTGTCAGTATGGGTATTGTAAGTAGAAAGAAAGGCATATTTCCAGAACTCATGCGGATTATAATTTCATCATCATAGCACCACAAAAATGTGTTTGACCGAACAGAAATCTAGTTTGGGGCTAGAAAATTGGCTCGTTTGTGCGAAAAGTGCTGTGAGCTTATCTGTATTTTGTTTTTTTTTTCTCTAATGATGATTACTAATGGAATTCTGTTCGTGCGAGTGTGCTGGAACAGATTAAACATGACGAGGGACTAAAATCAATTGATAACGGGGTACTAAAAATTCACAATATCTGTTAACATCGCGTATTGGGTTTAAGCACGGATTATCTGGTAAAGTACAAACAACATAGAATCGAGTTTAGTGCTGGTTGAAAACAAACGGTTATAGCAGCTGAACCAAGGCAGTTACAACAGTATTCATAGTTTTATGTAGAGGTACATATTCATTTTCATTTTCGATTTGCTTCGTTCGTTTTTGTTTGCTTGTTATTGTTAATACTCTTAAAAGGGCGCCTCGCAGCCTTTCAAACGACACAAAACACACACATTCACAAAATCATTTCGACGTACATAAAACTCTAGTTACTTAAATTAATTACAATTTCTCTCTTGTTATCTGACAATTGCACCGACCAACACGCTCCCACATGTGTGTGTTTTTTGCATTGTGTGTCCATAATGGACAAACCTTCAATCCCGAGACGATCGGCGATCCGCCGACGCACAGACAGACAAACAGGCGACATTTGAAGAAATAAAAAGTGAATAATAACCAATACGTGGCCGTTTAGAGCATTTTACATTTAAATCTACGATTCGGCTTGTTCATTTTGCGGCCCCTTCGTCCCTTGTTGTCCTTGTCCTTGCGGATCTCGCGCACCAGTGTGTAAAATGCATCGTCCACGCCCATGCGCGTCTTGGCGGATGTCTCAATGTATGGAATGCCGTACTGTTTGGCCACCTAATGATCGGAATTAATTATTAATAGAAAGGTCGTTTAAAGTTCTGATAACCTGTACTCGCCTCTCTTGCCTGCTCGTTGTTTACGTTCCACGAGGCCAGATCACATTTGTTGCCCACCAGCACCATGGGCACCTCTTCGGCATCCTTCACGCGCTTGATCTGCTCACGGTAGGTGCCGATGTCCTCGAAGGACTTCGCACTGTTGACGGCAAAGACCAAAAGGAAACCTTCGCCTGTGCGCATATACTGATCCCGCATGGCTGAGTACTCCTCTTGACCTGCGGTGTCCAGGATGTCCAGCAGGCAGGTCTCTCCATCTGTCGGGGGAACAGAAGTGCTTTAGAGTAAAGGAAACCTTTCGGACCTGTTTTGAATTTAATTTTCGATTGGTTCTTTATAACCGAGTTGCACAAATGATATCGGGTAGACAACCGGTAAAAACCAGTATCGAATTAGAATTTTCTTGAAAGTAAAATCCAAAACAGGCATCTTATGAACTAGCTTTAATATGGTCCTGCGGTGTACGTGAAATCCACAAAATCTCTGGTAAATTAATAACCATTAAAAAAATAGAAAACCATCGTTTTAACTATAAACCCTAGAGATTTCTGGGGAGACCGCTGTGCCGTTTGCAACCAGCTTTTAAAATACTACTCACCGATAACCACTTGCTTTCGGTAAGAGTCCTCGATTGTGGGGTCGTACTCGTCTACGAAATGGTTCTGGATAAGCTGGATGGTAAGCGCGGATTTGCCCACGCCGCCGGCACCAACCACGACCAGTTTGTATTCCGTCATTTGGAGTCCGTTTTCGATTGGCCGTAGTCGGAGTCACAGTCGCAGTCACAGTTGCAGGCGCAGTCACAGTCGCAGACTCTCTCTCGCGATCGATGATTTCTCTCTTATACTGCAGTCTCTCTCTCCGCGCGCGTGTGTGTTTGTGTGGGTGAGTGTGTGTATGGGCTGCAAGTGGAGTAAATTATTAATTAAGATTGATTAAAATAAATTAAAGGCATAATTAGGCAGGAATTAATGCACGTCACTGCGACTGGCCCTTACTAGCACTAGCACTAGCACTAGCACACACGCACTGCATGCACACAGCCAGACGGACAAAAAGAGATCAATGACTCAAACTCGAAATAAAAGTCAAACAGGCCCTTTATCTCCCTTACAGTTACTGTGGTGAATAAGTCGGATTTGTTAATTAGGCTCGAACTAACTCGCGTTGTTTATCGCGTTTTTTTGTCTTTTTTTTTGCCTGCCGGGACTGCGGACCTTCTTTGTTGCTGCCTTTTCAGCTAGCTCCTCCTTGTTTTCCGCTCCTCTCTCTCTCTCTTGCTCTTCCGCGCAGTTGTTGTTGGGTACGTTTTATGTTCGCGATTAACGGTACGACGGGCGGTAGTCCTCGATTGCGCGACTTTTAATTGCGTGCGGTAATTGCAATTAACAGCGCAAGAAAACAATAAATTCGTATATAAAATGTAGAAGAAATCTAGGCTGTACGTAGCTGTGAAGATACTAGAGATGTCACCAAACCGATGTTGCTATCGATTGCTGTGTTCTGGCCGGCATTATCGATATCTTTGTCCTATCGGGGGAGCGGAGGAGTCCATAGGGAGCAGTATTTGTACTATAGGCGACATGATTTGGTATATATAACCTGTTTTAAATAGATAACTCTTAAAAAAATAAAATATATATTAAAAATGAATTCACCGATACAGAGTTCCAAGCAATCAGGTTGATCCTTCGAAGTTATGATAGAAAGTCAGGTTGGCATCTCCTGGGTAAACATTTTTTAGCCCAGACGCAAACCTGTGCCGTTTAGGGCGACCACCACTGTCACACCACGAAAACAGCATGGACAGATTGAAATTTAATAATTTGGTAAATAAATCTTTATTCAATAAAATTTGCGTTATTTATTAATTAGAGTTTTAACAGGTGATAACCAACAAGAAAGTGATACAGAAAGCACGAGCACAAACCATCGCCAAGCTCGTCCAAAAGCTACGCAAAACGAAAGATGTTTTGGCAAAAAACCCGGACAGTGAAAAAGAGAAGATTCGCCTGCGCAAAAACAGCGAATGCCTGTCCCAGTTAAAGACCCTGAAATGTCTGGACATAGTGCGTCAGTCGCTCCTCCAGGAAGGCACAAATCCAAATGTGGTGATTGCCAACGAACGCTCCACTCCGGATGAACTGGGAATCGCCATGTTGCGGCTAAACAAACTGATGCACGGATTGATGGACACATTTGTGGAGACCCTCAAGTTGAGCACAGAGAAGGAGGCCAAATGGCGCGAGGAGATCCTTGAGACAAGCAAGCGTCGAGTCAAAATAGAGCGCACTGAGGAGCGGAAAAGAAAACGCAAGGAGCTGAAGGAGCAGAAGGCTTTAACTAAAAACAGATTAGAGTGGTTGGAGCAAAATAAAGTGGGGGGTTCAGAAGTTGAGGGAGCAGCAGCGGAGGATACATCTAATCTTGAAGTCAGCCAGGAGAATCAGCAAGAGATCTCCAATTCAGATTCTCTTGAAGTCAGTCAGGCGGATCAGCATGAGATATTGAGCCCTCAAACCAAACCAGAGAAACCTCAAGCTCTCGCCAAAGAGAAAAAAGATAAAAAACTTAAGACAGAGAAGCTTAAACCCCTTGCCAAAAAGGAAAAGAACCTAAAGAAAGAGAAACCTATCGTCACAAAAGATGAGCACTTAAAACCAGAGAAATCCAAAAAGGAAACTGTCAAGAACGTCCAGGAAAACCAGGCAAAGTCTCAACACAACCAGCAACACCAGGAAATCAATACAAAAGAACCTAGGCCTAAGCCTTTGGAAAGAAAACCAGCCAAAGAACAGAAGCCTAGACCTAAGCCAGAACGGCAGCTTAGTAATGATGAAGAGGAACCCAAGCCAGACCATAACCGTCCTACTCATGTTGTTGATCCCTTTTTCATCACTGAATCGGGTCAACCGTACATGTCCACGGCCGTGGTTCTTTCCGGGGATAACGACAGTGAAGCTGAAGAGGAGCAGAAGCCACCGCCAGTCAAAAGGTTCCGCAAAGAAGAGCGAAGAACAAATACAAACTGGGAAAGACCCGAAAGGCAGCAGGAGTTCAAAGCAAAGAAGCCAACCGACGATCGTCATCCTTCGTGGCTGGCCAAGCAGCAGCAGAAACCAATTATCAGTGATTTTAAAGGCAAGAAGATCACATTTGGGGAAGATGGACAGGCTGATAAAATTAGTACGCCTAGTATCAATCCCCCGGCCTCGACTGCTGCTCCTTCATCCACCGAGGGAATGCATCCTTCCTGGGTGGCTAAGCAAAAATTTAAACCCAAAATTGCTGCCTTCCAGGGCACAAAGATTAAGTTTGACGAAGATTAAAAATGTTAATGGTATTTTGTTGTTTTAATCACTAAATAACTGCAATCTTCCCAGTTCAGACGCCAACTTTGGGCACATAGTGGCCCCGAATCTTGTCGTCGTTGCGCAGCTTCTCCACGTCGACATCGGGGAACTGGCGACGCAGTACTCCCAGGTCAAAGTTGGGATTGCGGCGCAGGATCATCATAACTTCGTTGCGGGAGCGGCTGCAATTAAATAAAATTGTAATTAGGATTCTTGATGCAACACGAGTTCACTCACTTCTTGGCCTTGCGCTTGGCATTGTAGAGCTTTTCCCGGTACTTCAGCAAGAATCTGTTTACAGCTCGGCCACCAAAGCCAATGTTGCGGGACTTGATCCATTTCAGGTTCATGAAGGGTGGCAGGGCGTGCTCGCAGGTTTTGTAGTTGATCTTCAGACCTAAGGCATTCTGCACCGGCTTTTGGGGCCGCTCTCCGGTTTCACCTGTCTCCAGCAGGTGATAAGCCTTGTTGCGCTCCCTAACCACTGTCTCCAGGTTCTCCATTGAAATCTTCACCTGCGAGTAAGGGTTATATGGGGTTCACTTCCATCAGATTATATAGGCTACCTTATCGATGCGCTCTGGGCTGGGAAAGGTTTCCATTTTGTCGTTGCACTCGTGCTCCATGGTCATCAACATGTTGCGTTCCTTGAGTAGCACAAACCACAACTGGTGAAGCTCCTTGTTGGACTTGATGCGCAGTTCCTCCGTCCGCCAGGCTCGGCCCACCTTCACCTCCGTCTCGCTCCAGTTCTTCTTATCGTCAAAGAACTCCATCAGATCCCGGCGAACAGGTGAAGTGTGCATCTGCATCTGGGCATGCGGCGTCTGCAAAACGAGCGCACTACATATTACATAAAAACAAATGCACGCATTAATGAATAATTCTGTGTGAAAGTCGGTTAAGTCTGAGAGAACTCACCTGCAGGCTTGCCATGACTGCTTGGGAGCGGCCAGGAAACTTCGTACCGTCACATTTCCCGCAGCTTTTGCCAAATTAAAACATTTAATTAACGTTGAAGACATTTTTCCAGCAGCTGTCCGGCGGAGAGTGTGACCGTCCCCGAGTTAAAAGAACTAATGGTAAGCAAATTGAGTCTTTGCTAACGCGATACCTTATCAGGGTTTATTACCTTGGTTAGAGTCTTAGAACATTTTGATAGCACGATATCACAATATCGGCTAACGCCTTGAATATCGATACGATATCGATTTGTTCTGCCACCCCTAGAATCAAATTAACGTCGATTCTTGTTCCAGCTCTAGCTGCGCTTCGCTCAGTGCTAATGAAAAATCGAATTTTTCCCTAACCGACTAAAGTTTAAACGGGCAAAGTATCACAGAAGTTACACTCAAGCAGTTGCTCAGCATGCAATAAGTAAATGTAAGTGTCCACTCCCCTCGAAGTTGGCTTGTTTGTTCTAGCCAATCCACTTGGTATGCAGGAACGCCAAGTTTTCCGTGTGGGTGTGTGTGTGCGTGCGTGTGATGACTAGTGTGCTGGTGTGTGTGGCATTCAGTACACAAATTTAAATTGATAAAACTCGACAAAGGCAGCGGTTCTGAATTGCAACGAGTGCATTCCCTGCAGCAGTGCCAAGTGCTTATTAATTGTGCATTTATCACAGCAAATTCAACCAATTTGCACCTCTAAATGCGCGAGCACAAACAAATTCATTGACCAAAAACGAAAAAAAAAACAAATCTAGAGCGATGTAGTAATAGGACAGTGTTGCCGAGCTGCTTAAAATTGGTAGTGTTAGTGTGCAGTGCAGTGTAGCATACATAAATATTTATCTGAAGACGTTATCAGGGAACATGAATCCAGAGAAGTGTATACATATATTCGGGCAAAACAATTGTTATATAAAGTGCAGACCTTCATCAAATTAAAAGGTCACCGAGAGAATTGATTGATCAATTTGGCACAGGGGTTGGAGTCGCTTGTAGGGTTTTCTTCAGCCTTTCGTGCTTTTCTCATTTCTCTTTTCCTGTTTTTCGTAAGACTTCTGCACTGCGGTGAACGCCCAAAAACACAAACAAGTCATTATGTTTTGTTGCTCCTTTGCTTTTTTGTGTCAGTCAGGGGTTAATTTCTCGGTGTCGCCTCAATTATCCAGGTTCTGCATTTCCCTCCGGTTCGTATTTCTGGACTTGGTGACACTTGTTGCCCCTGTTAACAGAGCTGTTAGTTCCAATCCCCCGTAAACCTCGTCATATCGTGCGATAACCTTTCTGTGGGTTTCGTTTGCTTCTCATTTGATTATCATGTTCCTAATAGAAGTAGCAAAAAATAGCGGAATTTTCAGTTCTCCAAACTTATTCAACGAGAATTTAGAGGGCTTTATCAAGCATTCTGCTTGCTTTTAGTTTGCAACGCCCATATTATGGCGATACATATGTACATACATGTGGAATTTATTTAATAGGCTGTAGTTATCTCAAACATTCAACTGAACAGTTTATAATTGCAAAAGTTTTTTTTCCAAAAATAAAGTTGATAAAAATTGGACGCCTACAACTGCGGTCAATATCATAATATAACAAAAACATTTTATATTACATTTTAGTGGTTAGGGTTTTATTGTTCTCTACTGTAACTATGACATCATGACGTATACGTGATTTTTCGGTGCTCAATTATATTAAAACTTCTTCCATAATTTATTGATTTCTCGTGATCTACTTGGTAAACACAAATATTCTGATTAGGCAAGCAAATAACAATTCATTTACAAAAATAAATAACTGCTCCGAATTAGTAGTTTGTTGTTGAACATAGTTTGTGTAGGCCTTTATATAGAGGAACAAAATTATCAAGTAGTCCAATTTAAATATTGATGTCTTATCTATCGATTTGTCAATTCAAACAAAATCTGAAAAACCAATAAAAGATTTGGCTTTCAATTCTATTATGAGTGTGCCGTTTTGATAATTTTAGTAAATTCTCATAAGAACTGAAAACTGATTTGTACTGTTATTATTCTAACTCCTTATCCTAATGTAAGCTAATGTAAGGTACTTTTAAGTGTTTTCTGTGTGCCTGGTAATGTGGAGGCAGTGAGTAGTTGTGCTGTATTCTCTTAAAGCTCTGCTCTATTCATTAAAATGTGCGTGTGCATTGAAGAAGAAAGCCAACGAAAGTTGTTCGCCACATTACCGGCAATGTTGCAACACCGGGCGCGTTGTAATCGTGTGCAAGAAGCGCGAAATTCGGCCAAACGCGAACGGAAGAACGAGAGGCGAGGCGTAAAGTAAACAAAATATAATGCAGCAAGAGCAGGGAGCACGGAGCAGCAGCCACCTTCTCACGGGAAGCATTACTAGGGCGCAAGATGCAGAGTCCACAACAAACCTCAAACATCGATCTTTTTTTCCCCTCTTTTCTCGTTTCCGAAGACCGAAGAGCTGAAATGTCACAAAAAGAATTGGCGGCGCTTGTCGCCACAAGAACAAGCCGCAAGCGCACAGTGCCCTCGGCCACATCTCCAATGTCCACTCGCTCGGAACCGAGATCCATCATAGAGATACACATATCCAATGACTCCTCCTCCACAAAGAGAGCATGCCGGGATGTGGAGAATTCAAATTTGAGGGTGGATCAGGCTCAGCAGCAGGAAGAAGATAACATGGACCATGTGCCCCCGCTGACTGAAGAAGAGCAGCAACGGCACAATGAGTTTCGGACCAGTGGATCCATATTTTTGCAAGATTTGCCCTGCTTTAAGCTACAGCAAGCACAGCCAGCAGAAGGCTCCTCACCGATTCCCAAATGTCGGGAGTGCCGAAGGAGAAATGTAGTTCCCAAAGAGGGTGAAACTGTCGTCGGCCACGATGTGTATTGCCGCTTCTATGAATTTCGACGCCTTCAGTTTAATGAGAATGGAGAGTTGGGCGTGGTTGGATTCCCGAATCCCTACAACGAGCCCACACCGGAGGACACTGCAATTTGGCAGCCAGATGGAAGTACGGTCCCGACCAGCGGTTATATGGATATACAGGTCTGCAGGTACATCCTGCTCCATGCTGGCGATCAGTTTTGTTATTTGTGGCGTCAGGAGGCAGAGGCTTTGAGATTGCATCAGAATCCGGATGGCACCATTGCTTGGAAGAAGGCCGTGAAGGGCACCCGAGAGATTTGCGACGTGTGTGACACCACGCTGTTTAACTATCACTGGACCTGTCGCAAGTGTGGCTTTGGAGTGTGCTTGGATTGCTTTAAGGATCGGAAGGAGGGACTGCGACTGCGACGCGTGGAGACTGCAACGCAAAAGGGATGCGACGAGTATCACTGGCTCCTCTGCACCGATCCCAGTGGCCCCCAAGAGCACGCCCTCACCGAGCTGATGCTGACCCAGATCATAGCCGGAGATGCCCTGAACGTCTTGGGCAGGCTGTTGCACGAGATTCGGACTTTGTGGCAGGTGCCACAGGTGTGCGGTTGTCTGCTGAGCAAGCAGGCGGTGGAAGACGCTCAATTAAACGAGCTGATCCAGGATATGATTAAGGAGTCCCAGTTAAAGCAGCACACCAGTTTCTCCTCGCTGGCCTCCGAGCAGAAGCTGCACCAGCAGCAGCGCCTAGAACAGTTGCATGCCAAGAAGTTGGAGTTTGCTAGGGAGCGGGGCATAGATTATGTGCCAGGACGAGTTTGGACCAAGGAAACCTTGGGCAAGGATCCCATAACCACGGCTTTTGACAATTTTAAACACATTAATTTTCTGAGGAAGGGATTGGCCGGTTTAAGGAGGTTTCTCCCACCCAGAGCCATGACTTTGGCTCACTCCACTCAGTTGGCACCCGGTGTTCCACACGAGTGGCTCTGCGATGGCAAGCTACTGCGCCTCACCGACGCCATGCATCCGGATAATCGAGTCCTTTACCAGGAGGTGTGGAAGTGCGGCCAGCCGGTGATGATTTCGGAGGTGGCTCGCTCTTTGAACTTGGATCTCTGGCATCCGCAGGCCTTCTGCCGCGACTTCGGCGACAAGCCTAATGATCTAATTAATTGCTTAAATGGAAATCTGGTGCCCAATCAGCCGATGCGCCACTTCTGGGAGGGATTTCAGTGTATGAACAAGCGTCTGCTAGATGCCAATGGCAAGCCCATGCTCTTGAAACTTAAAGATTGGCCGCCGGGTGACGATTTTGCCGAGATACTACCCACCAGGTTCGCGGATCTGATGAAGGGACTGCCCATGCCGGAGTACACACTGCGAACGGGAAACCTAAACATTGCTAGCTGTCTGCCAAAAATGTTTGTCCCACCAGATTTGGGGCCTAAGATGTACAATGCATACGGATCGGCTTTGCATCCGGACAAGGGCACAACCAATCTTCATTTGGACATTTCGGATGCAGTCAACATAATGGTTTATGTGGGGATCCCCCAGGACGGAGACACTAAGCCGCAGTTAGCGGCTACCCAGAAAGCCATTGCTCTTGGTGGATGCGACTATATTACGAGAGCTCGTTGCCAATCGCCAGATGTCTTGCCCGGAGCTTTGTGGCACATATTTCCGGCTCGCGATGCAGACAAAATAAGGGACTTGCTAAACCGTGTGACCCTGGAGAAGGGTTTTCGCCTGGAGCCCGATCACGATCCCATTCACGATCAAAATTGGTATTTGGACGACAAGTTACGTGCCCGTTTGTTTAAGGAATATGGAGTGGAGGGACATCCGATTGTCCAGTGCTTGGGGGATGCTGTCTTTATACCGGCTGGCGCCCCTCATCAAGTCCAGAATCTGCACAACTGCATCAAGGTGGCTGAGGACTTTGTTTCGCCGGAGAACATAACTCACTGCTACCATCTCACCCACGAGTTCAGAAGGCTCTCACACTCCCACACCAATCACGAGGATAAGCTGCAGATCAAGAATATCATCTACCATGCCATTAAGGACTGCTGCACAATCCTGACCAGGGCTTTGGACGAGCGCATAGATGCGGAAATGGCCAAGCTTAAGACGGATTAGATTGCATAAATACATATCATGTCTTTTTTGTTTTTTCTTTAGTTTCAAACTTTTACCGTTTAAGATTTTAATTTGTCAAAAATTCAATAAATTTCTACTTAGAAACAAACAACAATTATTTTTTTGTTGACTCTGCTTAGAGTATTAAAAAGGGATTTACTAAACTGGGCTTATGTTTCAATAGTTAAATAAATAAAATTTGTGTACATTTTATTATTATTATATCCAATTATAATTATTTTCTTGCAGTCTACGTATAGGAAAGATAGTCGACAGCAACCAATGCCCATGCATGCTGAGGACGGTACTGAAACTGATGATGAGGAGTCCAGCCCAGGCAAATAGTAGCATCGTAAAGATCGTTGAGCTCCTGGGACCTCTTAAGAAGTCAAGTCAATTACAACGCCAGAAAGCCTTTTACGTTAATTGAGAGTGGTGAAGGAAAATAAGATTTAGATTAACTAGCATTGGGATCAGAAAACAAGCAGCAAGATGACGGTAGATTTCAACGATTATTTTTGGGTACGCAAAATAAATTTAGATGATGGCTCGTCATAAACGAATTAAAATTTAATTTACAGGGCGAGAAAAACAATGGTTACGATGTCCTGTATCACAACATGAAGTTTGGCCTGGTGGCCAGCAAGGAGTTGTCCGAGTTTCTGCGCGAAAAGTCCAACATTGAGGAGCAGAACTCGAAGATGATGTCCAAGCTGGCCCACAAGGCTGGCACACTGAATAGTACATTTGCTCCCGTTTGGACCATACTGAGAACCTCGGCGGAGAAACTCTCCACCCTCCATCTGCAGATGGTGCAGAAGCTGACGGAGCTGGTCAAGGATGTGGCTAAGTATGCCGACGAACTGCACAAAAAGCACAAATCCGTCAAGGAGGAGGAATCGCAGACCCTGGAGTGTGTACAGGCCATCCAAACCTCGACGGTGGCAGTGCAGAAGTTGCGTGATCTGTACGCCAGCAAGGTCCAGGAGCTGGAGAAGTTGCGCAAGGACAATGGCTCGCACAAGGATGCCGAGAAACTGGAGAGTAAGCTCAAGAAACTACAAGAGGAGTACAAGGCTCTGTTGGACAAGCATAATCCTATTAAGAATGAGTTTGAGAGACGCATGACTCAGACCTGCAAGGTAATATATATTATATTATTACATTTTTGATACGCTTGCTCGGAGTTCATGTTTTTAAAATTAATCAATTTTAGCGCTTTCAAGAGATTGAGGAGGTGCATCTGCGGCAAATGAAGGAGTTTCTGTCAACCTATTTAGAAATGCTGCAGAATAATCATGACATGGTGGGACAAGTACATTCCGACTTTAAGAGACAGTTTGTCGACATGTCGGTGGACAAACTCTTGGAACAGTTTGTGCTCAACAAGTACACGGGTCTGGAAAAGCCAGGTATCTTATTAGATTTTCTATTGTCGTTTGTTTATATTTAATTTATAATTTTTATAATTTGGAAAACTTATATTATAGCTTATGACCAACTCTAATCTTTATCTTTATTTGACAGAAATGCCCGAACTGGAGTATGTGGTCATGTCGAGTGGTGCTCGTTTGCAGCAGCCTCAGGTCTCGGCCACTGCATCCAACTCTAATTCAGCCACCAGCATTCAGGCAGCTCTACGTGCTGGAAATGCAGCGGCGACAGCCTCGGGCAGCATGGTTTCCATGGATCAGCGGGGCGATGCCCTGGCAGCGATCTCTCTGGGCAGCGGTAGTGCGGCTAGCGGAAGCATCCCCTATGCCGAGGATCCGATATTGGGAGCCATGGGATCGCCGCGTCCCACATCGCCGGATATGCTGGCGGGATCGAATGCCACGGCGATTCAGCCACAACCGACTGGTGGAGCCACGTCGACGGTGAAGAGTCTGCGGTCCTGGTTTTTGCCCGCTGCCAAGCAGCAGCAGTCGGCGGGCGCTGGAAATTTTGGTATGAGCGGAAGCGGAAGCACCAACAACAATACCACCATCACGACAACAACAGCAAGCAACAATAGCAACAACTTAAACACCAACAACACTACAGCAACAACTACAACTACAACAACAACTGGCACGAATAATCTCACCACCAATATCACCAAAAATTCCCCAAATTCTGAGGATACTAGCAATCAAGGTTCATTCTCTTTGATTTTATTTGGTTTTTGTTTTAATTTATTATTTTTGTGTGCTCACTTTTTATGGTTATAGTTTCATCTTCTTTCTATTTGTCAGAACTATCTGTTTCTATTGTAACATATTTCTTATCTGTTATCAGATGTATTTCTGAACATGTCACATAATTACCTTCGTATTCATGTTGATTACAATTTTTGTAATTTTTTTAAAAATGTTTCCGAAGAGTCCTGAGGGTAATGCTTTGTATAAAATGATGTAAAATTGCTAAATGTGTTTTTACACAGTTTGATTTCTCGGTTGCGTTTTCGGAATAAAAAACCTTAAATATTGCGATAAAAAGTATAAAATGAAATTACCATTTTAAAAAAGTTGAATGACAGCTTATATTAGAAATCAGACTGTTTAAAAAGCCTTACGGAAATGCCAAATTTAATATGGAAAGATTCTTCCATGTTAAAATGTCTAAGCCTGTACA
The DNA here is from genome assembly GCA_018153305.1 of Drosophila kurseongensis. NCBI lineage: Eukaryota > Metazoa > Arthropoda > Insecta > Diptera > Drosophilidae > Drosophila > Drosophila kurseongensis. Next base: position 717,134 of record JAECXX010000051.1, read on the forward strand.
GCATTAGAAACCACTTTGTCCTAACATATGTAAATTATCTCAGAATTTCACTAAACCTACTTTAAATGTATATTATTTTATGAATTCTTATTTTTTATTTGGTTATTCTTGTTTTAAGTTATATACTATCTGAAACTGTACACTCAAACACCAGCCAATCAATCAGACATTTCTCGGGACTATTTACATAAACTACAGCATACCAAATGCCAACAAAGCTATTTAACTAACAGCACTAACAACTGTAACCTTTTATCTTTGCTTATCTACGTCTACTTTCCGTGTTCCACGCTTTGTAAACATCCATTTCCATCGCATCCGCCATCCATCAACCGCCATCGCTCATCCCAATCATCCACCCATCCATGCACCGATCGACTAATCGAAATCAAAACTTTAGATCAGGCAGCACAGCAACCGGCAGAGGCCTTAACTCCAACCGCAAGTGCCACTGCAATTGCAACGGCAAATGCGGCTGGCAAGAAGCAATTGAACGCAACGACAAGCGAACAACAGCTATCGAAATCATTAAATGAGCAAGATCACCTACAACAGACTGCAGCAGCTACAGCAGCAACATCTGCGGCAGCAGGAACCGCCACAACGACAACGTCCAGACGTGCAACGTCACTTTTAAATATATTCACATCAAACTCTCAGGGTAAATGATTCAAGAATGTCAATGAACGTGATTGGCCCTCCATTTCACCCCCCGTCCAACTACTAAAACACTTGTACAGCTCCAAACACCCAAACGAAACCAAAAAAAATGCATGTATTTAGGTTTAATATGTAAAGGCTTTTCTGTGTGCTCAGCTTATTGTTCTCTCATACCCGATTAACATTCAACCATTTATAAAGCACTTTACGGCGGTGTTTGAGTTCTGAGGAAGACATTACATTTAAGTTTCAACTGTTCCACCACAATGCAGTTTTCCCGATCACTGAAGTCTTAGCACTGAAGTATACTGAAACTCCTTATTGGAGCTCAGTGTTTAGGCGCCATCTACCTTTCCTATATGTTCTATCAGTTTCTAGCTTGCTCAATAAGTCAGTCATTTTACTAACTCCGTGTCCTGCTAAAATTAATATAAGCCCTATTTCGCCGGCAGTCTCTGGCATTTTACGAAGTCGTCGCGACAAGACGAAGACCAAAAAGGCAAAGAAAAAGAAAGACAACGAGGCCGCTGAGCACATACAGGAGGAAGGTCTCACCAGGTGAGTTTAAGACTTAAATTTTTATACATCAATGGTTACTACCATTATTTAAACTTTTTTTTCAACTTAATATTATATTTTAACAGTGTGGAGCGGGCCAATAACACGCTGCTCGACTATGATGACCATGGACGTAGCATGAAGACACAGAACTCCAGCGGCAGCAGCGCAGGCGGTGGCTTGGCCGCCCTTTCGGTCACTTCGGCTCAAGGAAGCGTGGATTCGGCGGGGGCGAGCAGCATGGGCGGCAGTGGAGGAGCTGCCGTTGCCAGTGGCAGTTTGCCCAATACAGGTGCCCTTACTAACTCGGCCTCGACCACGGCTCCCGGCGCCTCAAGTGGCACTGGAACAGGTTATGAGGTGGATGAAGAGGGATTCAGCATACAGCCAGCCAAGGAGATTGCCTGGGAAGAGGGCCAAGATAAATGTAAGTTCATGAAAAAGATTTTAAAATTAAAACATCTAAAAATGGGAATTATTTTAGCAGGTAGTTTCTACTCCGACTCGGATACGGACTCGGATAATGACAAACAGGAGCGCCGGATCCATGTCAGCATCAAGCCGCTAAAGAATGGTCAGGCACCTATGTCAGCCAGTGTGGATGAGCTGCGTGCTACCGTGGAGAACATTTCGCTGTCCCCAACTGGAGTATTTTCAGTAAGTTTAGCCTACTATTGTTAAGGATTTACTTAACTTATAAATTAATTGAAAATCTTTACCCAAAAAGCATCACAGCCAGCAATTGCAGGCAGCCAGAGGAGCTCCGGCGTCGTCCCGTCAGCAGTCACCGGAGATATCGAACGCCTCTACGCCCACGGCCAGTGTGCATCCATATGCTCCGTTGCAGAGTCCCACGCTATCCAACAATAACAATGCAAACAATACTACAAACAGCCGATATGCAGATCTGGGCGATATCTTCTCGGAGCTGGGTGACATGAGCATGTCTGCACCTTCATCGGCGACGCTGGGAAAACCGCCAGGAAGACAGATACCAACACCGACGTCAGCGTCCACTGGTGGAAGTATAGCCATACCGCGTCCGCCATCACGACGCTCTGATATGATTGCCATTGGACCAGCGGCAACGGGAACAGCACCGGGACGCGGACGAATGTCTCCGGCTCCCGTGACCGCCATGAATCGAGCCGAAAGCATTGGCAGCCTGGAGTTCCGCACAGCCATCGGGGGAGTGGGCTCCTCGCGAGGACCTTCACCGCTCACAATTGGTATTTCGGACACCATACCGCTGGCGGTGGCATTCCATGAAATCATTCACGCCTATTTCCGGGGCAGCGACGAGTCGCGCTGCCAGGTGAAGGTGTCTGGTGATATGATGTTATCATTCCCAGCCGGCATTGCCGGCCTGTTAGCCAATAATCCTAATCCAGCCAAGCTGGGTTTTCGCATTAAGCACGTTCAGAACCTTGAGAATCTGGTGCCCAACGGAAAGCTGGTGCAAATGTAAGTTTTGAGCTTTTCGTAATTCCTCTTTCTTCAGAATCTAAAATTTGTATACGGATTATTTACAGAGATCGTCAGCAGTCGAGCACTGTGAGCACGATGCTGGAGTTCAATATGAACGCCTTGACGGCCCTCCTGCGAAGGCAAGCGGAAAACAACCCGGCAGCCTCCTACTTTAACGTGGACATACTCAAATATCAGGTGCGCACCAAGCCGGGAGCTAGTTCCTGTCCTTTCCAGCTGGTGAGCTACTGGAAGTGTGAGTCCAGCTACACGGCACTCAAGGTTGACTATAAGTACAATAATCACGCCATGGCCAGTGCCTCGCCTCTACTGAATGTCACTCTATCTGTGCCTGTCAACGGATCTGTTCGTAATGTCCAGTCCAAACCGCATTCCGCCTGGTAAGCAAATAATAAATAGTACAAATTTATTTAAGCAAATATTATAAAACATAAATTTGCCTTCCAGGTTGGGTGAATCGAATCGTTTAGTGTGGAACTTTACGGACATTTCGCAGAACTCACAGGATGGCGGAGTGGGCACTCTGCGGGCCCGTTTGGAGCTCAACGATGGTCCCTCAACACCGGCTCTCCTGGCCACCCAGTTCAATTGCGAAGGCACCACACTCTCGGGCATCGAGTTTGAGCTTCAGGGCAGCGGCTATCGTTTATCGCTGGTCAAACGGCGATTCGTTTCCGGTACGTTTAAATATACAACGTGTATAAATAGTATATCTATTTCTATCTAACTTATAACTCATTCGTTTTGCAGGAAAATATGTGTGCGAGGGCGATGGTATACGTAGCGCAGCAACGCCCACGCCTCCGTCGGTGGGTTCCACCAGTCCGTATTCGGCGAAGTCAAACTAGTTGCCCTCCATTCAAAAGACAGGAAATGGGAACGGAAAATGGCAATATGGCAATAGGCTCGTGAAAAACTAGAGAAATTTTTGTAACTAATCTTAAATATGAGACAAAAACACACACATAAACCATATTTAACTAGGCACTGAAATAGTGGAGCCTTCTTAGTTTTCTCCGAGCTTTTTATTATCACCCTTTTTCTTGATTCCGATTTTGATAGCTCAGGGCGGAATTGGCATTGATAAACGTTTGCTTTTCCATAAATTTGTCAAATTCGTAGAAACGAATTTATCGGAGTAAAGATTTTTTAAATGCTATAGATTTAAAGATTATAAAATGACAAGATTTTGGACAAAAAAAATTTGTATCAATTCATATTCCACCAAAAGAAATTGAAAAGGAATTGGAATTAGGGCTTATTATGTATTTTTGTACACGAGGAATTCTGTTGTCCACGCGAAATGTTGAATCTGCATGCTGAGGGTCCGAAATGCGGATCGTGCTCTGCTAAATCTGGATGTATTATTTGTTATATATACGTATGCGAGTATATATTATTAAAATGTATTTATTATGTTAAATTGAATATGATGTAAACGAACGATATTGTATGTAGCTATGTAGATATCTAAAAACCACACACTGAACGTTGATTTTATGTTCACTTTTGTACACACAACCAAATCCAAATGTATTAAATGTAAGATACAAAAACCTGCAATGCGTCTCGCTTGGAATCTTGATGGATATTGCTTTCGTCACCGGGCGTCTGGATAAGGCGACGCCGCACAGCCCATGCAACCGGAGTTTGTCTCTGTTTTCAGCGACTGCCGTTTCTCCGGCGATCAATTAATTATCGAAATTAGGCAAAGAACATGACAAACTGGTTTCGGTCTCTTTGGGGCGTTTGACAAGGTAAATACATATAAGAAATTAGCAGCCCGTCGAAAATAGAATAAACATAGAATGCTGAAATCAAAATCATTAAAATGTGGGTGCACAGATCGCCGCTGGGGAGCATTAGCCTAAAATTTAATTTGTAAATTCCTGTAAGAATCGTTTTTGAAAAGAGTGAGGCAGCTGTCGTTGTGTTGCTATTGAAAGGCGATGACGTCATGCCGCCACAAATTGATCTCAAGGTCGAGTCGACGGACGCGTTTTCATTTCACTTGGCACACTTGACTGTGGGCTGCCTTTAAATATATATTGCATTTGTCCATTAAGCAAGAGACTACTTGTATCTTGTATATTGTATATTCTGGAGCAGGGAACAAACGAATCTACTTTATGCAAGGGTGACTGACTGGACTTCGAAAAGTGCTCCACACATTCCTATAGTTAGCTGACCATAGAGATCTCGTCGTTGGCAAACGATAAGATTAAATTACTAAACAATTGTTGTGTTCATACAATTGCTTTTTGTATATTGCCCGTGGGTACATAAACCATTAATTGTTCAACAAAAGCAACCGACCTAACACATGTCTGTTGATATATGACATTTACAGCCCTGAAATGTAGAACGCAGTGTCTGTACTTTTAGTTAGATAACAAATTATTAACAGATGCTGCCCGTTGAGCTTTTCAAAAGTCAGTTGGAGTACAATAATAAAAGGTTTTTAATCTGTTTAACAACATTGCACTTTATTTATATTGACTGCATTAGTAGAGCTTAAGCATATACATATATTTATATAGATATTACTGGTATAAATTAGGGGACAGCAAGCTGGATAGCTTGCACTTTTGGGTTTTAATCAACAACTTTCTAAATTAACATTAATCGCTTTAAAATTATATGGTAGATTAGTTTAATTCCGTTTGTCTGACAAGCGCACCCTATATAAAAACACACAACTCAAAAATATACATATATACACATCCAGTGTTTTTTGCTAATAAACAGACAACTTTCGGTGATCAATTTCAATTCACCCTCTGCACAGTGGTACGAGATTCTCTAAAATGGTTCATTGAACTCAACAAAATTATATAATCTTCATGGTTTTGTTTATAACTTTGGCATATAAACAAATATGAGTCGCTTTTTTCAATACATGTTATCAGACACGGGAATCCACTTGTCCCACTGTGCATTTAGTCAATTCAAGTTGATAATACACATGTGTAAATTTGTTTTAGCTTTTGCCATAAATATCGCCGATTTCTGAGTGTGTGCGTGTCTAAATAAACTACGGCTGACATCATTTCTGTTAACATATTCGTAGTTAAGCTCATTATATCGCAAGACATAATTTCGTAAAGTGATTAGTTAGTACATCTTACAGCACTGGGCTCCTCCTCTGCATAACTGAGCAATTCCATTTGCCTGCAAGAGATGAATAAAGAAATTCGGTTTAAATCGCAGCAACAAGGTCATAAATTCCAATGTACTATACGTATTGTTCGTGTACAAGTATAATTGCTTAATTACGGATCAAATAGATCATTCGATCGAACAAACAATGGGGGACTGAGGTGGTGTGAGGGGCCCTCTTTGAAATATTAATATTATTTTTAGACCTCCCCGGTTTTTATTTACAGTAACTTTTATCCGAACCTCGTCGGGAATGGAATAAATAGAAAAAATAAACGCAAACGTGCCTGGAATTAAGTTTTGTGTGTTCGGTATGCGGTTTTTCTGAAATGCGCAATTGACGCCCGCCGGTTCGTATGAATTTATTTAAACTTTTGCGCTATATAGAAACGTAAAATCGATTTCTATGAACGGCTGTTTATTTGCATATTTCGCTTTATGGCTCAAGTGAAACATTCCAAAAAATTCAAGGTGGAATCGGACGATTGTTTGAGAGTGTTCTAAGCGAGTTCAGCAACGAGTCTCTTATCAAGTTGTTCAAAAATATGTATCTTTAAAACTAAACAAACAACACATCAACAACTATAAACTCGTCCGTGGGCAGATCTTTTTTTAGTCCCCACAAATTGTAGCCAAATGTTCGGCTCTATAATAAACAGTATAGTGGATCACCTGGCCGTCTAATTCTGATAGCGAATAAACTGGCAAGTAATGAAAAGTTGCCTCTGTAGCATGGCAATGCACAGTTAAGCGCTTTGGCCTTATCGGGCGACCTCAGCACATGACCGTGAATGGAAATATTAATCAAATTAAAAGAAATACCTAATAGGGCCCCTGAATAGGTGCGGTCCTCCAGAATTTGGCTACTTTATAATGGGCTGGGAATGGCTCTTCGATTCTGAGTTCGAATCTCAATCATTTATAGCCAACTGACTCATGACAGAAACTTCCGTTGCGAAAAACGTGAAGCCAGAAATTTTAGCCAAATGCTTCTATATGGCGCTCGTAGATACGTATACGTGTTTCTCGATGTGTGCTTTGCAGTATATGGAAACCGTTAAACAAACAAACAACCGGGGCGTTATGTAAAATAAACAAAACGAAGACGAACCCAAGCGAACGGAAGGGCCCAGAAACTGAAGCGTTTTTAATAGTTTTCCCATTTGTAGCGAAGAATGATGATGAATTTACAGTGACAGCTTGGTAAAGCAAATATTTGAAGAGCATTGAATTTTACACAATGAAAGTTTCTCTGGGAACAACTTTAAGCCAAGGTAGACAAAAATAAAGTTCCGCAAGCAAAACTAATGTCTATTTTAAAACAAACAACAAGGGAAAAACACTCTAAAAATAAAAATGACTCAACCAAATCTTGGAAACGTTTTGTTTTTGACAAGAAAAAGTATATTTAATTTAAAATAATGGCAATAACAAATGGTTCCATTGAAGTGCTATAACTAAATGGTTTTTGGAATCATTATTGTTTGACCTTTTAAATATACTTCATGAAAAAAACTAAAATGATAGAAAAAACATTTTTTAAATACTTTTTCAAGTGCTTTGAATATAAGAGGGTCTTCGAACTCTTATTTTGAACTAAAATAATTAATAAATAAATTTAAATGTCCTTAAAAAATTCTACTAAAATGGAAGTACGATATTTTTAATCCTAATTTTTGAAACTGGAGCTCTTATTTCTTGAACAATTAGGATGCACATATCATGATTAACTGCTAACTATTTATTTTTAATGAAACCTAGCAGTTATATTTGTCTTCGTTTCCAATTTTCTAATCTTAATTACCAAATAATAAACCAACTACTACTAGGAATTTTGAAGACTGAATTCACCTGGTCGGATGAGCACTGTAATCGGCAATTACGACTCCCAAGGACGGACCGCACCCAAAATAAGCTATTTTATTGCCCCTCACAAACTGCACAAAATCATGCGTCTCACCTATTTGTGCGCCACTCCGGTTGGAATCCAGCCTGCTGACCTGTTGACCCGGCCCACGCCCCTTCCTAAAGGACGTAGTTGCGCAGCTTTTCAGTGGGCAGGGTTCGATTAGCGAACGAGACAATCGCCGACGCCGGTTGGCTGACGGACAGGTCGCAGAAGACATGACACTGGTTGTCCGTGGAGCTGTGCGACCTCCTGGCCACAAATGCGAAGATGGTCTTCTTGTCCGCCTCCCCCTCACTGGTCCACATCCGGTTCTCCGGGTCGATGGCACAGTGCGAGATAACATCCGCCGTGTAATGCTTGCGGAAGAACTTCTTGCGCGTATTATCCGTAAGCGTAATGCCCTGCGAGGAGACCTTGAAGTGCACCTCCGTGGGCTGCGGCGCCGGCCGTTGGTCGTACATCAGCCGGATGGCCTTGCGAATGGCCTCGTTGCCGGTCAGCGATTCCGTGTCGCAGGAGAAGAGCCACAGCACATTGGTAGCTGCCCCGTGGGCAATCAGATGCTGCTGGGCCGGGGTAGTGGCCCTCACCGGCGGCACCATATCCCGATCGGGCAGACGGAGCAAACACGGCAATGCCAGCTGGCTGATGGAATGCTCGAAGACCAGTGCGGACAGTGAAGTGAACACCGGCTCGTCATCGCAGCCCTTCAGATGCACTCCCTCCGGCGTGGGTTCGATGAGGAAGTGACGCACCAGCTCCTGGGATCCGGCCGGAGGTTGGGCTACCCTCACCACCAGGCCATAGGAGTTCTTGTACGTGGTGGAGTCCCTGACCAGGAAAGTTCCTGGCTGGGCCGAGGCCAGGAGAGCGATGGCATCTTCACGCGTGAGATTGGGCTTGTACCAGAACTTGGCCGAACTCTGGGCAAATCTCACGGAATCGGCGGACACCTCGATGGGCTGCAGGGTGGGGGCCACTCCCCGACGTGGCCCTGTTTGGTAGATGGACTCCGCGGCAGGAAACTGGGTCGACGGCGACGACGAAGATGATGATGCCCCAAAAGGCGTGCGCGGCGTGACCGGAAAGGCGGGCGTTTCTGGCCTGCTGGTGGGACTAGGCGTCATCTGCTGTTGGCCATTGGTATTTGGGTTGCTCACTCTCTTCGTACTGGTGGCATAGATGGGCGAAGCTGGTGCTGGTGCTAGTGCTAGTGCTGGCGATGGCGAGGTGGACTTCGATGTGGATGTGGATGCGGAGAGATCGCGGCGAGTGCGCGTGAGTGTCTCCTCCATGTGGTTCTGGCCATAAACGGCGCCCAGTTGCTCCAACGGCTCCAACTGGAGGCGTTTGTGGGTCGTTTCCAAGCTGTTAATTGTGTGATAATTGCGTTCCATGGTCCGCCGATTGACCACGCCATCTGGCACATCCTGATCCAGTCGCAGATCCTCGAATTGGATATTTCGTGTTGTATAGGGAGTGGGTTCCGGCTTAGCATCATCCAGATTAAGATTGAACTCGAAATCGTAATTGTATTTAGTGGATAGTCCATTTGGGGGAGTGTTTCTGTATAAGGTGGTGCCGTTGCCCAAACCATTTCCCGAATTATTGCCGTTCTTTAACCCATTTCCATACGAGTCGCTGGCGTAGAATTGTCTCTGTGGCGGAGTGGGCGGTACGCGACCCCGCTCCCCCGACTCCCTGTCTGTGTTCCTATATTCGTTATAGACCTTTTCGCGTCGCTCCCGCAGCAGCTGCTCGAAATTATCTCTCACCGGCGTCGGCGTTGCGCTGCTCGACCTGTAGTGGTATGTATTGGCTATGGTGTTGGTGTTCGTGGAACTGGTGGGACTACCGCCGTTGCCCAGCGTTTTGCGCACCAGCAAAGGGCTCGTAAGCCGGGTGGGGGGCTTTATCATATCGCCAGTACCGCCAGTACCCGAACTCGAACTCCCATTATTGGTATTCCCGAAATCGAAGTCTAGAAAACTATCCGAACGCGTCGGCGTCGGAGTTTTGCGCAGCGGTGTGGAGGTTTTGGCTATGCCATAGCTAAATGGCAGCGAATTCTCGCGCGCGTGATAAGGTATGCCATTTCCATTACCGTTTCCACTGCCACTTCCACTTATATTTCCATTTCCATTCGCCTGCCCATTGCCATTCACATTATAGTTTTTATAGTAATTATTGTTATTATTGGCCGCGGTGTATTGGTATTGGTATTTTTGGTCGGCGGCAGCAGCGCTTTCTTCGTACGGCGACCGCATTGTTTCGCGAATTCCAAAAGACTGATTGAAAAAATCGAGAAGATACAACTCAAAACGTAGAGTAGAGTAGAGCTCCTCAGCGTTGGCGTATCCGTATCGCTCTCTCGCGTGCTGGGGTCTCTATCCGCGTATCTTGCTCACGGCATTTGTTGGCCAACAAACAACATATCAACCTCAAGTCCGCAATTGGCTTGGTATGTGTGGGCACAGTGGGGCTGGGACTCGATGTAAACTATTTAGTATTATAGATCTTATCATAATTAAGAGTTTTTTTTATATGTTAAAGGAGTAACCGACATGGCGTATACGTAATTTTTATTGGCTATTTATGGTTACAGTGCGTATAAGAAATTTTTTGTTCGTTTTTCTTGATTTGAAAAATGTTTTTAAGGTAACCGTAATGGCGTATAAGCAATTTTTATTGGCTATTTTATGGTTTTAGTGCGTATGAGTAATTTTTTGTTTGTTTACTTGATTTGAAAAATGTTTTTATGTTAAGACAAATTTCTTAAGTCAATCACGAATTAGAGTTTAGAGATCATTTTACAAAACTTTATCAACTTTTATCTTAGAGCTACCAATTATTATCTCATGGTTTGTAATGCAATAAAAAAAAATTGAAGTTTTTTTTATTTTATAACATTATTAAAGTTGTTAAATTTAAAAACAGGGTTTTTATTATAACCGAAATTTTAATATGATTGGTAAAAAATAGCTTTAGAATGAAAAGTCCACACATATGTATATTGCGAAAGTTAAGTCCGAGCACAAAATCATAAATAGAACTAACATGGGTATTACCTTCCTTGCCGCCCACTGTAGTCAAAGTGCACACTGATACACCGCCAAAATGTATTGGATGCCAAGAGAGATCGCTCCATAGGAGAGTGAGAGCGAGAAGTGGAGAGTGGGAGCCAGAGAGAGAGAGAGAGAGAGACGTCGGTGATGTCATCCCCACTTATTTACGAATACACACGAAGGAGCCCCAGCCAAACGAACGAACTAATCAAAACAAGCAATCGAAGCCTATACAGATTAGAGACCCCGTAAAGTTCGAACCACGCACGTTGGACGCGAATTTTAATTAAAGAACCCGCATATTGCACTTCCAATAAAAGACCAACGTGTGCAGCGATCGCATTGGACTCCAATTGATAACAACTGTAGGGGATCGTTCTCTCTTATTGGCTTCCCTTCTATTTGTCTCTCTCGCTTTCCCGTAATAAACTACCCCAATTGGGGGCCATTTAAAATGGTAATTCGACGATGGCACCCACTGTAGTTGCAGGCACGTTCTTTGATTGCATTCTGTTCGTTTCCATCAATTAAATTGCCGTAGTTTCATTGAAAGGCTGCATTTGTTTTCGGAGGAGTAAAACAAACGATCGTTTTATGCCATTTAAATGAGTTTTTCTTTATCAATCAATTGCGGTCTTGTTTCCCAGCAGGTTCAGGTTGCACTTTCCCAATGAACTTTTGCGGCTATTACACATACACAAGCAAGAGGCCAACAAATATACACAAGGAAAAAAGTTCATATTTTCTGTAAAGACTGTTTCGATTTTGATATATTTATTTTATTAAATAAAAATAATAAGAATGTTATTTTTTGATGTTGTCGTTATCATACCAGTTCAAAGTATAAATACATTTATAAAGGTTTAAATACAAAATAATATGCTATTTAGATTTATGCAAATGAAATCAAAATATATTTTTTCTAAATTATCTAAACACATTATCTATTTATTTTATGATTTGTGCTATTTTTATGTTAAGAAAGGCAATTTTCCCAAGTTGAACTTCAGGTTTTTATTATTTATCTTATAGAGGTTTGTATTTTTTATCTATATAATCAGTACTGTTAGGCCAATTTTATTTTTTTCGGTGCGTTACATAGAGAAGAAGCTGTCGCATCTTTTTTTTTGATTTCTCAACATTTTCTTGTAGAAAGTATCGTGGTGGGCACAACCACAACGACGACTACAATAACAACAATAGCTAAGGCAAAATATCATTTAAACCTCAACCGCCAAGTGACGTCAGTAAAGTGACAGCCAAACAAAAACAAATCAAAATCAAATACAGCAAAAATGTGCGCTGAAAAAAATAAAGTTTAAAAATTAACTGCAAAAATGCTCTGCCAATGCCAGAAGAGGCGATCTTCTTCTTTATACAGCAGCCAGTTGTGGGTGGCAAATAAACAAGTTGCGCTCTCCATCGCTCTCCGGTGACCTGTCGCCGCTCTCGCTCTCTCTCCCACATTCGCCCCGTCTCTTTCGTTGGCCTTAGTCCCTAGTTGGCAACTCGTTTACCTTTTTTTCGCTTTTCGCTTTGCTTTGAACATCTGTTGTTGTTAACTCTTTCTGCCGCAAATCTGTTGAAACAAAGTCATGTGGAATTTTGGTAATGCCAATCACAGCCATATGCTGTGACAACCGGGGATTGCAGGCCCATGTGGCCATCTAATGTTGGCCAAAACGATGGAAAGCTATCGTTGAGTCGGTTAAAGACACTTTGAGTGTGGTTTTCGGGCGTGAATGATACGCATTCGATTTAATTGATTCAAATGTCCCAATCAAGTGACCGTTTTGATTCCCTCTTGAAAGTCCACACTTTTAATCAGGTTTGGAGATTGGGTTTTCACATGCATCTCAAGGGGATGCTTTCCCAGCGCATGTCTTACAAAGCCTTAATATTTGTGTACTCAGCTGGAACAAGCTGGAAAAATGATAATACTGTAAATTATATCTAAATTATCTATGTGCTTCTTAACCTCATTATTAATTAAAATTAGCTTTAGCCATAATTATGAATTATTAAAACACAGATTTGTTTTCAATACTACAATTTCGGTATTTTAGTGTCTCTAATAAATTTGTAATAAAAACAACTTAACTTTTGTTTGCCCTAAGAATAAACCCTGCTGATTCTGAAAGGACTTAATCTGCAGATTACAAATCGGAAACTGAAAACTTTCCATTACGTCAATATCCTATAGCTGCCATAGGAACGATGAAACGATCGTTTTGTTGTTTTTGAATACATTTTCTTTTTTCCCTTTGTTTACCCATCCCCAAAAAGTATAGATAAACGCATCACATTTTATTGACGTTCATTGAATTTTATTGAAATTTTGCGAGTTAATACAAAACCGAAAATTGAAATTATTGCAATTAACATTAAAAACGCCCGCTCACCGTTACAATGCCACTGAAAAACGTTTGTTTAATACTATGGTTAACTGATTTACAAGTACTAGAAGAGTGTCTCGGTTCTTGTCTACAAAAATGTAAAATAATAGTCACATTTAAAATTGCATAAATTCTAGACAAGTGTAGATGTTATAGTATGTCGTACATATTTTTTTTTTTGTTTTGGAGAAATTCTCATGCGTAAAATGTTTTTTATTTCATAATCATTCTTCTGTTTTTTTTGTTTTTGGTTTTTTCTTTTATTTTGTTTTGTTGTAATAATTTGGAATTATGCATTATATGTTTTAAATTTTATTGCATTTTATGTAATTAAATATATATAACGTACATCACAGCAAAACTTTATAATTTTTTGTTTGTTTTTTTTTGTTTTTTTATTTTTGTTTTGTTACTATAAATATATTTTTATGATAAGCTTTTGATTTTTTTTAAATTGTTTCGAAAATAATAAACCAGAAGATAGGTAGAAGAAAAACTATTCGATGGAAACACCTAGTATTAGTGCTGTTAGTTCAGGATAGACGGAGAGGTATAAAACAAACCGAATAGCGTTAAATTATCGAAACCGGATTAAAAGAATAAATTGATTAAAGTTTTTTTTCTGCTTAGCTTGGTTGATTGAATTTTTTACATATACTCGTAAGTAATTATGTCAGTGCACGTATAAAAGGTATTCAATTCATGTATATAATATATTCTATATATATTTATTTGCTTTTATCATAACGTTCTGTTATTGTGACAAAAAATAAACTTTATTTGGGTTTTCGTTTATCATTCAGTTGATGTTCCTACTAATAAAATTCTAGAAAAGCACAACACCTTTACAATGGTCTTTTGGAAATACCATTCATATAGATTAAAAACAAGAAAGAACTTTATAGTCGAGTGTACCGACCAAGTGATACCCGGTACTCACAGTCCTGATCCAAAAAAAATCCAAAGCTTTCTACAAAATGGTCAGATTTGGAATATTTCATTGGAGCTAAATAATTTTTATCAATTATCTGAACTGTAGAGAGTGTTTTCCGATTTACTGAGGCAAAATGGAGTTTAATTTGAACTGGATTTTATTTAAAAGGGCTTTGAAAGACTACATATCAAACTTATTTTCTATCGGACATGGTTTTATTAATTGGACTTAAAGAATATCTAAACTTCCATCGCCCAATAATACGAATACAGTATATGCTTGAACTCTAAGATTACCGGGTAAAATGAATACACACATGTTTTACACATACTAGGTATCAAGATTTCAGTAATGCATAGCTTTATTAAGGATTTGAGAACAGGGGGTTGGGGCACAGGGAGTCTGGGTTGGGGAAGTGCTGCAAACTCTTGCTATAAGCAACGGATGACCCATGAGATACGGCTTGTGGTCTTCCCAAAGAGGCTAAACTAATGTTATGTATATCCATTCTCACAAAAAATCAATGCTATCCATAGTATATATATGCTATAAAAAGTTGTTGAGTTAGTTTCAATGGTTTTTAATACGAATGGAGGGCAGGAATCATTTCAATTTACTTGTTCTTCTCATTTCTCGTTTGGTTTAGTTCCACGTTAATTGGTTATGTTTATACCGATCGATCGATAGATAGATATAGATAATTATTGTATGGTACTCGTACTTGTACATGTATATTGGTAAAAATTGTTTGCTGTCGTTCTCTGGCTTTAAAGGCTAGTGCACGTAGTTCGCTTGAATCGCATATATCAGAAGGAAACTCTCTATATATCTGGGTGTGTGTATATATGATACTCGTAATGCTCGCATCTGATGCAATTTTAATAGACAAGTCACATTGAAGGAGGTTAAGGTGTGTATGTAAGTTAATGCTTGTGTTTAGAGCTACAGACGTTACAGTTCAAAAGGCAAAAATACTACGGAAGTGGATGGACTGGTCGGTGGGTGGTTGAGGTCACCACCGACGCACGCTTGCCCTGGAAAAGTCTGGTTACGATATTACGATATTTGTGTTCTCATAGCGATTGCATTATGTTTAATTACGCACACATCTACTACAAAAACATTAATAAGCCCACCAATATACATATGTTTCTATGCCTGTATGCTAAATTCTTATATGGTTGGTTTCTCTCCTGTTAGTGAGTGTGGGTGTGTGTATATATGCATCTATATATAGTATATTTGCTGAAACGCTTATCGTCCTCCGCTCATCTGGTTTAGTCGATTTCAAAGATTGCTTATATGTTTCAAGGTTAGTTGCTTCCGTTTATAGTTACTAATTTTTAAACAGTAGAAACGAAAAAAATATATATACGATCTTTATCTTTATCTTTGTTTTTATGTTTTTTTTGCTAGTGCAAGAAGAAGAACTTCTTCAGTGGGTTCAGTTCGTACAATTAGTATAAAATGCAATGCACTATATTTATGCTGGTTTGTTTGTATGTATGTCGTATAAGGATAAATATAGTTAGTTGTTAAAAAAAACTAAAAGTAATGGTAGTAAATACAAAATACAAAGAGGAAGCAGCGAATATGCAAGCCTAACTGAAAAGCAGAAAACACAAATCCAAATTACGAATATTCCGCTTTGCTTAAATATGTATTCTTTATATAATATAGAGTTATTCATAGGTATGCGTGTGGACAGCAACAATTCATGATACACAATTTCTAGTTGGCAACGGGCACTCAAAGTCTTACCTTCTGTTTATTTTTTGGAATTAGTAATCCTGAACCTGTTCGAGCACTCTGAGAGCCAGCTACCACGCATTTGAATACATATTCGTTTGTTCGTATATAGTTGTTTTAATGGATTTAAGGATATCCTCGAGTGTGAAAGGGCAAAGAAAATCTATAATGAATTTTGTGCAAATCTTGGCTTATATACAGACACTTGTTTTACGGCTTTACCTTTCTCTATACACACAAATATATATATATATACGCTGTTTAACTATACTTGAAATCTTGGTGGTATGCTTATATGGGTTACTCCTAATTACGGTTACCATTACTCACATACAAACTAATGTCTACGACAAGCTATTGAAGAGGCGGCGAGTTTCGCGAGGGCGTGGGCGAGGGGCGGAGCGGGTGGTTGTTTTTGGCCAGGTGGGCGGGGGCTTACAGCTGAGGAGGAAGCGTCGACGGTTTGGCAGTTGGATTCGTTGCGCGTAACATCAAGTGATGGCGGGTGGGCAATTGGCTCCCCCGCCACAGACCAATCATTCCTCCACCCCAAAGAACTCCTCCACCTCGTCCACTCATCGTCCGGAAAAGCCAAAGCTGGAGGTGTGTGTAATACGATTACGACTGGTTTAAGCCGCTTGGCTCTGTTGGGGATTGGCGGTGGTTGCCGCCGTTGCGGATGTTCCCGCCACTCCGGCCGTTCCACCAGAAGTGCTGCTCAAGGCGGCTGCTGCTCCTGCGGTCGCCTGCGCCTGTTGCTGCTGATCGGCGCCATCGAAGTAGTCGGAGGCGTTGCCCCGGCAAATCGGGCAGGTGCGATTTGACTGGCGGACAAAATAATTACATTATTATCTAATTGAATTTATGTGTATTATTTGGTCCTCACCCTCAGCCATTTGTCCACGCACTTGGCGTGGAATTCGTGGGAGCAGGGCAGGACGCGCAGCAGCTGGCGCAGCTCGAAGTCGCACATGCACACCACACAGGATGATTGATCGCCTGGGGAGTGAATAGATATGTGGGTGAATATTTAACTTTGTAAATCATGGCTTGGAACTCCTAAAAACGTTTTCTGGTGAAGCCATAATACATACAAGTTTTCTAAATTAAACAACACAACTATTTATGCATTCTTAAAAACTTTTTATTAAAAACTAATTTTTCTAGAATTCCTAAAAGACAATATTGTATTTATGTACTTTGTTTGACTCATCATGTGCCACTTAAAAAGTGCAAACAAATAAATTTCAGTTCACCAATGGAATACAAAATAGTTGCCTACTTTTTTGGGTCCATTTGAAGTTTATCAAGTATACGTAATGTTGCCCTTAGCTAATTATTGCATGTAATAACATTGAAGTTCGAATAGACTTATATGGAAAACCTCTTCTCCTTCATACAATTTTAGAAATAGGAAATATAAACCTATCTGGCCTACTTGTCGAATGAGTAATATTTGCATATTATGCTACCTTTAAAGTTTATCAAGTATACGTAATGTTGCCCTTAGCAAATTATTGCATGTAATAACAAAGAAGTTCGAGAAGACTTAAATAGAAAACCTTTTCTTCTCCATAATTTGAGAAATAGTAAATATAAGCCTATCTGGACTACCTGTCGAATGAGTAATATTCGCATGTAATGCTTTTTTCTGGAAATTAAGCAACCATAAAGATTTCTTTGAATCACTCACCGTTATGCACCTCCGGGTTGAACTTGTAGCTGGGCAACTGATCGATCTCGTTGCGGGTGAGTCCCCTGGGCTTCGCTTCGCCCAATCGCTCGGCCAGGCTGAGCAGCGCTTCGTAGTTCTCCGTCTCGTTGGTGTCGCCGGAACTCAGGTCGTGTTGGTTGTACGGCGATAGCGGGAACATGGCCCTGCAAGAGGATTAAAGGCGGGATTAGGGATTGTCTTTGCATCTACTAACACCTATGGACTCACAGGAAGTTGAGCAAGAAGCCCGGGTTGATGATGCCCGAGGTGGCCTGGATCTGCACCGGAGCTTGGTGGGCGGCGAGCGACTGGGGCGGCAGGACGTGCCGATGGCCGTGATTCGCCGGCCAGAAGCGCGGGATGCGGCGGTGGGGCGGGAATGTGCGGCGGTCCGACGAGATGATGATCTGCTGGGGCCCGGCGGACATCTGGGCACTGGCCTGGGCGGCGACGGCCGCTGCAGCTGCCGCCGTGGAATGTAGGTGGTGGGTGGCGGCTGCGGCCGCTGCTCCGCTCAGCGGGGTGATGTGGATGCCCGGTGGCAATTGATGGGCATGCGGATGGGCATGGGGATGGGCGTGCGGATGGCCATGGGCCCCGGGTCCCCCAGGTCCATGGTGCCCGTCTAGATGGTGGGCTCCTGGCGCTTCGATCGGCCCCAGATTGGCCGTCGCTATGGCCACCACATCCCGCTGCTGCTGCTGAGCCGTCAACGTGGCCTGGGCTATCATCTGTTGGGCAGCCGCTGCTGCGGCGGCCATCTGCGCCTGCGACGGCACCGAAGCCACCTGCAGAGGTGGAGGAGCGGCCAATCCGGGGGGCGGGGCGGGGGCGAAGGGCTGCGTGTAGACGCCGTGCAGGTGGCAGGGCGCCAGTCTAGCCTGTGCCGGTATCGGGTACGTGCAGAAGGAGGCCCAGAACGGCTCCGAGGGACGCAGCTGCAGGCTCACGGGCACCTGGTTCAGATTAAGGTCCACCATGAGGGAGGCGGGCTGCGGCGGTGCCGGTGGATAGCCCACCGTCTGCTGGTGACTCGGTGGCTGCGGAGGCGCCTGCACCTGCTGCAGAATGGGACCCACCGAGCTGCTGGCGGTTGCTCCGCCGGCGCTTCCTCCACTGCCACCCAAATCCCAGGGAGAACGCTGGACGTGGGGCGGCGGCACCTGCTGCTGCTGTTGCTGCGAAACGTAGTGGGGCTGGGGCTGGTGGTGGTGCATCGGGTGGTAGTTTGAAGGCGGCTGCTGCTGTTGCTGCTGGGGGTGGTGCACCTGTGGGCCGTACTGCTGTTGCTGCTGCGTTGAGGTGGCTACGTCGCGCAACCGCGGTCGTCGAAGCGGCGGACTGCCCTGCTGCATCTGGAATGGGGTTACCAGTTATTAAAAAGCGACTTTCTAAGGAGACTTATCTAAACACTCACATGAGCCATAAGACAGCGCTGCTGGGTCTGCGGACCGTTCTGGGGTCTGCCGGAGATGCGGCGACGCTTGCGCGACGGGCTGTCTGAGTTGAGGCCTCCGGGTCCGTTGTTCAGCGATAGCGAGGATCCCGACAAGCCCGATCCCGAGGGCAGTTCTCCCATCAGCCCTGGTCCACCCGAGGATGTGGAGGCACCGTTGTTGTTTCCATAGGCCATGTGCTGGTAGTGCGATCCATTGCGTCCGTAGCCTCCTCCGCTGCCGCCTCCATTGCGCATAAAGTTGTACGAAGAACCCTCAGCTCGATCCCGATGATCTGGTCCGCCCTGATCAGAGTTTCCAAAGTGCTAGAGGAGGAAGAAAGGGGATTAACCACAGATCATAAAAGATACATAAAAATATCCAGTTACAAAATTAATCAAAACGGAGTCATGAGGATTTCATACTGAATCATTTAACTAACTAACTGAACCTTAGATTTATGTGTAAACTTTAAAATCTTGAAAAATATTTTAGTGGGCATCCGCTTACATTATTCAAGTTCCTATCGTTGTAGTTGCGCTGGTGGTGTCCTGAATTGATGAGGCCGTTCATTGATGAGGAGGCGTTGTTCAGATGGTCGGACATGTAGCGTCGTCCGTTGTGGCCGTGTCCATTGCCATTGCCGGAGTAGTCCCTGGATAGAGCCGGACACAAGCCTCGCCGGTAGTTCATGTAGTCGGGTGGTCCGTTGGCATTACCATTACCGATTCCGTTCCCCAGGCCTCGGTTATTGTTGTTGTTGTTGTTGTAGCCACGCTGGTTGTGGTTGTGGCCAAGATTGGGCGAGTTCCCGGGTCCCTGTCCCTGGCTGTGGCTATTGATGGGTGCGGATGCGTTATTAATTTGATGTTGTTGTTGTGGTTGTTGGGGCAGCATCGACGACGCAGACGAAGACCCATGAGGAATTATATCGGTACAAGAATTTACATTCACAACATCAGTAGGATTACTATTTGTTGTTGGATTGGTTGAATTGAAAGTTGTTGCGTTGGTTGAATTTGAATTCGTTCGTGTTAGCGGGAGGGATTGGCGATTAGTCTGTTGCTGTGGGTGTGGGTTATGCAATGGATGGTACTGGTGTTGCGGATGGTACTGGTACTGGTACTGATGTGGGTTGGGATGATGGTTGGGGTTCTGATTCTGATTCTGACTACGTGCCGGTGGGTTATAATGATTCTGATCACTGGAACTAGAGTTGGAGCTGGAATTGGAGTTGGATCTAGGGGATCTGAAGGAAACTACTCGCTGGGAGGGGGGCGTGGCAGGACTTAGCGTTAGGCACAAACGGGCGGGATTAAGTCTCACCAGGGAAACGGACATGGATCCGTAGGTGTGGGTCTGGGTTCCATTGCTTCCCGGACACATCTCGTAGTAACTGGGATAGGAATGCTGGTTCTGATTGGCATGGGGATAACTACTACTCGGGTTTCTAGTGTTGCTATTAGAATGACCATTGCTGTGTGTGGAGTTAGGGGAGTTTGGGGAATGCAGTGGGTACTGGCGATAGCTGTTACTGTACTGCTGTGGTGGACTCGAATGCGGGTGGTGGTGGTGGGTGTGCATTTGGGGGTGGTGGGGTTGGCTTTGGTGTGGGGAATGGGGGTGATTAGTGTGACTGTGGCTCTGAGTGTGACCATTGTTGTTGCTGTTGTTGTGATGATGATGCGCTTTGCTATTGTTATAAATACAAGTTCCGCTAGAATTACTTGTTTGTACATCGCTGGATTTTCGATTTTGAGGTTTGCAGTTGCAGTTTGTTTTAGATAATATGTAATACATATATACGTATATATAGAGAGTATAATATTCGGTTGTACGAGATACAGTTGAAAATTGTTCAATCAAATCAATGCAGTAGCAGTGTGTGGTAGTATTAAACACAACCCATATATAGTTATTTGTATGCATAATACATGTACAGGTAGTAGGTAGTAGTAGTAGTAGTGGTGTATATATGCAGAGTGGTAGCCACACACATACGTTATTTATATAGATTTTTTATTTTGCAGTAGTTTTCGGTTTTTTTTTTTGGTTTTATATGAAGAAGAAAGAAAAACGAAAAAGATAAAAATAATATATATGTAAATGGCAAAATGCAATAATTAGATATTAGTTTAATATAGATATATATATATAATATCGATATGTACACACATTTAGTATAAAACAAATACGTACGTACTAATTTGTTTCACATCGTTTGCAGATTTTTTCTATTTTCCTTTTTTTTAGTTCTGCTCTTTTGATTTGAATGCATTTTAGGTGGAAATTTGGTTAGTTTGCTATTTTATTTATTTATTTGTTGCTCACTTTATTTTTATGCACACTACGCTTACCAAAAATTGAAATGGAAACGGAAATTAAAACAACGAAACGCCAATCGCACACTGTTCTTCACACTATTCAAATTTAACGTAACGGCAAAAAGGCAACTGTAACGTAATAGGCCGTTCTCACTAGCTAAACACGAGAGAAATACATTGGATACGTATATATATATTTGAGAGAGAGAGATAGAGAGAGAGTGCTGGTCATGCTCCAAAACTATATTAAAGAGAACGTAAACCGAAAACGTAAATAAACTGGTATAAAAACAACTCGTACGTAAGTTACGGTAGGTAAGCTTGAGCTTTTCTTCAGCCTGTGAAAAAGCTTTACGAATTACTGTTATTTTTAGCGGGGTGAGAACGGAAACGGAAATGGAACAGAACGGAGATCCAAAAGATCGTGATCGAGCTGGGCACACACCAAAAAGTAGTACTTAGGCCTATGTATAGTTACTTATGTACACGCACAGCAAGATAGTGGGGGAAAAGGGGCGTGACTGAGCGTCGAACGCTATAATTTAGTCGTAACTTAAGCCGGTGTCAGCGCAACGTAGTAGGTAGTAACTCTTACGGACTAGATGCAAAAGCTGCGATTGCAACTGGCTAGAAATCAAATAACAACTATTTATGTATGTACAGATGTGTTCAAAATAATAGAGGATATTTTAATACCGTACTGTATTAGAAAAAAAGTAATATTTTTAAATTTTCTTAATTGTAAATATCTTTTAAATCGTTTTTAGTTAAGGTTTTTTAAAATCATTTACTTCAATTTAAAAAATCAGAGTTTGTTTACGTGTTCTTATAATTAATTGTCATATAAAACGCAAATTGATATCATTTCTTTGATTTTAATAAAAAAAATAAATTCAATTGCTATTGTTTTAAACACAGCTGTATAATAGTTAGACGACAAATTAAAGAGTACTTGATAAACAGAGTGTGACAATGACCATACAATGCTGTACTTGTTGTTATTGTTATTATTGTGGCTCGCTTAAAGTTACACACACACACAAACAGTCAGTAGTAGAAGAGAGTAGAAAGAGAGAGAGCGAGGAGTAAATCAAAAGAAGAAGGATATGCTCGAGCTATTTAAAAAGAGTTGATTTAACTTATTTCGGTAATTGGTCGGTTTTCATTGTATTATTGAATTATCTTTTTTGATTTTTTGGTTGGTTTTGGAATTTCTATAAGGTTGGTTTGTCAAACATTCTAAGCCGCAGTGTGCAAAATGCAAATAAATAAGTAAAACATTAAGCTGAGTTTGTTGATCATTTGCAAAACTCGACTCGGTTCGCCTCGACCTACGCAAAGTTAAGCAAAATACATCAATCAATAGTCGTCAATATACTTAGCTATCAATCAAGAAACTCAACTAAAATGCATCATTCATAAAATGTCGAAATCGAAAAAAATTACAACTAGTTACGGTACGGTTTGGATAAAGAGGAAATTTTGTAACTAAATTCATACTTGGCTTGCACTTTTCACGGTTGCATTTCACATATTTATCATCGCATTTATGTTTGTTCTTGGTTTTGGCTTTTTTTTAGTATAAATTTAACGAATAGCGTAAAACGTGAAGCGACACAATGCGCAAAACGAAAGAAATTTAACAAAATTATATTATAACGTTAGATTAAATCAAAATATTGTTGGTGGGGGGTAGGTTTTAAAATCGGGGACATGTGGAAACCCTATTTGATGATTACCTATAGTATTCGTTTAATTTTGAATATAAATATTTTAGCAAGATACACTAGGAAGCTATATTATATATTTAGGATTAAAATACTGACGTATACTTCTCAACAAACTACAGTGGTCGCCCGGAAATAGAACACGTTGACGTTAAAATCACAAACATAACCAGATGTAACTTTTTTGTTTAAAAAATTATAACAAGTATTTGTTTTGTTTTAAGAAACTAAGTAATTTACGAGCGACAACTGTGAAAATTCTAATAAACATAGTATTTGTCTGATTTTTTCTTAAGCTGAATATCTCTTTTGACTATGATGCATGAAAAGCACTTACCCACCCAACTCGCATTATAATTGATTAATTGCTCACAATCGTCAGTTGTCGAGCCTTCTTCCGTTGATGCGTGTTCCTTGCCCAACCAATTAGAATTCACTATAGTCTACTGCTTTTTCCTGCTCTAAACAAGGGCTTTAAGGACCCTTAAAGGTAAAATTAGTAATTGCCCAGACAATATAAAGACAGTGAAGAAGAGAAGGAGGGTGGCGATTAAGGTAGGTCCTTGGGGATGTTCTTGATGGGCCAGAGAGAGACAGAGAGAAATGGGTGGGGGAGAGATAGCATGCTGGTAAGTACTTAAGTCCGTTAGGCGCGCTTTAATGAAAAACAAGAAAAAGCGTTTGGGACAAAGAAACGACTACGAAACGAAAGATAAATTGCTACTTAATAAGTTTGGATCGCCATTTTCAAGTGCTCTTCATGCATTTTCTTAGGGAACTGTTTGATTGGTCTTAAGTTTATGAAACATTGAACGTTCTTTAAGTTGTTACAATCGAAATCAAGAGTTTCTGATTCGGTTAATACGGTTTCTTCTACGGAACTTCACACTGCTCAAATTTCGTGTATGGTAATAAAAGCGGTTAGAGAATGTACATACGATAAACATTAAAAAAATCAAAACTCAGTTCTTGCTGGATAGTATAATGTGGGTGTATGTACGAGTATGTAATGTTGTATTTGATGTCTATGCAGGGATAGTTACAACGATAATTAGTATGTATGACATGGTAACTGAGTGTGTTAAGGGACGAGGAACATAACACAAAATGTACAGTACGCAAGAGAACGGAAGATAGTTACAAATGATCGAGAAGTATAAACGGTATAACACTATATCCATTATGTGTCGCCATCAAGTTGGCGATGCAAGCGTTTTTTTTTTGTTTAGTGCTTCGAAAATTCAACGGTTAGGACCAATTAAAATGTATTTGGTTGCACTACTGAACGCGACATTAATTACAAAATTCTCCCTTTAGCCTAAAAGCGATTTTCGGGTTTTCAGTTCAGGTGTAATAGAGATAGAGATAGAAAGTAGATAAACTGTTCTAGTCGTGGGGGAAGTTACAAGGATATGTCTTGTTAATCATGGATGGATTTTGGGGGATTTCGGGAGCGGTTCGGATCGGAGGGGGGTACGTTTCAAATTCGCTTTTTTTTCAATGTCACTTAAGGCTAACATAAACTCGAGATCTCAGAGGATTTCAAGTGGGTAGGTGGAAAAATGGTTCAAAAACACAAGCGGCTCTCGACTCTTACCAATTCGGGTTTGCATCTTTGTTATTGACATTGTTGTTGTTGCTGTTGTTGTTGTTGCCACCGTTGTTATTGCTGTTGCCGCCGTTCAAATTAACGTTGCACCAAGGGCTGTGACC
The DNA here is from genome assembly GCA_018153305.1 of Drosophila kurseongensis. Classification (NCBI taxonomy): domain Eukaryota; kingdom Metazoa; phylum Arthropoda; class Insecta; order Diptera; family Drosophilidae; genus Drosophila; species Drosophila kurseongensis. Next base: position 741,966 of record JAECXX010000051.1, read on the forward strand.
AGGTAAAAGGCTGTTGTTGTTGCTGGACCGCTGCTGTTGGCCCTGCTGCTGTTGTTGCTGCTGCTGTTGGGCGTGGGCGTGCGGATGTGGGTGTGGGTGTGGCGAGTAGACCATGCGACCGCTCACTCCGCCCCCACCGCCGCGATGCGACCGGGCCGACGAAGAATTGCGGGAAAAGGGACGCCGGCTGCTGCCCCCATGGTTGTTATTGTTGTTGTTGTTGCCGTTGCCATTGCCCAAGTTGCCGCTGTTGGCATTCGAGTTGAGCATGTTGCAGTTGCAGTTGCGTTGCTGCTGCTGTTGTTGTTGCTGCTGCTGCTGCTGTTGATGTTGCTATTCGACTTTCGACTGGGCGAGAGCTTTCTTTGGACTTTATTTTTTAATCACACAGCTGTGGGGCGGGAGTAGAAACGAGACGATTTGCTTATAAAGTGGCCGCTTGAACACTTAACTATGCAGCCCCGTTCCGTTTACAATTCGGAGAAATTTGGAGGAATCAAAAGTGATTAGAATTCAAACTACTTTATTACAAGATCGATCAAGATCCCTTTAAGGGAATACATATTTTGGTAACCCAAAAATAAGGAACTGAAGCTTTTAGTTATCTTATTTTTCGCCTTAAAATAACCCATTTTCGTTTTTTGATTGATAAACTTTCGCGAATTATTGGGGAAATGGAGAACCGGACTCTAGCTAACTAAGATTTTGTGTCCTTTTTGGACACCATAATCGTTATCTATTTGTTTAAAAACGTTAGGAATTACAATTTTACTTATAAAGGTTAAATTCGTTCAATTCGATGCCTCCAACTCAGATTATAATCGAAAACGGAAAAAGGTTTTTTAGCTCTAGAGTTTTATGGTTTTTGATTTGTTGAGGTTTTTATTACATTTTGTGTGTTTATTTATTTATTAGGAAGTATTCTAAGCCCGACCGCACTCCAGAACAGAAAGCAAACAACCAACAAGCCAACATGCTCAATAACAAAACATTTATGGTTTCTCTAGTAGGCAAAATACTTACTTAGGCAAGGATAATAAAATATTTATATATGTGTATATATTGATATGTATATATACGTGTGGGTGTGTTTATGTGTGGATATATGTAAATATTTGTTGTAATCGTAATAAATAAAACAGCAACAATTTTTCAGTTTGTTTTAACAGTGTAGCTTTAATAGGTTGTCAATTATATGGAACTGAGATGAGATACGTGCGTGGTTAGTCTTTCAACTATAAATATAAGTACGATATAAATGTATATAAATTCATGTATTGGGGGTATGTGAAAAAGCTGCCGATACAGATACGGATACGATATATATAAAGTTAACAGTTACGGGTACATAGGTAGTATATATGTATGTGTATATGTGAGCTAACTCCGCCGATTCCGTCCGCCAATGATAAGTGGTAACGACAAATCTTACACTTCCAGCGTTTCCAGTTTGAGTTGTTAAACACGATAACCTATCGTTAAGCCTCCCCTCGCATATATACATACATATTTATCTCTAGATGTGTGTGTTTTACATGAATGTGTCAACTGAACAAAAACAATATTAGTGGTTCTGTTTTTGGGTTTCTGGTTTCGGGTAGGATGGATATGGATGGATCGAGGTTGAGGGGCGGATGACTGATTACAAACTTATCACTTATCGCCCGGCGGGCAGTTAGTACAATCGAAAGATTCCAGATCAAGAGAGCGACAGATAAAGAGGGTTACACTTAACGTACATGGGCCGTGTTGTAGGTGTGTGTGCTCTATAAGTAGGTAATATAAATACTAGGCGTAAAGTAGAAAACGAACATGTGCAAAGTAAAACAAACAGTGTGACAAAGTCGTGTTGTCGTATAGTATATAGCATAAATGGATGGGTTAGATCGATCGTATTGGAACCATTAGGAGAACAAAGGACAAATACAAATAATTACAAGATGGCTAATCGTACTTAGTACTTCTTTTCAGTCTTCGATAGTATGCTTAACAGGTTTACAAAAAAACAAAGCTTACAAACTAAAGCCGTTCGGTTTGCCAGTTGCGGTAGACCGTTGATAGGTTGGTTTGTTGATTGGTTCAGGTTGGCTGATAGGTTGGTTTTGTAGGCAGTTCGAGGATTAAACGTTTAAAAGTTGAGCTGAGCTGAGCTGAGGTTCAGGTGTGTGCAGTTTGCAGATTGCATTTGCGCTTGCGGTAGTTGGTCAGTGAGATTGAGATACAGATACGGATACAGCCAGATACAAAAGTGTCAACGGCACGGCCACGCAAAGGGCAGATGGCAGTCTTATGTGGTACACACGGTATTACACTTTCGGTTTAGTTGCTTTCGGTATCAGTATCGCTATTTGTTGATTTTTATTTAGATTTTTACATGTGGCTATTTACGAGAGTCAATAGGGAAAACACTTGATGATCGGTATTCGTTTGAGAGACGTGTGTGTTAAAGAAGCGGGGCACGTCTGGCCGCGGCCGTTAACAATGCAAATTTACCACCAAAACCAGCAATAAAATATTGTATGTATGCTAAAACAAAGAAAACAAAAGTAAAAGAAAACATTGCTATTACATTCAGTTGAGAAACTAATTACTTGGGTTGGTTTAGTTTGGTTAGCGATAAATGTATGTATATGTGGGATAATATTGAAATATAGGTCTATATAAAGCCTGGTTTTAATTGCGGCCAATGAGTATTAATGCCAATGTAATGCAAATTAGACGTAAAAAATAGGCAGGCAGTACAATATACAAATGCTCGGCTATTATAACGAAAATGGTTGTAATTGTGGTTCCATATACAGTTGCAGTTAAAATAATAGTGCTGTAAACTATTGTTTGGCTTTTAGTCTCGGCCAAATGTTGGTTACTTGTATTTGTTGAAGTGGAGTAAAATATCTTCTAAGCATAAAGTTAGTGATAACTAAGAAAAGCGTTTTAGTAGTGAAGAAACCTTTAAATTTGGAATATTTTAAAATCGTAATAAAATTTATTTTAATATAGAAATATAAAGTAATTAATGACACAAATTTATCGCATAAATAAACGGAGGCGCCGTAAGTATTTAAAATCACTTATAAAGGGCTCTAAAAGTATGCTACAATATATTTTCAAAACCGGAAGTCCGATTAATCATTTGTTCTTCAAACATTTCAAGATTTTTTGAGAGGTTTCAAACTTTCTAGAGATATTTGGCTGCCCCATTTTAATGGATTTGTCACAGCACAAAACCCCTCTTTGATCAGGGCCTTTGTGGTAAATATTATTATACAGATAAGATAAGTGAATTTCTAAACATAGATAAAAAGGCTAAATAAGGTGATAACATATCTATAGACTCATTTAGGTAGCTCCCTCTTCAACAAGATTACATATCCGTAATTTACATATTATTTTGACCACAACTGAGTGCATGTTTAGCCCACGGAGGCGCAACTCCAAATTCAGATCGTAAAGCTATATAGCTAAATCTACAATTCATACTCGGCGCTTTCGAGTTGGGGTCACGCTCCGCCCTCTCAAAATTAAAACAATAAATTTTAAAAAATATACGCATATACACACAAGCAAGCAGACGTCAAAATATTCGCTTTTCCCATGGAGTCCAAACTAACACACAAAGAAACACTGAGAGAGCCCCCAGCAGAGAGCGGCACTGAGAGGCGGAGAGAGTGAGAGAGAGGACCCACCTAGCAAAATCTTCCTGTGTCTGTGTGGGTGCCACTCTTGTTGTTGCTATTGCGTAGTCATGGCAGTCAACTTCATTGAATGCTCTTTTTCTCGTTTCGTTTTCTTTCACACATTGATTATATGAATATAGTATACATATACCAACGAAACGTTTGTTGGCTGGCTGGTTTTTGGCAATTACGCTGCTGCTTGGCGTTTCAAAACACGATGATGGGGCTAAAAATGTTATAGTCTCGAGTATAGACAGAGCTTAATTTGCATTGGCTGCCCCTAACAAAACTGCACTTTACACTCACACACATACACACACGGGCAATACACCCAATCAGGGGGCGGGTATTGTATTAAATGCGGAATAATCGAAATAATCAGATTAATAATACTACACGCCAGACGCGGAGCTCCCGACTCGGACTCGACGGCAGACAAAGACGCAGTGTGGTAAAAAGTACCCAGACCAGACGGGCGATTCTCTCTCTCTCGTTCGCTCTCTTTTTCGCTGCGAGTGTAGATATGGATGGAAAATCGAAACTCTGTGGCTGCCCCCTCCTCCCGCCCCACTATTTCTGTCTCGCTCGCTCCCCCGCAAGGGGTACAAAATCAACACAAGTTCACACACATACAGGCACACGGACGTGAACTCACAATGACAACCACTTCGTCACCAGCAGATAAAAAAGTGCTGGCCTTAAAAACAATTGCGTTTTATGTAATTCCACTACATACGTACGTTACGAAAACAAGCACTATTCATATTACACGGTGGATACAAATACTTGGTATCGAGTACGGATTGCTAGGCAGGAAAAGTATCTTGCTTTTTACGTTTTATGGGAGTTTACCTTGGATCGACCTGACAAAGAGTGTGGCCGCGGCGAGACTGGTAAAACTTACCAATATTTTCCGGAAAATACCAAATTAAAATAACCTAAATAAGCCCAAAAAAGAAATTTTCGAATAAAACGAAACGATGATTGGTATTTTTTTTGTATTTTCCAAATACAGTGGCATATTTTAATGCTCGTGTCACGGTCACACCAATCTTCACCGAAAACGCTACCCGGAATTAACTCCTGTTAAAAAAGCAGGGTTTATAAATAAAAACATATTGGCTAGCTCTTTTAAGAGTGTGCTGCCCAAAACAACTGACCGCTAACTGAATCTTCAATAAGAAAATGTAAGTAGATGCTGGCAATTAACCCCACGAACGGCTGAAACATTTCGTTTTTCTCGGCCTCTCATAGGGCGCGTGCCCAGAGTCCAAACGGCGAGGGTGAGAAGGAGAAGGACAACAAGGAGAAGGAAATCAAAGAGAAGGACAGCAAGGCGGTGGCCAGCAGCTCCTCGCGCAGAGACCGCGAGCGTAAACGTCGCGGATCGGCGTCCTCCAGCAGCGACTCCAGAAGCAGGTAAGTCAGCCGGCAAAGGTGTTCCCGACAGATGGTCCACATCTGCCACTCCAAATAAGGGTTATTTCCCAAAAGGCATTTAGTGTGGGAAAAGGAAAAGAGTGGACAGAAGGAAAACTTGTCGGTCAGGCAAATTTCTTCAAAGGGAAATTACATTTGGGATATTTGATGATACCATCAGGAATCGCTCTTATTTTGTGAAAAGTTTAGTAATATATCCTAAAGTAACTCCTCAGCTCTTCGATTAATTTGCATAGGCCTTTCAACCCAAGTAAAGGTCATAAGATAACCTTTTTTTTATTGTACTAACTAAACCCAGTATCTGGTTAAGCTTTCTATAGTAAATTAACAATATTTAACGCTCAGTATAGATTTTTTTTATGCGAATCAAAATATAAGTTTAGGCTAAGAACATCATATACCCTTTTGAAATATTCACATTTCCAGCTCATCCGACAGCAGCTCTTCGCGCAGCAGCTCCGGCTCAGACTCGCGCTCAAGCTCGAGCAGTTCCAGTGACTCATCGAGCTCCTCCTCGTCCTCGTCTAGCGACTCGGATCGCAGCGGTAAAAACCGGCGACGTGGTGGCGGAGCTGCCATCAAGGACAAAGAGAAGGAGAAACCAAGTGCACGATCCCGTTCCCGCTCTCGCACCCGTTCGCCCAGGCGGGTCTCCAAATCCCCTAGACCGGGCAGCAAGACGCGAAAGGAGCCAGAGAGGGATCGCGAGCGGCGCAGTCGTTCCCGGGACAGAGCCCGCCGAGCTGGATCCACCGATAGGCCCGCCATCGAAAGCAATAACGTAAAGCGCGAGCGTTCCCGCTCGGCCAGTCGTTCACGATCGCCACGCCGTCGTGGACGTGGCTCTGTGGAGAGGACTCCCCCACCGAAGCGAAGGGATCGTTCCCGGTCGCGCACACGCACCCGTTCGCCCACACCCAAGCCGGTTCGCATTCATGTCGGCCGACTAACCCGCAACGTGACCAAGGACCATGTGTTCGAGATATTCAGCAGCTTCGGGGACGTGAAGAACGTGGAGTTTCCCGTGGACCGTTATCATCCGAATTTCGGACGCGGCGTGGCTTTTGTGGAATACGCCACCGCCGAGGATTGCGAGTCGGCCATGAAGCACATGGATGGAGGGCAGATCGACGGCCAGGAGATCACGGTATCGCCTGTGGTTCTACCCAAACAACGACCCCCCATGATGCGCCGCCCCTCGCCTCCGATGCGCCGTCCGCAGAACAACCGCTGGCGCTCCCCGCCCCAGTTCAATCGGTTCAACAATCGCGGAGGAGGAGGAGGAGGAGGTGGTGGCGGCGGCGGCGGACGTCGTCAGTCGCCCATGAGGAACAGGCGTTCACCGCGTCGCCGCTCCCGCTCGCCCATCCGCCGTCGGCGCCGCAGCAACAGCAGCGACAGCTCCCGCTAGAGGACACAGCTCGTTTCCTAGTTTGTACAATGGACACAAGATTCATGCCGATTGGGCACAGGCACTTTTCTTTATATTATAATTGAAACAATAAACGTGAGCAAGGGCCACACACAAACAAGCTATGTTAATGTATGAAGGAGCACTCGGTATCCTCGAGGGGACATCCAAATGGGTGATGGAGCTTGAAGAAGCAACTACGCTTTTTTGTGGTCAGACGGGATTGAAGAAGAGCCGTCGGTTTAGGGGTTCTTATCCCTATGAGATCGCCGCCGCAGAACTCAAAAACCTCGTGTTTATTTCTCAGCAAGGTTTTGATGCCACCGCATTCGGATTTGATGCCCCTCAATTCTTCCTTGGTAAGGGTCTGGGCAATCTCTCGCATGGGCAGGCGACCTGACCACTTATCTTCTTTGGAGGCGAGGATTTTGTTGAATATCTTCAGCACCAGACCATCGATGATGGATTTGTCGACCTGCGTGCAGTTGCGAACGCTTTCCTCCTTCTCTCGCAGTTTAATCTCGGAATCTCCTGTTTTGTACTTTATTAACTCTTCCTGGACAAAGTACTCCAAATCCTTGCTGGTGTTCCTTTTGATTCCTAGCAGAGCCAAGCGTTTAGTGCTGGGTATTTTTAGGCGGTCTTGTAGCACCTCAAAGCCACATTCCTGTGAGATCTTGGTGACGTATTGAAAAAAGTCCTGGTAGGCACTTATCTTGGTGTTCCGCCTGCGGAACTTAGCTCCCGAGAGTTCATAAGGACAGCAGGGCAGTAGGAAGTAGTTGGTGTTTAAACGCCTAGCCAAAACTGGGAGCCAGGGAGAAAGTTCATCCGAATGATTGCCGATTAACCAATCTACATCCGGAAAATCTAAGCAGAAGTTGTTGGGCTCAACTGCCTTTTCGATGAGGCTCTTTTGGGTGTCCTCCGGATAAAGAGACCACAGCTTTCGCTTCCTAATATCGTATCCATAGCCCTTGTAGCCCTCGGCATTAAGAACATGCACTAGAAGACCGTTTCCGCAACCCAAATCCGCGAAGGCCTTGGGCTCTGTTTGGGATTGACCCCATAGGACAATAAGATAAGCGGCGATGGCCAAATCCTCGTAGATAAACTTCAACGGATCCGTGGACTCTTGAGCGGTTTTCCAGTACCCAAGAAGACGCTGGGAATGCTTCTCTTTTAATTTCTTGTACAGGTCATTGTACTTCTCCACATTTACCATGCCCAATGACTTTACCTTTGATTCATCCTGTTTGGATTGGGACCAGCTGAGGAGCTTTGGTTTCAGAACAAATTCCAACCAATTGGGGTTCTGTTTTGAATCCAGTACAAGCTGTCCCTTGAGAAGTCGCACCGAAAAGTCTTCGATATCATCGCTGGCAAATTGGCACTCATATTTGTTAACCACAAAGTCTGTAAGTTATAATATATTAAGAAATTTGGATTAACTAATATAGATCTTATCCCACCCACAGTTCCGGTGGCCAAGATGTTCTCCGGCAGTTTTTTGGGCAGCAGTTTGAATCCAATGCTTAAGCCTGTGCACGTGCGCTTGTTTGGGTCTTCTTTCAGGCACTTCCCTAGTTCCTCTTCGCTGGAATCACAAAGTCGACCATCCTGCTGCTTCTCCACTTGGGTGATTACCACCTCGAATATCTTTTTATTCAAGGCATGATAGTTTTTGATCAATATTCCAATCGCCTGCCAGAACTGAGCTTCTTCTACTTCTGTCATGGTGTCGAAAGAAAAAGGTGACACAATCCCTAAATATCAAGTATACGTTTCTTGGTTTGGTTTTCCTATCGATATTTCACTGGCGCGAAACTAAAATTTAAAAACTGAAATGGGAAATCTCATTATTTATTTCATTGTAACTGTATTTTTTTATACTAATAATTTTATTTGTACAGTAATATACATAGTTTTATATATTAAATAGAACTCGAAACAAAATCAACATCTAGTTTTGAGTAAAGATATATTTTAAAAAAACGATCCCGATTGAAATAGGTAAAACATCGATTGCTATAGGTATATCGATACGGTATCAACATCCATTCCATCTATTGCGTAATCAGCTGGGAAACACGCAGCTGAATCTGAATCTTTGGCTTTTAACTTACCTGTTGCATTTAATAGTTTAGATACAAATAATATATATAATGTCATTCCTGAGAAAGTCTATGCATTGGATGGGTGCTGTGGCGAGGCAGCGACAACACCTAAAAGTGGTTAGTATCAGAAGATATCCCATGGCTTTGTTGTTATTCGTTTGAATATTGACAGATTAGAGGAGCGATATCCACAGCTGTGCGGGATTACAGCTCAGAGTCTCCGAATGACTTCGGCAATTTTCCCGGAGCGAAGGCTCCGTTTGTCAGCAAGTTGAATCTAATTCACCCGGAGGATTACGCGCCAATTCCCATTTACCGGGTGATGGATCAGGATGGCTTTATAGCAGACGAGAGTCAAGATCCCCAGCTGAGCCGTGAGGTGGTGGAGAAAATGTTCCGCGACATGTTGCTGCTTAACACTATGGACAAGATCCTTTACGAATCCCAGCGACAGGGCAGGATCTCATTCTACATGACCAATTTCGGTGAGGAGGCTTCCCACATTGGCAGTGCCGCCGCCCTGGAGATGCGGGATCTCATATATGGTCAATACCGCGAGGCGGGTGTTTTGGTATGGCGTGGCTTCCGCATCGACCAGTTCATCGATCAGTGCTATGGCAACGTGGACGACTTGGGTCGCGGCAAGCAGATGCCCGTGCACTACGGCTCCAGGGAACTCAACTTTGTCACCATCTCCAGTCCCCTCTGTGAGTTAATATATTACGCTATCTTAGGAAGAGCTGATGCTAATCTTATCTCTGTTGGATTGCAGCCACCCAAATGCCTCAGGCCGTGGGTGCCGCCTATGCCATGAAGATGAAGCCGGACAACGATGCCTGTGTAGTCTGCTACTTTGGCGAAGGAGCCGCTTCCGAAGGAGATGCCCATGCCGCATTCAACTTTGCAGCCACGCTCGGTTGCCCAGTTATCCTCTTCTGGTGAGTAGCGAATATAAAATAAAGGGCTAGTAAGACGATAACGCATAATTTTCACTAGTTGATAAATAAATATTTAACACACTTTTTCGATAAGATAAAATATTCTACAGTAGATACATTTGTATCTTATCAAAAAACTCAATTTCTTCATTTAAAAATTCCCTTATCTAAAACAGCTATTTATTTGATTAAATTTTAGACAACCTCAAAAATTTTATTGTATGACCTAGATTAAATTAAAAGAAACTTAAAAGATTTAAGAAAAAGAATTTTTGACAAACATTTTTGGCTTATCAAAATATCTTTTTATGAGTTTTATCAACTTAAAGCAGATTTTTAACAATTACATTTTTTCTAAGTTATTGTGAGTAATTGATAGTGAGTCGATACAAGAGTATAATTTTCATATCATGAATCATGATAATGCTCTTCGAAACTAATCAACCATCTCCTCCCGTCAGTCGCAACAATGGATTTGCCATCTCCACACCCTCCAATGAACAGTACAGAGGCGATGGCATCGCAGGACGAGGACCAATGGGATATGGAATTGCCACTATTCGAGTGGATGGCACTGATGTCTTTGCAGTGTACAATGCCATGAAGGCGGCCAGAGAATATGTGCTCAAGGAGAACAAGCCGGTGGTGTTCGAAGCCTTGGCCTATCGAGTGGGACACCACTCCACCTCCGACGACAGTACAGCCTACAGGTCGGCGGAGGAGATCGAGGTGTGGAACTCGGTGGAACACCCCATCTCAAAACTGAAGCGTTATATGGTCCATAAAGGATGGTTCGACGAGACCGAGGAAACTGAATTCATCAAGGACATCAGAAAAAAGGTCCTTAAGCAGATTGCAGTTTCCGAGAAGAAACTGAAGCCCAACTGGCGAGAAATGTTCGAAGATGTCTACGACGAAATTCCAGAGCATCTGGTGGAGCAGCGAGAGGAGCTGGAGCGGCACATTGGGGCGCACAAGGACTTCTATCCCCTAAAGAACTTCGAGAAGTAAATTTATCGTGCCAGAAAGAAGCTAACAACTCAGAAATCAAAGCAAACCGAGAGACTCGATCGAAAGTGCATTTATTATGATTAAGCAATAGGCAAACAATTTTGTGTGGGTCCAACCCGTTTGTTATGACTCATCCGTGCAGGTTGGGTGGGTCGATTTTTTGGGACTAAAGACCTTTTTGATTTTTCTCTGGAGGTTCAATTTGGATTCATCCTGAGTTGTCCATATATAACATTTTTGTCTTTAAGTATATATTTAAATTGACCCACTCTGGTGCAGGTGTTATGAAAAGGTGTTAAAATTTATTAGGTTTGATTTACATACAATATACATATACTGAAACAATACGAATACAAATATATACTTTTGACTTAACGCAACGCATCGCAGACAAAAACGCGGGTGGAGGTGAAGCTACCTGTTGCAGGGATGACTCGCTGAAGCTTGGCTGGAATGATGCAGGGGCGGGAGGTGCTCCTCTCAATTGGTACGAAGCTGGTAGTCTCCGTTCTGCGTTATATACCGCACCCAGGGCAGCGCCTGGTAGCCGCTCTTTTCGATGATCTTCAGGTAGCGCACCTGGATGCCCGACGTGGTAAAGTAGGGGATCTCGAAGCGCACCTGAATGGGTGGCTTGCCCTCCGTGTTGTCTTCGCTCTCCACACTTGGGAGACCGAAATGGGCCCGCATCAGATACTCCTTGCCGCCCGGGAACGACTTGATCGTCCAGATGATAGCGTTCTGCTCCGGCGCGTACTTACAGCTGCCAATGGTCGTCTTGAACTTGGGCGAGTCCGCGTCGGCGGGCACTGGTATGACTATCTCCACGTTGTTGGCCGTTGATCTCCTCTTGAACTGCGACTTTGCCTTGATCATGTACTCAACGCGAGAGTGGGCATGCCGCTCAATAACCGACTCGATCCATATCAGAGGTTTGACCTGCCAAGAAGAGTTCGATTAGACTTATATTCGTGTTTCCAGGACTTGCGCTATTTTAAAGCAAAGTTGAATTCTAGTAAACTTCAAAGCTAATTACTGAGAAATATAAACCACCTTTACTCTTAAGAAATACTCACGTGCGTGTTCAGACGATAGGACATCAGCTCGAACTCGCCATCAGGCGGAATGAAAGAGATTGTGCGATCGTTTTCGAACCGGGACAACCGGACGCACTGGTGAAACTTGACGTCCTCCAACTCCACGGACTTAGACTTGCCGCGGCCCGTGCTCTCGAACAGAACCTTGTCGTTGAGTCCCAGCCGCAACTCGGGCATTCCCGAAAGGTAGACGCGCATCTTGATGGCGCCCACGATCTCGCTGCGCAGCACATTGCCATTGGCGTTGGCCAGCAGATTTACCGACTCGATGACGTCGAGGAAGACCTCGTTCTTGCGGTACTTGATGCCCTCGGAGCGCCAGGAGACGGCATTGGTCACGGCCACCGGGATGCGGGGCTGCAGCTCCAGCTTGTGGCCCTCTTGCGTGATGTACTCCTGCAGGATCTTCGAGTCGGTGGTCTGCGGGTAGCCAAAGTCAAGCAGCTCGTCCAGCAGCTCGTATATAATCACGAAATTGTCCCTGATGGACTCTTCCTCCAGTTCCTTGAAGTACTCCACGAACACCTGGGCGATCTTATGCAAAAAGACAAAGACCAGAGCGATATTCACATTCTTATTGCGCGGAGTCGTGGACACGATGTATAGGTTGTTGGTCTTGATGTAGGCGAACGTGGTCTCCGCCGTCTGGAGGATCGGTGTGATCAGGCCCTCCTCCTCGCGCTCCATTAGCAATGGCATGAATTTGTCAATGACGGCCATGTCGATGTTGTCGCCGCGGTAATTGCGCGATATCAACACCTTGCCCTTCACGTCCAGCACGAAAATGGCTGACGAAGACATGACTCTTCTGCCCACCAGCTGCCACTTGTCCCAGGTATGAAATTCCCAATTGGATCAAGCTGGAAGTCCCTTAGCAGGTTTTGCTGCTCGCGGCAGGCGTTGTTCGTAGCGGATGACGACTGTTACGAGGCGTTGATGTGTTAGGGTCCGCGTTTTGTTGAGCTGGCTTCACATATTCCGTTTCATGGCCCTGAAAATGCGAATGAAAACTCCCAAATTTCTTACGTCGCCTTAATGCTGTTGCTGCTTCTTCTTCAATTGCACTCCAGTGTTGGTAAGTGATCAGGTGCTGCGAAGTGTGACCAAGTATGATTTTCTTGGATATAACCATCAAGCCTTTTAGCTATTAAAATTGATATATATTATTATTATATAAATTAAAAATTCTTCTAAAATTCTGAAATAAACTTGAATGCAAAACTTAAACAATTAAATATTTCTTTCATTTTTATTTCTGAAATCTACACAGTCTGCAACAAACTTTTATGCAAAAATTAAACAGGTCATATCATACATGTTTAATTAATGTCAGATCTTACATGTTTAATTTTTGCAAAAAAGTTTATTGCATGAAGGAAAACATTAAGGTTCTCATGTTATTATAACACAAATTTTAAATTTCATTCTACTTATTTTCAATAAACTATTACTAGTAAAATACAAAATATATTTCTGTTATTCAATTCCTTATATCGAAGAGTTTCATAATAATTTGAAATATGTTATTGGCAGCACTGGACCCTTTTTGGGTATTTATCCTTCCGCACTACGGTCACACTCTCAGCCCAGACGCTGCTTTTTTGGAATTGTTGTTAATTATTTACTTCGGCGAGCATGCAAATGAACCCGAGTGTCACAATCGAGCGCAAACGCGTTGACTGCAGTGTCCTGCCAAAAGGATGGCAGCGGGACGAGGTCCGAAAATCGGGCAACAGCTCCAATAGCAACGTCAGTAGCAACAACAACAGTAGCACCACCGCCAGCAGCAACAACAACAATAACAAGGTGGATGTTTTCTACTACAGGTAAAGAAGAAGAGTGGTACTACATATAGACTAAGGGGGATATACTAAATATCGGAACACTGCACGCTGTTGAATCGGATATACGTTTAATCACTTTCACTACCTTTCTGTTATTACATCCACATCTACACCAACATACACACACACGCACACGCCTATGTATACACACACACGATCCACCTAACCCACCCAAATCTCCACCCACCGCCGTGTCCGTTCAACAGTCCAACAGGAAAAAGGGCTGAGGGAAAGCCGCAGGACGTTGGAGGCCCTGATTTCCAACCCGGCAAGATGCAACAACGGGCACTGCCCTCGCCATCCATTTCGCTTTACCGCTGCAGCGCCATGCCGCTGCCTTTGACAAGTGGCGGTGGAAATGGTGCCGCCACCGGATCGGCAGCCAATGCCCTTAAGCGCAAGTTCGCCAGGAGTCAAGGAGGCACTGCAGCAGGAGCAGGAGCTGCTCTCCCGTCAGTGGCAGCCTCATCAGCATCTGCATCCCCATCAACGGCCAATCGGCAGCAGCAGCAAAACGAACTCAGGTAGAGCCAAGTGGAGGAGCACTTGACTCTTGCATGCCAGCGTGTCCTGTCTTGTTTGCCTGTACCCTTCAATCAGGAGGCAAAGTTTACAGCCCGCGGGAATCAAAAACCATAAAGCAACCAAACCACAATTGGCCATCAAATTCGTAGTAGTCACAAAAGAAAAGCTGTAGCCCTGTGCCACCTGAGATTTTTGTTCACCATCTCTGCATGTTTAAGCTCCACTTTACGTTTTGTCTTTTGTGCTGTTTGGTGTACTAGCTGCTAATAGACTTGCCATTATTGATGCAATATTTTATACGTTACAGCCGAGCCCTGCGCACAGATGTCTCGCTAGTGCCGCCCATTCGACAGACTGCCTCGATCTTCAAGCAGCCGGTAACGGCGATCCGCAACCACAGCCAGGATCCTGCCAAGGTGAAGCACGATGCCAAGCATGGCACCCAGGAGAAACCCAAGCAGCTTTTCTGGGAAAAGCGGCTGGAACGACTGCGCGCCTGCCAAGACAACGGCGAGGAGCTGGACGACATCTCACTGCCCAAGACCATACGCACCGTTGGCCCCAATGTCAACGAACAGACCGTCCTCCAGTCTGTGGCCACGGCGCTGCACATGCTCAATGCCGGCGTCCACGGCCAGAGTTCCACGAAGTCTGACTTGACCAAGAATGCTATGGCGTTCATGGATCCCGAACAGCCGCTTATGCATGCGGTGATCATATCGGAGGACGACATACGCAAGCAGGAGGATCGCGTCGGTGTGGCGCGGCGAAAGCTGCAGGATGCACTCAAGACATGAGTGCAATGGTTTCCCCTCAAGCATCTACCAATTCCATTGTAGACTCTAACATCTCTATCGTATTGACCCCTATTCGAAATCTACGTTTAAGACTAGTGTGTAATAAACCAAAACCAACTCCAAACGGGTGATACTGGTTTTTATTGGAGGAAGTTTTAATTCCCTTTATAATAACATCTGCGCCTCTGTTATCCCTTTTATTACGCTCTGATGACTTTAAAATGCTATTTTATACAAGACAGTTTAAAAACAGATTCGAACTATAATACATGTATCGAATATGCATATTAAAGTGGGTCGATTTGTTAGAACAATCTTGGGAGTGGAAAGAAACAAAGATAATTCTTAAGGTTCGCGGAACTTGCATTTGTAAAATGAAGGTCTTTTTAAATAATGTAGTTTCCCTGCCGAATGAGTGACACGAAAATTACATACATGTATGCGAACTCTTGCCAGATTAACTTAAGATTTCTGTTCGACACAAAGATTCATGGCCTATAAATCGACGACCTTTAATGTATACGCAAAACTTTTAAAGTTGGACAGTTTTTGTGCTTCATCCCCTCATTGTATTTTAAAATATATATACTATACATAGATAACGTTGCAGAGGCGCGATTACTCTAGGCCCTCCTCCAGCTCGTCATCCTCGTAATCTATGCCGTCGTAGTCCGTCGAGGAGCGTGTTGTTAGCTGCAAGGGATGAAGCAATCGGAAATTGCAATTAACTGAGAATTTCGCACCTGCACTTGTTGCGTGCCTAAAAGAGTGTCTGGAGCCAAACAAAGACATTGACCCAAAACTATCGAATAAGCACCAGGCAGTTAAGGGTTTAGATCTACTTAAGTCAGCCAGCGGTGCCCACCTGGTTGTAAATACCGCGCCAAGCTGCAAATGCTCCCATGGCCAACACTGCTCCCACGCCGGCCACGATTTTGGTGTTCAGTTCGGAATCCATGAACTTTCTCTCCGAAGCCGTTAGACTCGCCTCCGTACCACTGGGCGTCTTCGTAAGCTTAACGGAACTGTAGCCCTCATTGCGAAATATGTCCTTCGTGATGCGGTTGATAAAGTTCACCAGGTTCTGGCAGCCCTTAATGTGATTCTGGAGTGGATTGTTGGGCAGTGCGATTTTGAAGATGATGGCCAGATAGCTGTACACAATGGCATCGAACTCGCTGTAGGTGTCGCCGAAGAACCACACCTTGCGACCCAATTTCCGGGACAGCAGGTTCACAACCTTTTTGGCATTGACGACGAGCTGAAGAGTGAGCAAATGGAAACATGTAAAAAAATTGATCATTAAATTTGGAAACTAATTCATCACTTATGCGATGGTGTGATGAAATATTGACCACAATTAATGTAATATTTTAGTCATATTAAATTGCAATCAACTTAGACCTATCTCACAAGTTAACTAAATGATGAAATAACAATAAAGGTAAATCCATTATTCTTAAATCAAAAATGATTAATTAATAGTGAAAAGGATGTGAAAGGAACTCTGAGTTAGGGCTTTAGATGTAAAATGAAACACCAATCTCTAACTATTAAGATGCACTCACATAGTCGCCTTCGTGCTTGTCCATCTTATCGTTCACATCGAAGCCGGCCATCACCTGGACCACGTCGCAGGCTTCCCTCTGGTAGGACGAAGGATAGTAAAAGTTAAAGGGGAATGGCGTGCGCTTGGCGTAGAGACCCCGCGTGGTCGTATCGAAGTTGTGGGGCTCTCCGTACAGGAAGTAGTGGTAGTAGGCGTGCAGATTGGTAAACACCCAATTGGCATAGGCGGAGGACAAATGCTTCTGTTTGGTGCTTAAATGCGCATCGATCGGGTAACCCTGGAAGAGTGATTGTTATAATAAAACCCATGCAAAACAAACCTATAAATAGACCACGCAGTTTGTTCACCCGGCATTATTTTGCGCACTCACCTCGAGATCCAGCACGCGCTTGATTTGCCTGTAGCCCGCGAACTTCTGGTTACCGATCTGCAAGTAGGGCAGTTTCCCGGCGCCTGAGCGCAGCGGATTGGAGCTGGTCTCCACGTCCATGGGACAGCGGGTGAATCGAAGGAGGCACTGTCACCGGGGAAGAGGCAGGTTCTTTAGAGATAGCGATAATGGGCAAAACAGGCGTGCTGGCCGCCGTGTGATGCAACGGAACTCACCAGCGCACGTAAACATTCAAAATCAATGGACGGCAGTCCGTACTCCCCCTTGTACACATGCAGCATCGCACCCAGTTGCATCTCCATTGGGTCTATGTCTTCGCTCGCTCGTACTCTTGTGTTTTGTGGGTTTTCAACAGTGCACCTGCATGGTAGCCATCAAAATTTGAATCCAAAAATATATGCCAAACTTCTGGCCGACTGCTGAGAGTGCTTTTAGATTGATAACTGATGGACACTCGATCTATCGTTCATGTATATCGGCGCCTTATCGATTAATGGTCAGTGGTGATCGCAGATTTAATAAGTATATTTGTCAAACTGAATTTCTTACCCAATTAAGCAAATATAACTAAAGACAACTTTTAGATATTAGGATAAATTTAGCTATTTTGGACTTTTTCATGTCTTGTTTTTAAAATAGCTAGAATAAATTCGCTGTCTCTACTATCTTACCACCGCTGTTATCACAAAAGTATCGAAAGCACCACATCTCTATCCCATCTGTTTGCGAAAAAACATATATTTTGGATATTGGGAGTAAATTACTTAGCAATTATGAATATGATAAGCGGTATTAAGTTGTACATTGAGAAGATGTGCTCCGAATCGGGTCCGGGCATGAAAATCATCCTGCTGGACAAAGAAACGGTGAGTAGAAGCTATAAATCCCTTGCCATATGAGACCATCCCTGCTGAAAATCCACATCATTTGCAGACGAGTATTATTTCAATGGCCTTCAGTCAATCGGACATGCTCCAGCGGGAGGTTTATCTTTTCGAACGCCTGGACTCGGGACGGTCCAATGAGCGGTTAAAGTACCTTAAGTGCATCGTCTTCATCCGCCCTACAAAGCAAAACATCCAGCTTCTAGCAAATGAGCTGAGGAACCCCAAATACAGTGCCTACTACATATGTAAGTAAACATAAAACATAAAACACACCTAGCTGTGCTAAACTCTTTTAATAGATTTCAGCAACATCATTCCCCGCACGGACATCAAGTATTTAGCCGAGTGTGATGAATCCGAGTCGGTGCGGGAGGTGAAAGAGCTGTATGCGGACTTCCTGTGCGTTAACCCCAATTTGTTCTCACTGAGCATACCCAACTGCATGGCGAACCTTAATTGGCTGCCTGATGCACTGACCCGCAGTATGCAAGGGATCACAGCAGTGCTGCTGTCCCTTAAACTGAACCCAGTCATCCGGTACCGAGCCGGCTCGCAGGCAGCTCAACTCCTGGCTAAACTGATCTACGAGCAGATAACTAAGGAGTCTTCTCTGTTCGATTTTCGGTCCAACATGGACGGTGCTGCTCCACCACTGCTGCTTGTGCTGGACCGGCGAGATGACCCAGTAACGCCGCTTTTGCATCAGTGGACCTACCAGGCTATGGTTCACGAGTTGTTGCACATCAAGAACAATCGGCTGGACCTCTCCAACCGCCCCAACGTACCGAAGGACTTCAAAGAGCTGGTTTTATCTGGCGATCAAGATGAGTTCTACGGCAACAACATGTACGCCAACTATGGCGAAATCGGATCCACCATCAAGCAACTGATGGAGGAGTTCCAACGCAAGGCCAACGATCACAAGAAGGTGGAGAGCATAGCTGACATGAAGAACTTTATCGAGTCATATCCGCAGTTCAAGAAGATGTCTGGCACCGTGCAGAAGCATCTGTGTGTGATTGGCGAACTTTCGGGGCTGAGCAACAAGCGAAATCTGTTTGAGGTTTCCGAGCTGGAACAGGAGATCGCCAGTAAGGCGGAGCACTCGGCACAGCTGCAGCGCATCAAGAAACTTATAGCGGACGAACGGGTATCTGTCGAGGATGCTCTTAAGTTAGTGGCACTATACGGGCTGCGATATGAGCGACATGCCAACTGCGACACATCCGGACTGCTGCAGATCATTAAATCGCGCGGGGGACGAGCGGCGGTAGTGCCCTCTTTGATCGAGTACGCTGGAACCCATGTGCGCCAAGGGGATCTGTTCAATATGGTGCGGATCACTGATGCCGTAAAACTGACACGCAATCTAATCAAGGGCCTTAAGGGAGTGGAGAATGTCTTTACCCAGCACACACCACTACTGAAAGAGACCCTTGAAGATGTGTTCAAGGGTCGGGAACTGGATCCCCTTTTCCCGGCTATTAATTCCGAGCTCGTGCCATTCCGACGACCACCCCAGGAGGTAGTGGTCTTCATTATTGGTGGAGCCACCTACGAGGAAGCCTTGGCTGTACACCAGCTGAACAATGCTGGATATAGGGTCATACTTGGCGGCACCACCATTCATAATTCCCAGACTTTTATCCAAGAGGTCCTGGCCGCCACTAGTGGCATCCAATTTAAGCACACTAAATCCATGATCAAATACTGTTCCACGGATAACATTTAAAACTACTTGTGACTAGCCCCAATTATATTGTTAACTATTTATTAACTACGTATGTATGTGCATAATCCATTTACTAATCCATTCAATTCGTTTTCGGAGGACTAATTGCTTTGCCTTAAACATATCTAAGTATTTAGCACAGAAAGCAAGATTTGAGGAAACGTTAATAAGGATTTATGATTAAGCTTATTCCATGCATTGTACCCATTGAAATCCACTTCACTATGTAATCCTTAAGTATTCCATGTAATATATCTGTAAACATATTTATTATTATTCTTGAGGGCAACTAAAAGCAACGCCAAAATATG
The DNA here is from genome assembly GCA_018153305.1 of Drosophila kurseongensis. Taxonomy (NCBI): domain Eukaryota; kingdom Metazoa; phylum Arthropoda; class Insecta; order Diptera; family Drosophilidae; genus Drosophila; species Drosophila kurseongensis. Next base: position 761,714 of record JAECXX010000051.1, read on the forward strand.
AAATGTATTATATTCTGCTCTATATGTAAAAATACTAAATGAGTACAGTTCTTGTAATTATTCCACCCTTGTAAGACAAACAAGCTCCATGGCAACAGCAAGGATAACCTGGCAACGTTCCTGATTGATTCAAATTTAAAGAAAGGCTTTAGTTTTACATTGAAGAGTCTTTAATCACCATGTCCAGCACATATTTTAACGACATCTGGCATCAATCCCAGCATGAATGTGAGCTGCTGTCCACTATTGACTACGAGAGGCAGCACCAGGATGTGGAGACAACGGTGGCCACCATGAATGCTGCTGTTGGCTCTGTCGCCGCTGATGCGGATGCCAAAGTCCTGCTGCAATCGAGTCTATACGAGTTCTATCTGCGTTATATCTGCTTAAGTAATCGCCTTGAGGATGTTTACGATAATGTGGGTATACGAATTTAACATTGATTATGCTTTTAAGATAAAAGGATACATCTCAAATTTATATTAAACAGTCATGTTCAACTAAAGACCCTCATCCATTCCTGAATATTCATAGATGATCCAGCCCCAGAAACGTCAGTTGGTGCGCAAATTGTTGGATGCCTGTCTGGGTCGTGTGGTTGAGCTAAAGCACGATCTCGTGAACATAGATCTAATGGAGTTCAGCTACAACGACGACGTGGTGGAGCGTCTGCGTCTCACACCAATGGAGACCGAGCTGCGTATTCCTCGATACTTTCTCCGCGAGCGTCAGCAAGAGTTGGAGTTCCGCAAGAAGACCATGCAGGAGATCCTAGTAAAACTGGGCTGGCTGGAGGAGCACGAACTGGAGGAGACGGTAACCACCGAGATCGAAGCCATACGGATGCTGCAGATGCATGAGCGAGCACGTCAGGGTCGTTTGCGCGCCCACTTTATGAAGGAGATTCGTATCCTCAAGGAAAAAGGCAAGTCAGAAGAGCGCAGCGAAAAGGAGCGTAGTGACTCTGGTCTCTTGGCCGCAATGAAGATCCAGAAAATGTGGCGTGGCCATACAGCTAGGCGGATCACGCGTCGACGTAAGATGGAGGAGATGATCCTGATTGGGATGCTCCCACCTCCTCCGGCCGTGGTCAAGGAACGGGCTGAAAAGCTGGAAAAGCTGCAGCACAATGAGAAGCGCTACCAGGCGCAGGCACTTTACGGGGAACAGTTTGAGGAGAGACAGGTCGCCGTGCAGGAGGAGATCCGGGCCAAGCACGGCGCCAGCATGAAGGAGGATATCGCCGATGAGATCCGGGCCTGGGTCAAGGATTGCTACGACAAGACGGGCAAGCTGCCGGACTTTCCCTCCGAGGATCAGGGTGGCTCCCTGCACATCTTCAGCAGACCTGGAACGGAGAGCGAGCACAGCCGTTCGTCAGCACGCTCTTCCAAGGAGTCGCGGAAGACGAAAGATAAGTCTAAGTCGCCAGCGCGCAGTGGAGACCTTAACGTCAACGAAAACCAGGAGGAGGAGGTCAGTTTCCAGCCAGCGCCCTCCGTCTGCCTTCCAGACATCCGCGCGGAAATTGACCTGTAAGTAGAGAAGGAACCACTTAATTTATGATTAAGAGCGTAATTAATTTTCAAATTTTCGAAAAATGGCTTTACCGAAAAGGGTTAAGTAACTGCACTGCTAGGCTCATAACTTTTCTTACAGACATCCAATTTTTAAGTGTCATACTTCTAAATGATCGTGGCTTTATTCCCTAAAAATCTGTGTTCAAATCTAGGTTTGTTTTTTTGGGTTGATTTTTCGTCATTTCGAATGATGTACCCCCTTTCAAAATTTTCAAAAAATGGCTGCAGAAAAGTATAATTTTTCTTATAGTCATTCCATTTCAAATTGGCATACTTTAAAATGATTGTTGTTCAATTCTTTAAAAATCTGTGTTTAAATCTAGGTTTGTTTTTTTTGGTCGATTTTTCGTCCTTTTTAATAATGTTCCCCCAACTTTTCTTACAGGCATCCGATTTCCAATTGGCATAATTCTAAATGATTGTGGTTTAAATATCTAAAAATCTGTGTTTAAATCTTGGTTTGGGTTTTTTGGTCGATTTTCCGTCATTTTCATGAACGTATTACTCTTAACCATTTTCCAAATTTTCGAAAAATGGCTGTGTCCAAAAAACTACACTTCTCAACATTTAAATAAAATAAAATATGTATTTGAAGTTGACTTATTAGCATTCAAGGCATTAAGCTAAACTATTCTTAATATGCCGCCAGCTTCAACGACACATGGCGCGACAAAGACGAGGCGGGGAGTGCTGAGCCAGGCGGCCTACGAGGACATGATCTACAGCGACAAGTACCAGGAGGTGGAGTTGGAGTTTCGACGCGCTGTCGACGACGTTATGCGTCAGGAGATCGAGCTGTTGCAGACGGCGGTCGGAAAGAAAGTCAAGAAGAGCAGCAAAAAGACGCGACGCTCCGGCAAGAAAAGCAAAAAGAAGAAGGAGAAGGATCTCACGCCGGATCGCACAACTGAATCGCTGTACGAGGAGCTGGTCACAAATGGCATTATCCGGAAATACCCGGAGCTGAAGATGAAACAGTTCCTGGGCGACAAGTCGCTGACTGCTCGGAATGGCACGAATCCCTCACCGGGTGACATCCGCCAGATCCTTACTGAGTATTGCATCCTTCCGCTCGGTTCGGATGCCATCCACAATTGCACCCCGCTCATACGCTCCATCCTGCTGGCTGGACCCAGGGGATCCGGAAAAAAGGCCCTGCTCCACGCCATTTGCACGGAGGTGGGAGCCGTGCTTTTCGATCTGACCCCAGCCAATATTGTGGGAAAGTATCCTGGCAAGTCGGGCCTGATAATGCTGATTCACCTGGTCCTGAAAGTGTCCCGACTTCTCCAACCTGCCGTCATATACATGGGCGATGCAGAGCGACCGTTCATGAAAAAAATTCCCAAGACTGATCGCACGGATCCCAAGCGGTTAAAAAAGGATCTGCCTAAGCTGATTAAAAACATAGCGCCAGAGGATCGTGTAATTTTTGTGGGCACCTCAAATCTGCCCTGGGAAGCTGACCAAAAACTTCTCCAATCCGTCTACAATCGGTTTATCTACATTCCACGACCGGACTACGGAGCCATGTCGCATGCCTGGAAAACATTGCTGCAGTGTGTGATCCTGGTGATCTTAGAGTCAAATATCTTCTAATTTTTTCCCCTTATAACAGCGACTATTCTGGTGGCATTTCCAATCTGGACACCAGCGCCATGGCCAAAATATCAGATGGCTATACCATTGGAGCCATCGATGCCTGCCTCAAGGAGGTGATGACATGCAAGCGGAAACTTCAGCTTCGCACCCAACCGCTCACTAATGCCGAGCTCATCAATGTCCTTTGGTGGGTATATGTAACTAGAGACAATAATTGAGCCATTGCAATTGTTCCTGCTCACAGCTCGCGTGATCCTGTCTATCGTGAGGAAGAGGAGGCCTTCGAATCCTGGTGGTCGAAGACACCCCTGGGACGCCGTCGTCAGCGATTTTTGGAGCTGGAAGAGGAGCGCTTGCTGGAGGAGCAGGCTCAGGCTGCCAAGCAGGGAAATGGAAATAAAAAGAAGGGCCTCAACTAAAAGGTAATATTTCTCATATTTAAGATTGGTATAAAATGGACAATTGTGACTCGCTATATTAAGAGATTACATTTTTACAAATTTTAGATTATGTATTATAAAACTCAAAAAATAACAGCATACACAATTAAAATAAATGTAACCCTTAAGGAACAACTAATCGAAAGGTATCAAAAAGTAATCCATAAATTTACAAAAATATAATTACATGATTTGCTATCTACTTTAGCATGTAAGTAAAATCCTTGTTGCCAGATTTCAAGCGTACTTCAGTGACGGCCAGAGGGAGAGTGTCCTGATCTTCCAGGAGCTCGTTGAGTTCCTTCAGTTTGCCATTTAGCAGTTTCTCCTGGTCACCTACGCACCAAAGCAGACTGACATGAAAAGAGGCCGGAACATAGAACTGCTGCAATCGGTAGTCGAGCAGCACCTGGTCTATGGGCTGCAGGATATCAGACATCTTTTCCGTAAAAGCAGCATCCAAAGGGGCGGCAATGAAGGTTCTGGTTCGCTCTTCGTTTGTGTAGATCCGCAGGCCTTGTAAAGTGGCAGTGAAGCTAAAAGCAAAGGATCTTGAGATAGAGTTTAAAGTACTTTTAAAGGATTAGGGGTCTCACCTTGTGGAGCTGTTAAGAGCTGCTTGCAGGGATCGTGAAAACTCATCTATCTGATGGTACTGGAGCACCACTGTGCGACTCAGACTCAGATGAAGTGACTCATTGGCCTGCAGTTCCAAGTGGGGCGCCAAATGGGCAATGGCCTCGGCTTGGAACTCCTCCAGCTGCTCGGCGCAGGCAGTTGCCGGCACATAGACGTAGGTGGCCCAGTTTCCTCGCTCGTGCTTGAAGCTGCGAATGCGACCGCCATGTAGAGCCGGATCATCCACTACATCGTCGGCAAACTCCTCGGCTTTCGGCTTCTTGGGGCCCAACAGTGCGGCAGCTGTGGGCAGAGCAGGTCTTCAGCGGTTTAAATGTAGAAATCTACGGGTATTTCAGTATTTCACTTTACCTTTTGAGAATGTTTAACGACGTGGGTTGAGTGATTTTGGAAGATTCTTCATCTTCAGAGGCAGAGGAACTGCTGCCACCATAGTCAACAAGAGCCATTTTATTCAAAACTTATTAACTTTCTTCTAATTTAGAAAAAAAGAATAATTGCCAAGAAATTGCCGGTTTTTATTTACACTTATCGATTAAAGCAAAATATTAGTGATGAAAATTTAGCCTTTTTTTCCCATCAGCTGATTTTAAAAAGTTTTGCTAAGTACATTTAATACAAATTTAAACAACGATTTTTAACTGATCTGTCTAAGCCTATAATTATTTTGAAGGGATTTCAAAATAATTTTCCAATATTTCTTTATAGCATGTGTAATCGATAAAAGGTAAATTATTAACCGTTAAGACCCTTAAATTTAAAAATATTTTTGTACATTCAGACTAGAAAAAAGATTTATTTATTTACAAAAAATTTACAGAAATGCATTTTGATCTATTACAAACTAGCTTCAATGGCTAATTTTGTCTCGCCAGTCTTCTCCAACTTTGACTGTTCCCACCTGTAGTTGTAGGCCCGACCCAGTTGGAAGAGCTGCGTCAGACTCACGAAGAGATTCACCGCGAACAAGCTGTAGTTTTTTGGAATGATAACCAGGGAATAGCGCGTCCATATCAGGTTCGTTGCTCCAAGGGCCAGACATCCGTTGGGTGAAATCGTGTCTGCAGGACGAGTCAAATCACTGAGACCAGCGATAACGAGGCTCTATAGTATGAAATTGAATGAGTTCGGAGATTAGTAAGATCAGGCTGATAATATAGGGTAAGTCCCCCCATTGACTGCAAATCTCTATCGCATGTTGCCAAAGCTCTCTCCCAGGCAAAGCAACAAATATTATGAAATATTCCACAAAAACCGCAAACTCATTTAGTTATCAGAATCTCGCGCGTGGGGACGAAAAAAAATATATTCATTTATCGCGTTGAACAGGTTACCGAGAAATAAACAAACAATAATAATATAAGCTCCCACAGATTTGTTTATCAGCTTGGCGATAATGAAAATTGGCTAAGGACGCTGGGCTCAGAGTTACATAACAGGCTCACGACGAACTTACCCATTTAACGATAGGACCCCAGAAGAATATGGTCTTTGGACCTAGGGTGAAAAATGCGTAAAAATATATTTTAATTTGCGGGCTACCACTTATATCACCTGCTGGGTGCATCCATAAGGGTCGCATTTTGGCGGGCACATATTTGTCACAGGCTCCAATTAGTCTATTATAAGCCCTGGAATGAAGACCCTTTCCTGAGGAAGCTGGTGCAGTAGAAGGAGGAGGTGGTGGAGTGGAAGACATTTTGGCCGGAAGACAGATCCTTGCTACTGCAACCTCCAAACAATCTAAGTTATAAAGAGAAACTGATGTAGTTTTGCAAATCGGGAGGGATGTTATTATAACCTACCTCTAATCAAGTTGTATATAGGGTTATTGATTCAAAGCGATAGAACAGCAGTCAATTGGGGATGCGATAAAGTTCCACTCTTCCAGGTGAGAAGTAAAGTGCCTATTAAAGTCTGGGGCACAACAGCTCCAACGAAGCGTCCATCGACAACTGAGCTTTCAGAAAAGTCCGGGGTCCATACACATATGTTTATGTTTCTCTAGTATTATTAGCTTAGAGCCCCTGTTATTATCAGCATTATCAATAACTAGTGGCTGGTGCCAGCCCCTCTTTTCTCATTTCATATAAGCCGTAAAAAACTATACAAAAAAATCTAGCTGAACGTATAAGAGTTATTAGCAATGTTCGCTAATTTATATTGCCCTAGATGAGATATTTACGTAAAGCTTTTTATTTGTTTATTACTAATTGGTATTTGTAAGACTATATCTGAAAAGCACATTGGTCAACAAATGTGCACACGCCGTATACATGATGCCAATTTAGTCCGGTTTTAAAACAGCCTTTAGGTTTTATATTTGTAAAAGAAATATTGAACTTGCAATAAATTTTGTTTTCTCTAGTAATAATTAAATCTATTTTGTTTACATATATCTTGTGATATGTTGGTGTTTTGAGCTATACCAGATTAACGATAGTTATCACGTTTATAAATAAAAAAAAGAATGAGAGCAACCTGGATTAAATTTAAAAAACCCATAATATCATATCCTAACCTTTTGGAAATGTATTTTTTTAATACATTCGAAATAATAAATTGGTATTGGTAAAATATAGTCATCAAAAAATCAGATCCATGAATTAAATACCAAAGTTTGAATTTCTAGTTTCTACAGTCTTACAATATATTGGTTTATTTGTTGACAATCACAAAATGTCCAATTATTCTCATATTCATAAAACTATACGCAAAGCCTCCACAGTTCCAACTTAAGTAATACGAATCACGTCGATAAGGCGATAGACCATAAATAATAATGGTAACAGATTGTAAAACGCAGATGCCGGATCTGCGAACACAGCTCCCTCTTAATCCTTTCGTTTACGTTGTGCGCTGTGGGATTTGTAGTATGTACATAACATTTCGATCTAAGTCTATGTGTAGGGGACAGCACCGGTATTCGATTCGATATGTCTCTAATTCTGCGCCGCCGGCTGCACCTGCTTCAGCTTCTCCTGCTCCTGATGGTATTGGTACGCCCGGGCCAGCTGCACCACCTGCGTGATGCCCACAAAGAGATTCACGGCGAACAGGCTGTAGTTCTTGGGTATGATCACCAGCGAGTAGCGTGACCAGATGATGCCCGTGGCAGCCAGGGCGGCGCATCCGGACACGGAGATTGAGTCGGCCGGACGGGCCAAGTCACTTAGACCGGCGGCAACAAGACCCTATAAGAAGAGCACAAGTATTTAGAACATTTAAATGTATTTATATCCTTAAAAGATATAGTAGTGAAGTTAGTAGTCAGTACAATTTTACAATTTGTTATTTATAAATATGGTATTGTTTAAAATCCTGTTAGATCATTAAAAAAGTTACTAAAATAATTTCGGCGATATCGATGTATGTATCTGAAAATCCAAACCAAAATTTTAAACAATTTTTTTTTTGTTTTGGGAAATATCAAGATTAAAATATGTATATATCTTGGCATTTTCGGTTCTTATGGATTTTGTATGTTTCGTTGAGTCGCAAAATCAGACAGCTATATTTTAGGTATATCTTCTATCAAAATAGACATAAACAAACGTAATACATTCTTTGCAGATGGCTGTTAAAACGTCTATAAAAGGGTGAAAAAGAATCTGATATTATTGAAGCTTTCCTAGCTGGATCCCGGAACCTTTCCTTATATTGTTCCATAGTTGAAGCCAACAATCGCAATCCGCTCACAAACACGAACGCCAACAGTTATCAGGCGCAGGTTGCTCGGAATAATCAAATAATTTCATTTAATGGCACCTGCGCACAGATTTGTCTACCGTCGTTTCGGATTTATTGCGAACGAATGTATGTGTGCGATAATGAAAATCAGCGAAGGTCGCCCGCTGTCCGAGTTATGTAATCCTTCTGTCTGGTATCTGTCAACTTACCCATTTGAAAACGGGTGCCCAAAAGAATATAGTCTTGGGACCTGGAAATAAAATGCGAATTAGGAGGGCATTCAGATAGGTATAAAGATGACTGGACCTACCAGCTGGATGCATCCACAGTGGGCGCAGCTTGGCGGGCACAAATTTGTCGGCGGCCCCAATCATCCCATTGTACAACTTGGAGTGCAGACCCTTTCCGGCAGAGGCGGCGGCCGTTGGTGGTGGTGGGGGGACTGGTGGGGGTGGCTGAACGGCGGCAGATGACATTCTGTTTTTTGTGCGAAAAATTCCACGGGCGATGATAATTTATGCGTCCAAACTCGTTGGCTGACAATCACAAAATAAAATCTACTATGAAACGCTAAACAACAAAAGCCTCAAAGCTTTGCGGGAGAGAGAGAGAGAAAGAGAGGGGCGCACCCACACACCCACAAAGCAAACAGCTGAGAGGACTAACGTGTTTAATTTAACACGTTCAGGAAATACATATATGTATGTACAAACATATGTAAATGCAACCCGCTCTTGACTTTCTAAAAATGTGCTTAGATCGTACATTTGTATATTAACAATTACATATGTACATATAACTTTATAGGAACAGGTTTTTGGCCGATGGGAAGTTCATTAGCTGCCGCAGAACATCCTTGACCTTGAAGAGAGTGTGCCAATTTCCGCAGCTATATGTTGACGGAAGCAAGTGTCTGAATTAAATGCAGCGCTACTTATACAAATGAAGAATATCTATAAATAGCCTGTAATTGCAAGTTTTTAAAGAATCACGCGATATTAGTGATGAGTAATTGGTCAAGTATCTGGAGATTTGAAAATACAAAAATATAAATGAGAATGATTTTAAGCCTTTATATAGAGTTAAAAATATGCAAAAAATTTAACTTTAAACACAACAAATTACACAATAATATAATTTTATTATTACTATCTAGGTGACAACCAAAATATAGTTTGTGATCTCTATTTCCAGTGTTAAAAAACGTGAAAACTTGCATATAAATACAACATGTAGATAAACCATATTACCCGTCCCAATAAATAATATATATTTGCAAAATTTGAAACCGTTTTCCTTAAAAACATTATATCTTAAATTGGAACTTATAAACTTTAAATCTTTAAAAACAAATTTGTTCTAACTGACATATAATGTACACGTTCATGTAGAGCATATGTAAGCAGCATGTAATTATATCAAAAGTTCCAAAAACAACCGCCAGTTTTTTTTAAATACTTGTAAATTATTAAACAATTATTTGCACTTAATTTTTACTGCTTAATTTGAAATTGCTTAAATGCGCACGCACTGTATTAGCCAAATAAACGTGATTGATAAATCGTATAATTTTTAACTAAAGTACTCACCTAAAGATAAGAAAATTCGGTGATTTGGAAATGAGTCATCAATCCAAACGCTTTTAATATCATACGCCAAAGGGGAAAACGCCCAGACTCTTCTGTTGCAACCCCTCCCACTCGTGTGGGCGATCTGATTGTTTATAAATATTTGATCTGTTTCCTTAAGCAAACTGTTATTTTAGCTGCCCCTAGAGTGGTAGACTGCAATTGCGCATTAATGGGAAACGTGCTCAAGTGACGCACTAGCTTAAATAAATGCTAATTATCAGCAACTCGGCCGACACCTCGAATGCCTGGCGTTGAAACGCGAAACGGCCAGACACACTTGTGCTTATAGTTTTCTGCTTAACTTATCTGCCTGGAAACAAAACCATGAGTGGCCTTTTGCTTTTATCGTTTTCATGTTAGAAATGTATACATATGTAATTTCAATTACAAATCAAAAGCGTACATATTTAAATTATTCCATATAAATCAAATAGTTCTACATTGTTTTTGAAATTTTTTTTTCATTCCTGTGTGTATATATTTTGGATGAACTTTAGCAGTCATTCCAATCGGGTTAGTCCTTGCATTGCACAGCCACACACCCACAAGTGTGTGTATGTCTGGAGTTTGTAATTTTGATAACACAGAATTGAGAAAAGCTAAAACGACTGCAGCGGATTATCCGTTGTGTATCCTTCCGAGTTCCTATCCTTGCTCCTAAAAAGAACACGGCTGTCTAATTGCTGCTGTGTGGTGGACAAATTATAATGCTATTATTATGTGAATTGGTTGGCGGCTCGTCGGGTTTTTATACACAAGAGATTGTGTACGGATAAACGCCAAATTATGTGTGTTGCACGCGTTTGGTTTTCACTTTACTGCTACGGCGGCTGCCTCCGGATTGGATCGTTAAAAGTTGAATGAGTTCATTGGTAGTTTATCGGCATTCGGGTCGAAGTTGTATTGTGTACCGTCGGAACTGGGTGCCATGTTAGCCTGTTCGCCCTGTTAAAATTAAAATCGTTTAAAAATCGATTCTAAATAAGATTGACTAGTTACTCACCTCATCCGTAAAGTATTGATCGATGATTTCATAAGCTAATTTGTAAATTTCAACGTTCTCGTGGCTCTGCAGCCGTTCGATCTTGGCCAGACCCTCGCATTCCTCAATAAAGTTGGCCACCGCCTCGACATGAGAATCGGCCACTTTGAGCATATTGTTCAGGCCATCAAGAACAACCTGTGAGAAAGAGAAATATTAAGTTGTAATCGGTTTGAATCTGGCACGCTTATAAGGTACATTTAAAATGATGTTTCAGGAAATTTATCGACTAACAAATAGTCACTTACATTGATAACTTGCGTATCCTGGCACGATAGGAGATCACAGAAGGGCGGAATAACGCCCTCCTTGATCAGGGTGAAGACCTGTTCCCTGTTGCCGCTGATGGTCAGATTGCTAATGGCCCAGGCGGCCTCCTTCTGTGTCTGGAACTCGCCCTTGCTCAGGTTCTCAATGATTTTGGGCAGCAGGCCTACGTTGATAACGGCCTGCACCTGCGATTGGTTGCCTGCGGTGATGTTGGAAAGGAACCAAACCGCCTCCTTGCGAATCTTCTCCTTGGGATGCGAGAGCAGGGCTGGGAAATAGGAGAGCGCGTCGTAGTTGAGCACAACTTGTGTCTGCTCATCGGAACCGGTCACAATATTGCCGACGGCTCGAAGTGCTGCGGTTTGCACCTTGACCTCATTGTTGCCCAGCAGCGGTATCAGCTTGGGCACCACCCCGCTCTCGATGACCATCTGGATTTGCTCGTTGCCGCCGTCAGTCAGATAGCTAATAGCCCAGACCGTGTCCACCAGAATGTTCGTGTCGGTGTGATGGATGAGCACGTTGAGTGCGGGCAGGATCTCATGGATGGTGGCTGCCGGTGGCGGCGGATCCTTGTTGCGGCACAAGTTCACAATCACCCAGGTCACATTGCGCAAGAATGAGATGGGGATGTCAGGCTTGATAAACGACAGCAGTGGCTGGACAACGCCGTGCTTAATGACAAAGTCGCGAAGCAAAGGACCATCGCCAATGATGTTACCCAAGGCCCAGACGGCTTGTTCGCAGACGTTCGGAGCGGGCGAGTTGAGAAGTTGAAGGAAGAGTGGCACGGCGCCGGCGGCAACAACCTAAAGAGGATTACCATGAATTAGAACAAAGAAAAAGTAACGAGAAGAAACTGAACCCACCTGATTTGTCTGGTCCGAGGTGCCGGAGGCAATGTTGGTCAGGGCCCAGGCGGCCTCGAACTGGAGCATTGTGTGATTGTGTTGTTTGAGGCACTCTACCAGTATGGGAAGAATGTCGCTTTGGATCAGATCGTTGATGGGTGGATTCTTGTCCGAGGAGAGCAACTTGCGGGCAGCCTGGACAGCGGCTAGCTGCTGTTCCGGCTTGGTGGCGTCAGCGGCTGCCTGAGCAAGCTTCTTCAGGTTGATAGACGTGGGCAACTGCTCGTCCTCGTCTGTGTTGGAGTCCAGATTGGGTACATTGCGCCGCTTTAGGATGGTCTCTTCGCGCTTGTTCTTTCGCAGTTCCACGGTAACTTCGTTGCGGCGACGTCGCATTTCCTAAAAATGAAGCAATGTTTTAGTTTTCGTACAAGATACTCAAACTTTGGACCACTTACATCCTGGTCTTTCCCTTTGTTTTTAAAATTTTGCAAGCGGTTTGGCTCCAAAGACGTCATTTTCAGTCCGGTTCTTGGTTTTTCCTATTTGCCGCTTCAATAAGAGCCCGCAATTGCGTTTGGCTGGTAAAAATGCGTAAGCTAAAAATCAATTATGCGTGGAGATGGCGACGTACGCCTCCTGAAGAATTTCGTCGAACAATTAACAATTTGTTTCAATTGCACACCAGCCAACGAAAAAATTTAATCGCACGCACACCAACGCGCACAAAAGAAGAAATAACGTACAATCGACCAACACAGTTGCAGAACAGCACGATGGCGCAGGCGACGAAAAAAGAAATGGCGAAAAAATACATGAAAATTAGCAACGCCACTGGCTAAAATTGGCTTTCTCTATCTCCTCTGCATCGGGTACTTACGTTTGCAGCTTAAAAATTGCGTTTCTCCCACGACACTGACACTTTCTACGCCTTTTAAAAGTGATCAATTTCTTTCCTTTTTTATAAAAATTGCAGTTCGTGAGAGCGACGTGAGTGAAGTTGGCTGCGCTTCGGAAATCGGGACTGCCCACTTATAGGCAGGGTCGATTCCAGCGCCAATCGACGGATCTGAGGCGACTTCCATTTTTTCTAGCCTTTTTTTGGAGGCCACTCAATAAAAAAAAATCAAAGTTGTGGTTTTAAATAACATATTTTAAAAGTGCTTAGGATCGTTCTATTGTGTTTATAGTAATCTTAAAATAGTTTTAAGCTATGAAAAAACGGCGACAAATTGTTTAAAGCTGTTTGCTTTGAAACAAAAAACTCAGGAACTATAGCTTAACTAAATCAATATAAAAAAGAAAGTATTTTAAATTGAAAACAATTAATATTTGGATATGAGAACAAATTTTTAAGACCACTCCATCTATTAGCTTTTCTAACGGAGTTTTTGTCACCCAGTAATTTCACTCATCCCTATGAATCTACCTATGTCATTGACCAGCAATGGGTCATCGCTACCATCAAGAGTGCCATCACTATTATTGAAACCCTTCTGTCCAGGCGTGTAAAAAACAACATTTAAACCCGAAAAGCAAGGAAATTGCCGTTCTGTGGCGGGATTCCAGTGGCATGCATGGACACTAGGACAAGCCACCTCCAGCCAAAGCGCAATGACGGAGAATACAGAGAAAGCGGCGGGGGTAGAGCCGCCGCAACTGGCGGATTCTCAGCCAAATCCTCCGGAACAAGAGCCAATTAAGGTGAAGAGCGAACAACCGGACGCGGAGGTGGAGGCCAAGCTTCGGGCCCTAAATGCCAAGTTCAAGGCGGACGCAATGGCCTGCAATGATCTGCGCAACGAAACGGATGACAGCGAGAGTTCCATCTCGACTGAGGACAAGAAGGCAATTGAGCCGGTGAAGTCCTCTAACGAGATCCTGGCAGAGCTATTCGGCGTGTTTAATGCCGCTCCTCCAGAGGAACTATTAGACGACAAGAATCTGCTTAAGAAAAAAAAGAAGGTCAAGAAGGAGAAGAAGGATAAAAAGGAAAAGAAGGCCAAAAGGAAAAAGCCCACCAGGTCGGATGGCGAGTGCAGCGACTCTGAGGCGGAGGGCAAGCACAAGCACAAGCGGAAGAAGCACAAGCACAAACACAAAGAAGGCAAGGACAAGGAAAAGGATCGGGATAGGGACAAATCGAAGGAGAAGGCTGTACCAGCAGCTGCTCCCGCTGAGAAGGAGAAAGAAAAGTCTGAGAACAGGAAGCGGATCGCTGTGGATTCCATCAAACAGGCGGATTCCCATCCTATCAAGCGGGAACGGCATGAAAGGGACAAGGAACGCGATCGGGAGAGAGAAAGGGAGCGTGAAAAGGAGCATATTCGCTCCCACAACAGCTTTTACAATGGTCACCGGGAATTGGATCGCTCGAGAGGATCGGAAACTACCAGGACTAAGTCACGGCAGGCGCGCGATCTCTCCGATGTCTCGCTCTCCGACGAGGAGTCCTACCTTCGTGAAAAGGCTTCAAATGGCCGGCGGCGACTCCACAACAGCTTTTACGATGGCAAGGAGGACCCCAAGGAGTCACCCAAGCGAAACGAGCGCGTATCCAACTCCCGAAATAGTCGTAGGTCAAGATCACGCTCCCATGAGCTTGTGATCGACAAGAAGCGTCTGCTGGAGATCGCGCGCAAGAACGCCATCACCATGTTCAAGCGAGGAACTCTGCCTGGCGTGGCCGACATGACGCCGGAGATCAAGGACAAGGTGCTGGTCAAGATGCGTTACGGTGGACGCACTGTTCAAGATCTGACCGACTTCTGTAAGAAGATCTCCAACGGCGACGGACTGTCAGATCTAAGCTCCGAGGAAGATTCCGATGTAGACAAAAATGGCAATGCTAAGGCTTTTCATCATCCCTTTCAGCTGAAGGAGCGGGAGCCTATTGTGATGCATATAAGAAACTCCACGGCGCTGGTTCCAGCACAGCCGCGGCAGGACGACCAAACTAAGGCCATAACCATGCAATTTCCGGTGTCCTCGGGGCAGACGCATCGCATGAACGAGGTGTGGGTGCCGGTGGAGCGCAAAGATTCGCTGGTGCCACTACCATCTCTACCGCCGGCCAAGCAGGCAACAAATATGTTCAAGGAAACACCGAAAAACGTTTTCGCCAAGTCGATGCCTTCGCAGGAGCAGCAGGAGCCCGCTTTCAAGTCGTTGGGGGGAGTGCCTGTAGTTCCTGCCGCAGCTATAGCCCCAACTCCCGCTGTTCCTCAACCCGTGCCTCCGCCCCTATTAAATTCGAAAGTTCCTACTCCTCCGATTGCCGCTACTCCCTTCGTTCCGGAGGTGCCCATCCCATCGACGTCTCCAGTGACGCCAGCGCAAAGTGCCTCCATTTTTCCGGAGGCGACGCCGCCCTCCATGGATGTCTCTAGCATAATCACCCAGCGACTTAGTGCCATTCGCCGCCTGCAGGTGAGGTCGATTTTAAATAAATGTATGTAAATTGAAGATAATTTTGTTGTCTACCCCAGGACAACCCGGGGGACTCTGAGGCTCTGAAAATGATGTACAACGCGCAGCGCAACATGTCGTCGTGGGCCAACTCGAAGCATCTGCCCGGACAATTCACAGGCAGCACGGGTGCCCAGGTGATGAAGGCTCACGAGCTCAACAGCGGTCCGCAGCTGTGGGTGCGCAAGGACCAAATGACCTCCACTAAGCCGGTGACCGGTGGCATGGGAATGGCACTGCTGCAGAAGATGGGCTGGAAACCGGGAGAGGGACTGGGCAGATGTAAAACCGGATCCCTGCAGCCACTTCTGCTGGATGTCAAGCTGGACAAGCGCGGCCTGGTGTCGCGCGAGGACTTGAAACCGCCGCCATCGCGACAGTCTGCCGCCCAACGGAGGAACAAAAACGCATCGGGACCTATCGGAGGCTGTGGAACTGCAGGACCGGGTCCAGGATCGGGACCAGGTCCGGGAGCGGGGACAGGAACGCCACTAGTCACCCAGGACAAGCATCCCGTGTGCGTGCTCAACGAAATGGCCTCCAAAAACAAGTGGACGCCGCCACAGTACAATCTTCGCCAGGATATCGGTCCTGCCCACAACCGCTCCTTCCTTTTCAGCGTAGAGATCAACGGACAGACTTACACGCCGGATCGAGGATGCAATAACAAAAAGGAAGCTAAGCTGAACGCGGCCACGTTATGTTTGCGAGCTTTAGGCATCCTTCCGCCCAGTTAGTAACGGGGCCTAGGCCTAGGATAATTTCTAGATAGTAAGTAAACTAGCGTCCCGAATCTGTACATAAAAGTAGTGTTAAACCTCAGCTGTATAGTGGTGTTCGTCTGCATTGGGAGAATAGGCTAATACCCGTTGTCGTTTCCTCGCAGAGAATATATGCAAAAATAAGTTTGCATTTTGCATGAATTTTTTAAGTTTTATTTTCTTTTCAAACATATCAATTTTTTTTTAAGTCGCGAAAAAAATTTTAATTTTTGAACTCTAACTTAAGACAAAAATAATACATTTTGTAGAAATGTCAACCAATTTTTCTAAAATTTGATAATAAAGCATTGAAAGAAAGAAATTAATTAGTAAGGGCCAACATTTAAAAAAAATTCCAAGTCCTTGAAAATTTTATTTCGCGATTGGTGTAAAATTTACACTTCCTAGAAAAAAAGTTTAACAACTATAACAATGCCAACAATGATTTGAGCTTAGTATTCTCTTTTCAAAGTATTTTCTTATAGTACATAATATGTATTTATTATTTAAAGTTTAACCCTCTTATTGTTGAAAATTTTGTGTTTTGTCTTATTAAACCTAACTTTTTATTTGGAAGTGTAGTTATTTCCAGTGTAATCCCATCTTAACGGTTATCCGTTAGATTTAAAGTTTTTGGAGAAGAACTTTCACGAGAGAGAGTGGGAGTAGGAGTAAAAGTGAGAGAGAGTGAGCTTTAATCGACAGTGGGCCACATTAAATTGGAGCACGGGGAGTTCGCTAAACCCTGTGATTTGGCCACAATTCGGCCCACTGTTACAAAGTAGGCTTGCAGTTTTCGCACGCGAGCTTTGATTATTGCTGCTAACGGGGCTTTTGCGCAAGTACACAAACAAACGAACAGCTGACTGGGTCGAACAGTGGGGCTTATTAAATCTCTCAACGCTGCAAGTTCCAAAAGATTGCTTCTCGACGAAGGTCAGTTCACGCGGAAGCTCAAACTTCGTCGGATGGCGAGCACGGATTGGAATAGCTAGGCAGCAGGACGGGCCAAGAAGAAGCAGAGGTCGTCACCCGGATACAGACAAAACTTTTTCGAGTGCCCTAGTCCCTGTCGCAACCCCACACAGCATTCAATCCAATAAACGTGCAAAAATATTTGTTGTGAAAATAATATCCATCGTACAGATGCTTTCGAGCCACTGCGATTGGGGATGTGGCTGCGGATTTGGCTGTAGTTTTAAATTCGGCACAAGCAAACAGTCAACGTATGTAATTCGTGGAGTTGCATAATTACAACACATGAATGGCTGGCGAACCGAATTTGGGCGTTGCAGTTGCAATTGCAATTGCCGTTGCATATTGCTGATGCACTGCCGCATTTTCGCTGGCCACTTTGCTTGTGACTGCCGCCATGGAAACGTGTCGCACCTGTGCGATTTCCATGTTTGTGTGCGACTTCGAGAATGGCAGCAACAACAGCCACTTCCTGGACATCCAACACCCCAACTGCTGGCCAAGCGAAATGGCCCAAATACGCCTGCAGTTCGTCAACTGGAATCTGAAGGTGAGTTGAGTGCACCGAATGCAAGATCAGTTTTGCCTTTTTCAAATTGTACATATATAAAAGAACATTCATGGCTAAGCTATCTTTTAAAAATTGAACTAAAATAAACAAATATAGAAAATACACATTTAAATACATTTTTTTTACTGTGTAAAGTGATTGTTGCTGCCTTATGAATTTAACTTTTCGTAAGTGAAAGTTTGTGTGTGGGTAACGTTTGGCATTAAATTGCGCTGAGGTTTCGTAAAACAAAGCCATGAAAGCCACTTGGGGTTGGATTGAGGAAAACTTGGTTAATTTCATGGGAAATAGTCAATCTCCTGATAAGTCCATTGTCCATAAAGGAAAACGAAACGAATTTGATGTCTTGCTGATGATGGTTTTTTTGTGGGGGGGGAAAAGTTTTCCCCCTTAATATATATATATATTTATTTAATAAAAAAAAAAAAAAAAAAATATAATAAAAATATTTTTTTTTTTTTTGATTAAAAGACCCATGCGAACATACATATGTTCCATTATCTACAAATTCCGCGGTACAGCTAAGACTACGAAAAATCGGGCTTCCCGACTAAAAAGTTTATATCGGACTTATACTCAGGACGGATAAAATTACAAAAAAATGTTTTATTTGGTAGTTTAAGTATATTTAAAAAGGTTTTCGTACGAATCCAATGAGCTTCCATTAAAATTAGATAAATTAATTTAAAAATATAATGTGCGACTCATTTCAGATCTCACCTAATGACGGGTTGCCTCAGAAGATCTGCAGCGACTGCTTCACCAAGTTCTGCTCGATAAACGCATTCCGAGTGGCCTGCCAGGAGGCGCAGTTGAAGCTGTCTAACATCTACGACAAGATCGACGCCAGCAGCCTGGAGGATGAACACCAGGAGAACTTGGACCAAGAAGAGAAGCATCAGGGAACAGAAACAACCAAACCAACAACGACGGTTTCAGCCGAAACTCAACCAAACACTGCCACTGACCCTAAAGAAATTTTTGTGGATGCCGTAGACATCAACGAGGAGGAGGAGCAGGAGGACGAAGCGGAGGAGAAACTGCTGGAGGAAGTTGTTCGTCCCGAACTGACCATTAGCTATGCCTGCAAGTTCTGCCTTCGGCCGCAGGAAAGCTACCAGCTGCAGCAACTTTTGCTGGAACACATCAACGCCAATCACGATCCTGAGCAGCCTTACAATTGTCCAGAGTGTGAGGCTTGCTTTCAGGATGCCGCTTCGAGGACCGTTCACCTGAAAAACAGCCACGTGGAGAAGCAGCACGCCTGCGAGGTATGCGGCAAGAAGTACGGCGATCGGCACAATCTGCGCCACCACGTCGAGAAGTACCATTCGGAGACGGACTTCGAGTGCGGGCTCTGCGAGAAGCGCTTCTACACCCGAAAGAGCCTCAACTACCACATGAAGTGGCACAATCCGGACCGACAATTCAAGTGCCGCCACAGCGGCTGCGAGCGGCTCTTCATCAGCCAGCGCCATCTCATGTGCCACGAGGCTACCCACACGGGCACCACCGCAAGGAAGAGCGAGCACTGCGGCTTCTGTGGAAAAAGTACGAATAATCAAAATTGATATATTAATTTCTTTTTAAATTAAATAACCCTATGTGAAATCTGCGATAGAAGACTTATCCTAGAATTCCTATTCTTAGAAAATCTCGTGTGTTGGCCTGAAGGAAATGATTAGTGTTTCGTCCATTCTAAATTTAAATTGAAAATAAGCATTTCACTTATTTTTTTTGGAATCTGATAAAGAAGTTTTACTGTAAAACAATAATTGTATTTATTAAAACCCATTTCGATTAAACTCTTTATTGAATCTCCCCAGCATTTATACATCTGAAGACCCTTCGCTGGCACATCTTTAGACAACACGGCGGAGAGAAGCCCTACAAATGTGCCAATTGCACGGAGGGTAAGTGAAGATCGGCCTGCAGGAGGATCCTCCGGATCGTGGCCACCTACACAGGATCTTCCGCACCTTTGAAAGGGGTGTTGGACGATCCCGTTACTCAAAACTTTTCACGAACATGAGCATTAACCATATATCAATCTGTCGCATCATCGAACATTCTCACATCCAACAAGCGCTTTAAGACCATAGATACTGAGCCAAGTCCGGCCGCTTCTGCTGCCTCTAATAGTGTGTTAGTCAAACCTAAAGCAACGGTAAACATAATGGCTAACCCAGCTCTTTTTGTACACCTTTTTAGCCATCGCATGCGATTAACGAACAGCAAACGTTTTGTAATTTGATTTCCTCTTAGCCACTTGATTAGCGTTTTAACCCATCAAACCAACCAACCACTGCATAACCAACTCCATTCTCCGAACGAAACCCCGGAGAGCAGCATGCCAGCAATTACATAATTAATCGTCCTTAAATAAGGAAGTCGATACAATTTTTAAAATTATTACTTATATTTCGTACCTATTTATTATTTCTTAATTTAAATCTAAAACTCAAATACATATTTCTTCCTTTAAAAGGTCTAAGAATTTATTTTAAATATAAAACAAACAAAAAAATAGGATTTATTTAATTTTGTTATTTATTCACTTTACTAATCTACTAATGGTTTTTATTTACGTAAATTACATTAAATATATCAAAAGCCTAAGACGACTTCCAATTTCAGAACGATCAAATTTTCCGAGTGCATATGTTTCTACTTCATGACACCCTACGACTAGCCACCCTTTAATCTTGCATAGATCACTCCCAAACTCATATCTCCTGACTCCACAGTTTTCGCATCCTATGCGGAGAAGCGGATTCACATGCTGGAGCGGCACAGGGAGAACCTAACTCCCATCGAGCGGAGCGAGTGCATGCTGTGCCGCCAACCCTTTTCCAGCGAGCAGGATCTAATCCACCACATGTCCGTGGAGCACCTGCAGCGTCCTGCAGCTCCGGTGATCGCCAACAACAAGCGGGTGCTGCAGCAGAAGCGGGAGCGCCAGTACTCCGGACTCTTCCAGTGCGGCAGCTGCACGCAGCGGTTTAACATGAAGTCGGCGCTGGAGCGGCACGCCGCCGTCCACTCGGAGAAGGACCGCCCGCACGCCTGTCCGCAGTGCTCCAAGCGGTTTAAGCGCGCCCAGGACATGAGGTGGCACATCAAGACGCACGAGAAAGAGAAGCCGAATGTGTGCGATGTCTGTGGCAAGGCCTTTGCCCTCAAATATGTTCTTACTCAGCACCGGTTGAGCCATGAGGGTAAGTAACAAATATAATATAACCCAATGTCATGGAACACCAATGAAAATTAAACCATGAATCAACAATTTCTTATGGTTTTCAGATTTTAAGATTGAAATCTAAATATATTTTTAAAATTTGAATTGAATGAGTATTAAAAGTACAAGAAATATTGAAATATTGGATACTAATGTACTATTATCTCCCATCTTTGACAGTTTTGGAGAAGAACTTCAAGTGTAACGTTTGCGGTCGGTCCTATCTGTTTGAGAAATCTTTGCGGCTGCATCAGCGGGTTCACACCGGCAAAACCTACTACAAATGCGATGTCTGTCAAGAAAGATTTGTCACGCACATTAAGCTTAAAAGTAGGTATTGAAAACAATTTACAAACAACTTCTAATGAGATAAAAATCATTTCCAGCTCACATGCAAAAGACACACGCCTCTCAGCCGCACTCTGCGGACCACCCTCTGGAAGATCTGATCAACATTGTGATTTCCTAACCAAGTGGAACAGCAAAGATTTCTGTTATAGCCAAGCACAACGCAGAAACTGTATTGCATTGGGAGCGTAGCTCTCGAAAACTACAGAATTCGAACCTACATACATAGACCATACCTTCCATCCAACCACTAGACCATATGCACACAGCGATCTTTGCGTCGTGAATGTGCTTAGAGCTTTATTTAGAATACTCCGTAGGCAACTATTTCTATATATCCAATATATCTCTGTCTATTTCTTCAATCAGTCCTTAGGCCACTTAAGCCCCATATCTCTTTCTATCTCTGACCCATTTTAATCTCACAGAACGCCTGTCACGCTCAAGCACATCTATTCACTTGACCATTTAGCGATACGCAATAAGCAATGAGAACAAAAAACAAGTTATAAGAGCGATTTAAGCTGAAAGGCATAATTTTTAGTGCTCAAGAAATGCATTTATTACCAGATGAAACCGAGAAGTATTTACAATAATTACCGAAAATGTATAAGAATATTTAAAATATCAATATATTAAGGATTTTAATATATGTAGTTGTAGATATATTTACCAAATTCATGTTCCAAATAAACATTCATTTGACAAAAGCTTAAAATTTTGTTTTTGAATTTTGGCGGCAGCTATCGATACAAATAGCTGGAAAGTTACAGCTATTAATACTGACTACAAGTTTTTTATGATCAATATTTAGATAAATACAGCCTATTTTCTATTTAACAACTGTTTATCTAAAGCCTATTAAAACTGAATTTATAATTTGCGGACAGTGTTTAATTTTAAATAGTTAAATAATTCTGGCTTTAAAGACCCAACTGCTTTGCCATCACTGTCACCGCCCACACTCGATAGTTGCGACTCGTGACTGTGTCATGAATCCGTGAAAAGTATCACCTGCGGCCATCAGTCGCCCATCCCTAGGGAACGTGAACACGTCAGTTTTTAGTTTATAATATTTATAAGCGAAAAGTTCAGTCGCGATTCCAAACTAGCAGTGGCAGAGATGTCCATGTCAACAGGGACCACCAGTGCTCTCCATATCATTTAAAAAACTAAAAAAACAGCTGACCGAGTCAGAGTTAACAAAATAAAACAGCAGACGGTGCGGAAAGTTGACCAAAAACGGACGCAAAATCCATAATAGCCGCGTTATAGAGAAGGCCGCCAGTGGAAGAGAGGGCGGTGTGCAACCGTAGAGATTAGCAGCTGCCACGCCAAACAGATCTGACGTGCGTGTCGATTCGGAAACAACTCCAAATCACGCCCACACTGGTTTTGTGGGGCCATCCAAGTACACGTAGCCCATCATCATGGCCTTGCCATTGAGCGACCTTCTTATGGTCGGCGGCGGCGAGAAGAAACTAGCCGCCATGCCTGCTGCTTCTTCTCCTAGAGCTCTTCCTGGAAGGTATTTTCTAAAATTCCTTATCTTTGAAGGCTGCCTAACTACACGTCATTGTTTTTCGCACAGGCGCCGAGTCGGCGGCGAGTCCGGCGGATATTGAGAATCATCTGGAGCTGGGCAAGGAGTTCCTGGCCCGCGGACAGCTGTCGGATGCACTGACGCACTACCATGCTGCTGTTGGTAATTATGGACAAAAAGACTTGAAATACCCTTGCAGACTCATTATGTGTATGGCTGTTTTAAGTTCATTCTTGTAGCAATTTGTTTGCTGTTCATGATATTCCTCAAATAGCAACGAAAGCAAACAAGTTTTAATTTTTAGCCATATTAGCTTTGAATTCAACGATTTGTTGCATATTTAACCAACCATTAAATTACATTTACATTTACATTAACTTTATTTAAGGCTTTAATTTAATTTTATTTTATAACAAAATAGATTCCCAAACTTTGAGTTGGTTTGCCTTGAATTTGAACAGGAAATTAAAATTAAAATGTATATTAATATGTTGTTTCACCCTTACTTAACAAGAAACTGTCTATAATTTCCCAAAAATTTTTCTGCAAGGGTATACCCAAGCTTTCTTCACCCTTTTAATTGATTAAACACACTCATTTTTCCGCAGAGGGTGATGCCAACAACTACCTGACGCTTTTCAAGCGTGGCACCGTCTATTTGGCGCTGGGCAAGACGCGCTTTGCCGTCCAGGACTTTAGTAGGGTCCTTGAGTTGAAGCCCGATTTCACGGCCGCCCGTATTCAGCGGGGTGTAGTGCACATGAAGAGCGGCGAGTACGAGCAAGCGATCTTGGACTTTGAGCAAGTGCTTCTCGAGGAACCCAACAACGGGCTGGTGCTGGAGCACTACTCCCGCTTGGCACCCGCCCAAGAGCAATGGCAGCTAGTGCAGCAGTTGATTGGGCATAGGGACCACCAAAACGCCATTTCCATGATCACACAGCTGCTGGAGATCTCGCCATGGGCAGTGCCCTTCCGGCAGGCTCGTTCAGATGCTTACATTGCAGTCAACGATCCACTGTCCGCCATTTCAGACTTGCGACAGGTGAATCGACTCACCCAGGACAGCACTGAGGGTCATTACAACATCGCCCAACTGCTGTACACCATTGGACATGCCACGAATGCCTTGAAGGAGATCCGCGAGTGCCTGAAGTTTGATCCAGAGCACAAGCTCTGTTTCCCCTTCTACAAGAAGCTGCGAAAGGTGGAAAAGCAGTTGGTGAATGCAGAGCAGGCGCGCGAGGAGAAGCAGTTTGCCGAGTGCATATCCGCTGGAGAGGCGGTGCTTCGGCACGAACCGGAGGAGACGATGATCCGGTACGAGGGGCACAAGGTGCTCTGCAATTGCTACACAAACGACGAGCAGTTTGGCAAAGCTTTGCAGCAGTGCAAGGAGGCGCTGGATATTATGAAGGATGCCCAGATCTACTGTGATCGGGCTGAGGCGTTGCTGGGCACCGAGATGTACGACGATGCCATACACTCCTACCAGGCGGCACTCGACCTGGACGAGAGCAACAACCGTGCCAAAGAGGGCATTCAGCGGGCTAAGAAGCTGCAAAAGCAGTCGGAGCGCAGGGATTACTATAAGATATTAGGCGTTAAGCGCAACGCCAACAAACAGGAGATCGTGAAGGCGTACAGAAAGGCGGCGCAGAAGTGGCATCCAGACAACTTCCGGGACGAGGAGAAGAAAGTGGCCGAGAAGAAGTTTATCGACATTGCCGCCGCCAAGGAGGTTCTCACAGACCCCGAGAAGCGTCGCCAATTTGACAACGGCGAGGATCCTCTGGATCCCGAGGCTAATCAGCGCGGCGGCTTCCAAGGCGAGCATCCGTTCGGCCACTTCCAGCACGGGTCGCCGTTCCAGTTCAAGTTCCACTTCAATTAGTCAGCCAGCGCCTCCAGCAGCCATTTGCTTTGTGATGTCCTAGCCACGATCCCAGATATCCTTCGACGATTTTACACTGTTTGTTTTGTTCATTTAAATGGCGTGTAAATAGTAGCATAAAGCATAAAATCCCCCGGTCCGTTGTCAGAAACTACCACACACAAATCGCAACAAAACACACTGAGCACTTACATTTAATTAGTTTATTTAATAAAATACAATAATTATAATGTAGTACATTTTTCTAATTATGTATAAAAAGAAACAATATGCGAAATCAAGCAATTAAAGACTTGGAAATTTGAACTGAACAGTTGTGAACTTCGAACTTGCTTGGAATTTAAAATTGTTTTTAGGTGCAAAGTTTTGATGGAAATTCATTCGCTGCAGTCTGATTGTAAAACGAGTGTTGTAACCAAAACCCGATTCGGGGATCTGCTGTGTTATTAAGAAAAAATGCTGCTTAAGCGTTGGGTGTCATAACCACATACACCATAGTGGCCAGCATCACTGCCATTACCAGTGCAAAGTAGAACTTGAGATTATATTTCTGATCCAGCGATACAGCCAGCGCACGGAACTGCGACATGGGCGACACCTGATCCTGGTGTCTCAAGAGAGGTTTCCTGGCCAGAGGGGATGAGCGTGTAGTTGGGAGATGGCTTCTCCTGATTGGTGCTTCTTCTACTTCAGACTCGCTCTCCGTGTCCATGGGTTCGCCTGCGTTGTCTGGCTGGTCGTAGAATTGATTCAGTTGCGGATAAAGGGTGTTCACTGAGGTGGTCGGCTGAAGCAAGCGTCCACGGGCCAAGTTGTGTCCACCGGCTGTAACAGTCTGACGCTGGCGAGGAAGTACAGGAGCTGGTGCTGGCCCACCAAAAGGCCTGGCGGAACCGCTAAACGTGTTCCTTGGCGAAACTGGCGAGAGTGATGGGTTAAAGTTCGATGCCTCCTGGTAGCTGGTGGAGTTAAGGTTGGTTTGGGTTAGCAGAGGTCGTGAGAAACCCAAATCTGTGCGTCTGTACGTCGAGGGCTCGGTGCGAGAGTCATATGTGGGAAGTGAGTGAAGAGGAGCGGCTGGCACATGTGGCCTTTCGTAGGTGTGGCTGCGTGGTATGTCCTCCTGCTCGTAATGCGGCTGCTCTACTTCGCGGGTATATGATGTGGTCAGTACTCCGGATTTGGTCAGCGAAACAGAACGTCGAAGCTCGTCCCTGGGTGGAGTTTGCTTGCTTTGGTACCTTATCCCCGGTGAATCCACCATGTAGTAGTCATCATCCTCCGACTGGGAACCCACATCAGAGACCGTGGTTGTGGTCTGCACGGATCTCCCGGAGATCGAGGTGTTGTCCAGACCGTAGGCGATGGTGCGACGACCCTGCTCTGTGATCTGGCTGCCGCCGCTGCTAACGCGACCTGCACTCCGGCCAAGTGTACGACGCACTGGCTCCGACGTGGGCGTCGCCATTTGGCTGCCGTGAACGGTTTCACGTCTAGGCGTCGATTTCTTAGATTTGCTTTTGTTCAGCGGTGTACCTGAGATTGAAGCTTTGAGGCGGCGTATGATGACGCTTCGAGTGCTGTCCGTCACGGGAACGCCGGGCAGGCCTTGCTGCAGGCACTTGGCCAGCAGCTCCTTGTTCGGTAGAGTGTCCAGGTAAGCAAGGTCCGACATTACTTGCAGCTATGGTGAAACGCAAAACAAAAATAGCTATTTCGTCACTGATTGTTGTTTTTGGTAATAGAGAAGGGACGGCAGCGATAACCAGGGTAGGCATATGTCGATAGTCAACCGGTGTTGGGAAAGCCCGAATCGTCTTTAATCATCTATAAAATTTGTGATGTCCAGAGATTTAAAAAAATGTTTATTATAAGGACGTCAAAAATGACATTTGAGAGGTGTTTTTTTTAACAATAAAGAAGTGATCATACTGCGAAAATATGTGTCATTGGAGTACCGCTATTAATTAACCAACCAGTGTTGAAAGATTCCCATATTAGTGCGTCCGTGCCGGTGTTGCCAGACTTTTGCTGTGCCCCAACGACATGGTATATTTCCCCAGTCGACCAACGGGCACACAGTTAGTTTTATGAAAATCGAACGCGCAACAGGTGTTCAATCGCAAACAACACGCTCGAATAAAACGAATCGTCGCGCGGAAAGCGCTCGCCAAGCCAAAGAAAACTCAAGTCGCAGCGCGGAAAACAGGGGAGACAGAAAAAAAACAAAATAAACAGTGGACTTTAAGACGAGACCGAAAATCGTTACCACCTGTTCGCCAGCATTCCTGCGCTACGTTGTGCGCCTGCGTGTGTGTTTCATTTAGTTTCCATTTTGTTTACCTCTCTCGCGGGTGTTTTAAAGTTTTTCGTTTTAAATTCGAATTAACAAACAAGTGACTGGAAACAATCGACAATTTGCTAGTTGCAGTCGCAGCATATTTTCCTCTCATCCAAGCCAAGAAAAAAGCCAGGGAAAACAACAACAGCAGCAGCAGCAGCATAAACATAAACCAAAAAACCGGTTAAAGCGGACAGAGCGAGAAAGGCGCCCCAAAAGAGCAAGCGGAACACACATAAAACGTAAAAAATACCACGAAAAGGAGAAAAATAATAAACGAAATAAAAAGATTCACGGATTTTGGTTTTGTTTTGAAACGCAAACAGAAAATAAGTGTGTATGTTCTTTGTTTACCCGTGTTAACACCGAGTTTAACCTGTTAATGCCTTATCGGCCTATCAAATCGAAAGTGAACGAGTAATTTCGATATTGCTATTGCCGAAACTCTTCGCGTGGCCCCTTTCTTATCGCCAGACCACTTCAACTACCTGTTGCCGCAACGATCATTACCAGGTGAGCAATAAAATAAGACCCTATTTACCCACACAGGCCCAATTCTAAAACCCAAACTTTCCCAATACGAATGTTCTGTGTGTTTGCATTGCTTCAATGTTCCCATAACTTGACCTGAGAATTATTTATTTAGGATTTCCCAACCCAAATTGCATTAACAAACAGATAATTTTTTGTAATAGTTTCTTACAGAAAATGGCATATTTGAACGTGCAACATATCATAATTTTCTGCAAACAAAAACCAAAAATAGGAAGATCAATTTAAAATAAGAGATTCCTTAAAAAACATAAAACAAATAGTAGAACTGAATTAGGTGACAAATTTGGAGACCTTGAAGGGCCAATCTATACCAGTACCCACTTAATAATAACTATAGATTCTTGTTACAAAAATATAAGGATGTGGTTAATACTAAAAAAAAACTTATCTTTGGCTAATCTAACCAATCTTAATAGCTAATTGTTTTTTTGTGACACAAGATAATCGCGTTGGTCAAATTTAGCCGTATCATTCAAAAGACCTATAAAGTCGGTCATCGTCATCGTCTATGTTTGGAACATTTTGATACGTAAAGCGCGTGAGAGGCCGTATCGATAAGCCATGTGATTGTTAACAACAGATTAGCCCAATACCTTGACATTAGCCAACCCGAATTGGGGAATTCGTCTACCTTTAGTTCATTGACACAACCTTTGGCTGTTGTTTTGAACTCGCTCAACTTTCACTGAAAACGCGGCTGGCCAAAATCGGCATAAATCAACACGAAAACAACAAATACACACACGCGACAGGAAAATGTTGTAAATGCCAAATTTGAAATGCAAGCGCAACTTAATAAAATCAAATTTGTTGCCTGCTTTTGTTTTCTTGTTTTATTTTATTTATGTAATCCATGGTTAATTTCCAAGCATCATTAAGCCGCGGAGAAAAAGTCTCTTGGATACAAATTGAAGCACACGAGCAGATGATTATGAGATAATCAGTAAATTGCACAAGACCAAATGAAGTCATGAGAGTTGAGTGGATTGTAGCCGTCGAGTGGGATGGCTGCGAATTGAGCCAAGTCGGGAGTTGAGCGGGCTCCAATTTGACACTAAATTGAATGAGATAACAGATTTGAAAATGATTTATCTATTAAATTAAATTGCATGGCGTGTGCAAAAATTGAAATACTGAAATTGTTTATATCCATTAAATTTCTGGGAAACATTACCAGCAGAAATTTCCCAATACCAATTGCAATCCCAAACCCATATGACTCATAGCCAAATGCATTTATTCATTCGTATCTTGCATCTTCTTATCGCTTACACATGGAAAAAACAAAATTCCTCAAACATGAAGAAAACAAAATGCCAAATATTCCCACCAAAAAAATATATGCAGAAAATAAAAAACCAAAACAAGAGACAACAAGTTTTTATGAACAACAAAACTATGCGCATAAAAAAGTTATATAAAAAACACGTTCAGACTTCAAACCGCTCGGTGTGAGCGGGATGGTGATATCAAGTGGGTTAGCGGCTTGCATGTGTGCGTTTTTGTATCTGTGTGAGCCACGCTTCAATTGCAAATGCGCCCAGTAAGCGAACAAAGTATGAAAAAACGTTAAAAAAGCATTGACGCAGATACGCGCGCTGTGTTTGCCGTTGTTGTAATTGTAAATTCTACAGGTTTCTTGGCTGATGTTTGTTTGTGTGTGTTTTAGCCGTTGTTGCCTTAATGGCAGAAAAGCAAAAGCAACAACAACAAGATAGCTCTGCAATTTTACGCCAAAGCTAAAAAGGCGAGCGATCGAGCAGAAATCGAAGCGATCAACACACACAGTAAGAAAACTTTGACACGATATCATGATCATTTCAATGGAACATAAAAATTTATATATTTCTATCATTTGTATTTGTACCATTGATTATTGTTTATATTTAAACAAAATTTAAATATATTTATTTATATATTTGCACGAAAAAATTATAATATTCGACATTGTTGTTTTTAAGACTGTGCTTTCAGAGCCCAGTTTTTCTACGCTCTATCTTATTATGCTACTCTGTGACGGAATTTTAAATTCATTTGTGTCTATTAACACACATTAACATACACATATATAAAAACATCAACAACCCGGCACTTTCCCTCACATAAAAAATATTCTACATCTTCTCGAACAAAAGTTTTCGATTTGATATCAAACTGATTTTGTTTCTGTGCAAAATTGAAGAAAAAGGATAAAAAAAGGGGGTGGTGGTGGAAAACTGGGAGACGCAGTGGGGTGACGAGGAGCGGCTACTCCATTCGTAGGCAAACCGGGCCAGTTGCCGATCACTGTGGGCCGAAAGCCTCAGCAACGTCATTATAATACCCCTGCTGATATCCGTGCATATAAGGTATTTCAAGCCAAAACACAAGTCGAAGTGCTCACCTTGAAAGATTATGGATTTGTGTTCATACAAATCACCAAACATAAGAAAACGATGTAAATTTACAAGCCATTAAGCTCACCGTAATATAAATTAAAAATGTAGTTTTTATTTAATTGTTATATATGTAGTTAAATCTACGTCGTTTACCGAGTTTTTTTGGTTTAACAAATTAAAAATGCCCGTGGCACAAAAAAAAGGTATTTGTCTTGTTGAAAGAAAAGCAAAAGTGAATTTTATTTTTATTTTTTTCGGAAAAGTTTTTCAAACAGACTTTTTACGTTAAAAGAATTTATTACCTTTTTTGGTATTTAAATAAAAAATTAAGCAATTAACAGAGTCAAAACATCAAATCGTTTTACGGCGTTTTAAATTTATAAACTCCAAAACTCCACTGTGCATTGGTTGTGCCCGTGTTTATGCCCCAATAAAAACAACAACAAGCTCCAAACAGCAGCGGCGAACGTTGCAATAAGCCGAGTGCACCCCTCAAGTCGCCCCAAAGTAGCCCCAAGTCGTCTTAACTTGGCCAACAGCTTGGCCAACTTGGCGTTCGCTCCAGCTTGTTTCGTATCGGTTCGGATCGGTTTTTGTTTTGCTTGTGTTTTGCACTCGTATTCGTAATTGTTTCATGAAACTGGCCAACTCCAGTGAGGGTGGTGGACCCGAGGGGTATTGTCAATGGGAGGGGAGGGTGTACGAAAAAAAAAAAACAGGTGCGCAGTGCGCAAACGCGCGCGCATTTTTGGTTTGCTTACTGGTTTTTTCGGTGCCTTCGATTTGGGGCCAACTGTTTTTCGATTTTAATTATGGTTTATGTGTCGCTTACGAACGGCGATCGCACAAAAAGCTAAACCGTCGATCGTTGATCGGCATATATTTATCCAATAAGCGATATACGAGTGTATATACAATACACCCCATGCCCATACCCGTACCCATAACCCAAGGTTGCCAGCCAATGTCCGTTGCCAAGAGTGACACGAGTGGAGGGGACATGTCGAGCCATTGAGGTTACCGCTTGCTAATTGTGAATTGCCTTCTGGGCGGATCGCCATGGAATTGGCTTTGGGCGAGAGAGCCATTGGCCAAAGTTATTGGAGTGGAAAGCCCCGTTCCGAAGGTGAAGTCTCTGGCTGGCTTTCCCCTCTTAAAAAATCAAGCTAGAAATTCCTGCCTGGCTAGGTGCTTTTTATCAGATAAGAGGGTTCGCCTTCGTCCATAAATCGGGCTGGAAATTCCTACTAAGATAAGTTATTTTATTGGCAATTCCTAAGTACCCGACCAGATGGGAGTTTTTCTTCAAAAATTATGTTTAGGCAAACTTTCTAGTTAGGCGCTTTAATTGTATTAAGGCTTACTGCATATTTGTAAGTCTTATCTTTGGGTTTTGAAATGTATTGGATATTCATATTTCTATGAGAAGTAGATTGATTGAAAACAAGCCTCTGTTATCAGTTAAGACTTTTTATGTTCCATATCAGGATATACATTTTTACTTCGCTTGGTATTTAATGCTGTATTTCGAAATGTTGATAAGAACAGTAATCAGTTTTAAGCGGAAGGAAATGTTTGTTTTTACCAAAACATTCAGATATATTGCACTTCCTTTCAGTACATTATCTTTTATCAGCTGAGGGTCTTTCGGTTTGGATTACTCATCCTAATTGATTAAAGTAGCAGGTGAATCATGAACAAAACACTGTAATAAAATAATTGTAATACCCTTCCTGCTTATCTGATGCGTGGCACTTTAAAACGTACGAGCAGTCTGAAAGGTAAACAATACAATATCTCGGCACTATCTGGTGACCCATTTTGAGTCATCAGATAGGGACGACAATTGTATCCAGCTGATTCGCGGGCTAAAGTCAAGGCATCGCGGTGCATAAGTCACACGGCGTCTTAATAAATATTAGATTGCCGCAATCGCGCAGATACACATGTACCTGAGTCTGCGACGAGGCAAAAAACCAAAGCAACGTTGATTGTATCTCGAGTTACGAGCGCACGCGTGTTTCTTGCGCCTTTGTTTTGCTTACAGTCGATTGCAAATGCAATTTGTATCTGGCGGATACATTCCACATGCGCTTTGCTTTGCATAAAAAGGCCCGCTCAAATGGCCAAGTAGTTGCTTTTGCAGCTTAACTGTAACTGGCAGCGATGACATTTTGTATCTGCTTGATACGCAGATAGCTCGCGGATAACTCAAGCGTAAATGCAATGCACGCACACACTAAACAAACCCTCTGGCCTTATTAATATTTATCAATTTGTTATTTAACTGGCTTCGATCTCTTTGTCCGCTGGCTGAGACAACTTTTTAGCTCTCAATTTGCATAAAGCCCGATAAAAGATACGTTTTTTTTTATATGCCAACTCGTTTGGGATTGCTGATTGCTTGTTTTTTTGTCGGGATTTTTTGTTGTTCAATTGCCAATTTGACCTTATTAAGTATGATTTGAAAATACCTTGCGTGCGACTTAATTAATTGATTTGTTTTAAGCTTAAATTCCGCCGGCTGACATCGCCGCTTTAACCCATAAATATTAATTGTTTTTTCTAGGCCCCCCCCCTTATTGATTGTATTTTTTTAGAACCGTGCCAAAGCGTTTAAGGCAATTAAGTTGTGACAAATCTAACTGACATTTATAGAACCCTAGTCTGGGGGCTAGAATTAACTAGAGAACACACGAGACAGCTGAGTTTCTATCCGAAACAGAACCTGGCAGCTGTGCTAAAAACCGCGTTGCCTTAGGGCAAGATAAATGGCAAATGTGTTGAAAATATGTTGCATTTTGGAGCGTACGGTAATGCCGATAGTTTGGCCACGATAGGGGGCTCGATTTGGGTTTTCAATTCAATAACCAAATAGCACGCGCTGGCCTATGTGAAATTATTTACCAAAGGTCGGGCTAAAACCAATCCCATTTTTGAAGTGAATATTGAATGACTGAACAAATATCCCTTGGCAACTAATCAAAAACAACTTTTCGTCTGGCGGAGTATTATCTAGGCGGATGTGCGTGCCTAGGATTAAATGATAAGCCAAAAACTCCGATAAGTTGGCCGAAAAAAGTTATTTAGTTGGCATTATCGCTAATGTCTCTAAATTTGGCAAATACCAGGATTGTTCTTCCTAGAACGTCTTTCTCTGAAATGTTAAATGTTAAATAAGGTTTATTATTCATGTCACTTATAAACTAAACAAACAGACAAGTAAAATGGTAGTTCAAATCGTTTCTTTTGATATTGTTTTATAAGACAAATTATTCAAAAGCAGGTGCTGATAAGATGCGATGAATAAGATGCAGCCAAACAAACTCTTTCATATAAGAGTTAGATAACACTTTTTAATAATTTTGTTTTTCAATTCTCTACTTCCGTTTCTGTGCTTTTGTGGCCAGATTTTGTATCTATTTTGGAGTCCAAGTTTTCACTGCAGAGAGGAAGCAGTTGCTTGCTTTATTACGCACAATTATTCTCTGCATACCCACCATTATGGGGAAAATGATGGAAAAGAAAAGCCATTCCCAGCAATTTGTCATTGTTTGATTTTCTCTGCACTCGCTATAATTTTTTTTTTTTGGTATTTTGGTTTTGGGGTTGCTGCCAGCGCATTTTACTAAGTCTTCAAGTTCGGAACTGGAGCTGGCTCCCAAACAATTTGAGCATTTGATTGCTTTATTTCACTTTACAACGCAAATTGGTGGCTTTGTGTAGTAAGGCTTGTGATACTTCCTGCCTGCCACGGCTAATTATGAACAATCAGAGATCGCAGAAGACAAGACGGGGACTATGGGATGTTGCTGCTGTGCTGCTGCTGCTGCAGCCAGTGTGTTGCACTTAGTTGCATGATTACATTTAATGGGCAACGCCAAAACATAATCATTTCGATTAAATAATCAGCTACTGAAGCAAACCAGAGTCAGCGGCCACTCTTCGCACATTTGCGCCGAACAACAGTCCCAGCGGTGAGTTGAATGCCACCACACAGGAAAAATAGGATCTACTTGGATCTAATACTATAAATATTATGAAATTATTAATATTATTCCATTTTTCTATGAATATCAAATGAATAACTATAGTAATCCAAATGTTTAAAGCGCTCTGGTTATAAAATAAGCCATAGCCCTAGCCATCTCCCTAAGTATTTATGAATTCTACATTTATATTTCCCCCAATTGGTTAGATTTTTTTTATAAATCTAAACTTCTTTAATGATATTAACTTCCTGAAATGAGAAATCCGTAATTTTTCTCTGTGCAGTGCAAGGAGCTTGCCTTGTTTGTAATTATGAAAGTTTTTCTCTTTCCACGTTTTCCTCTCCCGAACCGTTGAACGTTATGAACTCATTTGTGGAAAAGTCAGGTCCAAGCTCTGACTCAGACTCGGACCCATTTCATTCATAGCCACAAGCTATGGTCGCAGCTACAGCTATCGGAAGTGTTGCTGGTGC
Source organism: Drosophila kurseongensis (assembly GCA_018153305.1). Taxonomy (NCBI): domain Eukaryota; kingdom Metazoa; phylum Arthropoda; class Insecta; order Diptera; family Drosophilidae; genus Drosophila; species Drosophila kurseongensis. The sequence goes on from JAECXX010000051.1 coordinate 795,996, forward strand.
TGCACAAGTTGTTGCCGCGGTGAAATGTTGTTGACCACAAAAGTGGCTTGAACCTGAAAACGCCTTGCAATGTGATACAAAAATGTTATTGCCTGGCTGTGCAGCAGCAACATCTGCATCACAGCAGCAACATAAACAACGGCAAGAGCAATCTGAGACTAGTTTTACACCAATTTCCGCCGCTGCAAAGGTTAAAGACATTGCTTTATAAAGGGAATTTTTTCTATAACTTTAATCGAGCTTTAATGTGGCAATTGCCGTTTGATGTTGCTCTAATTGAAAAAGGAAAAGCGAACTGAAGTATGGCTAAGATCAAGTGGAAAATTATGGATGGCGATTGCGTTGAGTGAGGTGTTTGAGATTTCTGTGAAATGCCTGAAATATTTGTAGCCCAAATATAAATCTCAGCCCGTTTAAGCCGTTTTTTTTCTAAACTGGCAGCGAATAAACATACAAAGCGAACAACATTTCAGTTGTTTGTGCGAGGTTTTGTTTGGTTTAGATTTTACTATTATTTTTTTTATTATTTGTTCGGAGGAATGTTTTTTTTTATCGGTCTTTGCGGGTGTTCTGTTTATTTTTTACTGCCTGTTTTTTGTGGGTTAGCAAGTCGAAACCTTGAATACGTCTGTCAATCTTTTTTTCTGCACATATTTAAAATTAATTTATGCCCCGTAATATGTTAGGTTTCGGCTAATGGTAGAGAATTTTCATTGCCAGCTTAAATAAATCAGTTGCCCAATAAATTCCATGCCATCTTTTTGTCTATCTGTTGGCAAAACAATTTGTAATACTTTTGGGTAAACAATAAAGGAAAAACATTTTCGATTGCGTTAGTTCCAGTTTTTAGTCCATTAGCGGTTAGTTGGGCAACTACTAAAATTATGAGAAAGTTAACATTTTAACAAGCCGTTCGGTTTAACTCTTGAATATGCATTTATCAATTAGCTCAAGGTCCCGGTTGATTTTCGGTGATTTTTTCTCGGTAAACGTTTTTGAATCTCGCCAAACATAATTTGATTTGGCAGCTAACCTGTTTTTATTTCCCCGCTTACCTTTTATTCATCTCCCTGGGTGCGACGTTTTGATTGATTTAAGACGTTCGGAAAACGAAGAAGCCGCAAAATGTTTTTTAGCCATGATTGCGCTGATTACGTGACTCTGTCAATTGATTTGTGCGCAAAAAGAAAAACAAAACTCAGGCTCAAAACTCTTGGCCCATATGAATGAATCGCGGCCCAAAGTTTTGGTTAGTTCGTGCGGCGGCTAAATAACAAAAAACTCATCGTGTCTAATTTTTCATGAAGGTTTTTCAATTGTTGTTGTCCGTTGCCGTTTGAGCCGGCCAAAGGCCTCAATTTATTGTTATGTGCATTGAATTTAAATTTTCTTTTTTTCTAGTAGCCATTTTGATTTGCTTTTGTTTAACCATTTATTTTATTAGCTGAAAAATACAACAAAATAATGGCAGCCATGTGGAGACGCCTTGTTACCATTTTGGTTTAATTACATTGAAATTAAACAATAAATATTTTTCAAAACTTTTTGGTCCTCAAACAATTTTTTCTTAAAAAAAAGAACCTGTCCAGACCGTCTACGCTGAAACCTTTCTATTATTGGCTAATCTAAGCCCATCCAGAAACGACGTATTTGGTTTTAAAATAGCGAACCGGAACTTTTACGCAAATTAAGCGAAAATGAGCAAAAAATACATATACCATATACAAATATATTCAATGATTAGTCAATATAAAAAAGTAATAATAAATAATGTCCGAATATATTAGAATGTATTACAACACGTCGAAAGACAGAGATGGCGAATCTCTTTTGGAATTGCGCAATAACTAAAACAATTCAAGTGGCGGACTTGACGGGCATTAGCTGAAATTGCTTAAACAATTACTGGAAATGTATTTAAAGACTTGAAAGTGTAATTACCGAACAAACTATGAAATTGCCCCTATCTAAAGCCTGATAAAGTAACTGCCCCGTGTGCTGAATTAGCTAAGAACGGAGTTGTTTACTTAAGAGGATAAGAAATGTGTGCAAATAAAAGATAATAATAAACAGTGCAAAAGGTATATTAAATTAAATAAATAAAGATATGACCAATCCGGTTACTGCTTTGTTGAGTTGTTTTTTGTGTTACCAGAACGCAGTTATTTGTACTTAAATATGTTGACTTGGCCCAAATAAGCTCTGTAATTTTAATTAGTATCACGTTTTTAATTTAACAATATTTATTCAATTATTTATATAAACTCATTTTTATAATAATGACTCTCTAGTTTACTTATTTAGCAATACCTTTCTAATATATTTCATGGGAACTTTAAGATGACTTGTGCACTTCTACTATACTCTAATAATCCTTTTGGTTCTTTGATATTGTGTCCCTTTATCCCCACCTTTCCCTATCGTTTTATTATCTCCATCCCCTTTGACTACGCTCCTGAAGCTCGTGAGCTATATCTGATCACGCACTAAACATATGATTGCTGATAAAAATATTCACCGCCGTGGAAGAGGAAAAGTTATCGCTCTGAACGTGTCGTGTCCTAGCATTTAATTGGATTTCTGTTATATCCATTGTCAGTTGTCCAAAGCAATTAGAGCTTTAGCGATAGTTTAATGATCGTTTATTTTTAGCAACATTTTCGCATAAAGCCGACAATTTGACGGTTCGTGCGAAGCTCAATCACGCCTTAAATGATGTGTCTTCTTTATTTTTGGCCTCTCAAGTGGACCATAAAACCGAAATCTTGAGAGTTATAAAAGAATTTAAGCGACCGGTCCAAGGGGCAGGCATTCGTTGAAGCGTATACTGTGGAGAGCTGGCTAAAAACAATTGATTTCAATTTTAATTAACACCCGCACAGTAGCCACGCCCCCCGGCTTGCCCCAGCCGAATACGGTTTTAATTGGCACTTGCTCTTTGGTGGTCGAGGTTCGCTGAATCTTAACCCCTTAAGACGACGAAGTCAGCCAACGGCACAAATTAATGAATGAAATTACAATGGGGGATGGTTCCAAATAGGGGGGCATTGTTTGGGCCAGGGGGTTGGCATGGTAATTATATTGATGTGGGTGGGGGTAAGGCATCGCTAACCCCTCGTTTTCCCATCAAAGTATATTGTTTTTGAAATGTAACAATTTTGTTATCTTGAAAATGTTGTTCATAAAAAACCGATTGCATCCCTTACATTTTATTTATCTTTTTGACAAATAATTGAATTTCATTATATTGGGTATTAAAAAAATAAAAAAAAAAATTTTTTGTTCATATTTCCCATTAAAAGTATTTTCCATTTGTGACTTCCTTTCCGTTTATTGGTATATATTATGGATTTCTGTTTCCAAGAACTTTTTTGACTCATATCTATTTATTTATTCTCCAACATTTTATTTCATATCTTTCTGAAGAATTTCATCCATTCCATAGATTTCGGGTTTGTCGTTGCGCCTACTTACAAAGTTCCAGCGATTCACAAGTTATTCATTCATTCATAGAACGCCTCCACAGTTTCTCCCCATCTTGTTTTTCGACTTCCACAACCGCCAACCCACTCTATATTATTCATTCGTTTTTTTTTCATTACATCTGTAGATTCCGTCGTTTTTTTGTCTTTGTATCTTGTTGTGTATTTCGGTTTTTTTTTGCGTCTCTCGTCATCGCCGTCACTTAAACTTGACCTTTATTTCCATTTATTGCTTATTACTGCATATTGCCTTAGTATTCCCATTGTGTTGTTAGTTGTTGTCTTGTTGATCCAGTTGTTTCTGGTTGTTGTCGCCAAAGTTCTCTCAATGGGCGCCACCCACTTGCACTTTGCATGCATTTTTCTTTAATGGTTACAGTGTGTTTTTAGATCAGTGGCGTTGGGTTTAGGGATGGGTATTAACCATTAACTTTGTCTAGTCTTACAATATTACAACACTACCATTAAGAGTAGCTTAATAAAAACTCCCAAAATATTTATGTTTAAAATAATTATTATATTTGTTAAATATAAATAAGTACTGTCTGTTTATTTCTCAAAACAATTGTATCTCATCCAGCTTTCTTTGTTCTTTATTTAGCTTATATTTATTTTCTTTTATCAAAACATATTTCTGTTTTGTTATTATTTATAATTTTTGCGTATCAAAACAAAACCATATTGCTTAGTTCGCTTGCACTTGAATTCCTTAATCAAAACACGCCACTACACCTCTGAGTGTTTGACTGATAAAACCCACATGGATCTGTATATGGAATACAGTTGGCTACCATCTATATCTATCTGTATTTGTATCTACATATCTGCCTCTGCAATGTGTTCTGTTTTGTTCTGGCAATTTCCTCGTAATTGTTGCTCAAACACAGGCCAACTGAAATGCAGATAAAAGTCTGCTATTACTAAATATTAGCATAGAGGAAAATAAACTTTCTTCTGTGCGGGATGTCTGTTTCTGTGTTGTTTTTCAGTTATTACTCATTAAATATGCAGTGGCATATGAAATTGCGCATAAATCACAGACTTCGGGCTTATTCTCTCTCTCTGATATATGATCACTATGATGATGTATGAGTTGGCTATTAGTTTTAGTTCTTTAATGATTCATCTGGGAGGGTTTGTGTGTTGGAAAATTGATTGTCTTGATGCTAATAAAAAATGGAATCGATGAAGTCCGACTCTTTGTTGGAAAAGAAGATGAACGAACAACAGAAGAAGTGTTTTAGAACATAAACAATGGAAACATTCCATAAAAATTCCTAAGTCCAGCTTAAACTTAACGATTCTTTTTCCACTCGTCTGTTTGTTTCCTAACTAAGCGTTAAAACATTATAAATACCAGTTGTTTCTGTTGCCTAGACGGCGGAGGAGTTCTATAATCTTGAAAACCTGTTTTGGGTTACCAAAATTAACACGATGGTCGGAGGGATTTGGATTTGGAAACAAAAAACTTGCATTCTTTGATCGGATGAAAAACGAAAACTGAAAAGCCAAGAGATGCATGTGTATAACACTGGTTTTCCCTCGCGGTCTTTCGCACCTTTGATGTTGGTTTTTAATGCTCTGGAAAAAAGGGGGGTTGTCCATCCAATAATGTCTATGAGAATTTGATTTTTATAATCGAATTCATGGAATTTTTTCCCAACTTTAGGCGCGGCCTGGCCCGGCGAATGATCAATCAAGTGCAGCATCAGTGGAGGCAGATGAATACCTAATGAGTACGGGTACGACTGACGAACACACCCATCCCTGAATACATATACCCACAGTCGTAGACCCAAACTGGTTTAATTGATTCAAATGAAGACGACGACGACGATTGCCACGGTGATGTTGAATGACGTTTGTCCGGCTTAGGCTTTGCCTTCGCCTTTGGCTTTTGTTGCCTTTTATACCGATTTCAGTAATATGTAAATCGAACTCCCCCCGGTAGCAGTCCCCTCACAAAACGTCAAAATAGAAAACTTGCAAATCACATGCAACAATTGATGTCGATTGTTTGCCGCTGGCGTGTCATGCAACGTTTTGTGCTCACCCCTTTGTGGCTGCGCACTCGTGTTGTGTGTTTGTGTTTATAATTGTCTCAGATGCAACCGCCCCACCCCCTCAAGTCCCCCTTTTATGTTTGCTGATCACTTGTCAGTCAGGGGCGTTCGCTGCCCCCTCACATTGAACTCAACAATCACCTCTAGTTGCACTCGCACAAAGGGTATACAGGTGTTCCAGCTAAAGGTAGATGAGTCTGTAACATGAATGTGATCTTAAGTATCATCAAATATTACTATTTTTTAATTTAGAATGCCAAAGTTGCAGAGTACATGAAAATCAGTAAAATAATTATAATTATCTGATAAACTGAGAAAATATTAAAAAAACATATATTTTTAAATTAACCTATCTACAATTGGCAAATAAATAATTAAATTAATAGTTTAAATAGTAAGCAATTTGAAAAACCTTGAAAACCTTTTGATCCGCGATGATTAAGCTGTGATTGCCTTAGAGTAAAATAACAATATCAAAGCTCATTAAAATATAGATTATATATAGAAATTATATACTTTGAGTGATCGTTCACAATCATAGTTAAATCAAGTTTATATAGTCATTAAGATGAGGTCGACTGGGCTCAATTAAAATGGATGCTTTGCAAACGATACGATTAGATATTAAGTCAGTTTATATAAATTAAGTTTGTTAAATATTTAGGAACTTAATCATAAAGAAATGACATCCCATTACTCACAGTTTTTATGTGTAATGTAAGAGCATAACAAAATCTTTAATATATCACCAAACCCTCATTATTGCTCTCATTTTGTAGTTTAATTTTGCGGTCAAAGTTGACTGGCAGTTTCCATGTGAATGTCAATTGCGGCTGAGACCCGTCTGCCCTTCTGACTTTTGTGTTGCTGTCCATCCAATTACTAAAATTAGCCCGGATCGCTAATTGTTGAAAGATGTAATTAAAGCTACTCAGACTAAGACGGAGACAGATGTAAAGATAAAAGTAGTGAAGAATCGATGGAGGGTTTCTTGTCACACACAACTAGAAAAGACTGTCAACGATCTTTTGTCCAAAATCTGAGGCAGGTAGCGAGATTTTTCTGTTGTTTAAAAAGGCATTAAGATATTACTGAACCACCCCCATAATTCGACGGACGGAAGTCGGTGCGGTCATAAATACCTAATCTTTATGGGCAGTGGAAATCAAAGAACTTGACTTGTTTATGCCTCCTGGATCCCCTCGTCCACTGTCCGTGTCTTTATCCCACCACTAATTACTTGTCTCGGTCTACTGGGGCATAACAAGCCAGACATTCCTTAACTCAAGATCAGGATAAGATGTTTTGAGAGTTCGGCGTGTAAATGCCTCGAAGTCCTGTCCAAAGGCATTCAAATGCAAAAGGTAGAGCAGCGTAGCCACTAAATAAAATCATTAAAAATAATGAACGCACTTCCGTTGCAATTGTCGGGGTCTTAGAACTTTATACAACATTAAAATGAAGCAGCCAAGGGGAGAAACTGACTTTGTGGCATACACGTAAAAAAATATATCTAACGTTTAGATCGTAAATCCAGTGATTCAGAAATAGACTGGTTGATTAATACATTTAATACATCTTATCTTATAGAACAAGCTTTTTGTATAATGGAATATTTGTAAATTATGTGAGACATTCAATTTTACTACCACTTTATCTTGCTTATCAGTACATACTTTAAATTCTTTCATATTGCAACTTCACCTATTGAAATGATTATTTTTTAGTGTGTAGGTAGGGGAATATACTCGTAGAATGCCGCACAAATTAAAAGGTTGAAATGTTCCCTCCCCGAAACCCAGAACCCCAACTCGTTGTCGAACTCGTTGTTGGTTGTTCGGTGGTTTGGTTGTTTGGTTGTTCGACTGTCGTGAGTGGCTTGGCAATTGCAATTACATATGTAAGATTGTTCTCAGATGCCGCTGAGGCCCAAAAGGAAAACGATGTGGGGGCATGGCGAAACGGAAATAAAACTCACTCCGCCCTGGCCGTAAAAACAAAGGCAATGCTGGTTACTTGATTGTGGGGGCTGGACGACACATATAAATTATCAACGACGCAGACCAGACCTAAACTCAAATCCCAACCCATTGCCGGTGGAACTGGGCGGCCTGGGTCTCTGGTTATGCATAGAATCAGAATCATGAAGGTTGCTGCCTCAAAATGGGTACCGATACAGGTACAGCCTACGCCAAATGGAGCTCATCGTTTATGCAATTGGTTTACGGGGCAGATCTTTAAACTTTGTTGCAATCGATGTGGAAGAGTCGAGTCGTGATGAAAGTGCGAAACTGGAACACCTAGTGGGGCTGAAAGAAACTTTGAAGATAGGCCCATTAACTCTTGTGTTAAAAGTTTGGTGTAAACCAAGATTATTGATTACTTGAAATATTCATTTAAAATAAAGACTTCAACTGGAGATCTTACGAAGATTTCGAAGGCAATCCAGTTCCGATTATCTCTGTCTAATTTTTAATAAATACAAAAACTAGAATACAACTGTTAAACTTTTATTGGACAGGATTTCGCCGGTTTTTGGAAAAAAGCCCCAAAAAACCAAAATAACTTGAAAATAAATGAAACTATTTATTTAAATTTTACCTACAAGGAAAATCAAGTGTGACGATTTGTGAAGGTCAATTGGGGATCATTACTCAAAAGTCGATTTCCGTCTGGGAAGTTATTTGTTTACAATATTAATAAATTGTAAATGTATGAAAATTAAAGGTCGAACTTAAATCAACATTTACATAGCTTTTCTATGGTCATAAATGACTGGACAAACACCATCAGTCAGCCAACATTCTTGACCATTAAATGATTGATGGAGGTATCGACAAAATTCTAGGTGAACTATTATGTTAATTGATTGTAAAATTTAAATTTAATGCCCGAATCAACCTTTAAACCTGTTGAGCCGCCGTAATTCCAAAGTCACATTACCCCAGCGTGCATTTTCCAGACTAACAGTCAAGTCGCCACGGGGAATAACATGTCTGGGGTTGTCGAGTGTCCAAATTGATTTACCATTCCGGGTGCCATCATTATATCTGACCCAATTGCTCGGGAAGAAGTGTGACACATTTCTGGTGGCAAAGATCAATTTGGTTTGGCCAATGGAAATGGACCACAACGTTGCCGGTTCCGTCGCATTGGTTTCGCCGCTGAAAGTTAACTGGGAATCTGAATCGGCATCGGAATTGAAATTGAAATAGGAATGGGTCTTTGGAGTGTGGCGCGGTTTAGTTGTTTGTCTGTTTGTTTACACAACTGTTGAAACAGTGGCAAAGTGCGGAATCATGTTGCGGCATTGTTTGGCCGAGCATTTCTACTTTGTTTTTCTATTTTCCTTTTTTTTTTTTTTTTTTTTTTTGCTTTATTAGCCGTACTCTCTTCTGGGTTATTTACCCAATGACGACAGTTGTCGACATCTTCGAATGGCGCTTGGCCAAAAGACAAAACAAGGTCAGGCCCAGAACTTTCCAAAAAAAAAAAAATGAAGAAAAATTACCAGAGAAGATACGCTAAATCGGCGGGAGAACAAACAATTAGTCAGGGAGGGGCCCTCGCAATTTGTATCTGTAACCGGGAGATATGCGCGCTTTTTCACACTACTCTTCTGGGTTAACGTCAGCGTTAACCCGTTTGCCAGGCCAATTACCCCGCCCCATAACCCAACATGAATATCGCTTAAAACAGAATAAAAGTGCCTCGACAATTGCTTGATTCATGACTAAAACAGCTGGAGAAAGAGGAAACCGAAACAACCTACATAAAGTATCTCTGTCTCTGACTCTGCCTCTGCCTCTGCCTCTGTATCTCGTATCTTGAATATGTTTCTGTGCTCGTATCTCGAGCTGAAGCTGAGGCTGAAGCTCTGTGACGCATCTGCGATCCCAGTGGAGAACTGCAGCTTGAAGTTGCCTCTTGGCACTTGATTGCTCTTGATTGGCCTTTGTGTTGCTCTTTCTCCCATTGTGCAAGTTTTGATTTCGCCTCGCGTTTTGATTTGATTTCGATTTGTGTCTGGGCGAGTGTTTATTTTCATTTTCAATAAATCGCTCTATAATTGCACTCCGGGGGGATTACCCAACCCCCTCGATGTGAAAGCTGCCGTCAAATTATCTCATTTCACGAGCCGTGTGAAAACAATTTTGATCTTAGCATTTCCAAATTGATATATCTTTTGAAGTTTCGACAAATATTTAAATATTTTCTTTTGTTTATCTCTTGCAGGCCATTCCGCACAACACACCTTAAAAGCTCTTCAAGATTTGTGGATGTTTTCAGGTAACTATAAAATGTGTGTATAAAAATCGGAACAGGAAAAAAGGAAGAGGGGGGAGGGGCCTTAAAAACAAGTGTGGATCACCCATGACTTGGTCTAGCCCACGTCCCACTCGACTGCAGTTAAGTGGTTCGAACACACTATTCATAACTCGTGTGCCATTAACGCTGGAGGCACGCAAACTTTCGCACGGCTCACTGCTCGCATTGAGAACTTTAAATATGGGTCAATTACTCATAGAGTGTTCGGGGAGGAAAAACAAATTTCTTACATAACTGTTGACGTAGTACAATCTAGTGGTCGTAAAGTATCCCAGAATTGCGTTATGGGGTATACTCGATTACTACTTTAGTTGTAAAAAGAGTTTTTCACTTATTCACTTCTGAAGACCAGCAATTTATAAGGCTCAATTTCTCTAACGGAGATGATGTGTCAATTGACATTGACACTTTTTAAATAGCAGAGAGTTTTTTAAAAAACAGTCTCAGAAATTTGTTTTAGATAGTCGGTATTAGAATGTATTTGCTGGAGATAAGATCTTTAATTGGTATATTTTTCCAAGTTCATTTCTCTTTGATACTTACTCTTTTACTACTGGGTATCCTTAAACACTGTTATGCCCATCTGACAGTCTATTATCACTGGTTATCCTATATCCACCTATTTTTTTTAACAACTTCCTTCTGTCGTTTACTACTAAGTAACCTTAGGTCCGAAGTAAACCCAACCTGCTCGCAAGATTTAGCTTTAGTTCAGTTCTAATTGCCGCTAGTCTTACTCATATTCGCATATGAAGCCAGGGGATTGGAGTCTAACTGTTGAGTGGCAGTTAAATGCTAATTTGCCGAGCTGACTGACCGTTGCCGACTGCCGGCTTTGGTTTTTACTGCTCTTGAATGATTACTGCCTTTCAGCGCGGAATTAGTGGTGTTTGTGTGCGTCTTAATTGCACCGGCAGACCCATTTGAGAGTTGGCCCTTTTAGCCGGTTTTTTTTTGACCCATCTTAACTTATTTCTGCTGTATCGATTGCGAATCCACGCACATGAATTGAGGTCGCCAGAGATCAACGATCTGTATCTGTATCTCTACCTGTTCGATTTTGGTCTTGTTTTTTTCTCATCTTCAGCTTAAATCCCATCAACTCCGGAAAAATATCGATCCGGAGTTGCTGCGATGCAAATGCGGATCGTTTTGAAACCAAATATATTTGTGTTTTTGGTCTTCATGCTCGGCTGACTGGCATCGATAAATCTTCGGATTACACAACATTAAGGCTGCATTCGATCATTGTTTCGTGATCGGGCTATAACAATGTGAATTTGTCAACGGAAACGATTTGCGACAACAGCAGCCACGAACAATTGCTCACATGCAATGAATATAATTTGTTTAGATCATAAATTTGCGTCATTTTTGGCTTGGACAATTTATCTGTTGAAACTTATCCGCTTAAAAAGTGGAACTTATTCGCAATTAATAATTTCACAATTTCCCTCTCTGATCTATCTCAACTAAGTTCAAACGGACTTTTCCCATTCCTGGTTTGTCTAATCGGCTTAATACAGCAAATCGTCTCAATAATAAACTACTGATCGCCTGAAATAAATGAAATCATGTTTACATTACGTAAGCTGGCAAATAAAAGGCAAACTTTGAACTTGAGCAAATAAAAATAAATTTAAATGGCAAGCCATGTCAATATATTGACAATTTTGAATATATTTTCACTCATATGCAAATTTAAATTGGTAAACAACCTTAACAATGAAATGCTAAATGATAAAATATGGTGTAGTAAATCAATAAGTATAAGTTATTCACGGTATTGTTATTAAATTTGAATATGAGCAAATAAAGTACAGCAATTGGGTCTTTTCACAAAAATAATCAAATGAAATTGGTGTCATTAATAATATGATTTTGGTTTATAAGTAATGAAGCTACAAAAACACAAATCTTAAATTTTGTGACATTTATCAGACTATCCACTTTCCTTAACTACAATATCTTTTTATTCGCTTCACGTTCACTCATCACGAAAAGAATCTGAAGCTGGAGTAAAAGTTTGGCGGCGTATCTTGTTCTCCGCTTAATTTCCACTTGTGTTTTTGCATTGAGTTTTATGTCGCCGGACATGGACATGGCTCGGCAGATATTTCGGACTTGGTTTTCACCTGGCCGCGGCACGTAGCCATTTAGATAGACATTTGACACATCACCTGACATGTCAGGCCGTCGTTTTTTTGGGGGCAGTGAGAGTTATCCCCCCAGCTGGCCAACAAACAAATTCTTGCAGTAAAAGTAAATACGATTTAAGAAGAAAACGAGCTCAAGTTCAGACAGCAGGTGGCAAATTGTTTTGGCACATGCCAAAAGCCAAAAAGCAACCAAAACGATTGGCCGACTCGGACCAGCTTCTGGCCAGAGCCAGACCTGTCTGGATTCGCCAACAAGATAAAAATAAAACCATTATAAATTCATTAACCAACAAAATCTTTGATAATTATGCTAAGGCCAAGTAGGGAGGTGGGGAACGTGGAGAACTTCTATAATTTTTCGTGAAATGTGCGTCAGCAAAAAAAAAAACGTTTCTTTATCCCAAATCTACACGATTCGTTTGATCTGGACAACAAACTAGCCAAACCACAAAATGGCAAAAAGTGCCTTAGGTGATAAGTTCATTTATTTATCTCTTATTCCTGTGCTGTTTTTCTTTTAATTTCATCCGACGCGTGCTTCTTGACTTTTGTGTTAATTCGTAATAATTAATTTGAGAATGTGCAGAAGCCGCAAATGAAGCGAGGCTAATAAATTATTTATGAATCTTGGACACGACAAGGGAATTACGGGAATTTCCAAAACACAAAGACAACAAAGATTCTTAGAAAAAAAGGTGTCATTTAAATTATTTTAAAAACCCACTTGATAGTGTGGCTTTTATTTAATTCGTAGTCTTTGGTATTTAAGCTTATTTAATCTTAAAACCGGAATGCTATTTAAATTAATTTATTTAAAGAGATTGATTTCGTATCGTTCTAAAACTGCAAGCTCATCAAATAAGTACCAAAAATATAGCCCAACATACAATCCGAATTGATATTTAACTTTAAAATTCCCTTTAACTTATGAACCAATTCGATTTGTATATTTTGATGTTGATTTGAATTTCGTTTTGAGGATTGCCAATTAATTTTTGTATTTATTTTTTTATGGGCCTTGTAAAATGTGCTTTATTTTTTTGTTTAGATACTCCTCGTAATTACTCTTCAATATACTTTTTTTATTGCCATTTTTATTTTGGGCTACCAATGCTTTGTGGGGTTGGCTTTCGATCGTTGCGCTGACTGCACAATTACTTAGCCAAACGAGTGAGGCAACTTCGGAATACCACAAATTGCATTCAGCCAAACACGGAAGATGCCACCCTACTCACATATTTCGCCGCAAAAGTTGCGTGTGCATTGGACTGGGTTTCTGTGCCTCAAAATCGCATTTGATGCAATTACAACTGCGGCAAATCGGTTGTCACGGAGGTCCATTTACGCTGCTTAATGGCCAGAACGGAGTCTCTAAATTTTAAATCTAAAAATAATATCTACAAAAAAAACATCAAAATCCGTTTTATTATTATCAATAACTTTTGTCATGTCAATTATTTTTTATCTCATTACCTAATTCTTACATTGTTTTTCTATAGATAAATCGTGAGTTTAATTTGGCTGGTGCCCGGTGATTTTCTCAATTTCTACTGGAAATTGCGCACTTGTAAATTTAAAAGGGTTCTGACGTGGTTCTTAATTGGCAGATTTGTTACCCTTGACTTGCGTCAGACTCGTTTTAAACGTAATGTCTAAATAGGTAATCGTGAAATGGTGGCTTAGAAAACGCTTATAAAGTAAGTATAGCCCATGTGACAAACCGGGAAGATTGAAAACGCAAGCATTTTAAATAATAAGTTACATTGTGGTATTGGAAACTATTTTAAATAATGTAAATGGTACAATGTACATTCGTAAGTGTAGTGATCACTGATCAAATCGTGTTACAAATATTTACCTCAAAGATATTGCCTTCAAAGGTTCGATTTCTTATAAAGAATGTGTTTAATTCCTGGCAGCTGTTTGATATAAATATAAATATTTTGTCAAGAGGTGTTAACATGTGGATAATCTATTATTTCTCAAATTGTTAAAGGCACTTATCATCTTAAGTGTCTTAAGTGTTTGCCTCGTAGATACAAATGGTCTTAAGTCTGATAACATTCATTTGCATTTATTTCCATTAACCTTTTAACAGGTCCTAAAATAACATATTATTGATTTCAAGTCACAACTTTATTTGCATAACATTATATGGATTTACTTAATTCGTTAGCTTCAGAATAAAATGGACCGATTTGTGTTTTAGCATAGTGGCAAATGCCATATATCAATGCATAAATCAAAAGAAAGTCACTTAATTTTACTTAAATTCATTTTCAATGTGCCATATATTTTAACAAACATTCGTTGTTGTTTTTGGAATTGATTGCTTTCAGTATTTGGCAATTTTTCCTTCGAATTAATTTCATGCACATTTGTTTGTATTCAGTTCGTATTATTTTTTGTTGAGTTTATTTATTTATTATTTTTCGTTATTGAAATTGGAATGGCAAGTGGAATTTGTAAGCAATTTGAACGTTAATTGAAATTCAATTCAGGTCCAAGAGGACCAGGCGAGGTATGAAAAGAGCATCAGACAAGTTTGCGCCAATTACAATGCAAAATATCTACGTTTATTATTGTGCGATGCATTTAAATTGCTCGGGTAATAAAAAAGCAAACAGAAACAATTTGTTTTTAATACCAATTTTTTGCTGTGCTTAATATATGCTGGAAGAAAAAGAAGAATTTCAAGTCCATTTTTATATGAACGGTAAATTATGTTCATGTTAAAAAAGGGATCAAACTGTATGCAGTTTTTAGGGGCTTTTGAAAATTTTAAATGCTATTCCTTGGCATTTTTTGTAAACTTTAAAAAAGTTGATCTTGTTGAACTTCCTTTGAATTAACTTCTCCATCAATCAGTTGTCACTGAGAAGAGACAAGGGAGAATACAGACCAGTAGAACCCTTCCCTCGAGCCAAGGTTTCCTCTTAACCCGATCACATGGTCACCGTGTGGTTTGCCATATGAATGCATTTATTAGCCCGACCCAACCATATACCACAATCCCAAAAAAAAAAACCCCAAATGGTACATTTTTAGGCAGCGGGATGGCAGGCAAAAAAATAAATTTAAAATACAACCAAACAAAATGCAAGTTTTTTCCACCAAAAATTTTCTCACGTAACAAGTACACCAGCCAGACACGGAGCTGGAAAAACTTTTTCAGAAAACTGAAAAGTCCGACAAGACCGGGCCAAGCAATTTACTTGGGCACTGGAAAAAACATTAGATCACCTTGGATTTGATATAAGGAATATGAATTTCCTAATGTCTTCTTTGCTGTTTTATTTAGACCTCTGTACATAATTAATTTTATTTCACCCCAATCGTATTTGTTTAATGAAAACTTGTAATCGATCTTAAAAAAAGGGTCAAGAAATATATTTTTTTCAAGTGCGAAAACAACTTGTTGTTGGCCAATTTTTTGGCGTCTGCGCAATCCATAAGAGGGCATTAAGCCGCTGCTGCTGTTGGCCGATTCTAAATATCAGGTAAGGCGATTGCAAGTAGCCAGCGACTGAAACTACAGCCTTGGCTAATGGCCAGTCAACGGCAACTGACATGGGCGATATCGGCCGACTCTCTTGGCCAAAAGCCGAGCTTTTAATGGCTCCGCAGTGGCCTTTCCCTGCATGTGTGCCTGCAATTTGGTGGTATGACTAAGCCCTGCCCGGTTATCTTGGCCAAGAATTTGACTCTTGCTCTTTCAGCGACTGCACAGGCCAGGCCATGCCGATATTTCGATATTGTGTCGGAATTTTAGTGGAAAATTTTCACACGAAATTCAACAAATGCCCGTTAATTGCTTGACAAAATAAACCTTTTCGCGAATAAAACGTCCAATGGCAGCCCGTCGATAAAGAAGCGAGTAAATAGCAGACAAGAATTGGCATTGGCCGGCCAAATTATCATTTTGGACAATCACCTCGATCACTTCGGTGTCAGACACTTGTCTGTTAAGGGTGTCACCGGCAAACACCTATGTATGTATATATCCATATATTTGTACTTGACGATCACACACAATTGGAGTTGGGTGAGAAGTAACAAATTACAAGAATATACAATGCTGGGGGAATTTGTCAGGTTTCTTTCGGCTTACACTTATAGAAACCCGGTTCGCAGCCAGATCTTGATTTTAGATTGTAATAACACATGTATCGCTTGATTGGCTCCTAAATATTATTTTAACGTCTTTGTTGATAGTAACTAGATTGTATTTTAACCAATTTTCGGTTGTTTACCATTCAACCGTTTTGTTTAGATAAACTTGGGCTATTTGTTTACATATATCCATTACCAGCTTCATTTGTCTTACCTTTTTTTATGGATTGCTAAATTAAACTACTGTTAAAACCAAAAGTTTACTACTCAAATCCTTGGAAACACATTTTCTAGTTGATACTTTGGCCTATTTTATGACCATATAGTTTACTGCATTACAAGTTATCTACAAATTATTTGGTTTTTTATTGCCAAGCGCTATGTTTATTATTATTCTTATAGTTTATTTAGTTTATCATCGTCTTTATTGTTAGATTTATTTTATGGCCAGATAGAACACTAAGGCATAGTATATCTTGTTATTAATTGATTGTTATTTACCAAACACATTGTTGTGGAAAACTTTGGCTAGTTGCAAATTTTCCTAATCAAGGTTTATGAACTTATAAATATTTACAACACACATGGCAATAAAATACCGAACACGAGTTATAGCCATTTTCGTAAATCGTAAGAACATTCATTCACTGACATGACCAAAAGGGAAGGTGGTTCCTGAATACTAAAAAAAAAAACAAATAAAGATGGGTAATTTCGCTAATATGTACATGACTGCCAAGCAAAAGGCTTTTAAAAAATAATAATGACCAAATGGATAATATAAACTTGTGAAGAAGAGAACCCTAATTTCATATGCAAGAATTCCGCACCTAAATCCTCATTTATTCACAAACATGTCAAGCACATTAATATGGCTAAAACAATAATGGGAATGATGCCAACCCTTTGGCCAGACATGAAGTCATCTTGAGGTTCCCAAACAATTCGCTAACGACGCCATACCTTTGCCATTTGATCACAAATTCTAAAGCGATTCTTTCTCTAATTGTGGATAAATGATGTTTACCCAACTGACCGACCATCCATTCCAATCCCTTCTCCATTACAAACCTCCGCACCCTCGACTGTAAATATTTGCCATCGCGATTCTTTGCTGCGGGCGATTAATTTTCACTTTCCGCTTATTATTATTGAGGATAACCAGCCCAACCTGTCCCGTGTAATCGTTAACTTTTTAATGGATTCTGTTAGAATAATAAATACGATTTAATCAATTTTTTCTGTGGCGGTGCCTTTACCTGTTCGACTTGTTGTTGCGTCGTTCAATCGGTATTATTAATTGATGATGCACACGCTCATCAATTGTCAGCGTTTTGCGAAGCTCCCTCCATACGATAATTACGCTTAATTTTATTAAGTTTTTGGCAGCAATCAAATGTGTGTTTTGGCATTTCTTTTTCGGCTCTATCTAGTTTAAATTTGCTCTTCGATTTTTGATTCGTTTTCGTTGTTAGCATTAAGGTGATAAATAAAGCTGAAATCGTGTCCGAGCGTTCTTGAGCCTTTTATTTATGGCATTCATCATTAGACGGCGTCATGATTTGAATGAATAAATAGATGGCTTGATCGGGATGTGACTCTCTGTGAATAATAAGGAGTTCGTCCAGAGTGGCCAGCTTACTGAGGCCAGTTCCGTGTTTGGAAATACTTTAATTTTGTATAGCAACGCCATTGCCTAACCATCGGGGGATATAAGTTGAGGAAACCGAAAATATATATGATCTTTGGTTGCCCCAGAGAAACGCTTTCTCACACAACTCGGTCTATAAGTCCCCGCATAAGCCGATAATTGTAATTCCTTGGCCAACTTTTACCGCCTCGGGCTCTAAATACACTGTGTGTCCCACCACCTATCACCGGCAGATAAGATTGAAAAGTTTAATTAAAAACAGCAAATGAAGACAACAACAAAGACAGACAAAAAAAAAATCAAATCAAACTACAAAATAAAATTGAAAGTCAATTAATAACCACTGCAATGCAGTCAAATGTCAAGCGGTCAAATCTAAGTGGATTCCAAATCCGTGGAGATTGTTCAGATCGTATTGCAGCTATTTCAGTGGATCTTTCAGCTTATTGCCTAATTGGCTGGCTCTCAAAATGTTGTGATTGATTAGTGAGCTGCATAATAAATATTTACCATTGATGAGGCCGCAACATTAAATTCTCTATTAACTCAGACAGAATTTTAGTAGCGTTAATTAACTAAAAATAGAGAGTAAACATAAAAACAGATCTATTTTTAGTAGGGGCATTATAAGAAGAATTCTTGTATTCCAATCTTATATGTTGTTTCCTCAAGCCTCGTTTTATTAGCATATAGGGAAATGAAAACCCGCTGGAAAAGCAATAACTTGGAGAATGTTGTGTTTTTCGGGTAGCAGGTGGTCTTGTAGGTTGCAGTGATTGCCAAACTGAATTGTTGCAATTTTTGCAGTGGAAGAGGAAACTTTGAAATGTTGGATGGTTGTTGGTGTTGCTGCATGCAATTGTTATTGTTGCCGCCGTTGCAGTTGTGTAAACGCATACAAAACACACATTAGGCATCATTTTGCATGTTTAGCATGTTTTGCATTTTGTTGTTGCTCAATTAACCCGCTTAGACGGCATTTTTCTGGCCGCTAATAAATTTGCGAGCCTATGTTGAAGTGCATTTAAAGGTTTGATGGGGGAGGGGGTGGACGATGACAAACAACTTACATGGGTTTTTTTACCCAGACATTTTGGCACGCCTACAAATTGTACCATTGTGTCGTGACTGGCGACAAATGTTTGGCAATAAGCCGACGTCGAAGTCGGCAAATTTATATGGGAACATTTACGTATTTCTCTGTTTGCCAGATAACGACGCACGAAAATATCTCTAACAATTAGCAGAAATATCAGAAGAGCTTAACTTTCACCCCCAAAAGACACACACAGTGTGTGCCTCGGGGCACTTTAATTAAATAAGTTTTATGCATAAATATTTGCCAAGTCTTAGGCAGATAATTCTTTTTAAGCTCCATTGTTTGTCTCCTTAAAAGGTTTTTGTTTTGTATTCTGCAAAGCAAATATGAATAAATTATAGTTGAGAATTCAAAAAGCCATTGGGAGTGCACTTTGGAATTTTTAATAAAGTTTTCGACTTCATTTCGTTGAACAAAAGAGCGAAAATAAGATCCAAAATGTAAACAAAATGATGTCAAGGCATTCACTTTCAAAAACAGCAAGAAATTGTAATACGAAAAAGGAGAATTACGCAGGCATAAAAAATATATATAATTTGTAAAACAAAAAACCTGCTGCGGCTTCAACTTCAACTCAATTAGCCCAACAACAAAGGCAACAAGTGGCAACATATAACTTTTGAGCCCCCATTAAAGTCGGAGCCCCATTAAACCAAACCATACTCTCGTAAATCTCTTAAACTTCTGATGACCGACACTAAAACACATATATTTTTGACGCAGTATCATTCTACTCTAACTTTTTGTTCTTTCTGCACACGTTTTTTTTATAGGATAATTTACTTTATTATCTGTCTATTAACAAAAAAAGCAAATTGTGGGGATTTTTACACTATTAATTGCCTTAGATGTTTGAGCTTTAATACCGAATTCAAGTGAATTTTTCTTTATCGCCCGTGAGTGGCCCGAAAAAAGTAAAAGAAAAGGCAAGCATAAGTCAATGTCATTTGTTCCTTTGTTTCATTGTGAGATGAGAACTGAATTTTTAATTTGTTTCCAAAGTGAGTTGGAGTCGGAAGGTTATAAAGTTGGATATGTAATAGATGGAAATGTGTGATTGTTTATAATGGCAGAACTATGCGAATAAAAGGTTCTTAGAAAACCATTTCCAGGCCCGTATATTTTATGATAAATTCAAGGCACATAATATTTTAAAGAAATTAATGTGAATTTCCAAGCTCTTTCAAGCTTATAATTATAAGCATTTATTTTAATAATAAAAGAATAAATACAACTTAAATCATCTTATTATATTTATATATTTTAATCAAATACTGAATTGCATATGCAAATAATTACCTAAAGTATTATGATTAAATTAACTTATTAAATAATTCACACTGCTTTTATACATCAAAGATATCAATGATTAGTAGATTAACAAGTGTTAATAGATACAGAGATCACATATTTTCATTCTTCATTTCTAAGTTATCTTCAGTTTTCAATCTACCTGCAAGAATGTCATTCTCCCGCGTTTCCAAAGAGACTTATGTATTGATTTCCCCTCCATAATCTGCCCACTGTCTCACTGAATAATAACAATATCGATGCTGGCTTAAACCCGGTTTTGTCTCCCTCTGAGGTGTGTTGCCAATCAATTATCGTGAATACAATTCTATACAAATTTATGCCATACATTATAGTTTATTCAATCGTTCAATTAAATGCATTCCGATGCGTTCGCACGTCCAAAGACGCCAGAAAGGCTTCCTTCAACTTACTCTCTATATGACTCCTCCGAATTCCCCCGATCTCCGCCAGCATTTTGGATGGCGACAGCCGCACATGACACACATGCCCAAAATAATGAAAATATCCGACGAATACGAATTGCGAAATTGTTTAATTTAGTTGCGAGTCACTTTTTTCGTATTTATTTTGAGACATTCTTGGGTGCTTGAGCCCCGACTTCGAGCCAGAGATCTCGGCAGCGAATTCTGAATTTACGATTTATTTAACCTGACATTGGAGGGGGTAGCAGGGGGAAAACCACACACAGAGGACCATGGCTAAATTGATATTTATGTGCGAGTGGGGCCCACACTAAGTAAACATTAGAATCAACTTTTCAAACTTGCAGTTGACACAGTTTATGCTAGACAACCCGCCAACAACAACCAATCGTTGCACCTGAGCCGCAGATTATAGGTATTCTGGTAAAGTGAAGCCACTGAGAATGAACTGGTTATGTATTGGCAGAGAAAAGTATTAAACTTAGGTAAAATTGAAAGGAAAATAGTGAATTCTTATCAAATCCAGAATTATAAACCTTACTCTCTTAACATTTATAGCTATGAACTCATATTAAGTGAACTCTAGTATCTAAAATTTTTTACTTTATATTCGCTTTAAAGAAGTTCCACTGTATATCTCTTCGGGCCCTCGTCGGTGAGCTCTTAACAATAATAAATTGCATTTTATGTTCAACTCCGCGGCTTGGCCTATTGAGAACTTTCAAGTGTTTGGTCTCTTAACAAATAACTTCGATGTTGTTTCTGTGGCTTTTGCATTTTAAGCAGCCTGGGAAACACTGATCCCAGCTCTCGTTTGGGAAACGAACGCAAATTTAGCTGTTAACAGCCGAAAAAAAGAATACAAAATGCTTTAAATAAATTTTGATAAATGACTGGGCAGTTTCTTTCCCAGCCATTGTCTGCATTCAGACTGGACAAAAGAATACGACAAAAAAAAGTGACTGAAAACAGAAATAGATATATCAAATAAATAAATTAAAAGCGTTTACCTAATTATAAGATACGATGATCAATCAAAAATGAAATGATGTTGTTGCCAAGGGAAGAGTTGCAGAAATACACGCAAATGTTTTCTATTAAGTAAAAGTTTTTATTAATGATGGCTGCAAATTCCAGTGTCACTTTCATGTCATTAAATTTTTATTGATCGGGCAAAAAAGTTCTTCGCCACTAACCACATCACTTATAGAGGAAGTGATTAAATTTCTCCGCCATCAAAAGACTTCCCCTCAAGGTCTTGAAACGCTCCTGGCATCCGTAGTTGGATATTAATATTTTGCACACCAAACTGTCCACATGGCAACACTTCCTCATTACGCTTTTTGCATTATTTTTTTGTTCGCTCTTTATTTCGTACACAAAGTGTATTTTTCTTATATGATCTTTTTTGTTGTATTTAATTTTCGTATTTCATTTAATGTGAGTTGGGCTTTTAAAATGCGCGCTCACGCACAATGCGAGACCTGCAATTATGGACAACAGGGGAAAGACCATTCAAAAGTAGAAGGAGAAGCATACATGATAATGGGTGGGGCAGGGCAGGGCAGGGCCTGTACAAAACAATTATTTAGTTTTTTTTTTTATTTTGAATATTTTTCTGTTTACCTTTTCTTACAAATTCAGCGCGCTTTCTTTGCCTGCTCTTACAAGGTGGAGAAAACGAGTGGTGACGACGATGGCGATGTCATTGCCCCAAGGGATCAGTTGGGATGGTAGGGGGTGGCGAAGACTACTGGGCTTTCTCACATTCGTTCGCATCTATGAATGGCGCTTGGGTTGACATTTGCATTAACTAAAAAACGACAACAAAAACACAAAAACACAAAAAGGGGGCGTCCAAGTCGAAGACACGGAAAAAGTGAAAGCCAGCGACTTTATTGACTCCCCAAAGACACCTGCAAACCTGCCAAGGTCATTGCATAGAAAAACGGCTAATGATATGGCCATAGACCTGACCAATTGCCTTTTGTCCGAGGCCGAGAGGCTGGGCCATCGTATCTATATCGTAGCTGGGTATTGGGTATCGGCTATCAACTTCCTATGAATTCGCTGCGCCTGGCAATTGCTGGCCACTTGGCCGTAAATTACCATAAATTCCATTCCGCAGAACTGCTTAATATTTATATTTCTAAATCACGAGCACGACTGTCTGCAGCTTTATAGTTGGCCATAAAAATCAGAACCGCAAAAAAAAACCAACGCGATTAGATAACCAGGCCGCGCCTGCAGTTGGCTAAAAGCAGTCGTCCGTTGCGATTAGACCAAGTCGAAAGTGATGGATCTTAAAGGTTACCTGGACTTTTAATCGCCGATCGGCCAGTTACGTGAGTGATTAAGCTGCTAAATTGGAGAGTTCAGTTCTATTGAGTTGTGCCGTTGAAACGGAGGTGTTTGCTCAACTTTATTGTGTTTTAATTGCGCTTCTCACAGCGACTAAATATAGCTAGGTAACCAAATGGAAATGTACCCGAACAACTGACTTTGTCGTCCCATAATTGCGCCGCCTAAGTGCTTTTCAGGCATTTAATACTCGTACTTAATGACTCTTGATAGTTGCATCTTTAACTGACTTTTTAGCAAACAATTTGCCATCCAAATAATGTGAAAATGTTAAATGCACAAAGGCTGAGGGCCCAGCTAAGCGCCGTGTGGCATTTTCTAGATAACATGGCAAAAACAGAAACAGTGCATACAAAAAAATAGTAATTATAATACCGTAAACATTTGCATATTGTAAGCTGTGCGAAAAAAAACACGAGACTGGAAGGAAAAAACATTTTACAGCTGCTGCTGAGTGTTAATCATGGGGTAATTTATTAGTCAGTTGACACTTTTTGGCCGCAGTTGCTGGAAAAATTCACTCGAAATCGGGTGTGAATTGGTGGTAGAGTTGGGAACGTGCGAATTGTATCCGATGATGGGTGAAAGTGTGGCTTTAGTGTCAAATCTAACCTCCTAACACTCATTCATAAATGCGAAAATAAAAGTATTTTCATTTGCAAGCATAAAGCTAAGGCTTTTAATTTCCAGTTATAGTTTGTTGACTTAAAACATTAAAAATAAATATACCTCAAATTTGTCACTTCCATAAAGAATATAAGAAAAATATTAAAACAAAGGGACAACGTCGATAACATTAAATAATTGAATCATGCAAATTATTTATACAACAACATCCAATTGGATGTGCGTTTTGAAATAATTATATTGCAAAACAAAATTTCCATGCGCCAACGAATATTTTAACAGAGTAATTTTCCTCTGCTGTATGGTTTTTTATTTGAATGTTAATTCGGTTGCTAATTTTCGTAAATGTGATTCCCAAAAGGAGTTATCTAGCAATTAAGTTTTTAACAGTCCAATTTCTGCCTTTTTCGTGCATTTTAATTGGTTAATGCTAATTTTATGATTATCTTTCCTTATTCCGCTTGCAGATCATCTGTAACATGCTTTTAACCAACGGATATTGATTGGTTACATCAGCAACACAACCCAAAATGGCAGCCAGCAACACCCAATTCCAAGTGGAGCACAATTCCGAGGGTTGTGATGAGGTTGACTTTATAGTGGCCACGCACAACAATAACAACGATTATGAAGATCTGGGCAGCGTGAGTCAAGCGGTGATCAACTCCAAAGCAGCAGCAACACCAGCAGCAACAGCAACATGCACAGCAGCAACACCAAACAACGAACCAAACAGCAACACCCTGAAAAAAGCCAAGGAGCGTCGCACCCTCTTTCATTTTGGGAGCAGCAAGAAGCTGAGTCAGAGCAAGTCACAAGAGAACCAGGAAGCGGGCGGCAAGGATAATTCCCCGACAACGACCACGCCCACATCTCCCGCCCCCCTTCCGCCGGTGCCGATTGGAACGCCACCGCGGCAACACAAGTTCGTGAAGAGCAACAGCTTGGCCAGATTGCTGGGCAACACCTACAATGCCAAGAAGTTCGAGAAGCAGGAGCAGAAGCGTCTGGCCAGTTCGGAGGGCGGCAAGTTCAACACCTACAGCGGACGGCGGGGTCGAGGGGGTCCCTACCTGGAGCGATTCAAGCGGGTGTCCAAGGAGGACGGCGATGTGGCTGGCGAGGATGACACCGTGAGGGTCACAAACGTCATAACCCTCACCACGGACTCCCGGGACCTGCTCTACGGCAGCCGGCAGGAGCATGTGGGTCGCACTAGTGGTCATGACCAGCACGATCAGCTCAGCTCCAAGGCTATTCGCACGCTTACCAGGAGCTTGGGTAAACTCTGGAGGCGCACCCACAGCGTGGACATCAGCACGCCAGACCCGGAATTCAAGGTGTCCTATCTGGGCAATGTCCTGACCGGCTGGGCCAAGGGTAAGTCAGTCATATTACTCCATAAATTTCCTACGAATCCATACTAATGTTGTACCCTTAGCAGGTGAGGGTTGTGTGGAGAAGCAGCTGAACACGCTGTGGCGGAACTACACCCAGCACTCCAAACCGGATGTGATTATGCGACTGAAGGTGTGCGCCTCTGGCTTGAAGGCCACCACCCGGCAGCATGGCCTCACGGAGTACTGGGCCCACAGGATCACCTACTGCTGCGCGCCGAAGAACTATCCGCGGGTGTTCTGCTGGATCTATCGCCACGAGGGCCGGAAGCTGAAGCACGAGCTGCGATGCCATGCGGTGCTCTGCAGCAAGGAGAAGATCGCCCAGGATATTTGCGATACATTGAGGGTAAGCTAATTCCCGATACTCGCTTTCTGCTAGAATGGAATACAGTCTTCAAATTCAAGATTAAATTCAAGTGGTTCCGTATTTCAAGTTAATCATATAAATAAGCATGACTAACATTTATTTTTTTCAATCGTTTTTCTGGCAACTATGTACAATCTCTATAAAGCGTGACAAATTCATTATGTAATGTTGTACAATAAATATATATATTTTTTTAATTACATCTGAAGTTCTTAAACTCACTTATTCGCATGAGAAATGTAATTTCTTTCTTTATAACTTCAAGGGTGGTAAGATAGGTTTGCCCATGCTTCCATTCCTGCAGGCTCTAATCTCATACATTATTTTATGTATTCTTTCTCTAACCTGTATCTTCTTTATTCTTGATAGGAAAACCTGGAGAGCGCTTTGCGCGAATTTAAGCGCGAGAAAATTCTAAAGCAAAACGCTCGCCTGAGTTTGGCCAACGCCGTCTACGACAACCCGAGCTTGCCGCGCCGCAAGATCATGCTGAGTGTGGGCGGCAATAACTACCGACCGCCGCTGGAACGCTCCAAGTCTGCGCCCAAACTGATGGCCATCGAGGAGGCCATCGGCGAGGAGGAGGGCGACGAGATCGAGGACACCAACGAGCCGGAGATGATGCCCTGCTGTCAGAAGGATTCCCTGTACCCGGCCATGACTCTGGGCAGACGTCGTTGTCGTCGCGGGCACTCGATCCGTAGAACGGGAAAGATCCAGTCCTTCTCGCCCTGCTGCAGCTCGCACATGGCAAAGGAGTTGCCCAAGGAGGAGGCCCAGAAATTAGTTAGCCCAATCAGTCCCTCTAACGATGGCTCTGATTCGGATGACTTTGAAAAGCTGCTGAAGTTCGATACGACTCTAAGCAACGAGTTGCTGCCGTACTTTGACATGCAGCTGCACAAGAACAGCAGCCAGAGCATGGTGAGCCTCACCGACCTGAAGGAGGAGGAGGAGGAAGGCGAGCCGCTGAGCCTGCTGCCCACCATTAACAGCGATCCCAGTGCGGATCCGGAGGCGGACTACAACTCCGAGGATCACGATGTGCCCGCCCCACGTCGCAGTGGCGTCTGCAGCGACGGGGAGGAGGATTTCCTGGACGATGCGGACGACCATTACTTCCGGCATGCGGCCATGCTCACCATGCTGCATCGCAGTTCGATGAGGAAGATGAGAGCGAGTGATCAGTCAAGCCTTAAATACCGCCACCAGGCGCAGTCATCCATCTCCTCCAATGCGTCCAGCTCTACGACGGCCAGCACTTCGGCGGTAGCGGGAGGAGGATCCGCTCAGCAGGGCTTGGCCAGTCCAGACAGCGACGAGGGATCCATATCCAGCGGCTGCGAGACGGCCAGCACGGTCACCAATGCCAACCACGAGGAGTACAATGGCAAGCGGGACAGCGATCCCGGCCAGCTGGAGCAGTCGCAGCTACAGTTGCAGGACTTGGAGCTGGAGCAGGCGCAGGTGCTGGAACAGATGATGATCTACCAAAGACTGGAGCACCAGCTGCGGAACAACAGCGGCGATGCCACCAATTACAGCAGCTCCAGCAGCATCACGCTGAAGCGCAGCAATTCCGGCAGCGATGAACTGGACAAACAGGAGAGGAGCGACCATCCGGATGAGGCCTCCGACAGCGATGAGAGCGGCTATGTTGAGTTCCAGGAAAAGGAGCGACCGGGACAACAGCCGCTCATCAGCGAGGCTAGCGTAACTCTGGCCAAGATTGCGCCCGTCAAGCCGCAGATTCCACCAAAGCCGGCTCCACGTCGCTCGCTTAGCCTCAATGCGGCCACCGGTGCCTCAGCGGGCTCATCCGCTGGCAAGGCTCCGGGTACGGCCGTCTGAGGGAAATGCTTTAATCACAACGGAAACCCGTCTACAAATTGTTATTTCTGCACACCCGTCAGCAACCACAGCAAAACACAAAGTGCAAGAAATTGAAACCATAGTTGTATGTTAGCCATTAGCACATAGTTGTTAAGTCATTTGTTGTTGGTTCATCGAGAGGAAAGCCTAACGATATTCCCCCATCCCCCATCCCATCATCACTCTGCGCCCCCTATTCCAAAAATAATGAATTTATATTGTACGCCCTTGTAAATAAATTAGCTGCCCTACGCACTGCATGTACTATATATATTTACACGATTGTAATTGATGAACTGTATCTTACGTACCAATATAAATTATTATCTGAATGAAGTGTGGTGTACAGAGAAAAAACTGGAAGAAAATTGGAAAGCATTTTGTTTCGTTATAAACCATAAATCACAAAGTAATATTTACAACATTCTTTAAAATACTGATTTACCAAAAAATTGTAAGATCATTTTGATTTATATTGAAATTATAGAATACTGAACCAATTTTGAAATGCTCTTTCTCTGTGATCTTTTTGTTTCACTTGAATACATTTATTCCATTCCCCCAGCAGAAAGAATTCTTGTTCAGCTGAAGAAACCAGTTTCTGAATTTTAATTTCATTCCAAACTTGAGGCAGTTACATTGAACATTTAGCAGATCTACTGGCAGATTGTGCTGCTGCTGGGCAGCAAGTTTCGTTGACGCAACAAATAGCAAACCGTGCCGCGGAAGTCGCGCAGCGAATGGTCCTGCAGCTGCTGATCGAAGACCTGTTGCATGTGGAAACGAAAAGCGAATACGATGTTGAAAACCAGTTAAATGCATTCGATTACGGCTGCGATCGATCGCGGGAACTTACGCCATTGTAGACGATGGTGGGGATGAAGCTCGGGCTGTACTGTTTGGTCACCAGCTCCGCCTGCAGCTGCAGCTTGGTGCCCATCTCGCTGGACAGACAGTGGACAACGTCGGTGAGCAGACCCGCCTCATTTGCACACTGCGGATGGGAAGTTCGAATTATTCGCAATCGCACCATGGCCGTCAATCAGTTGGGCAAACACCATGGCTCTACGGTGAAAGTACCTGGTCGATGCGGGAGTAATCCGGAGCCAGCATTTGGCACACCACGAATTTAACCTGGGCCGCCTGGTTTGCAGTGGAATTGATGACGCAACTCTGCAGGCGATTTCCCTTACACTCAGCCGGTCCGTGCTGGCAGTGGAAGATGGCTCCATTCCGCTCCGACTGGGACTTGCCAAAGGGCACCAGCAGAATATCGATGTAGTCCTGGAACTCCTCGTACACGGGTCCCAGCTGATGCATGAAGTTCCTGCTGTCCGGACACAAGGACTCGTAGAGCAGCGTTACGTGCAGCTGGAAAACAGCTCAAAATTAGTTAGGAACAGAAAAATAATGAAATAACATAAAAAGTATATTTTTGTAATAAGTTTTTTAAGTTTTATAAGTTTGTCTTAAGCTAATGGTGGAATTGATCATCCGATGGGAATGAAACAAAAAATGTTTTGGTATTCAACATGCATATCGCATAAATGTTAAATTTGCATTTGGGTTAGATTGAAAAGAAATTTACATAACGAAAGTTGAAAGTTCAGGCTAAGTATAAAAGTTAATTTGGCATAATCCGAGCTCGCAAAGAACTTTATTAGCTTAAAAGTTTAAATAGACTTTATTTTTTCAAAAGCGAGATTAAAATCACAAAATATGAAAAAGCTTAAAGAATGCAACCAAACCTTATCGGACTGGCGTTTTTCCCGAGGCTTATCGTCGAGCTCAGCCCAGCCAGGACTCAGGATCAGCAGCAGAAGGCTTAAGGCAGTGGGTAATGTGAACATGTTTTGGTTAGTAATTTGAGCTTTCTGTACGCTAATCGATTGGCCTTCGTCGGGGTTTGAGAATGAAGGTTTGTACGTCCGTTGGCTTGCCTTCGCGAATGCCAAGCCCAAGTTTATACGACCGTCGGATTCGATTTTAGTTCAACAACTGAGCGTTGTTTTGTGACATTCGGGGCTTATTTTCGGCCAGCACCGAACTGGAAAGGGGGAGAGCTGTTTTACCACCTCTCTTCGACATTCTCGCAGTTAAGCCGGTTTCTTGACTCAGCTTATGTCGCTTGAAAAAGCTTAAGTAAGCGGTCATATAGTTCTCGGATCGGCATATAAAAAGTGCACGCTGTCATAAATTTTCGATATAACTGCAAGGGTGTTTAAACTTCGGCTTTCCGAAGTTTGCTTTCGTTCTGGTTTGTTCTAACTAAGCCAAAATCGGACGTACAGCCAAAAGAAAGACTGTTTTGTTTAACTGAGGACCTAAACTGTCGATTCCAGCTTAATTGGCTAAAATTTATTTTTTTTTCGGATCTACGGACTTTGGCATTTTACATAAGGGGTTAACATCATGAATATTTGCCAAAAATCGACTTATTTGAAATTTTTCAGCTGTGAATGCCACTCGATTTGAACTTTTATAACGAATTTGACCTTTATTTCCCAGGATTTTGATCGAATAACCAAAAAAAAGTTGATTTTTCCGAATCTTCTTGATTCTGGCATTTTTCATAAGGGGTTAGCTGTGTTGTGCTATTTTAACCTTCATTTATTTTCAGCTTCTCTGCCAGGAGTATCTCACGAAAGTTATTGGATGAATCTCACAAAGCTGTTAATCATATACCTATAACCTTAATGTTAAATTAAGCTTAAACATTGTTATGTTAATACATAAGTTACCATTAGATTATCCTAAGAATAAATACGTATTAGGATTATCGTAAGTTTATCTAAATCTATTATAATAAAGTATTTATAATAAAAAAACACTTGTTTTGCGTGTGCATTTTTTGGGTGTCGGTTATGGGAGGTTGTTGTGGGTCAAAAATAAGGTCCACAAAACGCAAAAATACCATCGACAAAATATTGCATACGGACCATATGCGATGTGGATGAAAAAAACCAGGATCCATATACGATCCACAAAATCGTCCATACAGTCCAGATTCGATCCACAAAAAATAAAACGAAAAATGCATGTGGATCGTATTTGGATTGTATGTGGATGGTACGAAAGATTTTGTGGATCGCATTTAAGATCAACAAACTTAAAAGGTACAGCAGCCTACTGGAATTTCTGTTCGTCTGGTATTTCAGTTTGAGAAATCTCCCAATTTGACCGACAAATTAATTAAAAAACCAAAAATCATTGCAAATTTCTGGATTTGGTACACCAGGCGAACATAAATCTCAAGTGGTGGCTGCAGACACGAAAAAAATCAGGATCGGAGCAGCTACTAGAGCCTACCGCAGCCTACTGGAATTTCTGTTCGCCTGGTATTTGAGTTCGAGAAATCTCCCAATTTGACCGACAAATTAATTAAAAAACCAAATCTCATTGCATTTCTTGATTTGGTATACCAGGCGAACATAAATCTCAATAGGTGGCTGCAGACATGAACAAATCAGGATCCACATACGATCCACATACGATCCACAAAATATAAAACAACGATTTGTGTGGATCGTATGTGGATTATATGTGGATCGAATGTGGACTGTATGGACGATTTTGTGGATCATGTGGGCCGTATATGCTATTTTGTGGATGGCATGTGGGCATCTCGCATCCGATCCACAAAAATTACTCCCAAAACAAAAACGTGTTTATTTATTTAAAAACTTTATTATAATTGATAAAGGTAGGTATATACATACATACATAGATAACAATATATAAACTTACAATAAACTTAAGCTAAATGCTTGAAATAATCTAATGCTAACTATATATAAATATTAAATAATACATATAATTATAAATAAATATATAAATATAAATAATACATAATATACTTAAACATTTAGATAAACTTATGAAACTTATGATAAACTTAAGCAAAATATGTATTAGTACTTTAATTAATCTTATGCTAACTCTATATTAACAAAACAATGAACAGCAAAAGGAAAAAATATATTTTTTGTTATAATTTTTAGAGCAATGGAAAGAAACAAATTTGTTAAGCTGTGAATGCCAATCGATTTTATAACGAATTCAACGAGGTATGCCATTCCATCGTGCGACCATTATTTACCATGGTTTTGATCAAAAACCACAATAAAAGTTGATTTTTCGGATCCTCCGGATTTTGGCTTTTTCATAAGGGCGAAAAAATCGACCAAAATAAAATATTTGAGCTGTGAATGCCAATCAATTGGAAATTTTATAACGAATTCAACGAAGTTTGATATTCCCACATTTGACCATTATTTCCTAGGGGTTTGACCAAGAAACCGAAATAAAAGTTGATTTTTCCGGATCCTCCGAATTTTGGCATTTTTCATAAGGGGTTAGTTCTTCATTTTTGGCGAAAAATCGACCAAAATAAAATATTTGAGCTGTGAATGCCAATCAATTGGAAATTTTATAACGAATCCAACGAGGTATGGCATTCCATCGTTTGACCATTATTTTCCATGGTTTTGATCAAAAAACCACAATAAAAGTTGATTTTTCCGGATCCTCCGGATTTTGGCATTTTTCATAAGGGGTTAGTTCATAATTTTTGGCCAAAAATCGACCAAAATAAAATATTTGAGCTGTGAATGCCAATCAATTGGAAATTTTATAACGAATCCAACGAGGTATGGCATTCCATCGTGTGACCATTATTTCCCATGGTTTTGATCAAAAAACCGAAATAAAAGTTGATTTTTCCGGATCCTCCGGATTTTGGCATTTTTCATAAGGGGTTAGTTCATCATTTTTGGCGAAAAATCGAACAAAATAAAATATTTGAGCTGTGAATGCCTATCAATTGGAAATTTTATAACGAATCCAACGAGGTATGGCATTCCATCGTGTGACCATTATTTCCCATGGTTTTGATCAAAAAACCACAATAAAAGTTGATTTTTCCGGATCCTCCGGATTTTGGCATTTTTCATAAGGGGTTAGTTCATAATTTTTGGCCAAAAATCGACCAAAATAAAATATTTGAGCTGTGAATGCCAATCAATTGGAAATTTTATAACGAATCCAACGAGGTATGGCATTCCATCGTGTGACCATTATTTCCCATGGTTTTGATCAAAAAACCGAAATAAAAGTTGATTTTTCCGGATCCTCCGGATTTTGGCATTTTTCATAAGGGGTTAGTTCATAATTTTTGGCCAAAAATCGACCAAAATAAAATATTTGAGCTGTGAATGCCAATCAATTGGAAATTTTATAACGAATCCAACGAGGTATGGCATTCCCATCATTTGACCATTATTTCCCATGGGTTTGATCAAAAAACCGAAATAAAAGTTGATTTTTCCGGATCCTCCGGATTTCGGCATTTTTCATAAGGGGTTAGTTCATCATTTTTGGCGAAAAATCGACCAAAATAAAATATTTGAGCTGTGAATGCCAATCAATTGGAAATTTTATAACGAATCCAACGAGGTATGGCATTCCATCGTGTGACCATTATTTCCCATGGTTTTGATCAAAAAACCACAATAAAAGTTGATTTTTCCGGATCCTCCGGATTTTGGCATTTTTCATAAGGGGTTAGTTCATCATTTTTGGCGAAAAATCGACCAAAATAAAATATTTGAGCTGTGAATGCCAATCAATTGGAAATTTTATAACGAATCCAACGAGGTATGGCATTCCATCGTGTGACCATTATTTCCCATGGTTTTGATCAAAAAACCGAAATAAAAGTGGATTTTTCCGGATCCTCCGGACTTCGCCATTTTTCATAGTTCATCATTTTTGGCGAAAAATCGACCAAAATAAAATATTTGAGCTGTGAATGCCAATCAATTGGAAATTTTATAACGAATTCAACGAGGTATGACATTCCCACATTTGACCATTATTTTCTAGGGGTTTGACCAAGAAACCGAAATAAAAGTTAATTTTTCCGGATCCTTCGGATTTTGGCATCTTTCATAAGGGGTTAGTTCATCATTTTTGGCGAAAAATCGACCAAAATAAAATATTTGAGCTGTGAATGCCAATCAATTGGAAATTTTATAACAAATTCAATGAGGTATGGCACTCCAACATCTGACAATTATTTCTCAGTTTTGATCAAAAAACCGATATAAAATTTGATATTTCCGGATCTCCGGATTTCGTCATTTATGATCATGCCCGAAAATATGAAATTAATAGTTAAATCTCAACTACAGGCAATTATTTATCCTTACAAACCAGCATAGTCTGGATACGCGCTCTACTCACATCATTGGTATTGGTACAATATTATCAACTTTATAAGATGTATTTATATCAAATGTGCCGAAACAGTCTACTTCATTTATTCCCAAGTGTAAGCATCTTACCTGTTTCATATTTAACTTGAATTGTTCATTAACATTTTGACATTTTTTTTCCAAAACCATGTGATACGTGAAGGTCTGCCATATAAGGAAGAACAATACAATAGTTAAAATTATATTCACAGTAAGTTTGTTCATGCTTGCAATAAAAAGAGCAGGTAGTAACTGAAGTTTTTGTTAAAGATTGTATTAGATTGAAGGGGTAATTTCACGGCACCGTTAAAAACGCAATGCAATGCTTTACTTGGTCTAGATGCTTTAGAATATGCAATCTGATTGCAAATACTCTTCTTAATTGTTTTTTATTTTATATTCTTTGATTTAAAATAGTTAACGCAAGAAATACCAGTAAATTTTTATTGGAGGCTAACGAAACGCAATTTTTTTTATATTTTAAATCTATTCGCAATAAAACCCTTCGGTATACATATGTATTCATATGTAAAGTAGAAAAATGTATCTTCGACACGATTTTTATTTAAAGATAGGTGGAAAAAAGGTTTCTGAAACTTAACCTTTTGGGTCAGATAAAAATGTAAATTGAATAAGATCTTACCTATAGCTCCATGATTATTAGCAAATACCACCGCGCAATTTATATTTTCAAACTCTGATAGGCGATTGTGGCAACAGTTATCGATATAAAAAGATTGATAAATATATTAAAACGTGATCTGTAATTTTGAAATCACTGACCAGTCACGTTAAAAAAGTCCATCCCTATAAAGCCGCAGACAAACAAAAAACAAACGGAAATTCACTTCTTCTCTAAGCCGATTATGAGGTTGATTTTGAGAATTCAATTTTCCTAAAATCATGGAAGACCTTTGCCGAATTTGTGGCGACCACTCTAAAACGTTGGTTGGAATTTTCGACGAGCATGAACCGGAGGGACAGGTCGAATTCGAACCGAATCTCGCCGTGATGGTCAAGACATGTGCCGATGTCCAGTTAGATCCCGGGGATTCCTTGCCCCAACAAATCTGCATTGCCTGTGTTCACGACGCACGAACAGCCTACGGGTTCAAGCGCAGATGCGAGGAGAGCCACAAAAAATTCTACTTAGCGATTAATGATTGGCAGAGCGTCAAGAAGGAGCCAACCGAGAATTTCTTTGTCATTGAGGAACAGCATGAAAGCGATCTGGTGGTGAAAGAGGAGCTAATCGACGAAAGCCCCAAGGAAGAAAAAGCCAAAGAAAAATCGCCAAAAATAAGCACCAAAAAAAGCAACCCAAAGCCAAAATTGTCACGTAAAGCCAGTTTGAAGCCAAAAGTTAGAAAAAAGCAGTCCTTCAAATGCGAACTCTGCGCCAAGGAGTTCCGGCATCAAAGAAGACTACTGGAACATATGAAGTAAGTAAACAAGTAAATATACTTGTTATTCATGCATTTGTAATCCAATGGTAACTTTTGTTATGCAGAGTCCACAGCAATTCCCATGTATGTCAAACTTGCGGAGAGCGATTTCTGTTCAAAACCGATTTGGATAAGCATCAGTGTTATCGCACCAGTGATTCCGTTGTCGAGTGCCCCACCTGCTTGAAGGTATTTTCGACTACCCGGAGCTTGGACAGTCACAAATGCCCGGAGACAAAGAAAAGGGCGTTCCAATGCCCCCACTGTTCACAGACATTTACCCACAATCATCTCCTTAAGGTCCACCTGTTGATTCACCCGGCGGGGGACTCTAGCCAGGGCAACGGGCCCCACAAGTGCTCTTACTGCCGTGTGGGATTCACAAATAAGGCGGCCCTCTCCGTGCACACCAACGCCCACATGGACCAACGGCCGCACTCTTGTCCGTTCTGCATTTCCAGCTTCCGATCCAAACAAGGTCTCACGGTACACATCCGCACGCACACCGGCGAGAAGCCTTACAAATGTCCCCATTGCCCCAAGACTTTTTCGGACAAGAACAACCAGGCCAAGCATCGGCGGCGCCACACCGACGATCGCCCCTACAAGTGCTCCATTTGCCTGCAGGACTTCCGGGAGAAACACCACCTGAAGCGCCACTTCCTGAACAAGCATCGCGACCCTGACCAAGAGCAGCAGTTGAAGTAATACGTTTAAGACATGGCTAAAAAGTATTGTTTAATTAAATACATAAATTAAGTTATGTTGGGTTCTTTTCTTCTCATTTAGTTTAAATTAATATTTATGTTTTAACACAATTTTTATTCGGTTTCCTAACTTGATTTGAAGGGGCAATCACAACATTTAAGTTCGATTTGAAATCCGGTTTTTAATAGGTCAATACATGGGCTGAGCAGTGCGTCTATTGGCTTTCTTCAAAGCCATTTTTCGCAAATTTAGAAAGGGAATCCACTAAATCTTTTTGTTCAGCTCGAAAGATAACCTATTAAGTTTGCAGTCAAATATATATGCTCCATTTCTTATTCTCTCAATTAATGTTCCTTTAAAAATAATAAAAATACGGTTTGAAAAACAATGCGCTATACTTAGCGTTACCATATCGTTGTGTTGTAGCGATATGGCAGCGCCGTACAGTTTTCATATAAAAACAAGTTGTCAACCCCTTAAACAATCCATAAATCTGTGAAATAAAACAACACGTTTTATGTTTATAAATTATAAGTCTTACAAATTGTAATTGTGGTTTCCGTTTGCTTACAACATCAAAGCAGTCACCAACATACAAAAAATACCGAATATTTTTTGACGTAATTTTCCCTAAACGTCCTTACAATTCGTCGTGTTCGCTTTGATCTTTGTCTTGCTTAGATTCATCCTTCTCCTCATCGTCATCATCCTCGTCCTCGTCGTCCTTGTCGGACGCCTTTTTCGCCTCCTCCTCGTCCTTCTTGCGCTGCACCTCATCCTGGGCCTCCTTCATCTTCTTCTCGCCGGCCTGGGTGGTCTTGACTTCGCCGGCAATCTTGGCGGCCAGCTCCACGTCATCCGTGATCAGGACGTTGTCAAAGATGGTGCCAGACTTAACCTGCCAGAGGTCGAAGCCCAGAGTGCAGATCTCCTTGCGCAGATACAGCTTGTCGTCGGCCACATATTCGGGGTTGGCGATCTCCGGATGCTCCCAAGCGCCCTTGTAGTTGGGGTTGTCCAGCTGCTTTGGCTGCCACTCGCCCTTGAACTCGGGGTTATCGATCATTGGTGGCTCCCACTCGCCGTCCATCTCATCGTCCCAATCTTCGGGCTTGGTGGCATCGGGGTCGGGGATGTGCTCGGCCTTGTCCCAGTCCTCGGGCTTCTTGTCATCGGGATCGGGAATGGTGGCCTGTGGAATGGGTTATGTCGTTTAATAACATTGAGGTAAAAACCGGCTTTTGAGTGCCAAAGTCTGAATTTGCCGAAGCTTGGGGGAGGAGACCTACCTTATCATCCCAGTCATCGGGCTTAGTGGCAGAGGGATCCTTGATCTTCTTGGGGGCCAGGAAGTCCCAGTCGTCCTCCAAGTTACCAGACTCGACCTTCTCGTTGTCGATGAGCACTTCATAAGTATTGTCCGGACGCACAATCAGCGTGTAGAAGTGAGTGTACACGTCATCTTTGCAGCGGATGTCTTTGCTGATCAAATGGTTCTTGCCCTTGTAGCTGAAGATAACGTGGACCTTCTTGGTGCCGGGACCGCAGATGTCGGGGCCGAACATGATCTCGTAGGGCGACTCGCCGTGCATGTCGGTCTGGTCCAGGGAGCAGTCGAACAGCTTCACATAGCCGCCACCGCAGTCGATGTTCTGCTCGTGCTTCACGGAGAACTGCACCACGAGGGGCTTGTCCTCGTTGGAGAAGCCATCGAACTTGCGGCTAGCTGCGTAGAAGCGGGCGTCCTGAGAGGTCTGAATACCTGTATGCACAATGGACGGTGGCAGGGGAGGGGAGGGGAGAAAAAAATATGTATACGGTTACTATAGCTACTCGAAAACGTACACGTAGTGGTTTTTTCTCTACACAGGCAAGTAGATAACACGCCGACGTAAAAATAAAATGGAGGAAAAGAATGGAAAAGAAGATGAGCGTGAAAGGGAGTGACACATACCTTTGTCGGCCTCAGCATCGTTGAAGAAGGTTCCGGGGGTAAGGACGAATTTTCCGAACTCCTTGCCAGGATGTTTGCTGTAGATCCACGTATCCTCCCAGTTTTCTGCGGAAATGAGCGGTTTTTTTTTTCAATGAAAACCACATGCCGCTTGTAAAACTCGAGTGGGCGCGATTACTTACCGCTATCGAAATTCTCCTTCAGATGTACCTCGGCACTAATAAAGCCGACTGTCGCCAGCAACACAATCACAGTTTTGCACCACATCATGTGAACGATCCCGCACTACTTTTTGGACTGACTCTTCCAACTTCACTGGTTGTCCGAACTCGGTTAAAGTTAAATGCTAAATGCCGGCAACGAAAAGTACTATTTATTTATTGCATCTGAGCTGTGCGTGTCGGACAGGGATGACGAATCTTACGGTTTGTTTCGCTGGAACGTTTTCATTGGCCCAAATCAAACCAATCAGGAGCGTCTACGTATTCTTTTGCCCCGATCAGGGATGCTTTCGATACTCAATCGCATAATGCCCTGCCGTTATCGATAGTCTGAGCTGGAATTAGAAACACTAAAGTGGCCGTTTGCCATCTAACAATTTATTAACTTAAATAAATACAGTTTTACGTTATTAAATGAGTTAGAATAATTTCTGTTATTTTTGGAATCCGAAATATATAAGATTCAGAAAAAACTATGTGTCTAGAGTTTCGCTTTTTTACCAAATTATTTTTCTTGAATATGCTCAAATCTTTGATAATAATCTAATTAATTTATAATGATTTTACTCACATCGGCTTTACTCCAACTTTCATTAATTAATTCATTTTATTATTTCTAAATTTAGTATTAAACAAATCCAGTTCAATAAAAAGGAAAGACGTCGAAACTTTAATATAATTTGTATATGATAAGAAATTAAAAGAGCTTTTAACTTAATTGTTTATATTTCGCGATTTATTAATTTTTGGACTCTGGTCATTCTTAAATTTTTTATTTAAATAAAATAAAACCAAAGGTTAGCAACAATAGTTTTTTTTAACGACTTATGTTAACAAAAAACAGAGTAAAAATTTAATTACAATTTAAAATCAGTTTGGTATTTATACTAATAACCTTTGTAGGTATTTTTTAAGACCTAGCTTAATACAAGATACGGTACGTTCTAGTGAATTCCACGTGTTGACTCAACCTTATCAAACGCCGAATTGATGCCGCATTAATCAAATGGATTCCCTAACTAACGGATGGTTCAGTGAACTACAGGCCGAACTCTGGCCTGGGCAGTCCTTCTCCCTTAAAATCAAGGAATTGATTCATAAGGAAAAGTCGAAATTCCAGGATATCCAGATTGTCGAAACGTGAGTTGTAAACAAATAAATAAACCAAAACATTAGGCAAAAGGAATTTGTTTACATCAAACATTCCTCAGTTGGAACTAAAAGTCTAAAATTTGCCTTTGTGAAAATGGTTAGATCAGGGAATTAATTAGGCTGCTAGAATGGCACTTTACAGATTACCTAAATGTAAAATAAACTATGGAGATCTAAAATTACACTAATCAGATTTTATTATATTGAAATAGAATTTCCCATAGTGATTGAAACATGCCTTGACAGCATTTTTAAAATTCGATGATATTCAGATTGTTAAAACGTACATATGTTGCAAACAATAAATATAAATTAAATTTGTTAGCAAATAATTTGGTATTTGTTTGCATTGAAAATTTTACAGTTGAAACTAAAAGTCTG
The DNA here is from genome assembly GCA_018153305.1 of Drosophila kurseongensis. Classification (NCBI taxonomy): domain Eukaryota; kingdom Metazoa; phylum Arthropoda; class Insecta; order Diptera; family Drosophilidae; genus Drosophila; species Drosophila kurseongensis. The sequence goes on from JAECXX010000051.1 coordinate 835,370, forward strand.
AAAGTTAATTTAAAAAAAAAATCAAAATGGTTTACCGTATTAAAGCTCTCTTGTAAGATCGGAGAAGCCAAAATTTTCCATAGCTAATACAATTTGCCTTGACAGCATTTTTGACCCTTTCGCAACGAGTTTTTATTCTTGATCTGCACTAACAGCCTTATCAAAGAAGTCATCTAAGGCCAATAACGAAAAAAAAAACTGATAGCAAGTTAGCTTATTCTTCAGATCGACGTTTCTTTTAAAATCTGCTGAAAAATCAATAATTTGGTCACTTCTCTTCCAGCGAAACCTATGGAAGGTGCTTGATTTTAGATGGGATTATCCAATGCACCGCCAGGGACGAGTTCTCGTATCAGGAAATGATATCGTTCCTGCCGCTCTGCGCGCATCCCAACCCCAAGAAGGTCCTGATCGTGGGCGGTGGTGATGGTGGCGTGGCTCGCGAAGTGGTGAAGCATCCATTGGTTGAGGAGGTGCACCAGGTGGAAATCGACGACCGCGTGGTGGAGTTGTCCAAAAAATATCTCCCAGCTATGGCGTGCGGATTCGAGAGCGAAAAGTTGAAGCTTACCATAGGCGACGGCTTTGACTACATGAAAAAACACAAAAACGAATTTGATGTAATCATTACAGACAGCTCGGATCCAATTGGTCCGGCGGTGAGCTTGTTCCAGGAAAGCTATTATGAGCTGATGAAACACGCCTTGAAAGACGATGGAATCGTGTGCTCCCAAGGCGGCAGTTTTTGGCTGGACCTGGACTACATAAAGAAGACAATGTCGGGCTGCAAGGAGCACTTCGCTGAAGTGGCCTATGCAGTCACCTCCGTTCCATCCTATCCCTGCGGCCATATTGGATTCGTTATGGGCTCTCTCAACAAAAATCAAGACTTTGTTAAGCCTAAACTTGGAAAGTCTGAAATCGATGCAATAGACCTGAAGTACTATTCTTCTGAGGTTCACTCTGCGGCCTTCGCCCTGCCACGCTGGGTGCAAAAACACTTTTACGAATGACCAAATTTTAAAAGTTTGTTTTGTATCTGTTTGTTAAAAATAAATATGACAATAAAACAAAAAATTGATTCTCAGTTTTGTTATAATGTTTAAACGGTGTTGTTGGCCACTTCACTTCAACTCGTAACGGGCCACTTGCCTTTACATAGTGAACCAACGTCCAATCAAAAAACAATAAATAGCGACCTAAAATCCAGCTTTCAAAACTAATCTATCGAAAATATAATTTTAAACGAAATTTTTAACATCCTAAGTTATAAATTTCATCGACTGAAAAATAAAATTTGATACAATTTTAAAAACATTTTGTTTGGTTTTCTACTTTTTCTGTCAGAATATCTTACCATCCAATGTAATGTTTTTGAGGTATTTTATGGTTGAAAATAGAACAAATTGTAATATGTTTATTACGTAATGATATATACAGTTGGCTCTATTTAAATTTTGTATTTGTAAGTGGTTGTTGGGTAAACATAATGAGACTTATTGCAATACTTTACACGACCGAATGTTACTCTTTATATCGCATATATTGCAAAACTTTTAAAGGAAGCGGTTCTTATTTTCAAAAATTACCTTAATCTGTCGTTGATTTAACTAAAAATTGATATTCAATTTTAAATAACTTAATAGAAAAGTATACCATCATTCTGTTTAATGACTAATTAATATTGTTATAGTTAGGAAACGCAATTGATACATAATTACAAAATTATATGTAAAATATGTACATTCACTTTATATTTTTTTGCTTTTTCGCCTATTCTAAAGTTAAATATCATTTTTGTGTTGGATAGATTTTGGTGTCTAATGTGCGTGTTTATGTGTAATAAATATCATGTATGTGCATTGCGTTTTTGGTAGCCGAGCTCCAGTTTTCAAAGAAACTTCAAAATTTGTTGCAAAATAAGAAAATATTTCACTTTTTGAGGAATAGTAGGTTTAACTTAATATTAATTTTGTACGTATACTCCTTGACTGGTTAATTTTGAATATACTCTTACATAAACATGCTTAATTCGAGCAAAGTATCTTGTCTACATTTACAAAAATTCTATTAAAATAGATGTTTTGTATAGTAGTGAAATTTTATAAATTTTAGGTACCTAATGACAATTGTTAAGGCGTTTTTCAAAAATAGAAACACGAGCAACTAAAAAAATAAAATACGGTTTTGAAAACCGGAGCATGGCTTGTCTATAATTTGTTATGCGACCGTTTTGAATAGGGAATTTTATGTTTTCGCGATTAGATTTGTTATTGCGCGGTTGTTTCATATTATCGATATAATAAAATGAGGGGTTTTCCTTCATGAATAGCCAACACATAACATATCTACGAATATCATTCATGTTCGCTTTGCTTTACGTTAATGGGAGGTACTAATTTGTTAACAATTTCTATGTAAGTCCAACTTAACCAGAGTCCGCTGTTTGCTAGTTGTTGTTATCTTAGAGTGCCAGATTATTTCGACGACCATTGACCTTATTGACTAAATTGCAGATTTTTAAGGCTGGTCCTAGCTTTAGGCCCATGTACTTCATCATCATCTCTGAATTTAGCAATAATAAAGCTTTACCATCGATTTCCTATAAAGAGAATCAGAATAAAGAATAGAATAAAGAGAAATCAATAACAAGACCATATAAGAGCGAATAGGGCAATGTTTTGTAACTTACATGCTTGCGGAAGAGATCGCCATGCACTGCGAGGGAGTTGTCGTTGCTCTCGATGTACTGAATCACCTCTTCGATGGTCCAGTCGATGGGCTGCGACCGCAGATGCGAGTTCGCCGAAGCAGACGTGGGTGTGCTTAGGGGTGAGGTAATCGCTGTATAGCTCGTGGAAGCTGCCGCAGTTGCCGCTGCCCCTGCCGGCGCGGTGGCCGCCTTGGCCGCCGTAACGCCGCCTGCAGCCAGTGCAGTGGACGAGGCTGACTGGCAGCCCGTAAAAGGCGTGGACACGGATGTGGGCAACGAGGCGCTGGACGAGAGCGTCGTCGGACTCTTGTAGTGGCTATTCGAGGGCTTCACGTTGACCTGCTCCGGATGCACTTCGGCCACCAGTGGCGCTAGGTATTTTCCAATCGAGCTGGTGTTGGCCGATCCCCCGGCCAAGCTTGTGCTGGAGGATGTTGACGAGCTGCTGCAATGGCTAGAGGATACGGGAGTGGCCTGATTCGCGTTCGGGCTTCCATTGGCCACAATGCTATTGCTGTTTGAGTGGTGCTGGAAGCGTACCTTGCGGAGAGCCTGCGTTGTGGAGGACGTCTGGCCTGCCACACCGTTGGGCTCCGTCTTAATGACCACCTTGGTGCTGGGTTTACTGGCACTATTGTTGTTGAGACTGTGGCTGTTCTGGTGGTTTGCAGGCTCCTTGCCATTGTTCGTCGGTGTTTTGGGCTTGATATCCACCGGCGACTTAGCATCCACCTCCTGCTTGATTATCTTCTCAGAGGGTGGAGTCGTTGCAGAGCTTGACTGTCGATTCCGCTTGTCGGCGAGCACTGGCGAGGAGGGCGGGGTGGCTGACTGTGTCAGCTGGCGCTTCCGACTGTTGGCGCACTTCTTGCACTCTTCCGTCTCGTGAACCAGGGAGATGAGATTCGGACATGCCCGGCATGTAGTACACAGCGTCTCGATGAATTGGGCCAGGCTTTCGTCATCCTTCATGCGCAATGGTGAGGGTATTTTAACCTTTAAAGAGTAGAAAGTAAAAAGGTTTTTTTTTAAATTTTTAAATGTTAAATATAAAGTAATTTAGGTTTTAAACCAAATGTTCATTTAAAAAAATCTTTAGCTCACTGTAAAATTTTTTCCCGCTGCCGTAACGATGTGAACGTCTCCTTCCAGGGCAAACAGTAGCTTGGAGAGCTGCTGCGTATCAGTGCTGGCCGCCAAAACTTCCTGCAGGCAAAGCTTAGCCAGCGTTTGGTAGGTTGGCCCTGTCACCATGCATGGCAGCTTGGAGTTGTTGATGAACGGTCCGCCCTTGCAGTTGGGATGAAAGTGGGCGGTGGCCGGAGAAGCGGGAACCATAGCCTCCGATTCGGCTACTACTGTGTAGCGGGGACGCGCGCATCGCTGCTTGCCGGAGCTGGAGTCCATGCGCGATTTGTGCCCCGGCGGCTGCATAGGGTGACAGCTTCGGGCGCACCAGCCGGCGGGAAAAATGTCTCGCGATCGGTAATTGCACCAGTAGTCGAATGCCCCGCGCCAGCCGTCAAAAGTCACATGGATCTGATCATCCTTGATAGCGTCCACGGTGGCACAGCAAATCAGTTGCGGGTTCTTCTTGTCGACCGCCTCCAATTTCTGGCCCACCTTGAACAGGTTCTCTTCCGGTGAAGGAGGCTCCGGCTGGAAGATCTCCTCCGGCGCCACCATGGCATTGTTAAGGATCTTGCACAGATATCCGGGCCAACTGGAGGCGTTCATGCGGAATCCCAGCGGCGGCTGCAGCATGCCGCCATTTTTCTCGCAGTGTCCAATAGCATGGATTTCGGTGGAGTCCACCAGCCGCCAGAAGTCATTTTGTGAGTCACTTCCGTCTAGGCGTAGACGCAGCCTGGAGCCTAACACTCCAACCACGGTGGCAATGCAGGTGGAAGTCACGTTGCGCGGATCCAGGGCCTCCAGCTTCATGCCGATCTTGAAGTCATTGTTGGGAGGATTCTGAGCCTGTTTGAAACATTCTGCAGGAGCAGCTTCGCTGCCCGTTTCCTAAAAAAAACACGAGCCCAAAGGATTAGTTGAGATTTTATTAGAAATACTTTCACAACTCACCTCCAAATAGGCATCCCAGTCGAAGACGTGAAAGCTCTCGTACTGAAAGGGTCCCGTCGGCGCGGGCGCTCCACTGGCCAGCAACTTGCGCTCGCTCTCCGCCAGACCCTTGCCCGAACCGGATCCGCCACTGTGCCTAGTGGAGCAATTCTTCTTTTGGTGCTTGTTCATGCACATGATCGAGCAGAACTCTTTGTTGGGCGCCCCGTCGCGGATGACGTTGTCGCACTGGGAGCACGCTCCCTTGCTGTACGCCTTCCGGAACTCGGCGATGCAGGTCTCCGAGCAGAACTCCTTTTTCCCGGTCTGCGTGGGCAGAACGTACTGCAGCGGCAGCTTGCCCTCGCCGCACCAGGTGCACGTGGCCCGCTTGGCCGGCCTTCCCCGTTGTCGTGGCGTGGAAGCGGGCGAGGTGGCGCCGGCGGAGGATGCCGATGCGGATGTGGAGGAGGCATTGGTGCTGGCGCCCGCCGCGGCGGAGTTGCTCCCGCTGCTCGTGCTGCTGTCGCGTCCCCCCGACATGGCTCACTTGGCTCCCTTGGGGCTGTCCTAGTTTATGCACTTGATGATTCCCGCCGGCAAGCCCCTTGGCATCTCAGGCGATGGCTCTGCTGCGATTTAACTCAATTTTAGCGCACTCAAACTCATTCACTGCGGGTCGGCGGTTAAATCGCATTGCGGCTGCCTGGAGTCACTTGCCGCCAATTGCAATTCCTTTTCACACAGCCCGCACGCGAAGAATGGATTTCGATTTGGCCAGGTAAATTTGTGCGGCGTTCTTGGGGTCACGTAATAACAAATTGGTGGCCAAATCGCATCGCAGCACCCAAAATAACGTTAGCGCGCGGCGCACAAATAGTTCCAGGACAGGATTTATCTTTAACGAGATGCGCAGTTCTCGTTTAGCGGATTTATCGCGAAATTATCTGTTCAGGAGTCGGTTAAACACCGAAATTTTACACTTTTTTTACTTTTACGCACGGTTCCGCCATATTTGTTTTTCTAGTGATGACCTATCGCCTTCAAGGGCTTATCGATAGTCGCTGACCTGTGACTTGTCACGAACAGTTAAAAGTATTCGATAGAATGATGTTATCGACGCAAGGTTAGATTTAAAAAAGTAACGTTAATATGCATAAAATATAAATCATATTATGCACGTATTTTCCAATTATGTAAAGTAATACTTCATTTTGTTAATTGTTATTCACGTAAAATATATTCTTTTTTTTTAGACCTTAATGAAAGCAGTGAAATTATCAAATTAAATTGTGTTACACTTTTCGGTCGTTTGCTGCACTTGTTTATTTATTATAAGTATTTGTTTTAGATCTGTGTGGTACCAGAGTTTGTTAGTTTTCTAATAATTTATTGTACTATATAATTAAAAGAAGTCAGTCATTTTTCAGAGTTTATTAATCAGTCCGTTAAAGACTTAAACAAATATGTGTTTATAATCTCTTTTTTTAAGGGCTCAAAATAATAATCTCTTAAAATGTGGGTATTTTTTTTAATATTATTTTCTTTCAAAGAGATTTCAACTGCGGCACTGTATAAATACACAAACATACAAATAGAGCCGTATTTCACTACTGACACACAGCCGCAGGCGATACCTTGCCGCAACAGCTTCCCAAACAAAATAGAACAACATACATTTTTCAAGTTACGAATGTATAAAACATATTTTGTGACATGACTATGCTCAGTGAATAAAAAAAACTGATTAAACGATCTATTTAAAGAGAGTCTTTTCATATAGACTTAATCCGAGGGGAACATTAGCAAGGTTATCAGTTGTCATTGCTGTCGCAAGACTTTAAGATTACAAATTTTTAGCATTAGTTTTTCGAAACCTAGCAAGGGTATAGCACGTAAAGATGAATTTCGCCATCCGCCTAAGGTAAATCAGTCATATATTTACGAAACAAAATGGTTAACTTTTAAAAATTTCAGCATTATGCTGGCTGTACTATTTGGCCTCTGGGGCAACATCAGGGCCAGTGTGAGTGACGAAGATATCCTGAAGCTTCAGGATATGCTTCGAGTTCTGCCAGGGACTTATCCGGATATGCAACTGCAGATTGCCAAGCTTATTGCGCATTATAAATACCGCACGGGCAATATAAACTTCGACGAACTTAATGGATATATTCTCAGACTACGAGAAATGATTCTAGTTCATCCAGGGACTGATGTATACACCAACTCACAGATCACTAAACAAATTTACAATATGTGCAAGGAAGAAGATACGGACGGGCGTTGCCTTATCGGTATAGGCGATTTGATAATTGAAGCAAGGAATAGAAACTGGATAGCGAAGTATTTAAGGGAACATTGAATTTTGCAACCGAAATCAATAAAAATTAAATCAGATTAGCGGGTTCAACATTTCAGTGTATTTTAAATATGTGTAAAATTGTGTTTTATTTTAGCTGAAAATAAAGCTCACTCATAAAACTATTGTCTACTAATTTATATTTAAACTACTCAATACTTTCCACAAAGGAAGGTGAATTACACAATTAAGGGGCTTTAAGAACCACATGGCTGGAAAATGTGAACGAATAAATAAATATGATAAATTTTAATTGGTAAGACAAACTTTTTTTTACGGTAATTCTATTGGCTGACTTGAATATATTTACTGTAGTCTTAGGTATTGAATACGTTTTGTCAGCAGTAAATTCTACATCCAATGACGTCGATAGAGCCTCAAAGATGAAACAAGTTTGGCGAAACTTTTCTGGGATTAGCTGAAATATATATTCCGCTAACTTTTTGACTAACTTGTACGGCTGTTTGATTTTTCTTCTCTTTGCTTAAATGGTCCGTAACTTGATTTAATTGAAAGGCTTCAAAGAATAATCCGCTCATTTTGACTGCAATGAAACTCATCGCATTTCAAAGAGATTTAGATGGAAGCCAAATGTTGTGGTTAAAAAAGGCGGAGAACACTGTTAATTAAACGTTGTAGTGGCAGCTTTATTTCCTCCTTTAATATTCAATAAAGTGACTGCCGCCATTAAGACGTTCCTAATTATTAATGACTTAACTTGACCGACACCAAGTTTCTTGACACTCACACAATTGTCTAAGCATGTATAATTGGATGAAACCATCGGCTGCCCATAACAAGGATAATTGGATGAAATGAGGCGGCTGCCTTTTCTGCTCCTCATTAAATGCCAGTTCACCGCTTAGTCGCCTGTCAAATCGTCGGTGGGCTATTAGAAAAAGGGGTGTCAAGAGACGAGTTGATCAGTCATTGACTTATTACGCAAATCGGACAACGGAATTTCTGCGCCGCGGGATGGTGAGTGGGTTGTAATTATAGGCGCTTGAGTGTCCTTTATTCAATCAACATATTTATGAGTCCGAAGACCTGACGAAAAGGATAAGCCAAATATTAACTGGACCTATTAGGAATCTTTAACAATGACTGGATTTGAATAAACTGAAAGAATATTAGGAGGTATTAGGCATAGTCTATTATATATAATAACAAAATAATAACAATATAATAAAATAAATAATAATAAATAACAAATAAAAATGTTTTGTTTTCTCAAGTTAAATGTGCTAATTAACACGTTAATAGCCCAGTAGCAAAAGATAGTTACCGAAGGAAAGCTTACAAAATAAAAGTCATTTTTCAACTTATTACATCGCTCCTTAAAAATCGCTCATACGCCCAATAGCATTACCGCTCACATAAAAGCAAGTGGCAGGAGTGGCATTTTGACGGAATTCAATCAGCCATAAAGCATCCTGCTGAGCAGGAAATGGAGGCGTTTGCCTACGTGCTTAATTACAAGCCGACGCATGCACATACATACGCACATAAAAACCCGAAGACACGTGTTGAAAGCAATTAAAAAGTATGTCAAAGTGGGTGATCAACGTCCCGAAGGACAAAGGACAATTGCGATAGCTGGCAACACTGTTGCTTCTAAGTGTTTGATGGGAAAACAAGTGTGTGAGGTAGTCCTGATTATGAATTTATAATTTGGAATGCAATAAGTTATGCAAAATAATCTCAAAACGTAAAGAATCTTAATTAAATCTTAATGTCCCCCTGTCAAAGCCAAAAATTAACCATTTTATTTTATTTGGGAAAAGATGAGGTTTTGAAAGTACGTTTAGAGCAACTAAATAACGTAATGTATTCAAATATAGTAAAACTAAGTATTTAGATTTTAAAAACATATGTTAATTTACTTAGTAATTATGTAAGCTACATTTTAAATGAAATGTCTTAATCCCAAGCCTTAAGAAATAGTAATTACTTTCCACTTGCCTTTGAAATTACCTATTGTGTAAGGAAGTAATAATAAAAATCAGTCAAACAGTATTTCTACTTTCCCATATTCTCTTAATAACATGTCTCAACAACTATTTAGTTGTATCTAAAATAAGAACAAATCCCTTCTGAGCACAGGACCTCATGTGTCGAACCCATCTCCTGGCCAGGACCCCCACGGTTAACGTTTGACGGATTTATGGCGAGCAATTTAACGCCCGATTGCCGGCCGAGCGGAATGTCGGGCCACGTTAGCACCTTTTGACATGACATTGAGTGGAGCCGGGGGTCCGTATCCTCGTCAACTTTCGTCCTGGCGTCTGGCTTTAAATCGAACAATTAATGTGCAAATAAAACTCATTAAATATTAATTGAGTTCGATAATTACAGCGCTGACAGAGATTCGCGAGCGGCGGCAACATGTTGCCGCAACACCATAACTGAGGAACTCGCACAGTTTGCCACCACCAATCCGTCAATTCCTTAATGCGTTAGCACACCTTGGTGATTTATTAGGGGCTCTAACCCGCGCGGTCTGACCCGCCTCATCTGATTCGATTTCCATCATCCTGGCAACATGCCGTGTTGTACCGAGCCCGCACGTTTTCATTCATAACTCGTCGCGTGGCTGGGGCATCGTCGTGGTGGCGCTTCGTCCTGGTGGCCTTCGTGTCCTTTGGCTCCTCGGATCCTGCGCTTCGTGTGCGGGCGCTTCGAAGCGCCTAATATAAAAACACGCCGTAATCGCTATGCTCCGTGAGTCCTCCGCTCGTCGTCAGCCTGTTGCGTTCGAGATTCGATGCTGGCACAAACAGCAGCATCTGAAAAAGCAGAAAAAAGCACTAAACTCAGCCGTACCAGCAGCAACAGTTTCAGATTCCGAATCAGTTGCCGTTTCGCGACGCGGCGCGTGAATACATAAAATAAATTAGAAAAAGATAAATAAGCCACAAAAGCGGTTGAATCCCACATACACAAACACACTCGCGAAATATCTCGATCGTCATAAATCAATCCGTCGAGTGCGTTTGAGATCCACCGAAATTAGGGGCAATTACCACTGATAAGGTGATTTCTCTTTATGTGATATTTTTGAAAAAAAAAACCGAGACAGCGTCTTTTATGTTTTTGAGTAGGTGTTTTTTTAAATTGGTTCAGAGCCATATCAGATTTCAGAGTAAAAACCTAAACGAAAAAGTTACACAAGCTTAATACCGCATTGGGGCAAGATTGATTGATTGCTTAAAAAACGTTTAAGCTAATTAGTTTTCCTTTCCACGTGTTGAAGGCATTGTTGCCTCTGGTTTCAGGTAACAATATCATGTGACTTAATAGACTGCAAACAAGCTTAGCGAAACTTTCTGCTGACAGCGTCGGCAATCACACCTTGTAATTTACAGGAGACGGTGGTTTCCTTAACGACCCGCTTTCCTTCTCCCTAGATTCCCGATTGATTGACCTTTGTTTGCGTTTTTTATGGCCTAATCAAATCGGATTTACGGTTTTTAAAGCTGCTGAAACTTTTCGCCCATGTGCTCGCTCTCCACATACTCGTATTTGCATACGTATGTAAATATCTCAAGTTGGAATAGATAACAGGATTTCATTTCCTTGTGTTTAGGCCTGCCTCTGAATTGCCGATAAAACAAGAAGGGACGTGCTGGCAAGTAGCCCTGAGCAATCACGATTTCCGTCTACCGGGATGTGAGGACGACAATGGCTGTCAGGAGCACCATCCTCAGTGGGGCAGGGCAGTTTTATTGCCTTGAATTCTATATTACTTCCAGAAAATCAATATTTGTTCAACTTCAAATGTAAGAATTCATTACATCCCGCCTTCTGGGAAACTTTGAACAGAAGAATTCCTTTGCGGCTTCATCATCAAGGCTTCATCTGTTTGCCCCATTCCCATTCCCATTCCCGAACCCAAATTCAATTGGACTGCAATTTCCGTTGCAACTTCGGCGCTGGCGAACCCTTCGCATTTCCCAGTGTTTACGCGATCTATTAGGGGAAATCAATAGCCATCAATTGTCGTTCCCGAAAAGTGCGGCAGCCACCCACGAGTTTCGCACGGATTCCTAAATCCTTGTTCACCAAATGGCATCTGTATGACATGTGATTGCCGGCAGGACTAATGCGGCTGCCATTTCGCCAGTTACTTATTTCTGATGTCTAATGCTCCTGCTGACAGGTGGGATTTGGGTTCGTCCCCCAGCCGAAAACAAAGGAGCTGCCATAATTTTGAATGGGGAAAACTTTGGATTCCCGATAAAGTGTGAAACTTAGTGCTTTCACGTTTGAAACAATGTGCAAATTTCCGCATCAAGGATTTTCTAATGAAATTGTCATTTTAATTTAAAATGGCTCTTTTACAAAAAGCTATTTGAGTTCAAATTTAACTTTGTAACTGAAACCTCTCATGTCCTGGGCGATTACACAATTAAAAAGTGTTTAACGCCTTTGCCACAAGGCAAAACTTAATTTTGAGTTATAGAGAAGTTATGGTAATGGAAGCTAAAACTTTGACTTACGAGCACATTTCAGGAAGTTTAGCTATTCAGGCAACTGTTGCTTAATGTTGTTAGTAACAATAAGTAAGTTTTGTTTTGGTAATAGTAAAGTGCAGTATGTAGGAAAACAAAAGTGAAACTTAAACTTATTTAATACAATTAAAAAGGACCTAGCTCAGAAGGGCAAAAAGCGAGGAGGAAAAACTATGTGCAATATATGTATGAGATAGAATTACAAAGGACTAAACTTATCATTACCAATTAGGGGTCGACGGTTGCCTTAAACTTAATTATGTGATTTTATTTATAGGACATGCAAAAATCCCCCTTTATGTGGATATATTTATGGTATACAAAAAATATCTCTTCAGTGGTACAGTAGATGTATCAAATTAAAAAACAGATCATATCCTAAGCCTCTCTTAAATTAAAACCTACTTAGACTATAGAATTGCTTGAACAACTGCAAGATTATATAAACTTTGTTTTGCTAAAATCAACTTGATTTCTCATTTTTAGAAATAAGGTTTGCCGTTGACGATTTACAACTTTTCAACAGGAAAATAATCTAATTCACTCGTCCAGCAGGTTACACGTCTACGTCTTCAATTTAAAACCTAATTTCCTTTTTGAACCTTGTGAAAATTTGCACTCAACCCCCATGGCGAAGTGATTGAAAAGTCCAAAGGGACATGAGATTGATATGCATATACGCATGTACATAAAAAACTAGGTTCAGAAGTACCACATATTTACGTGGCCCATAAATTATGAGAACACTTCTTGTTGTCAGAATATTGCACATTTTTCACAGGTTAGCTGTCAGCATTTTATTTTCGCTATTCCAGCGGGAGAACGGCAGAGGTCAAAGTTGGCAGAAGGCGATGGCTCTGAAATTTTGAAAATAATAGCCGCAGATAAGCTTAATTTTCCATAAAAATGAACAGAATAAAATGTAACATTAAAATAGGATTTTTGATACCCTACACTAGAATAAATAATAAATTATAAAGTAAATAATATATTGGTTACTTGCAGCCCATTGAATTAATATAACTGCATTTTTAAAGAGACCTCTTAACATATTAATCAAATTGGTACTCAACGATGGCTGAAAAAATGGTTTATCAATATTTATGGTTTTGCTTAATTTTGATAAATAACATAAGCTTTTTATGTACCAAAGCAATTTGCATTGCATGCAAATCTGTAAATTGTGCACTCACCCATGCAACTCTATCGTTTTTCTCGTTTTTCGCAGAATGATGAAAGCCACAGCGTGGTTTTGTCCGGTGTTATTAACTTTACTGTGTGCCACAAGGCTCGTCTGCACGGCCCAGCGAGGAGGAGCCGGAGGAGGGGCAGGAGGAGGATCAGGAGGAGCTGAGGTCGGCGGAAGCGGCCGCACAAACGGATATCCTCTGGACTACCCCGATGCACGGAACACACAGGTGGGCATTTCGGAGTCCATTTCTTTGTGAGTGGCAGCAGTTTTTGCGTCACTCGTGTGAATGTTTTTCGAATGCATATTCAATTATTGGCTCTGCATTTTTCCAACAGTCGTTTTCACAGCTCCTTTGACACCCGTCATTGGTATCTGTATCTGTTCATAAATTGACACATTGTTCGTTACAATATGCAGCCTTTTGAAGACAGTGACCGCAAAGTGTCCCTTTTCGAAACCTCGTGTTTGCTTTGTTAAGACTCTTGAAAATTTACCTAAATTAATTCAGAAAATCTTGGATTAGACAATTCCAATATCGATCGGTCGTTATATCCTAAATGTTCTTTTTAAGAACATGTTATATATTTTTTATAGAGTATTTTAACTTGAGATTGCTAAAATCCCCGTTTTTTTTTACCATTAAAGACACATATCAGCTTAGTTTTATTTTATTTTTCTGTTCGCATTTCCATATCAGTCGTGGGTAGCACTTCAGATGTCGGAAATGAAAGACTGCTAATGGTTTGATATGTTATCAAAATGTTATTTAGAAGTGGTTAGCCTTATGAATTTTATAGTGGTAGCAAATCTCTTTTCTAAGAAGTTCTAAGAAAGCACATAATACGTAATAAATCAGTTCTTTGAAACTACCAATACATCATATCAGTTTGAATCTGGACTCTGGTACAATCTAATCTACCCACTCCATGGGTGGGAAATACATACCTCAATGTGAAACTGGTTCGGGGCGAACGGTTAGTCATATATGGTATTATATATTATTTATTCTTTAGCAAATACGAACGTGGCAACAGAATTGATTTGCTTCTACGGATTGCCTTTCAAAACAAATGGAAATTTTCGTCAAGGATTTTGTCCAAGCGTCATTAGAAGAAAACAAAAAACAATTTGTTTGTCTTGAACAACTCCTGTTGTCCACAATCAAAAGTTTCACCTCTGCTTTTTTAAGAAGTTCAAGTTTCGTGAAGTCGATTCTTTATTCTGCGCAATTTAAAAGGGAGGCAGATTCGTTTGTGAAATTGGAGATTTAAACACGTTAATGCGAGACACGTAAACAATTTAATTTTATTTGGTGAAAGAAATGATGATTTATCATGATGCTGCGTTTACAAATAAGCCCTGGAGCAATGTTAAAAGCCAATTACGAAATTTTCCATTTGCACCAGCAAATATGACACATCATTAACCACAGGCATATACAACATACATTTATACAAACATACATATGTTCCGATAAGGGTCGATTTGCCAACTAATCATTGAAGTAGCGATTCCTTGATTGATGTATGTACGTCAATCAATCTGTTTATCAACGCACGCAACGGCTAAACAATCAAAGAAACAATAGCAATATTGCCAATTGCCATGGTCCGAAAAGCGAAAGCTCAATTATGTGATAAGAATTTACATTTTCGAGTTCAGCCGTACAATAAATCCACAGTCCATCGCATGTTTTCGGGTAGTTTTAATTGTTCAGATTGTAGGAACTATAAAGCTAAATGAGGAATGCGTGACTACAAAACACGATGTGACTTCATGAGGTTTTAATCCTAAGCCTAGAAGTGTTTTCATTTGATTTTGGTAGAAACACAGTTAATAATTTAGTTATAACAGTTTAATCTTTGCACCACATTTCGCTTTAAAACTCTTTGTTTTATAACTTAGTTACTTTGAGACGAGGAATTTAAAGGAGTTCTGAGGCAAAATCTTTAGGAACCATTGGAATCACCTAACCATCTTCCTAGACCACTGAAGAATCAGTCGTAGAGTCTTCGGCTGCCTGTGTGGTGGAATCCTCGGGGACTACGGGTGCCTGTGTGGTGGAATCCTGGGGAACTTCGGGTCCCTGTGTGGTGGTATCCTCGGGTCCCTGTGTAGTAGAATCCTCGGGAACTTCGGGTCCCTGTGTGGTGGTATCCTCGGGTCCCTGTGTAGTAGAATCCTCGGGAACTTCGGGTCCCTGTGTGGTGGAATCCTCAGGAACTTCAGGGTCCCTGTGTGGTGGTATCCTCGGGTCCCTGTGTAGTAGAATCCTCGGGAACTTCGGGTCCCTGTGTGGTGGAATCCTCGGGAACTTCGGGTCCCTGTGTGGTGGAATCCTCGGGAACTTCGGGTCCCTGTGTGGTGGTATCCTCGGGTCCCTGTGTAGTAGAATCCTCGGGAACTTCGGGTCCCTGTGTGGTGGAATCCTCGGGAACTTCGGGTCCCTGTGTGGTGGTATCCTCGGGTCCCTGTGTAGTAGAATCCTCGGGAACTTCGGGTCCCTGTGTGGTGGAATCCTCAGGAACTTCGGGGGCCTGTGTGGTGGAATCCTCAGGAACTTCAGGGGCCTGTGTGGTGGAATCCTCAGGAACTACAGGAGCCTGTGTTGTGGAATCCTCGGGAACTTCGGGGGCCTGTGTGGTGGAATCCTCAGGAACTTCGGGAGCCTGTGTGGTGGAATCCTCGGGAACTTCGGGTGCCTGTGTGGTGGAATCCTCGGGAACTTCGGGGGCCTGTGTGGTAGAATCCTCTGGGTCTTCTGGAGCCAAAGTGGTATCCGCTGGAGAACCGCTGCCGTCTTCGGAGGGGGTGGTGTTATCCTCAGGGGCCAGAGTGGTTTCTTCAGTGGAACCGCTGCCATCTTCGGAGCTAGTGGTGAGTGGTGCCCGAGTGGTGGTCTTTTCTGGAACTTCAGGGTTGAAGGTGGTTTCCTCGACAGGGCTAGTCACATCAGTGGTGGATGCAATATCGTCTTCGGTCACCTTGGGCAGATCTGTTGGTGGTGGGGGTTGGTGACCTTCATGTCCGTGTCCGTGACCATGATTGTTTCCATGTCCGTGTCCATTTCCGTGACCACCGTTCCACTGTCCGTGATTGTTTCCGCCATTCCACTGACCCTGGCCATGACCATTTCCATTTCCATTCCACTGACCCTGACCCTGAGCATTTCCATTCCACTGACCCTGACCATTCTGATTATTCCACTGATTTTGGCCATTCCACTGGTTCTGGCCATTCCACTTTTGCTCCTGCACGTTTTGGCTGTCATCGGATCCCCAGCCGAACTTCCTGACCCAGTTGCCGCCAAAGTTTCCCAACCAGCCGCCGTTCGGCCGGCCCACAGCCACTGCCACAAGGGCCGTCAACAAGAAGAGCGTTAGAACCTTCATTTCGCAATCGTTTCGAATATACTACCTGGGTCTACAGGTGGCTATAGCTTTTATAGAAATCTGATAGCCAGGTCCATTCATTCCCAGACATTGCGACCACACACTGTGGCACGTTCTTATCTAATCGCTAGCATTTCTGATAGCCAGACAAACAATAATCGTAATTATCATATTTTCCTAAACATGACTTCGGATTGGTTGTTTACCGTTTGCCTTGAACTTAGACATGTAAATTCTTCTTGGAAAAAAAAAAAATTTGTTAAATTTTTCCAAAGAAACAGTTATAAACATTTGTTAGATTAAATGTGAAATTTGCGTAATATCTTTATGATTTAGCGGCAGACGCCTTAAATCGTTTTATTATGCTTAAGTGTCTCGAAATGACATTTTTTGGCGTTCTCAGGCGATAATTATGAAAGTAGTTTATCAGTCGCTTGTTAGCCCAAGAATCTCAATTGTTTTTTAATATTTTTTCAGCTGTGACTCACGAGTTTGCTTGAAATTTTCTTGCCTATCAGTGAAGAGTTCTTATCGCGAAATTTCCGATTGATCATCATGGGAAAAACGTAGGGCAGCCCCGATAAGATTCTTGTATTGATTTAGAACGATAATTTTCCAGTGTGGAAAAAACAAAGAGTGAGGTAATGCTAAGATTACCCCCAATCGATGCCAATTGCCTGTCAAAGATTTTAATTTTCTTGAAAACAAAAAAATAAACTTAACCCGCAGGACTGTATATAAGACAGGGACTTAAAACTTTTTGCATTACCTTGCCACGATTTTATAATGCCAAGCGCCAAGAAGTTTCCCGCAAATGTAAATGTCCGTACTATATATACATTTTTTCCCCGTCTAGGATGACTTTATACTGGCCAAGCGAAACAAACCGTCGCTGTCCATTGTCAATCCCCTGGATGTGCTGCGTCAGCGGCTGCTCCTGGAAATCGCACGCAGGCAAATGAAGGAGAACTCCCGCCAGGTGAGTTTTGTATTCAGGGGGGGGGATGTCAGGGGATTTCTGCAATAAACGAACCGCGCTGACCACTTTGCAAGGTATTTTTAATAAGCGAAAAAAGGAAAACAGAAAGAAAACTTTGACTACGGCATCCAAGACAAACGGAAAACAATTCTCGCTAAAATGCTGCCCTAAGTGGAAAGAGTAATTCAGTGCAAAGTATAAATGAAAATGTAGCGGCTAATCAAAACTAGAATGCCTAATGAGAAATACTTTCCAAACGCATAAAGAACGCAGCTGCAGAAAGTTTTTTAATTCCTCGCCGGGCGGAGTCCAATAAATATTCCGGGTACCAGAAGACTCCTCAAGCCCACATACTTGCTCCGGGAATATAAACAATACATCCTGGCAGAACCCGAAACAGGGCTTAAGCACTTCGGATGGCCCTGACACCCAAAATATACATGCATGGGGCTCAGCGCCAAAACAAAGCCAACGTTGCGTATGTGTAACACAAATATTTTCGCTCGGAAACAAAGCGAGTTTATTTGGTTACCAAACGATCCAAGCCCCAAGGCACAACACAAAAGACAAAAAAAGGACAAAAAAAATCAAACGTTTTAATGCGAGGAATTCAAACGATTTGCCTTGATAGCTTCACCTTTCGCCCACGAATTTTTGTTAAAGAGGGTCATGGATGAACATGGATGTGCCCATGTGCCCATGTGCCTATGTGCCTCCTATCCACCTATTCACACAAGCCAGATAACAGAATTGATTTGTCAAAGGGGTTTTATAAATTAATCCATGCATCCCAAAAGCAATTTGAATCGGTGAAAGATGAGCCCAACACATATATAATTCTATGCATACAACTGGTTCTTTAAGTATCCTGCAGTGAGATTGGTAAACAAAAGGAGTGTTAAACGAATAAATGCGGATTTCATGAGACAGTTTTCACCTCAAACAATTAATGCCAGGGAAAATAGAATATATGAAAAGAAATAAATATCTTCAAAGAGCTAGCCATTTTATCACAAATACTGTCATTTAAATTTAAAATAAATGGAATTGACTTTAAAGTTTTAAATAGTTTTCCAGCAGCTAAAACAGACATTTAAATAACCAAACAATGCACCGCAATTTGAGAGTTCGACATCGAATCCTAGCTCAAAGCAAATACTTCACTCGTTTAAAACCTGCAAAGTGGTCTGCAAATAGAAAGAATTAAAAGAATGAATGCAAGGTGTTAAAATGAATGTGTGAATTTATGCTTGAATAGTTGGGGATTTAAGTAGGAAAAATTCCATTGCACATGATGTCTCTCGAACAATAAATAATCTTAGTTTTAAACATTAAGCTGATGTCCAAGCAAAGTGGTTACAAAATGAATATCTGTTTCTTTAAAGAACAGTTTTAAATTGTTAGTTCCAAGTATGGAAAGTGTTCAAATGAAACACTGCAATGCCCTCACTCTCAATTAATGACACTTGATTTGTGAATGAAATTGAAACGTTAACCACATTGCCAATGTGGTCATCCATCATGCATGTCAATTGAGTTTAGCTTTCCCCTCTTAGAAAGGAAAGTACATCATGTCTGCGGGGAAATGGGTCTTGTTTGACTACCCATGCACTTTGTCACCCATTTTACAGCATTTAACAGCATTTTATGTGAACCGAGTTACCTTTCTTGTGCTTGCCCAGGTCGAACTGAATCGCGCCATCCTGAAGAACGTGGGCAAGCGAGTCCTGCTGCGAGGAGGAGTCTCCGGATCCGGATCCCCAAAGGTCAGCAGGCGGTACCGCCAGCAGCAGTGGCCAGTCGAGCGGGAACTGGAACTGGAGCGGGAGCGGGAACGGGATGGGGATGCGGAGCCGGAGGAGCAGCTGGGCCGTCAACAGCTGCTGCCCTGGAAGCATTTCCCCAGCCAACTGTGGAGCTACGGATGGGCCCGGTCCCCGTACACGGCGTCGTCACAGTTTGTGGATTCCCTGCAATCAACATCCATTCGACCACAATCCCAGGCACTCCCAGGTCAGCAGTTGCTCAGCTATGCGAAGAACTCTCTGGACGTGGCCGGAATGGGTCTGGCCAGGCATCGGGTCAACGGAAATGAAGCCAACGAAACAAATCATGAACATGAAAACGTGAATGAGAACGAGAATGAAAATGAAAACGACGACGGCAGTAAAAACCCGGCGAGATATGTGGATGACGACGAGGAGAACGACAATGACGTGGGTCCGGAGGGATTGGGTGTGGGTGTGGGACTGGGATTGGGACAGGGGCTGGGCTTGGGTCTGGGTCTGGAGAGGTTCGATGTGTTCGAGGGCAAGCCCAACTGGGCCAACGAGGAGCCGAACGAGGTGGGTCGGTCCGTGGTCAATGCAAATGACCGCCTGCCCTGGCCATTTCCCTACCGCTCTCACAAAAGCCAGCATAATGTTAATTAAGTTAGTGGGGATTGAGATGCAGCTACAGATACGGATACTGATATAGCTAAAGATACAAATACAGATACGGATACAGTTAAATATACCGATACGGATAGAAGGATAGGGGCACCCGACAGCTTGGTGGTGCTAGGCGGTTATTAATGAAAATCGACGGTTCCTAATGAATGGCTGGCTACAAGGCAGGCATGTTGTGTGTGCACATACTCCCTTGATGACAAACTTACTCCCACGTTGCTAGATGTATTCGCATTTGAACTCTATTTTATCGAAAATAACCAACGGTGTATGTAACGATTTATGCTACCTCTCACAGATACTGTTGAATATAAAGACCTCCCTTCCCACGATTATACACACGATTAATGTCAAACATACTTTTACTAGATCGAAAACGCTCCTACTAATACACCAAAGATATAGCGAACAAAACTCCAAAGATTTATAAACGTAAATGCATGCGTAATTGATAGTGATCTATGTGTAATTTTAATAATTATTTTAATGATTAACGTTGATCAATTGCATGCAATATTGACCTGTCTAACGAAATTTTCATGTTTTTATTCGTGTAAGCAAAAACTGTGCATCTCTTATTTACTTAACTTAAATAATAATTGTGGTTTACATTCTCCGCGGGCGGAAATCGGTTTTTATGTTTGCTCCGTTTTGCTTAAACTTGTATAAAAAATGCTCAAATAGAATTAACATAACGCAGATACTATTTACATGTTCTTTTTGTCAAAGCTTGCATTCGGTCACTATTACATTTACGTTGTTGAAGGGTTCAAGTTTTAAGATATTAAGCGAGAAATGGTTCCAAATCATACGAATAACGATTTTAAAGTAGATCAAAATCAGCCCCAATTACCCAAGCAAGTACTTCGATACATGAATACGCCACGTGTTGTGTAGATTAACAAGGAATTTACCGAGCAAATTAACCATTTAATAGTTACGTTCTGTACATTAATAAGTTTAATACAAATTAATTTCTATATGTGTATGTAAATAAAAATCTTTTTCAAAAAAGCTAAACTAATGAAATTCCAAAAAAAGAAATCAAACGAAATTATATATTATACAAAATTATATGTATGTACGGATATACTTATTAAAAAATAAAATCATGAGGCATTGACATGACATTCAATTATAAAGCATTCCGTTTAATTAACTTTCTAAGGACTCAATTCCCCGGATAAGCATTTGTATTTCAATCGCAATTATTTTCAAGGGCAAGAGGGAGGAAGATAAAACAAAGGTTTTTGAACTCACCTTCAATCAATACCTACGGCAATTGTGTTTACATGGGTTTTTCCATAGACGTCTGCAACAGGCAGAGTGACGCGTTCCGCTTCCTTAACAGGGTACCAAGTGATGTTTAAGTTGGGCAACGAGTTGGCCATATATGGCTAAAGGCCAAGAAAAACGTGTATTTTAATTCCATTTACTAATGCCTTTATTGAACGCTGCGATTTGGCTACTCACATGCTTTAACTCTCTAAGGGTTTGGTGCGCTTTTTGGAAAGCCCGCCTTGCGGGGATTGACCAAAATGGCTAAGAGCTAATAATTGTGCTGGTTGTTCCCGAGTGCAAACAACTTGCCCTACCTCACCCGAGGGCTTAATTAATAACGTTGTATTTGCGCCGGATTACACGAAACTTTAACGTCCACCCAACGAAAAAAGATAATTATCACAGGGCCATTAGGAGCCCCACTCACGTACAGCCGTTGACATGATGGCAAACAATGGCAATCGGTATTGGGAGGGGGGGTCGAGGTTCACTTGATGTCACAGAGCAGGGCCACGCCGCGAAGGGTCCAGTGCTTGGGATTGAATTCGGTCTCGAAATCAATCGAACCCACGTACTTTAAGTCAGTGCGCTGGGGCTTGCGGTAGATGGGGCACTCGTACAACTTGGGATCCTTCCCAGCCGTCGTGTTTATCGCGTATATATAGATGACGGGCATCTGCTCGTAGAGCACCTTCATCTTAGACTCAATCAGCTTGCCGCTGCGGCGATCCAGTGAAGCACCTGCAAATCCCGGAGTAGAGTTTCTGAGTTCACAATCTGGGGCCAGACACTTACCCTCCAGGAACAATCCGTGCACATACACCCCCTCCGTGGGATACTCGGTGATGTCCTCCCTGTTGTAGCGCGTTATTTGATTCTGTAGCACCACCGAGTCCAGGGCCCAACCTTTGTGAGCTCGCGTCACCTCCTACCATCGATTGTGCCACGAGGGGATTTTCAAGTGTTGCCGCAGATATATACATATATTTGCAAAGAAAAGGAAGACACCGTGTGAATAACCTTTGAGGTGGGGAATCTGATATGTCAATCACCACAATCAGGAAAAGAAAAGTACGCTTTAATGGCAATCGCTGGGCATAAAGGAAATGCTCCCTACGATGTGCTTGACAAAGGTCCTTTTTCGATTTCTGGCTTGGTATTCATATCCCGTTCGCTTATTAAGCAACTATGCATTAATAAATTAATTCTGCCCACTCATCTCCCTGTTAATATTCACCTGTCGCATGGCTGTTAGAAATCCTTGGGGATTAAAGAAGCCGGTCATCCAGAAAACCTAGTTGTGGGGCAATAAAGGAGAGATGGGTTGGCCTTGGATAGTTGTGCATTGTCCCACTCACCTTGGGCCGATCCGTTGATATCCAAGTTCTGAACTGCCCATTGCGTTCCAGTAGCTCGGTGTACCAAAAGCCCAGTGTGGTTGATTCCCAGGAAATCTGCAAGTGACATGGACATGAAATTATCGCTTTTCCGAGATTCAAACGAAGCAAATGCAATGAAACTCTGCGATGAAGAGTATGAAAGACTTTATTTATAATCAAATAAAGTATATTAGATTTTGCAAATCCTGGCAACGACTCATTTGTCCAGCTTGATGTTCATTCTGCGACAAAAGGACTCCATTTCCTCGAACGAAGAGAATAACACACCATCTTTTGGTAAAATGGGCAGATGAAGGCCAGAGTTGACGGGACAGAAGCAATCGCTTAGCTTGATGCCCCGAGCTATTGTATACTCAGCCTCATCGAAGAGTTTGCGCTTCAGCTCAAAGGCCGTCTTTCCCATGCGCACTGTATTGTCTTGCGATGAAATTGAGCCAGATATATCGTCAATTTCGGAGTCCACTTGATAATCGATCTTGTTGTGGAGGGAATGCAACCTCTCCACGAGAGTGCCGGAACTTATGGGCTCTTGGGACCTAGGGATTGGAGTTTCCGACCGGTTCGCCTTCAAGAATCCATAGGTCCGAGTCGCGAGATCGTCACGCGTCTCGTCTCCAAGATTAAAATTGGCGTCTTTCTTAAACCGATACTCCTTATCTGACATTGTTTTAATGATAGTATAAATCTTTACTTGTTTCCCTAGGTAATTTCTGATAGTAGTATGTAAATATATTAAAATTGTGCTTTTATATAATTGAAGGTATTCTCTAGGCCAGCTCAAAACAAATATTTAAAAATTGAAAAAGGAAGCAACGCGACGGGCTAAATAAACTTTTGTTTTTTCTCGCAAAACCTGTTGTACCTTTCCACAAATAGAAAAATTCAATGTATTTTTCGTTATTTTCTACAGATACCAAATATGATTTGCAAGCATTGAGGCGTCAAACGTTTTCACGCATAATTTACGGGTACCCGAACATGAAAGGCAGGCAAAAAAAATATATATTTCCCCAGATAGAAATTAAAAACAAAAATTATGGAATTTCCATTTTTCAGGTCAGAGTTTAAAGAGAGGATTAACGTAAATGCTGGCAAAGTTTTAACTAAAGTTAGTTTCCAATTAAGACTACAAATATAGGGCACTATTAGTGGACCTACCTTCATCCAGGTCTCGGGAATACGAGCGTCGTACATGGCATCGAGTGACTCCTTCAGGGCGGGACTCATCACAATGGTGCCATCAATCGCCAGCTTGAGGTCGCAGAGGCAGGTGTGGACCCGTTTAATGACCCTTTGCATGCGATCGATTTCCTGCCTGCAATTAAACACCCCCGATTACCATGCTTTCGCCATCGTGATGGGGACCACTTGCCTGAGGAAAATATTCATGGGCAGGAGAATGCCCATCCGCGTCAGGTTCTCCCGCACCTCGTAGGCGTTGTACTGGGCGGGCAGCTTGCGCAGCATGTCATCCGCCAGTTGGTAGACGATGCTCTCCCGGGTCTCGCCTCCCCCACCGCCGCCCTCCTTGGGCTGCACACTCAGGATGGTGTCGAGGATGCCTGGTGGGGCAGAGTCAGAGGTAAACAATCAAGGATTTGGGGCCATCGAATATGCTAATGCGCTAATGCCCGAGTGGGTTGCCCGCCGAAGGAGGAGCTCCTAAATGGAGCACGCGGCGCGAAAGCTCTCGGAATATTCGGATTATTGATTTCACACACATTCCGGCGGGCATGTCCGAATTGATTATGCAACAGGGATTTACATTAAATTAAGCGCATTGATAATTTATGACCCCCTATCGGTGTCCATCAACATCAACCGAATTAAACTAAAAATAAGCGATTCTGGTGGGAAGGACGCTTGCGTTTCGGTGGTCGAATTAAATTCGCAAATCGGAAATGGGAAATCGGAAATCACGGACTCACCTTTGGCCGAGTTTATTTGGTACGTGATGTCGGCATTCGAATGCAGGCCAAATACCTCGGGGGTGTCGTAGGCCGGCAAACTGTTGATATAATCGATGAAGCCCTGCAGGCTCTTGGTGCCCGGCACCTTGTAGCCCTTGTAGAACTCGAAGGAGTTCGAGAGCAGCGGCTCACAGAACCACACCGAGGTGAAGGTGGTGAGCAGTCGCTTGTCAAAGTCGTCCGTCACCCGGCCGCCGTACTGCACCTCGCCAATCATGTAGACCAGCGTCTGCCAGGAGACGCCCTTCTTCGGATCCATCTCGTCGAGGTGGTTCTGGATGAACTGCACGCTGGCGGCGAAGTCGGCCTGGTTGAACTCGTAGGGTATGTTCCAGCCCAGTGGGCCGAACTTGCGACGCTCCTGGACGATGGTGTGCAGGAAGGCCACCGTGTAGAGGAGCGGGGGCCACTGGGAGGCCGATGTGTAGTCGAGGAAGTCCTGGGTGAACGACTGGCGGCCGGAAAAAGATTGAAAATTAAATATTAAGCAGTTGATGCCTGCCCTCCTCGCTGCCAACTGAATTATTTGCCCACCTGGTAGCTGCGCTTTAGACTGGCACGTATCCCCTGTGGTGGTTCATTAGTGAATTTGAGAGCCATCTGCAGCAATCCGATGGGGAACTCGTTGTGCGGCTCCGTCGTTACCCACATGCGGAAGGAGTCGTCTATGTGCTCGCTCTCCACCAGCATGTCGATTATCTCGGTGCAGAAGGGCAGGGACAGGTGCACGTTCTGGAGCAGCACCCATCCACCGATTGCCATCGACTCGATTATCATCTTGCGCGCATGGTACTCCTGCCCCTGGCCCATCGACACACATTTGAGAACTGTGGGAGTGGGAGTGGGTGTCGGTATGAGTGGTGATTTAATCAGCAATATGATGGGGCTCTTCATAGCACTTACCTATGCTCTTCTGCTTGGCCAGAGCGCCAATCTGGGTGGTTGGATCCGATCCTATCGAGAGTAGGCACACAAATGGAGTGCGAGGTTCCGACTCGAGCCTACACAAAAGATTCACGGGATTAGAGTCTGTTCTGTTGACCTTTTATAATATGCAGGCGATGCCCAAATTGGTTTAAAATTGTATTGAGGCTGTAACTTTTGCTGTTATGATTCGGTTATTAATAGCAATACATAACGGAATAGGAATTAATAAATCTATGACATTAACCACTGTACCAATGACAATATAAATAGCTCCAGTTAAGATATACAGCCAGTTAAATATTATTAATCGATATCTTATGGATAATTTTAAAGCACATCACAGCCGGCGAAATAAACTACCGAACATTTTTCAAATAAATAAAATATTAGGATACATTTCGCATTTTTCCTAAGGGGTTTCATAATTAATTTTTGCGAAAACGGACCAACAAAAAAATGTTCAAACTTGAATGCCAATTGATGGGGAATTTTATAAAGAGTTCAGTAAAGTTTGGTATTGCATATTTGGCATACTATATGCATTGTTATTGCCAAAGTAAAATAAGTAAAATAAGTATTGGGAATTTTGCTAAAAATATGAGTTTTAAATGCGTTTTTCGTTGTAACATTACTAAAATGAGATCCAATGAAAATCTAAAATATTGATTTGTATAACTCGTTTTGAAATCTTACCACATTTCCTCTAGATCAAGAATTTGCATTTCGCTATACTCGCTTCCCAGAGATTCTTTAAAAAAAATATATATTATTAATTTTAAAGTGCTAATACAACAATAGGTCCCACCTTCTATATACTTCTTCGCCTGAGAAATGGTGCGATCGGGGCACCAAGACCGGATGAGGAGCAGCTTCCGGAAACCATCCAACAGGGCATTGTATCCGCAGGGGATTTCCTCGTTCTCCGGTTTCTCGCACTCGTACCAGCAGCGCCAGTCCCGTTCATTCAGCTCGATCACCTGAAGGACCGTGGAGAAGGTGTCCAGCTTGCTGATCTCCACCAGATTCAGCCAGGTGATGTCCAGGATCCAGCGGAAGGGTTTCGGGGTTACGGCATTCAAGTCCAGCGAGGCACCGCCCTTGATGAAGGTCAGGAACTCCTCGTGGCTGATGTTTCCATTGTGGTAGTCAATCTTGATGGCCAGCATCAGGGTGAACAATTGCTTGTGTCGCTCGTAGAGACTGCGATTGGTAAACTTGTACACCTCGTAGGTGAGATAGCGCAAAATGATGTTTATTCGCTCCTCCGTCACACTGGACTTGGTCGACTTGGTAATGGAGCAATTGAAGATGACCAGAAATTGTTTCAGGGAGTTCTGGTACATGGCATTCACATTGCTCATCTCCACAATCAGGAAGTAAAGAATTGATCCGCGTTTGGCTACCGCCCGGAACTCCTCCCGTGCCTTCATAATTTTACGCTCCGTGACCTCGGAGATCTTCAGTTTCTGGTTGACCTCCTCCGCCGTGGTTTTCGTGACCCGCAGCACTTCAATCAGGGCTTCGTCGTCCACCAGGGATCCCTGGGATGAGCTCAGGCGAAGCAGGAGGTTCGCCTCCAGTTCCTTCATATTCCTCTGGTTCTGCATGACCGTTTCGAAGAGAGCCACCCGCTCGGCTTCCAGATCGGACTTCTCCATGAGGATCACCCGGCCCAGGAGCTGGTCCTCCAGCCCCCGCATGGTGACCGTAAAATCAATGATCGAGGTCTTGGCACTGACCTCCGGACTGAAGGCCGGATTGGGCAGTTTCGTGGTGATGTAGAGCATGAAGCCCGGCATCACATCGCACTCCTTGTCGCCCACCAGCACCTTCTCAATGCTGCCCGACTTGATGAAGTTCTTCTCCAGCACATTGTCGATGACCGGATCCAGGTCGATGCCCACATCCTCGATCAGGAGGGGTCTGCCCAGCGACAGCGAGTCCTCGAGATGGGTGCGGAAGTACTTGTGGTTCAGCGAGGTGATCTGCAGCTCGTTTTTGTCCTCCTTGCACTTGATCCAGATCTTGCCCTGCGTCTGCGGATCGACCAGCAGTGGATAGCTGCTGGACTTGGTGGCTATCAGGGCGTTCTGCACCGACAACTCATCGTTCGGCAATCCCTGCAAAGTCCATTCCGACACCGTCGAGGAGTCCACCAGCATGTTGATTATGTTCAGACCCGTGGTAAAGGGTATATTCTTCTGTTTCAGTATGCCCATCCAGGTCTTGATGAGATTGGCTCGGAATTCCTGGTTGTAGGGTCCGCAATAGGATAGAAATCCGGTTGCCAGTAGGACATCGCCCACCAGCTTGCCCAGCTGTATCTTGAACTCCTTGCTCTGGTTGGTCCATCGGTGTTTCTCATCCGACAACCCATTGATCAAGGCCGTAGCCGCGGTCATCTTACGCAGACAGACATTGGCCGCATCCGTCAACCTCTGTTTCTCGCCCACCGCCTTGTCGTACTGATCCTTCACAGCCTGGAGCGCTTCCTCGCGCTCCCGCAGCTGCTCCTCGGCACCTGCCAAGTCGTCCATGGCGAGCTAAATTGTGAGATATTTAAACGGGCAAGGTAAGTATCTATTAAATTCGTTCTCTTGTATTTCCTAAACTTGATTATTAATTTTGTGCTTTAAATAATATTTCAATGGCTAGTTAAAACATAAAATAAACACGTAGGCAATAACATAGTTTTCCTTTTTAATTAAATGTTTAAAAACAATTCTTTGCTAAAAATTAACCTTTACAAAAATAATTAATAATTTTTCTAATTAACAACTAATGTTATGCATTTCTATTCAGACCCAAACAACACTCAGAAAATCGGAAAAAAAAATTGAAATAAAATCTTATAGATTTTATCGATAAATGAAAACTTTAAAGATTTATTGGCGCCGTTTGGTTTCCTTTTTGCCAAGCTAGAGCGAAAAACTTATTTTAAGCTTTAAGCTGTTGTTGAGTGGAAAGAATATGATTGACGAGCAAGTTGTAGTCGAAACAGATTATGTTAAATTATTCATAAGAATATAAAAACGAGAATGTAAGATTGGCTTAGCAAGACGAAGTTTGTTTACCCTTATAGATGAACTAAGATAAGCGCCAGACAATTTAAGTAGCTACATAGTAATTTGATTTTAATAAAAATGTTGAAATGTTTTATAAAATAGAATAAATATAAACCCATATTTATAGTTTAAAGATTGAAAATAGGTTCCTTACTGTCAATACTACGGCTAAAGAAGCTCATTAACTTGTTAATTTTAATACCTTTAGTCGCGCTTCCTGCATCGTGAGATTTGCCTTCAAGGGCAGCACCTCCTTGTTAACACTGTGGAAGAAGGACATGGCCTTGGTCCAGGACAGCAGACCAGCTACGTCTCCGCACACGCGACGCGCCATGTCCATGTTGTAGTCCTCCATGCGGAAGTACGGCTGCAGCAGATCGATCATCTCGTCGTTGATGGTGTCCTTAGGATAGTTTTGCAGTTGCAGCAGGAACGTGGCACTGGCCATCATCTGGGAGAGGTGTGGGAGGAAATCAAGGAAGTCCGCTATAGTCGAGTTGTCCGACTATGATTTAGCACTATACAAACTAGAGTGAACATTACATTTCAGCTGCATACTTATGATGATTGGCATTGATGTATTTCAGAGGCATTATAATAAAATAAACAGGATTATAGCATACCTATTATGTTTGGCATTGCAGCATAAATAAAAAAGAATGCTTTGCAAATTCAATTATTTATTATTATCTTTTATAAAAAAAAAACAAAATGGACGTTTTATTGATAAATTTGAAAGCACGCAATGGAGTTCTTTAAATAAATGTAATTGCCATACTTAGATGGATTGTAGCATTAGGCAAAATAAAAATAAAGGCACTAATACTTTACCCCTTTAAACTGCTATTCCGGATAACACTACCAAAAGAAACCCACCTTTAAGGACTCCTGCCAGGAGGGCTTCGGACACGGCGTGCCCGCGTCCGCGATGCAGGGATGCAGCTTGCGCTTGAACAGGATCAGGACGCAGTCCATGATCCGCATGATCAGGTGCGGAGGACGGCCCAACTTGCGCACGGTGGCAATGTGGGCCGGCTTGATCGTATTGAGAGCGTTCTCCGCCTCCTCGAGCGCCGGCTTGGCGGCCTCCAGTTTCTCCTCGGCCAGCGCCTTCTCGTGGGCGATGCAGGCCACCAGGGCCTCGGCCTTGTCCTTCACGATGAGCACCTGGTTCTTGACGATCTCCGCTTGCATCGCGCGCTCCGTCACCTCCACTAGCACTGACTCCGCGTTCTTGGAGGCTTCGACCAGCTCTTCCTCCATGACCACTAGATCCTTCTTGAGGATCTCAACCGAGGCGGAGGCCTCTTTCAGTTTCTCCAAGCCCGTATCCATCTTCTCCACACCATCTCGCAGCTCTTGCTGCTTCATTTGATAGATGTTCTTGTAGCCGGCAATAAAGTTCAGATAAGATTTGGGTGTCACGTGCGTGGCGCGGCGGAAACGCTGGAAGTACTCCTGCGACGTTTCCGCGACAATGTCCTGAATGGAGCCGAGGGCGTTGACCAGCTCCTCCTTGACGGCCGGTGTGCACTCGATCTCGAAGTGGCTCAGAAAGTGTCGGGCAACCGAGACCAAGGCGTCCTTGGGCCACGGATGCAGCCAGTCAATGGTGCAGCCGGAGACCAAGGCGGGGAAGCGCTGCACGCGCGACCGGAACGTCTCGCCCACGGGCGAGAAGCAGAAGGCCACGTGCAGATTGGTGCAGGTGCGCGCCAGAAAAAAGTCCATCACACTTTCCGGGGTCGCTGTTTTGCGTTGATTCTCGCGTTTCATGACCGGCGTCAGCTCCTGCACGATTTCGGCCTGCTCATCGCGCGAGAATAGATTCGATATGACGCCGCTCGAGAGTATGTTGTTCAGATACTCGAGGAAACCTTCCTCCTTGATATCCATGTCGGTGAAGAGAAAGGTTGTGCCCTTGCCCTGAACGCCGCAGGTGCGGTAGAGCAGCTTTAGATCCTCCAGAAAATTGGCCACGTTGTACGAACGCGTCAACGCAATTTGGAATGTCTTGTAGCCGGCTATGAACGATGCCAATTTCGTTAGCGACTGTTTTCCAGAACCGCCGACCCCGACAAGCATGACCGATCCCCTCGGATGCCGAATGATGCGGGAGATCTTCACCAGATGCAGCATTGCATCCGGGAAGAACACCAAATCCATTCCCGACCCTCGCACCATTTCGTTGAACTGGGCGAGGAACATGACGAGACGCTCGCGGAGCACTTCGTGTGAGTGGACCGGCTCGTAGACCTTGGGTAGCTCCATGTCGGTGTCCTCTCCCTCCTCGCCGGTCGGCTCGGGGGCGTCGCGCATAAAGTCGACGAACACCGGATTGGGCAGGATCATCTGGGAGTGGGCGTCGCCCAGCTCCTCGCGCACGAGACATGCCAGCTCTGAGCCGAACCACTCCTTGTCCTGGAACGTGGTGAAGCGATCGGCGAATACTCGCGTGCACTCGTGCTTCCACAGTGCCATGAGGACGCCCTCGGAGGTGATCACCGTGGATAAGGTGCCAACCATGCCCTGCCAGATGCGCGACAAATCGCGCAGACTGAACACATAGTGGAACTTGGCCGGCGTGGGCAGTAGCTTCTCGCGCGTGCGCTGCCACAGATGGCGGGTGACGACGATCAGCTTCTTGACCAGGCTGCGGATCTCGGGCACGAAGCCCCGCTTCGCATTGTAGTGGCCCTCACCGATAACGCGGAAGATCTTATCGATGGAGTCGTTGTCGGGTATGTTGCAGTTGAACACGCAGAACTGGCGCTTCAGACGCGACGGTATGTCGTTGCGTCCGCCGCCCGGGAGGCCCATGGCCGCCACATACTGCACATCCACGATGGTGGTGAAGTCGCCGGGCTTCTCCAGGCTATAGAAGCCCTTCATGTCCATGGACTGGCGCACAATTTCATTGGTTATTTGATCGCCCCACTCATTGATCTCGGGCAAATTGATGTCGTCGATGAAGACAATCAATTTCCGGCCACCGGGTGGCCCGAAGGTAACGCCAACGCGCTTCTCCACATAACTCTCAATTGTGCGCTGGAACTGATACGGACTGGTGGCCGACGAGAAGTTGAAGGACCGGCCCATGTACGTCTCAACGTTCATCTTCTTCATGAAGTTCTTCATGATCACCGTCTTGCCCGTGCCCTGTTCGCCAATCACCATCACGGCGCGCTCCTGATTGGCTATGGTGCCGATCAGATAGTCGATGCGCACATTATCCACGATGGGCACCAGAATGCTCAGATAGTCTGGTGTGGAAAGCTCCGGATACATATAGGGGGTGACGAGCGTCTTCCACGACTGCCACACGCCCGCTGGAGAAACGAAGAAGTCAAAGATTGTGTTCTCGTGGGCACTACCCTTCGGGTAGTCCAGCTGCGGGAAGGATTCCTTCACGAACAGATTCATTCTGACGCGGTCGCTAGTGGAGAGGTAACCGCCCAGGCCCCAGGCGAGCGCGAAGATGTACAAGCGGTGCAAGTGTTCCGGTGTGCAGGTGTCCTCCTTCTCCTCGATCGAAGTCTCCGGAGGGAGGTCCTCTGTAGGGGCCAAACGAAGCGGGGTTACTACATGGACGTTGCATTTAGATCACATTAAGGAGTGTCACAGGAGTCCCTCTCAGTTGGGCAAGGAGCAATTGGAAAGTGCATCGGGGTCTCAGAACTATTTATCATTTCATTATTTAAATGTAGGCATTTAGGAGACTTAACCGAAATAATAAAAATACTTTTATGTTAAAGCATTACTTTTATATTTTACCAAAACCTTTCAAAAGTTAATTTAGTTTTAACAGCATATTAATTGTTTTAACACTTTGAATATTATCTATTCCTTTAAGGTGAGACAAATAAGGAACTCATTTTATGGTCTTTTATGACGAATATCATTTTTATTTATTTGATTAAGATAATACAAGAAGTTTAAGGAAAAAAAAAATATTTCTGAGACACCGGTACATAATATTGAATTTAAATTAGCCTCAATATAATATTCAATTCAAATAAGTCTCAAAGAGATTTCTGTGACACCTCTACTGGATTAGAAATGCCGACTTTGAAATCAAAACGTTTGGACGAGACACACACATAACTATTTTGGTAAGTACATAGATACAGAGAGGACGAGCACAGAATCACAACTACGGAAGGAAGAGGAGGCCAATCGGCTGGGGACCAGTCGGTTTCCCAACCGAAAGTCATAGATGTCAGTACACACTCAGAAGCAAATTGCGTGATAGCTAGGCGGTTAGCTCTACGATTAGTTTAAGTTTTGTTAGTGGCGCAACGAATTACGGGTATACTTTACCGACAATCTGACTGCCAATCGATTGCCGTCGCGCCTCTTCGATATGTTTTTGATGCTCTGAACGTTTGTTCGCTGAAAAGTTGCAATCATTTTGGATGGGATTTGGTTCGGGGTTCGCTTGCATTTTCACATTTCATTGAACCGCTTGCTTTTGGGTTGGGAATAGGTTATTGAGTCGATTAAACTTACCATCGTGGCTCTCCTTGCTGGACAGGCTCACCGCCTGCTCGTCTTCCTTCTTGACGGGTATCAAGCCCTCCAGGATGAACAGCATCTGCTGAACTACGTTGCACTGCAGCACCGGCATCTGCAACTTCACCATCTGCACTCCCCAGTTGTAGACCTCCACAAAGGTCTGATCGAATAAGTCCGAGAAGGTCGACTTTTCGCCTGGAGCGCGGTTTTTAAGCCAGGCCTGAACAACTTTGTGGAAAATATAAAAAAAGAGGGTAAATTGGTTCTTAGAAAAAAGAGTTAGTATATAAATAATGTTCCACAAAAATAACTAATACTTAAAAAGGTAAAAAATTAACATTGGCTCAAGAAGCCAGAAGGCTTTAAAATATATTGTTGCATACTTTTGTGAGTGATCTTTGTGGCTATGAGTTTAACCCTTTTCGTTGTTAATTTTAAAATGAAAAACTCCCAAACTTACTTGGCCGAGAGTCCAGACCAGAAGAGCTCATGTAGACCATTCCATTTCTAGAGACCGTGGCGGGTGAGGCATTGTCGATGTTGTGGGGCTCGAATATGATTTTGACAGTGGGCGCCATGGTCAGACGATCCCCGTTGGCCAATGTCAGAGTCTTGTTGTCGTCCAACACCGAATTCAAGTTCTCTATCCAAATACTGTCCACCGGTCCGTCCAAAACCAACCAGACATGCTCGCCGGACTTTAGCTTCAGGGTCTTGCGCCACAGGGCCGAGAAAATTCCATCCGTCCAATCATTTGTGGCCACGTCGAGTCGTCCAAACATTTGGGCAGCCGTGATTGCCTTGGGATTCATGCGCATCTCGCGGTGATTGTCGCCCATTTGGGTCATGGCCTTCATCAGGGTGTGGATGCAGGTCGTCTTGCCGGCACCACTTGGCCCAAGGGTCATGATTCCGTGACGAACGTTTTGGGTTTCGTACAGCTGAATGAGTTTCAAGACCCAGGGAGGATGATAGATGAGGCTGGCCTCGTCTGTTTGCTGGAGAATGGCGGCCTCAAGCTCTGGGTAATTGGTCTTTTCGAGGGTCTGTCATATAAGCAAGATTTAAATAGTTATTAAAAGGATATACCGTTAAAGTCTTACCTGGTTGGGGAACAAATCCGAGACCAGGGACATAAAGAGTGGTTCATCATCGTCGATCAGCTTGGAGAGATTCATATCGCGGAGCACCCTCATCACAATGGTGCTCTCGGTATCCTTGGAGTTCCTTCGCTTGGCAGCTCCCAGTGTTCGGAGGACAGAGAGTATGTTCCTCAGTCCGAAGTCGTAGTGCACCTGTTTGGTCAACTGCTCCTCACACAGTTTGTACAATGTGTAGAACTTTCTAGCCAGTGTAATGTTTTCCAGGAAGCCGCAACTGGCCAGCTTAACTCTTATGATAATCTGTCTATCCGGCACCATCATGGCAACAGTACGGAACTGAATTTTCAAATTCTCCGGCAATTCTTTGCGACCCGCATATCCTGGATTCTGTATGGGAAAAAGTCTTACTTTAGGGATATTCTTTAAAAAAAAGTTAAAGCTAGCTAGCCATTGAAGCTTAAGGATTACAACAAATAAAATAAAAGAATACAATTCAGGGTACATTTAAATAATGAGCGACAATTGCAAGCAGCTTTACACAACATTCATTCAAAAGATTTAAATACATACTTAAGTACTCTTATAAGGCTTTCTTGAAACTTGAAAAGCCTACTTTGGCATTGTTGGAAATCCAATTATTGTTTTACTACTTACAAGAACGATAAAGTGAGAAGATGTGAAAATATGCCTAAAAGTAATTAATCGTATTAAAGCTCAACTGTGTAACAGTTTGTTAAGCCCGCACGAGTTTCGGCCCCAAAAATAAGTTCTATTCCAAACATGGTTTATTTGATTTTAAGCCAGGACTGCAAATATTGACCTGTCCCAAAGATATACATGTCACGAGCCACGGAAAAACGACAAAACGACAGAACGACCAAACGAATAGCCACAACAAAGGGTTTAGTCATTAAACTCGTTCGAGTTCCCAGCCAGCGTCCATTTGTCTATGTCCGTAATCGTGTGCGACCCGATTCGGCCTGTGACATAATGGCTCATTAAAACAAAATGCTCTGGCTAAAAGTATTATATAAATGAGCATAATAACTCAATGTGCAAATTAAAATTGAGCCAAAGCCTTCAAAGGATCATTCCCAGAATGAGATGTGGAGGCTCCAAAAGGGGGGGGGGATGTTGATTGACATACGCCGTGTTAACACTAATCTCATTACCCGATCATAGTTACCGTCACTTGTAATTAAACTACGCAAAGATTTTGTCTGCAGCTACTTTGTTTTTCCCCACGGCGACTTAAAGTTCCTCTTTAACCAGGGAGCATAGCTACAGATGGAGTTGGATTCGGCGTCCCATGTGGCAGCCACATTAATCGAGTCATGCCACCACTAAAATGTAAATACACCAGCCTCGAGACTCTTTTGGCCTTATTTGCCTTTGCCTCTGCCTCGTTTATTGGTTTTGGGCTGCTTTTAGCCGCGCCACCGAAATGTCGTGTGTGTACAGGCGCTACAGTAAATTTTATTATGGCTTCAGTTGAGAAAAATTGTACATGACTAATAACGTGGAATTATGTGTGTGAAGCGCCCGTCACTTCCATTTACCAAAAAAATTTAAAAGGGCGCTTATCGATTGATGTAACGACATTTTTCAAATTTCACAGACAAAATTTATTGCCTTTTAAATAAAAAGGTTCTTTCCCCAATTCCTTTGATCCTGAACATATTTCTTTAGATTCCAGAAGATTATTGGCCAATGATATTATTAAAAATTCTTTTACTTAGATTAACCTAACCTTTAAGACAATAAACTATTCTAATATTAATTATATTTCAAGCACCCCAATTTCTTTGCAATCAAGATAATTACAGACCTCTCGCTGAAACTAGTTCGTTAGGTTTGGTCCCTCATATTTATAAATTGTTAGAGTATACAATTATTTTAATAAATATGTGAGCTCACATCTCTACTTTAACGCCAAGTTATTTTCCCGATGTGCTCCGGGAAATTGAATTTAAGAAAAGATACAAACAGATTGTCTGCGCACTCACTTGCGGGTGAGACTAAAGCTTACGCGGATATTTAAAAAGCAGAACCAAAAATAAAGTCCTACTTTGTATCTTAAAAAATAATAAATATACATTACCATAGTTATAAATATTCCGAATTCTGGATTCATTTCAATCGTATCACCGTCGGTAAAGAGGAATGTTTTCCGCTTCTCCTTTTTGGCGGTCAGGACAACAGCCACTTGTTGGGCGGCCACCGATAGAACCGGAAGTTCGATGCGGTTGAACTCATCGAAGCATCCCCAGCTGCCGGACTGGGCTAAGCCTTTATAGATGCGGCCCAGACCTCTGGAAAAGTAAACACATTAAAATGTTGTCATACACAAATAACAACTAATTATATAGTTGTGTTAAAATATAAAAATATAATATTATATTAAATATATAAATATAAAATAAATATTATTCAGAGCCAAATCAATTTGTTATTATCTCGTTACATCTATCTAAATCTAGTGAGCCCACCTGTAGTCCATTTGATCGGAGCAATTAAAGACGACCACATACTTGGCCAGCGTTTTGCCCATATCCTTGACGGTCTCCGTTTTTCCCGTGCCGGCTGGTCCACATGGTGCTCCGCCCATGGACAAGGTGAGCGCCTGGGCCAGGGTTATGTAACAACTGGGGGAGAATAAGTTGGGAACACGGTGTTAAAGTAAACTTTGACTGATGCGCACGCCGCAGCCTATTAAACGTCACCGCAGACAGAAAAGCGCTCTTTACATCTTTACAATATCAAAAGCACTCCTAATGCTCACTGACGTCAGTCGAATGGGAAATCTACGAGACGAGATCAAGAAACGAATGCAAAGCAGCTGGCAGAGATGGAGATGCCTTTAGGAAAACGGCGCCACTTTGCAGATTCCCCCAGTCTGGGGCAACTGGCTGCTGTCAAAACTTTATTTATGCTCCGCTAAGTGAAATTTATCTTTCAACGGGCATGTCAACGTCGTCCGGACCCACTGTTAGTTCGTCTTCCGCTGCCACAGGATAGAATGGGATTCCACGGAGCTGCGGCTTCGGCTGCGGCTTCCTACGCCTGCCACCTTCATTGACTTAAAGCGTCTTTAAGTGCCGCCAAAGCCGAACGCTTGTTGCCACTGCCTGGCGTCTGTTTACAGAGCGGCATTCCAAGGTGGGCTCCACCGCCTCCTCCACCACAGCCACTGGAACTGAAACTGCCACGAGGAATGTGCGGGGCACGTGCAGGCGGTTCCCATTCAAGCATTTGCGGAATGCTAAAGTTTATCATTGAAGGAGCGGACAGCGATGCGAGAAAAATGCCGGGAATACAAATTGAACGGCAGCTCTTGTAGTTATTGAATGCGAATTATTGCGAAGCCTACGGAGTGGGAAGACAGTCAGAAAATGTAGGGAAAATATTTGACTGGACCACGTTTCGTATACTTAATTTTAGCATAATGTTTAAGTACTTTTACCATCCTTATTTATTTTAAGACCTGTGATATTGTTATTACTATTTATAACGAATCCTAAGAAGTTTGTTATGCGGAAAACTATTTGAACTATTAAATGAAAAATGTCGTTGTAAATAAATATTAATATATCTAATATATAATATTATTTTTGGGTATTGAAGAATTTTAATTATTGCTATTAATAACGTTTCCTACGAAGTTTATTGAGGGAAACACAGCTTAAACTATACAAGTAAAAATATCGGCGACGAGAAATATTTATTTGGACCACGAGTCGTATACGTATTATTTGTGGACATTTAAGAAATTTTACTATCCATATTTATATAAAGACCAGTGATAAATATTAAATTTTAACAGAAATCTTTCGGAATTTTTTGGGGAAAAACATGAAAAATATCGTTGAAAGAAATATTTATCCGGGTCGTATACGTATTATTTATTGACATTAACAAATTTTCAACATCCTTAGGCATTGTTAAATATTACTATAAAAACGTTGATGGGTATTGAAGAATTTTCACTTTCGCCGAAATCAAAATATTTTGTTGAGTCTTATGCTACCAAATTTGGGTAATTAAATTAGTTCACTAGAAACTAGATTTTAAGATCTAGTATGCTAAACACGTATTAGCATTGAATCAATTTGGAAAGTACCCAATATATCAATTGTTTCCCTATAAATATTTCAAAATAAATTGTATAACAGCCTGAAACTTGACCAGACTTAGATCTAAAATACACTAAAAAAATAAAATCGTATGTTACCGATCAGTAAGAGGTGTGATAACCAAACGATCTGTGCATCCCAGATATTCGTTCTGATAGGTAAAGGTTACATCCGTCACTGATATCCATGTTTTGTCCAGATCCTCTTTGAAGTAGAAACGGCATTGCTTGAGCCACTCAAAGTCATTGGCTGACTTTATGTTCATGCGGCACTAAAATATAATTTGGATGGGAGAGGATAATATGAAAGATTAGAATCCACGCCTTTAAGCACAGATAACACAAGGGAAACCAGATAAAAGAACCCACCAAGATATCGAAGATATCGCGTTGATGGACATGAATCGTAATCAGGGTTTCGAAGTTCGTGCGCTCCCGTTTTGTGAGATTGCGCGTTGTCTGGTCGATGAGGGTGTTCAGGATCTCTAGGAACTTGTTGTTGGTCTCCATCATGACCTTCCGCTCGCGTCCCCGCATCAGGGCCATTTCGGCGTCGCGGGTCCACACCATCTGGATGCCGAGCAGGCCAATCTGGGCCGGCGCCTTCTCCAGGAAGCTGAGCAGGGTGAAGTTGGGATCGTTGATGGTCGCGTAGGCGGTGCGGATGATCGAGTGCAGCGAGGCCTGGGCCGTGACCAGCAGCTGGGTCAGCCATGTCTCCACCGAACCCTCCGCCCGGATGGCCCTATCCAGCTGGATCATCTCGCCCTCGCTGCTGATGATCGCCATCATCTTGTTGTACTCCACGTCGTGGAACTTCACCGACTTGGTGTTGTCGAATATGTTGAGGAGGTGGTTTTGTATGGTATGCGAATCGGAAGCCTGACCCAGTATTTCTAGCAGGGCAGGATCTGACACAAAGAAGAAACGTGGGAACATCATGCGCTTGCGCTCCAAGTAACCACTCAAGGATTTCTGGCAAATCTCCAGCTGCTCCTGCAGATGAGGCAGCAGCTGTTTGAGCAGATCGTCCCCGACGCAGCAGGCCACAACACCGGGGGTCTCGTGGGCCCGCTGCATGATTTTCTGCCAGGACTTGTCGATCTTTGAAAACCTTTTCGCCTCCTTAGGCAGTTGCTTCGCGATATCGCCACCAACAAACACGGCCTCCAGGTAGACCCACATGTTCTGCACGAGGAGCCAGCGCTCCAGGATCTCGTTGGAGTTGGACAGGTCGTAGACCCACTGCTGGATCTGCTTGCGGAAGGGGGCGTTGTAGCGGTTGGAGAGCAGGGAGCCGAGCACCATCAGGCTATCCTCCAGCTGGCCAATCGTCTCCGCCGTGGTGTCGCCCCGCAGAAGCAGCTCCCCCCGATTGTTGAAGCTCATGAACTGCAGCTCGTGCACCGACCACTCGTTGGTCACCTGCTTCAGCTTCGCCTCGATGTCCTTCTCCTTCATCGCACTGATGCAGATGTCCTCGATGTCCTCCTTGTGCTTCAGCAGCGGCGCCTCCAATATATTCTTGAGCGAGAAACCCTCCGAGTCGAACTCGAAGATGTAGCGAGTAACGTCCATGATCCGTTGCCAGTGGCGTGGCTTCATGGCTTTATTCGCCATCAACTCC
The DNA here is from genome assembly GCA_018153305.1 of Drosophila kurseongensis. Classification (NCBI taxonomy): domain Eukaryota; kingdom Metazoa; phylum Arthropoda; class Insecta; order Diptera; family Drosophilidae; genus Drosophila; species Drosophila kurseongensis. Next base: position 875,053 of record JAECXX010000051.1, read on the forward strand.
AGTAGCGGACACATGTCGTTGAAGTCATCGATGGTCTTCTTCAGAGCATGGAAGGCCGGCCACTCCTTGAGGCCCTTGGGCAGCTTGCGGCAGCGGTTCTGGAACTCCATCAGCTCGTTGTTGATCTCCTCGATGTCCACCTCGTTCCAGGGTATGTCGTAGTAGCTGCTCACCCGGTCGATCACATCGTTGTACAGCTTGTACAGCTTCTGCAGCAGGTTCAGCTCCTTGCGGATCTGGCCGAGCTCTGGGTAGTCCGTCTGGGGCAGACCGAAGAGTTCCTCGCCGCTCTGGTACGTCTGTAGGCGTCGCCACATGCCCTCGAAGCGGTTCTGGAACAGGATCAGCCGGTCGGAGGCCTCTCGGGGCGTCAGCCCGGCCTGCATCGGTCCCGCCGTTCTGTACTCCGTCACGTACGAGATCTTATCCTGCTTGAAGTTGTCCAGATTGGTGCGCAGGTCGTCCTGGAAGGCGGGCTGCATGTCCAGCAGCTTGACCTGTGCCTGCAGTGCGCCAGCCAAAAGATTCTGAAACGTGGCCCTCAAATTGTCCACCAGATCGAACTGCTCCCGCTCCACTTGCACCTCGTAGCGGGTGAGGACATTAAAGGCTTCCTAGGAAAGGTAATACAGTAGGTATAATAGAGATTATCCAGTTAGGCGAACCCAAGTCCGATTCCTGTCCCATTAGACAGCCTCACCTCTATAGGATCGATTCGCAGCTCCATGTCCACTTCCTGTTCGCGAATCTTACCCAAGGTCTCCATTATCATCCGCACATCATCCAGGTCACGTATGGGCCTGTCCAACTTGCGATCCATCTCATTGATTACCGCATAAACGTAGTCCATCTCCTTCTTGTACTTCTTCTTCATGGCCTGTCCTATTTTGTGGTTGCAGGCTGGAAATAGAAACGGTGCCAAGTGTTTATCCGCCCTAGTCCATAGTCCATTTAGCGGAGCTCAATGATATGAATGTCATTAATCAAAGCCGGGCCAGGACGAGGGCTAATTCCTGCTACATCCTGTAGCGTCTCCCGACTCCCCACCTAATCAACAACAGTGTGGGGAATTTATTTTTGGGATGCCTGCGCTCGGCTAATTCGGTTAGGCAAATTAGATGGCCTAATTGGAGTCCAATCAATTTCAATAGCTTCCCATCCGAACAAACAAAAGAATTCGCGAGGGTGTCCACAATTTATGGCTGATTAATTCGAGCGAAAGGAGTTGGAAGATACAACGTCGGTCGATTAAATAAAATAGTAGCTAAAGTAGTTGAGGAGTAGGCTGAAAAAGTTTGTCTTAACGTTTGCTTAGCCATTAAATGACTTTACTTGCTTAGAAATTCAACTCAATTTCACTATATCCGATTGATGTTTATGAACTATGTTATATTATAATTTTTGTTTCTTTTATCTTGATACCTTTAATTCCCTTTTAGATTGAGTTTCTGTTTTTACAGGAAATCCATCAATCACACTTGGGCCTTGCCATTATCAACGTGAGAAGTAGATTATTGATTGTCAATGCCCTTAACAACAAAATCGAATATCTTCTAATTACAATGAATAATTTGGTGTGCCTGCAGGAATATTCCCCTACAAAAATTTAACAAATTGAATTCAACAAAAAATATAATTATATTAAAAGTAATATTGAACTACAATTTTTGAAACACATCATTAGGCGTCGGCACACATAACCGATTATAATTTTTAATCAAACATTTAACATTGAAGCCGAACCAAATTGTGATTTGATGAAAAAACTCGTGTTTAATTAAAGGTTGCTAAAAAACGAAAATGGTTTAAAATATTATAGGACGCTTACAAATCACAATTAGAAGTTAAGTCTAGACCTCAGTAAATTTTGTGACGTGTAAATACCAACTAAAAAAATGGTTCCTTAAATTAAAGCAAAACGATTACGAAATAAAGAGAAACCATTATAGTACCCAGATTTGTAAACTTTTTTTCTTTTGGTAAATATGCTGAAAATGGATGTTTGAAATGATTCGCCAAAATGGAACCATGGCTTAACTACTTACACTTGATTTCTATGGCCAAACCATACTTGAGCCTTTCGTTGTAGACGGCCACGCACTGGCCGAAGACCTCCATGTCCGGTTCCACGAGCAGATTGGCGTCCAGATCGGAGAGGCACCGCAGCGTGGTCTCGAACTCCTGCAGGCCGAACTCCATGAGCTGGCGGGTGGTGCGGTCGTTCTTCCAGAGGAAGTGGTACGGCTTCCAGCGCTTGATGTACGTCTGGATCTCCGGCTTGACGTTCTTGGTGCAGCTGGCCAGCTGGTTGACCGCCTTGGCCACCTCCTTGTTGTCCATAATCGCCGAGTAGAAGCTCTTAAGCATGTGCGGCATCTGGGGCCGCTCCTCGGAGGCCAGGCAGTAGATCTTGCGCCGCCGGCTCTTGCCTCCGCCGGCCGTCTCATTGTGGTTGCGTCCGACGCGCGGCTGCGTCACCGTCATCGAAACTTGCTGCGGTTGGTAAGACAAGATTTTGGAGAACATTGCGAAGCTATTCAGTGGGGCGGTACGCACCGGCGGGTCTTTGCCGCTGCTCCACTGCGCCACGCCCTTCGCAATGCCCGTGATATTCTTGCCAGCCGTCACCAAAAAGTCCTGCAGCTCGTCCAGATTCGGTTTAATCACCACATGGGGTATCTGCAGCTGCGCGTGCAGCGCAAAGACCGGCTTCTTGAACACCGTCTCGTGCTCGTCGGCGATGAACCGACGGCGGAGGGTGTCCAGAGCGGCCCGGATCACCTTGATCAGCACGTCGATCACCTTGCGGCTGTAGTAGCGGCGCATCTCGACCACCGCGTTGCAGACCATGTCCTGCAAGGGGAGCATACGTTAGGAACCCCAAACATCCGGTGGTTTCACCAAATCTCTTTGAATTTCAATCTAACGACTCTATCTCTTTAAAGTATAGGAAACCGAATATTAATTATCAATCTCATTATGAAGGAAGAGTCTCTTAGTATACAGAAACATTCAGGAGGAGTTCAGAGAAATGTCTTGTAAGGCCTTTGAAGATTTTTGTGTATTTCGAATTGATAACATTGGGGAGAAGTGGTCAAAAATAGTAAAGATAGCAAAATATATAATATTTAAATACAACAACTTAAAAGAAAACAAAAAAAAATAAATAAATAATTCGCTGAGGGAAGCGCACTTTGTAAACTTAAAAAAAAAAGGAATTTGATAGTTGGGTTAAGGTTACTATAACATATTTTACGATCATTTTGGTTGTCTAAAAAATATTATACTAAATATATATTACCAGCGTTTTAGATATTTTTTAATGCCATAAAAGGGACAATTTAACTGTTTAAAGTACCTACAAATTAGATTGAAATGCCATTCCCTAATATGTTTTTCATAATAAGTTCACTGATGCAAATTATAATGGTTACCCCCAGATTCGTTATTTAAGGATGCAGCACTCTTTGACATTTTGTAATCCTAATTTGCATCCGACCCACAATTTTATTTCAATTAGTTTTACGTTCTCCTACCTGCATGCCTTTGGGTAGACTCTCTGTGGTGGACAAGAGGGACAGGGGGTTCTCGAAGCAGGACCACAGGATACTCCAGTCCTGCTGCTGTCCACCGCCACCACTGGTCGTGGGGGCAGCAGCTCCTCCTCCGCCTCCATCTTCCGGCTTGCGTCCCCCCGATCCGGAGTTCTCTCCTTTCGGAGTGGCTGCTGCTCAATGGGTGGCACTCAATTACTCCTTCCCAAAGTTTCCCACAACTTACCATCAAACAAAGTAGTCACTTCATCGCCGGCTATCTCCTTGAAGGCTGCCGTGGCCTTGTCCACCAAGCTCAGGACCTCCTCCACTGCCTCGGAGACCATTTGACTCTTCCGGTTCAGATCGATGGCCGCTTTGCTGAAACACAAAGAATAAAATAAATAATTAGAGGCCTATAAATCGTCTTTAATTGTAAGACACAGCACACATAATAATTGATAAACTCAATAAATTAAAAGTCTAGCCCAGAAAGTTGAAAAGTTCCCCCAGATTCAGCAAATTTACAGCACAATTTTGGGAAGCAGAGTTTAATGAATTTTGTGAGCACATGTCACAGTCAGACTCACCGGCAGGCCTCCTCGCTCCTCTCCAGAAACTCGTCAACTGTCCAGATTTCATCGTCTGCCCAGAAAACAAATGCGAAAAGTTTTAACCAGCATACAATTACAGGAGACGTGAATAAATTTGAAGAAATAAAGCATTTAACCTGCTGGTAAAATCTGCAAGGAGACATCCTGCATCCACATCAGCACATTTAGAATGCGATTGGAGTAGATGTCATGGACACGCGCAACCAGAACTTCGAAATTCTCGATGGCCTGTTTGCAGCGCTCATAGAACTCGGTCCAGTTTTGGTTTGTCCACTGGGAAAGTGAGATGCATTTAATACGAATAAGGCTATTTAGCCTTACATTGAATGACTCACATTGATAGTGTGTAATCCTGGTTTCAGCATGGCCGTAAGGCGAACCAACTGTGGGAGGAACAAAGGACGCACCTCCAGCTTCACAGCTCGCACAGTGGACAGGAACATTTTTATAAGGCACTGCAAAGCAGGTAGGGATTATCAGCTTATAAATTCCATATACAAGATATATCACTCACATTTAGCGAGTCCTGGATGGTGATGAAGTACTGCTGACGACTCATCAGCGTGGCGGCCACAATGGGCAACTCGATGTCCAGCTTGGCCAGCATCTTTGCCTCCCGGATGAGCAATGGAATGGTGGGGTGCAGGTTGACGAACAACTTGTCCCCCTGGAGACTCAGCAGTGGCTGCAGAAGGCAGGCGTCCGCCACACTGACATCCTGATCCAGCCAAATGGACACAATTTCGTCCTCGTACTCCTGCAACACACCCAGCACATTGTGATAGCGCACATCCAGATCCTTTGGCCATGGGCAAGTTGCTCAGCACCGGATGGTCCATCACCGCGTCCATGAGTTCCGTGATGTGGAGACTCAGGGCGCGGCACCAGTGAATCCTTCCGGCAATGGGTGGAAAGTTCCTGGCCAGCGGGGGATCATCGCGTTGTTTGCGAAAGGTTTTCAGGATGCGATCCACCTCCTTCTCCACGTAGCGCAGGATCCGAGTGTACTTCTCGTCCATCTTGGTCAGCGGAATCTTCTCGCTGACCTTCTCGAAGCGAACCAGAAAACGGATGCACTGCGGCGTCTCCCAAACAGTGTCAAAGTCCTTTTCAATCAGAGTGGCTATGGTGTCCTTCAGGGAATTCGTTTTGTGAATGAATCGCTCAAAGTCCACGTTGAAATCGGAGTTCCGGTGATCCAAGTAGTCGTACTTCCTGGAAGTCACATCCTTTTTGGCCTCCTCAAAATGGTTGGAAGCATCCTCCAAAGCCTCTCCCAAAAGGAGTCCTTCTAGTCGCCGTTCAAACAAGTGATTGTAGTCGTCGATCAGATTAAACATGCTAATTATCTTGGAAAGCCTCTCGCAAAACGTGTCAAATTTGCCTGGAAAATAATATATTATTATTTTGGAATTTACCATCATTTTTATTGTCTTACCAAAGACAAAATTTTCAGAAAATCCGAACGGCGTCTGATTCGGCAGAAAGGGCTGCTCTCTAACTGTGTAGTAGGTCTCGTGGTAAATGTGGTTCAACTTGATGCAGTTGCTCAGTTTAGTGCGGATTAAGTTACGATCCTGGGACCAAATAGTTTCCTTGCAACGACAGGTGATGTACGACTTGCAGGTTTCAATCATTTGGTTAGTTATCTGATGGAGAAAACGGATTTATAAAGGTAAAAAGCTCTGGCCAATAAAAAAGGTAGTTTCCTTGACCGCAATGAAAAGCGACCCTATTCGGCTTGCGGAAGTTTCTTTCTTGTTATTAGTCATTAGCTGTATTCACTAGGAAGTTAAACATTTATTTAACTTGTTTAAGTTTATGTCTTTACAAATAATAGAAAATCTAGCTTTCCGTCTTAACGCAAAGCAGCTTGAACTACCAAAGTAAAGGACAAAGTTGTTTGCGGGAAGCGCAAACAAATAATGTCAATAAAGAGCACTTATAAATAGACAGAAAGTGAGGGGTACAAAAACAGAAGTTCATGAAATTTAATCGTTCAGTAAATTGTCCTTTTTAGCATATGGCAGTTATAAACGCATTCGTTGTATTATAATTTAGTTCTCGATTATTACCCTTTTTGAGACAAACAAGTGAAACAAGAGAAATGGCGCCTTCAAGATAGTTAAAAACAGAGAATTTTAAGTTTAAAAAAACCCACCTTAACCATCAGAGCGGATGTCCTTTCCGAGGTGTTGTAGAACTGGGAAACGCTGTAAATCAGCCGCACCGTTTGCAGCAGGCTCAGGATGGATTCCTTCATGCTGACGGGATCGTCCAGGTACAACGAGTGGCAGCAGGTTTCCATGGCCTGGATGAACTTGGAGTTGTCGCGCGCCTCGTTGTAGCAGAAGGTGATCTTTCGGTCGGTCTCCTTCCACTGTTTTATTATGCGGGAGCCCGCCAAGAAGAGGCAGTGCAGCGTGAACTGCACCTCTTTGTCCTGCAGATGGGCTAGGAGCTGGGAGAACTGGGCACCTCGCTTCTTCCAGTACTCCAGCTCGTCCTGCGGCCCACTGTGGTCGTTCTCCTTGCGCAGCTGCTCGCTCTCCCCCAGAATCTTCAATATCCCCTTCGTCCAGTTGTTCACGCGCTCCTCGAGCTGGCCGCAAAACTCCTGGCTCTTGGACATGTCCTTCACCTCCTCCACCTCGTCGATCTTCTCGAACATGTCGCAGCCGTCGGCGAAGACATTGTGATGGTCGCACACCTGTTCGCAGACGCGCAGGGCGCTGCAGAAGGATCGCAATCCCGGCAAGAGTTGTCCCTTGATGAGGCCGCAGCTCACGTCCTCCTCGTCGCCCTCCAGACTGGGAAAGGCCAGGGCCTGCATGAAGACAAACTCCACAATCCGCTCGATGGAAGTAACTAGGCCTATGTTCTTAGCATCGATCACTCCGCAATATCTGTACGTTTTAATTTTAATATATTTGACTGGTCTTCTAAGACATCAATAAACTTACAAGTCCTTCTGGAATCCCTCCTCCGGCAACTGCTTTGACGTATTAACTCGAAATATGTAAATACATACTCCAGTGAAGGCGCAAGTCCATCCATCGGTTAGGAACAACTTCTTGTGTTTCGGGGGAGGCAATCCACTGGGAGAAGCCCCACCTTGAAACACAAACAGACAGAAAAGTATTATACGAGTAATATTTAAGCCATTAAAAACAGGCTTTAATTAAAATGATAATTAACTTATAAGGGCGTTCTAAACATTGATTTTGTATTAATTCAACACAATAGTTTTACACGTATAAGGGACATTGAACCCTAAACAACATTCTTTAAAATACATACAGCCAGCATTAACTAAAACTAAATTAGAAAAACTATTGGAATCACTTATTTATAGTTCCACAGTCTCACCCTGCGGCGTCTTGGAGCTGCTGGAAGCTACGCCTGATCGCGAGGGACCGGGCTTATTCGGATCGGGCACTGGAGTGGGCTCGGGGTCATCCGTCTCCTGGTAGAACCACAGCAGCTTGTTCTTCATATTCGGCAGGAACAGCTGATTGATCTCATCGAGCTAGACACAAGACATTAGAGATTTAAGAGGAAAGGGAAGTGGAGGGGCGTATACGCCTACCATGTCCCCTTCGAATATATAGTCCATGAGCTGATGCCTGGGCAGCTGGGTGGCGTCGATCAGGAGCTGGAAGGTGAACTCCAGCCGGGGATCCATCTCCCCACGACGGGCCTTGCGTTCGCATTCTTCCCGCCGGCGCTGCGCTTCGTCCGGGTCCATTTCGAGGGTTAACGTTATATTCCCCGGATTTTTACGACCGACATGCGTCGGACCGTTTGATTTCCAGAAAATAATTTAAGGATCAAAATTTTGCAGTGCGGGAGTGGTAATATTTTGTTTGTACAAAAATGTATTATTGATTTCATGTTGTAAATCAATTTGTTGTTTACAAAAAAGTTCGGTTTTCAAAATTCAAAAATGAAAGAGACCAAAAATTCGTTAGTTTCAAAAATGGTACATATATGTTTTTGTAAACATTAAAAATGAGCTGCAACTAATTCATAGTTGTACGCTAACGGTCTACATTCAAAAGTCTACAACAATTGTACTTATATAGCATGATAACAAATACGGGAAGAACATGACTAATACAAAAATCAAAAGTGGTGAAGTTCAAATGCTATACAAGTAGTTGTTCAAAAGGTGAGTTGGTTATATTTTACTAGGTTTTATTTTGCAGCAACGGAAGTGAAGGTCTTTACAGTTGCGATTTGGGTGGATTTTTGGTTAGTTACTCAGCTAAAAAGAAATCAAAACAAGTGTATTAGGTCGATATTACATGGGGGCCTCAACTAAGAGCTATTTACACACGCAGTAAGAGTTGCAACTTGCGAGAATTGCGATTACGTAATCAGTCAAAGGGCTTTTGGAATCTAGGGCATTACGCATTACAGGTTATATTAATGGTTAAATTTTCTAAGGCAACATTCGATAATGGTTATTTAGCATTGCACTCGATACGGCTAGTAATTAGTGATTTGCACCTGCAAAATGTCGCCCTGGTCCTCCTCCTCCTCCTCCTCATCACTACTGCCCCCTTCGGCGCGCATTGCCAAGACATGCTCAACCAGCTTTTTCTTCTGCACGAACATCTTGCCAAAACTCTATGCAAAAAGCAAATTCACCACAAACCGGAGCACACAGCAGTGCACCTAATCAAAAATCATTATAGATTTACTAGGTTCTTTGAGTCTTTTCCGCGTTGCACAACGTTTCGCCTCCGTGAATTGGTTTAAGCTGAAAACTTGATTGAACAAACAGGCCAGAAAGGCGCCAGGTTACCAAGGCAACAACGGACTAGCTCCGTCGATCGTAACTATTTTCCTGAACTAGTGATTCACTTGTAAACGTACAAGCTTTGAATTGATGTTACCCACGGCATTTTTGTTAATACATTTTAAGTTAAGCATTAATAGCTTTAAGGTTAACTTGGAAGGTTGAGGGTGGAAATCTTTATGCCATTCTCTTAATTCAAACAAATCGTGTTTTTTTAGTTTTTACCGGAAAATCAAATAATCTGCTCAATATATTGCAACATCTTTATAGTTCGAGAAGGGTGTATCAAATAACTTTTTGAATAAAATGTATAAAAAGTTTTATTAAAGTAATAGTCCCCCACTTCTTATACCCTTGCAGAGGGTACTATAAATTTGGTAAAAAGTGCGCAACGCAGTGAAGGAGACATCTCCAACCCTATAAAGTATATATATTTTTGATCAGGATCACGTCCTGAGTTGATATAAGCATGTCTGTCTGTCCGTCTGTCTGTCCGTCTGTCTGTCCGTCTGTCTGTTTCTACGCGAACTAGTCTCTCAGTTTTAAAGATATCGAATTGAAACTTTGCACACACCCTTCTTTCCTTTGCACGCTGTATATAAGTCGGAACGGCCGACTATATCCTATAGCCGCCATATAACTGATTGATCGGAAACGCCATAACTTTAGTGTTTGTAAAGTTAGAAAGTTGGGAATTTTTATGGGTTTTATATTTGGCCAATCAATCCGACCTACCAAACTTTATAAGGATCGGCCGACTACATCATATAGCTGCCATATATCTGAACGATTGGAAATGCCATAACCTTGGTGTTTTTAAAGTTAGGAAGTTGGGTTTTTTTATGGGTTTTATTTTTGGACAACCGATTCGATTTTGGATAATATAATTATCTGAATATTCTGCAAGGGTATATCAACTTCGGCTCCGCCCGATTAAGCTTTCCTTTCTTGTTATTTCTACATATTATAAACTTAAGCTTTACTTATTGCATAATCAATAATAATCAGGCCGTCGGTAGCCACACCGGGTCCCTGACCAATGCGGGACCCGGATGTGACCCGGCTGGGGGGGCATCATCGCGCCTGAAGCTGATAGGAATTTGAAATTTAAATAATCTTTTGCAATAAATACTGTTAGGTAACTTTAAGTTTCTTTGGGTTGCTGGCAGTTCCAAATCGCGTTCTAAGTCAGACAGTCGAGTCATAAGAATTGTGTTCTGAGTGGTTTAATAAGTCTAGATTAGGGAGTGTGCAAATTTTTCTCCGAAATGTTTTTTTATTCCCATAAACTAAGCTTCATAATGCTGTGGGGCGTCCATATTTGTATAATCCTAATGGATTGCGAGGCCAGAAGCGTGGAGGACACGCCTAAAAATATTATTGATAATCATAACCCGCCTAAAAATTCTACGATTGACTTCCTGCAGAGCTACTCGGATCGGATGAAATCCTACATGAACTTAAGTGTGGCACCCTGTGACAATTTCTACGAGTACGCCTGCGGAAACTATGGCAACGTAAAGCCGGATCGCTACTACCTGGGACGGCGGGGCACATTTTCCGAGATCGTCTACACACTAACCGACATCACGGAGCAGCTGTTGGGCAGGACGGATTTGGCCGAGTCGCTTAATGTGTCCAGCGAGCTGATGGTCGCCCAGCGATTCTTCAACGCTTGTCTGGGGGCAGAGCTCCACCCTTTCAATGCTGCCGATCCTGCTTACTTGAGTCTTATTCGATCGATCGGAGGATTCCCTGCCGTCGACGGCGCCGCCTGGAATGCCTCGAACTTCAGCTGGTTCAACATGAGCGCCCATCTGACCAACTATGAAGCAAATGGATTGATCTCGGAAGAAGTCTCTCCAGTGTATCCCTTTGAGCCCTATTTCAAAGTGCCGGATCTGGGATTCGATCACGTCGTTAAAGAGGACAACATCGCCAACAATACTTCCCGAGCCTATCAGCTGAACGAGGAACGAATGCGAGGATACCTAAGCGCGTTCAAATTACCCGAGGATAAAATTAAGGAAGTGATCGCCGGGGTCTTTGCCTTCTGGCGGGATGCTCTCGAAGTGCCTGACCAGTGCAGGCTTTACTCTACTACTAACGATTTAGAGGTTATATTTCCCCAGTGGAGGCACTTCTATGACATCTCGTGGGGAGGGCTCCACGTTAAAAGCAACATGCTTTGCGACTTCTACAACGTGGAGCTGGACAGGGTATGCGCCCGTCATCCTGAGGCAGTGGCCAACTATCTGGCCATGCAGCTGCTCTACAAATTCGACGCCAAGCTGAAGGCGCCCAAGTACCAAAGGGATTATTGCGCGTTAAAGCTACATTTCTCAATGGTCTATCTTTTCAACAAACTCTACATGGCGGTGAGCATCGCACTTGGCTAAACTATTCAATTTGCTTTGGTAATTTTCTAAATTTCTTGCTAACAGGAGCTCTTCACTGAGGACAAAAGGCTGGAAGTGTCTGAAATTGTGCAGGAACTGCGGAAGAGTCTACAAAGGTCCCTTGAGGAAGCAGAGTGGCTGGACGCGAAGACTCGAGAAGAGGCCCTGCTCAAGGAGTCCGCCATTCAGGCCCGCGTAGGCGCATTCAAGAATGACGCTCTAACAGATCGTCTTATCCGGGAGATCAACAGACTGAAAATCGACGAGGACAGCTACGCGACGACCAACATAAACCTGCAGCGCCTCACTGCCGACATCACTCGCTTCAGCGGTCGCCACTTTGAGGAGCTGCGAAACGATACCAAGCCTCAGAAGTTTCATTTGGGGATGCAGGTGTCGGCGGTTTATTACATGCTAGACAACTCCATCAACGTGATGGCTGGATTGCTGGAACCACCAATTTACCACCGCTCCTGGCCGCTCTCACTTAAATTCGGCACCTTGGGTTTTACCGTGGGCCACGAACTCACCCACGGCTTCGACGTCGCCAGCTCCGAATTCGACAGCAAGGGAGAAATTCGCTCCTGGTGGTCAGAAACTTCTCGACAGGCTTTTGAGGATCGCGCCGAGTGCTATTGGGACCAATACGAAAAGTATTTGATACCAGAGATCAACCGCCATATCAATGGAAAAACGACATTAGACGAGAACATCGCCGACAATGGCGGATTGAGGCAAGCTCTGGTAGCCTACCGTAACCACATGAAACAAGAACTACAGGACCCTGGACAGGAGAAGATCAGCGAAGATCAGCGCATGCCGGGACTCGATCTGACGCCGGATCAGCTTTTTTTCCTGGGCTTTTCCCAGGTATTCTGCTCCGAGTACACGGAGGAGGAGTACTGGAAAGAACTGAGCCATGAGCACACATTCAACAAGTACCGGGTCCTGGGTGTCTTATCCAACAGCGAGGACTTCTTCCAGGCATACGACTGCCCCATTGGAAGTGGAATGCGTCCTGCGTCCGGAACATGCCGCCTTTGGTAGACTATTAAACTACAACCAAAACTACTAACCAAACTGTTGAAACATTTAAAACATAACACATTTTTGTCTACATGCGTCTGCATACTTATAAATAATAAAGTAAAAAAATATATAATATTTTTTTGCAGTGAGAAAAAATATTTGTTGAAAACTTATTTTGGAGTCAGAAAGTTCGGTTTTAAGTTTTTGAAAGGAATCTCTGACAGAAAATAGTATTCAATTAAAAGTTATTTGTCATGGTATTTACTTTACCTTTACTAAGTAAAATAATCGGTTTGTGTATTCACTAGATGTATAGGACAAGTTTTACTTTTCTACTTTTAATGTGATTTTCTCGCGTAAGTTTTGTATACATATATGGTCAAATTTAATGCAAACATTGTTTTCTGTGAAAGCAACACAATATATAGTTTTCTTTTCGTTTTAACTTTTATCTATTTTACAATTTATCTTAACTACCTTTTGTGAGCGCTATTAAAATGATTGCGATCTCAACGCGATAAGTCGATAACAACTTTTTTTTACATTTCGTGAAAAAAAGGCAACATTTATTTTGATATATTTATATTTAAATATCTTCCTTTTTTTATGAGAAGATCTGTGATCTATCAAATACATTACAATATCTGAAAAACAACTGTTAATCTGAAAGCCCAAATTCACTTAAAACGAGATTTCGAACAAAACATAAGTTAATCCAATTGATGTATTCAGGGGAAAATGGTTTCAGGAATAACATCGATGATGCTAACTTCTAGAAACATCGATAGTATCTAACAAACATCGATTTTTGTGTCAGCTCTATTTGTGCATGACAATTTTGTTCAACTGGAATTGCCTTTTTTTGTAACGAAAACAGGCTGTCAGTCAGAAGTGTTCCGGCTCCGTAAAACCGAAAACCATCGATTCGCAGCAACAACAGAATGTCGGCAGCAGCAGGGTGAGTCTCCAGTCGGTGGGGCCACGATTCTCGGGGAATTTGGTCTATCTTTTTGTGGCTTCTTTGTGCGACGCGTGCTTTGTTGCGGCGGCGTCCATTTTTGATCTTCTGGCAATGAAAACACGCAGTGTTCTGTCGATTACCCCTTATCCTTGGGGTCGTTAGGCGGATGAGGCATTGTGCCTGCGGTGGGCGTGTCCCGTGCGCATCTGCATTGCAATATTTGTGGAACAAATCAGAGGGCCATGGCCGGGCTTTGAGGTTATGTTTGGATTGGCGCTAATGCCGTGCATTTTCGGCATGGACTTTCGCCTGGGCGTATGGTCTATGCAAATGTACAACCGTGGTATTTGCATAGGCCACAAACCCGCTTCCAGAAAGTACGACGCCAGTTGCCATAACACTGGACCCCACACACTCCATCCACCGGACACCCCGTAAACCCCTGTTTGTGTTTACCTAACTTAGTTTGTCTTTTCCAGCTTGATTCCGCCTCCAGTTTCCTGGGCCCAGCGCAATGACTTGGTCTACGTCACCATTGATGTGGAGTGCAAGGATATCGAACACAAGTAGGTGATACCATATATATTTTGCAACCGGATCCTAATCCAACCTTATCGTCACAGAGTTACGGATAACAGCTTCACCTTTAAGGGCGTGAACGCGCTGGATGCGTCGAAGAAGTACGAGGTCACACTCAACTTCCTACACGAGGTGGATCCCGAGAAGGTGTCCAGCAAGAACATCGGCCGCTGCGTGGAATTCACAATACCCAAGAAGGCAGCTGGGCCCTACTGGTCCTCGCTGACAACGGACAAGACCAAGTTGCATTTCCTGAAAGCCAACTTTGCCAAGTGGCGCGATGAGTCCGATGACGAGGAGGGTGAGTTGGACAGCTTTTATCCTAGATATCTTATCCTGACAGCCATGTATTCCCCACAGGTGAACCCAAAGACAACGGAATGTTTGGCAATTTCCTAAACAGCCCTGGCGGCGACTGGAACAACAAGTTCGACGACTTCAACGTCGATGACGAGGAGGAGGACTCGGACGACAACATCCCGAGCCTGTCGCAAAACGACGAAGACGAGGAGGAGGGCGGCGAGGGCGACAAGGAGAAGAAGCCGGTTGCCTAGACGGCCGCATTGATGGTGTCTAGCATTTTGGCGTAGTCGTAGCGTTAGCGGAGGCGCTTATACCATAAGTCAACACACGATCACTCACTCCTCACTCACACCCGAAAACAAAAACAAAAACAAAAAGAAAAGAACACTCACTCATCCACGAACGCATGCGTACATAAAACACTATTCCAATCAAAGAACCCACATTTAATTTAGCTGAATATGAGCGTATTCAGAGAAGAGATGTTAACAAGAAGCAACACAAGGAACAAGATGATTTGGCGCCGACAAGGGAAACCATAAGTTTTACGCTAGAATTTAACAACCAGAGGAAAGCTACAACCAATTCATTGCAAAATCAGTTTGCAGTTTATTATTTTCGTTTCCTGTAAATAAAGGAAATTACAATAAAAAATGGAAAACTTAAATATGTTCTAAATACTGAGGGAAGAGGGTGATACGATTTATAAACGAATATGGAGGCAAAATATTTATTAAAATATTTTTTTGCTCAAAAATATAATTTTGGTTCTCACATAAAGTACGGAAAATTTTAAAGCTGGGGGTTTTTTAAATGAATTCTCAAACTTGCTGTTATTCATTTTTTTTAAATACCGCGCCTACCACTCGATTTCATTTTGTGTTGGCAACATTGTTGCTGTAACAACGCGGGGAAGAAGAAGCAAACTTGAAAATGCGAAGTAAACAAACAGTTTTCACTCGAAATAACAGACTTGCTGTCAAGTGATAAAACGGAAAATAACAGAGAAGCCAGAACAACCATTCCAGCCATGAAACCCGCTGCAATTCCGGCCAGCGAACGGCGTCTGGCCTTCGTGGCCGAGTGGTATCACGCTGAGGCGGGAATCATCCGTACCTACTTGATAACCTACTATGTTTCCGACAAGGCTGTGGAAGTGGTAAGGACTGTTAAATAATCCCTGATATCAGAAGTACACTACGTATCCCCAGTTCGACCAGCGGAACAAGCGCACCTTCCTGCGGCGCACCAAGATCCCAGAACTGACGCAGCGCGACTTCTTCGTGGGATCTAAGATCAATGTTTTTGGCCGGCAGTTCGACATAGTAGATTATGCAGACGACACCACTCGCACCAACCTGGCCAGATACCGCAAAAAGTAAGGGCGATCTTCGCCAGACTTCCTCTCACTAATCTGTTATCCCAATCGCTCCCCAGGGGCTTCATTTTACTTAAGAACAATATGTGGACCAAGTACCTGGGCAAGTTCCTCAAAACGTTAATCGACAACAAGATAAACATCAACCAGGGCATGATGGTTCAGTTCTCTCCCAAGATGGTTACTCAATTTCTGTCCGGCAAGGACAAGACGGATGTCTCCTCATCGTAAGTAGTGCACTAGCTTCACAAAAAGTATCTTACCCACTTGATCCTAGAGTACTGATGAACGAGCTGTTAGCGGGTCCGGCCATTAGCCTGGAGCTGATCGGCGACAACGTGGTGGAGACCATCAAGGCATGCGCCCGGTACAAAAACCCTGAAATGGAGGAATTCAATGTAAAGCTCACGCCCAGCCTTGAGGAGCTGTTAGAGAACGAAGAGATACGCAACGGTTTCTATTACTCCGACACCGACGACGACGTGGACATGGACCTAAAGTTCTTCTTCGAGGCAAGACACAGCATCATCAAGGAGTGTGTGTTCAAGAACTCCACACTGGCCATTATTAAACCGCATAGTATTAAGGACGGCCTCTTGGGTGACATTATCGGCGAGATTTTGTCCAACGGTTTTCGTTTGACGGCCATGCGCATGATCCTGATGGCGCGCATCAACTGCGAGGAATTCTACGAGGTTTACCGCGGTGTTCTGCCCGAGTATATACCTATGGTAGCCCAGCTGGCCAGCGGGGTGTGCATGTGTATGGAGATCGCCTGCGCCGATCCTGAGATGAAAGCCCATCAGGAATTCCGCAACTTCTGTGGACCAATGGATCCGGAGATAGCCAAGCTTTTGCGACCGCACACGCTGCGCGCCAAGTTCGGAAAGTCCAAGGTGCAGAACGCCGTTCACTGCACGGATCTACCGGATGACTCCAACTTGGAGCTGCAGTACATGTTCAAGATTATCGACTGACCCCACTACTAGTTCTGAGCTTTTATTTATTTTCAGTTAAATGCGTGTTTGCCTGTGTGCGTTTATCAATAAATTACAAGTGCAATGGGAATACTAGAGAATAGAACCTGTTCTAAATGCTGTCGCTGCGGCTGGTGCTGGGCACATCCCGATCATCCAGATCGCTGTCCAAGCCCCTCACGTACAGACCACCTTTGCGCTCCTGGAGCGTGTAGTCGAAAGCCAGCAAGGCATAGAGAATGATGCAAACCAGCATAACCACCGCGTAGAAGAAGTACTCGGCCATCTGGGAGCTCATCATGCCCAGCTCGGTAACCAGGACCACAATGAGATTCCCAAAGGCATTGTTAAGGAACCAAGCAGCCGTGACCACCGACTTCATGGAAGTCGGCGCTTGTGTGAAGGCGAACTGGAGACCCGGAATGGAGAGTAGCAGTTCGCCCATCATAAGCAGCAGAAACTGTGGCAGTTGCCAGGCAATGTTTACTGTTTGTAGAGGGGAATTCTACCAGACGGGTTGGATGAGCATCAGGTGCACTATTTCATTGCTATCACTCACCTTTATACGTTCCTGCAGAGCTCCCGCACAGAAAAAGGCGCCGGCAGAGCAAATCCCACCTACTGTAACACTGTGGAGTGGCTGCAGTTCCCAGTTGAAGTAGCGTCGCAGGAGGGGCACGGTTATGTACTGCCACAGGGGGATGAGCATGAAGAGGAAGATGGGGCCCACTGCTTTGGCCTGATCCGGTTGTATGGTCACGCCCAGTATTGTGGTGTTCATCTGGGTGGCCTGGAAGGTCCAGCTGGAGTCCTGTTGCGCCAGCAAAGCAAAGTAAAAGGGAAGCGGAATAAATAGCTTCGATATCTACAAGAAAAAATAGGAATCGATTATTTGAAGCAGACTTATAAAGTTTAAAGCTTACCCTTAAAACTCGGGAAACATCGTTGACGAATCCCTCGTCGTAGGCTCCAACTGCATTGTGGAGCCAGTAGCTGGAGCGCTTGGAGGACTTGCGACGCCGCCACTTTTGGACCAAAGCTGTCTTAATGCAGCCGCAGAACTTAAAGAGTATATTGTCAGCTGCCAGCTTTTCCGATTTGTAGAAGCATTTTCCAACAAGAAAGATAACTAATATCTCAGAGAGATATAAATAAGATTCAAATTATAAAAGAAATCGAATGGTTACTTACACCAGGCCACCAAAAAGGCACTGCCCAGGGTGCCAAATACGGCCGGATAGCATTCCGCCTTGTCAAAGCACTGTGTGTTGGCCCTCACCAACGGGGGCAGGATCTTGCTCAGAAAGATGCCGAAATAATAGACGAAATAGTAGAAGGAGAAGTACTCGGCCAGGTGCCCGCTCTGTTCCGGTAGCTTAAACTGCAGCGCCCCCAGTGAGGTGATGCAGGCCCGGATTGACCCGTTTCCCACGGCGATAAATAAGAGGGCGATGGAAACCAGTAGACTAATAGGAGGAAATGGGATTATTTAAGCCCTCAATCTGGCTCTTGCGTGCACTTACACCATGGGGAGTCCTATGGCAGGCAGAGATGTCAGTGTGAGCAGTAGCCACCCAAAGGCATAGATGAAACTGAATCCCGAGATCGTGCGTACGTTGCCCATATAACTGTCCGCCAGAATAGCCCCAATTATAGGGCAGAACTGGCCGAAGAAGTTGAAGATGTGCAGCACCACCGTGGAGAAACTCTCGGTGAAGTTGAGATCGTCGCGCAGATAGAGGGCGAGAACGGCTGGAATCGAATTGAATAATGCATCATCGGTTGTCAGGCTGCAATCAATCTCGATTTATTGACCATGAAATGAAGGTCGTCGTCGCAATCGAGACTTCGACAATGGTCAGGGAAATTTTTAAGATACTCTATTCAAAGAGAACTTCCTTTTGAGTATGCGAAAATGTACATAAAATACACTGTCTAAATGAAAACTACAAAAAAAATACAACCATCAAGGACTTTGTCAACTGATGTATAGACCAAAAATCTGTCTTTGAAGTACAGGATTTTAATGCATATAAACATATTAAATTAATCAGATCCCAATCTGTTTACAAAAAAGACTGATACTGAAGCTGAATTTAGTATACATAATTAATAAAATTTAATACAACTGACATCGTTGATAAACCTCCCATCTTGCATCTTATCTATGCCTCTAATATAATGCATCACAGACCTTATGACTGCCAATATATGTACCTCCCAGTTGTTGTGTTTCTGTTCCGCTGATAAGCCTAGATTTTTAAAATTTTTCGGCTTAACAAAGCCGAATAATTGTACCCACACTAAGAGCAATGCTCGGTTTCTGGATCAAACCCATTAAACTTACTGCGTATGCCGTTGGCGGCAAAGGCCTCGAAGAACTTTGTAGCCAGAACGAAGAATACGGCGCGTGGGTACCTGTACTCCATGCGGATGGGCGGAGGAGCAAAGCCATAGTTGGGCAGGGAGCTGCGATGGGGCCTCTTCAACTGAGCTCGTTCTGCCCTCCAGCCGCCCCATTCGATGTCCCGTGTCTCCGCATCATATCCCACCTGGGTAAGCTCCGCAAGAGCTGGCAGGGCTGCATGTAAACAACGGGGGGTGGAGTTGTCAGGGATTACCTGAAGATCTTATCTTATCTGCCGTCAGACTCACTTTCTTCGCTGCCGATTTCCGTAGCTCGGAACATTTTCAACAGCCTGCACGGTTAATCCGACGTGAACAAACTGAACCGAAGAGGGAGCAGATTTCTGGGCCAGTTGTTGACTTGAAAGCGCTTTGGACTGGATCGGGTTACAGAGCTGCGGCTTTTGTGGGTCGTCGGTGCGTCTGCGTTTGTTGAGCCACAACGAGCTTTATTGTTTGGCCGATGGATTTGTGCCGCGACTGACGACCGCTGCACAGGGCGGTCCAAAAGCTACTAAAGACTGCTCTCTGCCAGAACAAACAATGAGATAAAGGGCAGCCTCAGCTAGCCGGTGCAGTTACGATGCAGCGCGAGCTTAAAACTAGGGAGTTAACGCCAACGCCACAGGTTATCTGCCAGAGGCCGCTGATAAGGCGAAACCAGTCACGGGACCGGCTCAGCTGACTGGTTGTCTGACCCAGCGAAGATAGGATGTGGGGGTGCACAGTGCTCCATCGGCTCTTTTTGTACAATGGATTTTATTAAATTACGCACAAGAAATTAAAACTAGACGTGCTTGGAGTCGAGGCCAGTGGCTGGTTGATGACGATCCATCGATGAAATTCGCAACTCCTGCCAATGAGGGGGAAACACCAAAACAATGAGGCCGCAGGCATTGGTGCTGATGATGCTCTAGCCCAGGAGCACCTCACACTAGTTTCTTGGCCTCGAAGAAACTCTTCAGGTGGCGCATCTGCCAGAAGCCCATGCAGACCAAGACGACAGTCTGGGCCAGCGACCACCAGAGCACGCGGGAGTTGGTGCTCTCGCTTGTGTGGCGGAAACGCTCCTCGCGGTAGCGCTGGTAGTTTTGCTCCTTGGTAATCTGTTCCACCTGGTCGAGCAGCTGGCGAATGCGCAGCTGCAGCTCGGTCAGTTTCTCCTTCTGCGCCACATTGGCGTAGTCAATGGCGTGCTCGCCCACCTGGATGTCCAGGTGGACGCGCAGCTGGGCTCCACTGAACCAGGCGGTGCTGTTGGAGTACATACAGATGACGTGCTCGCCGGGCGTGTGCGAGGTGAACGACATGCGGCCCTGGGAGCTGTACACGCGGGACAGGACGATCTTGTCGTCGCTGTCGCGCACCTCCACATGCATTCCAATGCCGGGGGAGGAGGGCATGAAACCGTTGGAGCGCGGATCGTACAGTTCCACCTTATAGTTGACTGCGGTAGTTGAGGAAATTCGGTTAGTAAACTACCAAGTTGGCACTAGGCGCTATCTCACCAATCACGGTCGTCTCATCCGGAACCTCCTCGATGAAGCACTTGCGCTCCGTTTCGGATATGTGGAAGTATAGGCCGCAGGCGCTGTGCAGGGCGCACAGCAGCAGGGCCAGGCTGATGAATTGGTCGCGCATTTTTGGCTATTTTCAGTGACTTTTTCGACTGATTGTTTAACAAAGTTAGGCTCGCCGACACGTCATGAGAAAAAGTGCCAGATCGAAGACAAAGTGTTTGGCATGGGAGATGGCAGCGTGATGGGGCTGGCTCACGACAACGCATGGCCTACATGGTTGATATAGCGCAAATGCTTTGAAGAATATTTCAGAAAAAACGTAAGCTTACAATAAAAAAATAAAACTAATTATTACCAATATATATGAAAAAGTTTGAGAAAATATAAGGTTTAAAGCCACCACTGGCAATTATTTACATCTCGCTTCATCACTGTTTCGATATTTCAATACTCTGGCAACGCCTCGGCAACAGCTGTGGCAACTACTTTTGTGGTATTTTTAATCGCTTTGGACACACTGATTGGGCAGTGTTTTTATTTTTATTTTGTTTGGCTAATCTAATCGTTTAATAATATATTAATGCAGCCATTTATTGTTATACGCAACTATACGCAAGATGATGAGCTTAAGTGCCAGGAGCTGGTGCGGGACTACATTATGTCGTTCTCCAACAAGTCCTTTTTCGTCTATTGCTTTCGAGAGGTGAGGCATCGTGGCTTATCTTCATGGGATCAGTGGAATTCGTCACCTAATTTACCTTTTAATTGTGATATGTTTGATTTCCAGATCACCCTGCAGTTTATAGTTATCACCTGGGCTATATTCTTCATATTTCTGGGAGTGCCCCTGCTTTTCTGCGCCCTCACTGTACCCGCTTGTATTTTCTGTCTCTTCACCGGCACATATTTTTCGTTCTATTCGAAGGCAGTGGAGCTGATGAGGGTAAGAGCTATTCCATCCCATAGCTTCGATCTGTAACTAACTGTAGTCACTTTTCAGACCAAGCCCTCGCAATCACTAGTAGCCGAGTGCTATGAACCCTTCATTTTCCGCTGCTCACCGAAGGAGGCCAGCTACCAGATCTTCATCGAGAATTGTCCTTATGATGAGGTTTATAAAAGGAAATTCCGCCGCCGTATTGTGGCCGCCATTAGTGTGAAAAATCACCATGCAGTTTACAATGCTGCCTGGATATATCGCTTTGGCATCGATCCCAACTATCCCTACCAGACGATCATGGCGCCCATGGTGAAGCTGGTGGTAAAAAACTGCATTGGCGGGGGCTATGCCTCTCTGGAATGCACCATCTCCGAGTGGCAGGAAAGTGAACGTGACTTCTACGACGACTTTGGATTCGTTACGCGGCAGATCTACCACAAGAAGATCATCGGCAGCAGTCTGGCGGTGATGAAAACGCAACTGACGTATGGTTTGCGAACCGACGAGGCTTTGCAAAAGCAAAACTAGTGCAATACCAATTGTGCAATATAGAT
This sequence comes from Drosophila kurseongensis, assembly GCA_018153305.1. Lineage (NCBI taxonomy): Eukaryota > Metazoa > Arthropoda > Insecta > Diptera > Drosophilidae > Drosophila > Drosophila kurseongensis. The sequence goes on from JAECXX010000051.1 coordinate 897,050, forward strand.
AATCTCGATGCTCTGTGAAATCTAGTTCAATATTTACGTATTTATTCTGTGAACTTTACATTCCAGTCACAAATTGCGTCCCGAACTCAAATGACACTGAATTAAGTCAGCATTCCGTAGTAATTCCTTCTTAAAGAAAACAGTCTTCTAATATCCATTAGCCTTTGTGGGTTCGACGAAGAAAATAAACTTCATCTTTAAGCCACTTTATAATCACCACTCGAAATGTTTGAATAATTGTAAACACGTTGACATTACTTTTGTCCTGTTTTATTATCTCTGGTTTATTCTTTGACATATTCTATTTAAATAAATAAATAAAATATTTAGTAATAAATAAAATTTGCATTATGATTTAGCGTAAATTTGATGCCACACATCTAACTTTTCGCTTTTTGCTGTGTGATTTTCTGTAGGTACATTAATTGCTCATTCTTTGATGCATTTATCGGTTCATTAGCCGTTTAACATGCTTGAATTAAAGTGTAATTTAGAAGAAAAAAAATCCAGTTAATGTCTCCGTTCAATATACTTTTGCACTGCGTATAAAAAGCCTTAATGCCGGACATGCAATGTTTAACTAATATAAATCTGTATACATTTCGTTTTTATTGGGATTTTCTGTTCCTTTCATATAGTTTTCAGTTACAATTTTGCGTTAGCGCAACTAATTCTTAAAAAAATAAACAGGAGCTGCCCGCATAGCTGCTCCGCACTGTAAATGTAACTATGTATTTAAATTTAGTTTAGTTGGTTTCACTTGCATCAACTATTTAAAGCGTGTTTCAAAACTGGCTGTGAAATTAGCATAGTTTCCCATTTCGTTTTCATTTTATATTGTTTTTCATCTTCTCCATATATGTAATAACCATCTGTTGTTAAGGTAAGTTGAATTCTTTTGGTTTCGTCGCAATCAGCCTCCACTTGGGTAGCTATCCTCGGATCCGGCGGCCATAACTTGACTCTTAGAAGAGCTTCACCCGCCGCTTTAGCTCATTACGCCTCCACTGAGGCAGCCTATAGAACTCTGACCTGGCGCACTGCAAGATGTGCTCGAACTCGATGTCCGACAGATGACGCTGAAATTATATGGAGGTTTATTAGCTTGTTTATATATATGGGGATACTTGGAAAAACTTTATAGATATGAAATCACTATTATAGGACATACAATGCATTTTACTAATGGACAAATGCATCTCAGCATACTTTTTGACATCTAATTAATGTGAAATGTCTAGAGATTTCTGTGATTTTATTTAAGTCTTCTAAAACCTACCTCCAGATTACAGCGATCAACGTCAGAAGGCAGACGATAGTTTGTGATTAGCAGTAGGTGATAGGGGTAGATCTTGGCCGGCTCGTGCACCAGCATCGAGTGTGCCATGTTGGGCAGACTGCGACGGATGAGTCCGGCCTGAGGATAATGGTAGGAGAGGGCTCCTGAGTAAGTGCTCGAGGCAGGCAGGTCGCCGCCCATCAGGGCGCGTCTATCGCCCTCGGTAATCGAGTCCACAGATGCTGCAAACGAGTCACATTAGGAGGATATATAAGCCATTTAATTGGGCTTTAACTTACCCTCCGATTTTCCGCAGCTCAAATCTGTGCTGTGGGTTTTGTCGCCCAGTCCTCCATAAGAGAAGTCCTATTTAAGAAAGGACATCAAATTAGTTTTCGATCACAGGAAATACGTTTAACATGCAAAGTAACCAAATCAACCAAAAAACAAGTGCAAAGTATGAGGCGGCACCAACAGGTACTCAACCGAAAAAGGGTTTTAAAGGACTCTACGGCATAACAACAACAAAAGCGGTCTTACAGTGGCACCATGCATCGTGGCCGCAGCGGATGTGGTGGAGCTGAATGTGTGGGAGCGTGGTGCCAGGCCGTATCCTGGTTTGGGCACATGGCGCAGCGCACTCACCACTGAGCAGAGTAGATGGTGTTCAAGTGATGTTGATGATGTTCATGATGCAAATGTTTGAGTTCACGTTTGGTTAGTGTGGATGGGTGTTAGTTTGTGGGTTGTTTTTAGGATGGTGTTGGGGCAACAATAGCATACACATAGTTTTATTTGGGTAGCATGGGGAGGGTAGGGATTAAGACACACAATGAAGCAGCAGACCAACCAGTTGAGTCATATGCGAAACATATTGTTAGTTCATCCAAGTGAGCAACCAGTGGCAGCATTAAAAAGTGAGAGAAAGACAAACGAATACCGTCAGCAACAGATCAAGTTATAACTAATTGGGATTACATATAGGTTCGAGTGGTAGTGGGTAATCTACAAGACACAACCGATAGCCCGGCACCGAGGATCTGATCTATTCGATCGAAAGCAACACGCAGCACTTACGGAGCTGTAGCCATTGCGTATATAGGGCAGCGTCGTCGTTTTGAATCCGTATCCGGGCTTGGGCGGCGATCGGTAGGAATGTATGGCTATAAACGTAATTGGGCTAGATATAATATCGGTATCGAATCGCTCGCCTGAAAAACGGGACTTAGGCTATATTGGCTAGAGGATTACCATTGTAACTGGGCGCATTTCCCAGCGATTTGCCAAGCGAGCCGCGATAGCTGGTGGAGCGATCGAACATCTCGTCCTCGTAGAAGGGCTTCTGGTGGTCCAGATTGCGCGAGGGAGAGGCCCCAATGGGCGATTCGTATCTGCAATGGAAAAATGTTTACGAATAAGAAGGCCTTAAATATCAAGGATTGCATTTTAGCTACCAACACAGGCAAATAAATAAGAAATAAACTACAATAGTCAAAAACGAAAATTTTTTTTTAAGCTGACCCTAAAATGTTGTCTTATCTTTTTAAAGCAAACAATACCATTTCCCTGTAACGATTAAATTATTTCAATCTTAAGTGATTGCAATCTTATCAATCTAAATTTAAAACAATTAACTTCGAATAAGTGCAAAATACATAAACTTAGAAAAAAATTTGTAGTAGTCTAAAAATAAAAATATCAATTGATCTTAAAAGGACGAACTATTGGGTAAGTAACTTACCTCAATTTGTACAGCGGCTCCTTGGAAGCAGAAGGCGTCCTGGACGCGTTGCGAGGATCCAGGTTGTTCTGCTTCCATTTCCTGTACTTGGCGTGCTCCTTGAGGTCCTTGGCGATCACTGAACCGATGCCCGAGTTGAGTTTCTCCAGCTGCTCGGCTTCACGTTGAAGGCGTCTATTATCGAAGGGAGAGATTTAAATGTGTTGGAATTTATTTTCTGCATTTAACACTCACTGCTGTTCCTCGCCATTCTTGGCCTTGCCATTCTGCTTGCCATTCTCCACGTTCTCGTCCTCGTCATCCGAGGCGGGCACTCCCTTGTAGGTGTCACTGTACCGCCGTCGGCGCTCCGGATCCGTGTAGGGATAGGGCGGCGCGGGGAAGTCGTCCCGCTCGATCTTGGGCTGCTCGCCCGGCGGCGGCTTCTTGGCGGCCGGATAGTGGGACAGCTCGATGGGCTCCTCGTTGTTCATGCCCGGACTCTTGGGCCGCGGCGTCTCCGAGCGGATGGCGTCGACCAGGACCTTCATGGCGCTGCGAGTCCGCGAGTGGGGACGCGAGGGAGGACGGCTTCCGGCCACAGATCCCGCATTGCTGGCCGTGGTGGCGTAGGAGGAGGGCCGGTGGAAGTGCGGCGACAGCGGCGTCTTGTCATACGGATCGATCGGCTTGCGCAGATAGTGCGGGGCATCCGTCAGATAGCTGTAGGTGTAGATGCGCGAGATGTCCTCGGCATTGGGGCGCCCGTACTCCCGGAGTATCAGACCCGGACTCACCGTTCGATAGTGCTGCAAAAAACAATCACATTAGTCCTAAACTCTGGCTGAGTATTCTACATGCAGTGCCGTGTGTTTTTCTTTGGAGTTTTAGTACATTCAAAACGATGGCAGATAATGAAGGGAAATCAGAAAAAATCATAAAACAAACCTTGCGGCTAGAGGAATAAAGTGAACCATTAAAACTCGGAGTTCTGGAGCGGATGTACTGAAAACGAACGAAAAATAAAAACGCAAGCTCAAAACAACTAAAATGCAAAGAACTGAAATTATAAAATCATAAATTGCATGTGTTGGTTTGTGTGTGTTGGTGCAGGGGGTGGTGAATTCGGGTGGGTGATATTTCAGTTAGCCTAGTTACATAAAGCTGAATATTATTATAATGAATAATAAACTTTTCATTTTTTCATTGTATTAATTTAATACATTCCAAAGGTCTGAAATATCACCCATCATGGTACGAAATGGAGCATCTTGCCCCTTTTTTTTGTAAATGGGTGTGTAAGTGCTTTTTCGTGACTTTTGCAGCATTCAAATTAGTTGCAAGCTCAGCCGCCTTAAATTCGGGATCGTGTTGGATTCTCCTGCCGTTTCTCATCATCGCCTCGTGGAGATCCGACTACCTACCATCTCGCTAAGGGCACTGGAGCTCATCCGGTCGCACTCGGTGTCTGTGAAGTTGCCGTTGGAGGCTCCACCGACCACCGAGGCGTTGCCACCGCCTCCATTGATGATGATGCCGGACTCGGAGGGACCCGGACCACATCGCGGATGCCAGATGGCACTGCCCTGCAGGTACATCTCCTCGCCATCGCCGAAGGGATCGCCGCACTTGGTGCAGCGGGCACAGGTCGGATGGAAGTGGTGGTTGTCGCCCGCCTGGAGCACCTTGCCGCTGATGAAGCGGCTGCAGTAGGCGCACTTCACACCGAATCCCTTCTGGTAGCACTTCTCGCAGTAGGGTACCGCGTCCTTGCCCATGTACTCCCCGTTGAGCACCGCCTGGCAGGCCTTGCACCGGAAGCAGGACACGTGCCACTGCCTGTCCAGCGCCACTAGGGCCTGGCCCTCCTTCAGCAGCTCCCCGCATCCGGCGCAGTCGTTGGGATCGTAGTCCTCCTTGAGATGCGCCTTGTGCGAGATGACTCCTCCATGCTGCTGGTGGGCGGTGGCCCTCGTGGGACTCTCCGCCGGTGGCGCTGGTGAGGACACCCCTCCTCCGACCGCCTGACGACTGGGCGACACTGGAGCCCCAGAGACGCACTGCTCGCAGAGCACCTCCTTCCCGGTATTGGTAACCTGGAAATATTAAAAGTAATTAGTTTGTTTTTGAAATAAGATTTTTCTTTTCTATCTCAGGAGTGCCAAAAAAATGTATAGAGACTGGAAAACTTCTGGATTTAAAGTTGTTACCCAATGGGCTTTTAAAAAGTAATCTTAAATCTCTAGAGACTTCTGTGGCACCTTTGTATAAGTCAAACTAGTTAAGTTCTATTGTCAATAAAGAGATAACATATTTAGTAGACGGCAATTCTTCAATTGACTATATCTGGAGGTACTTGGTAGATCCAAAACTCACCTTACTTCCCGACTTAAAGGGCTGCTTGCACTTGGAGCAGGTGAAGCACTTCTGGTGATAGGTCTTGCCCATGGTGCTGACCACCTCGCCCTCCACGTACTGCTGGCAGTTGGCGCACTTGGTGCCGTACAGCCGCTGGTAGTCCGGTATGCAGTAGTAGGCGCTGTCCTTTGTGAAGAATCCGCCGGTGGCCAGGGACTTCTTGCACTGGCAGCACTGGAAGCAGGCCTTGTGGAAGTGGTTGTCCGCCACGCGGAGCACCTCGCCGGAGCACTTTTTCGTGCATTTCGCACAGTAAATTTTTTGTTTACCTGTTGCGGGGGATGGGTAGAAAAAGAAGAGGTCACCGGTTAGTAGAGCTTGGCCAGTCTCTTTCAATTCAATTCATTCAATCAGCGCTATCGCCAGATTACGTATACGCAGTGTTGCGCTGATGTCATATGCATGTGATGCGATAATGCCCCAACCTTGCCCCGTTTGGCCGCTCTCAGTTTGAAGCCCCATTCCGAACGTGCGAGGGTACATCGGTTTGTCAGTGAATTTTTCAGTATGGATAAATGTATATATGTGTCTTATGGCACGGAGATAAGTTACATGTGTGGCCCCCATACTTGTTTGCCTATATTGACATTCTCGGGCAGGCCAACTCTTCTACACACCCCGACATACCCGTAAATCGTTCTTAGGCCGGTGTGACTCACGCGCCTAGCGAGTAATTAATCTTATCATTGATAAGGCCAAGGGCGGAACACACTAACCGCCACATATTTTCTTTATATAAAAAGCCAGCACACACACTTGCCGTTCGTTAATGTACACAAGTGTGGAACAGGTTAAATAGATCTAACATGGCACCTTCACATTTGCATTTATGTCAGTATACATAGTGCGGGAAATATCCCAACAAATTGCAAATAAACAACAAGGTGGAATGGGTCGAAAAACGAACCCCATTCGGCAGCAAAGATAACAAAAGTTGCATTCATAAAAAATTACCAAGAATGCGAGAGGGGTCAAAATTGCAACCTTTTGAGAATCGCTGAGAAGCAATTTCTTGAAACTCACTTGGGTATCGCTTTATCCAGTTTATTTGAGCAAAAGGCATCTAGATAATTATGAGCCTTATCACTTGTTTGATAAATAATTACCCAGGTATTTGTTTTCAGTTTGTTTAGTCTTTTTTGCAATGAATTGGTTTGAGCTTTTTTGTAAAGATCATACTCTGTAAGAGATGTACTATATTACACATCCGGCAGTTAATAGATATTTAAGTGATCCAAACCAAAAATAACAAATTGTTTGGACAATTAAGGCAAGTTGTTGGGTCCTAACATTTTGATTTACAGAGGAACTCCCTAAAAAAAGAGGCAGCTGAGAATTATGTTCAGTCTCTACAAAACCATATATCATGCGTTAGCTTACATGGCTTCATATAATATTTGTATACGTTTGACACAGTCAACCCGTTGTCTTCCGCCGACTTTCGTGTTAATAACCAGGCATCTCAGAACTCGGAGCACAAAACTCAGAGTAGCATGACGGCAGAACGCATCGAAACTAATTGTTGGCCATGACTGATGTGTTGATCTGTTCTGGAGGCTTTCTTGTCCGCCGGAGGCAGTCGGCGGCAGAAGTCTGCGGTTGATTAAATAGACGGCAGAACAGCAGAACCACACATCGGCTAAAAGCAGCCGGCTGCACCGTATAAAGAGGGTACACATTATAAATACAACCACATTATAGCGCGCCGTCTGAGCACTTTTTCTATCTCTCAGTTGTTTTTTCAGGCCTTTGCGACTTTTTGTTTTCCACAATTCGGTTTGCAGTTGTTGCTTTTCCTTATTTGGGTTGATTCCAAAATAGAAATTGTATTGATAAGACCGGAGCTCAGGCTTATGAGTGCCGTTAACTTGTTTTATAATAGTGACGTATGCCGCATAACGGTACCAGCCATTATCTTATATTTTAACGTATATATGAGGGTCTAACAATTCAACTACAAGTAATATTAAACAATGATCGCCACAAAATGAAACAGAATTAATCAATAAATTCTAATTATACGACCTATAATATGTATGCTGGCTCTAATCTAAGACCCATAATCTTACAAGAAAGTTATTTAGTTCATTCATGATTAAATTCAAAATATTTTGATTAGGGTTGTGGAAATATAACTTCATTGTCTGTTTATTGAATATTTCTTGTTCAAAGTGCAATGAACTTCGGTTATAATAAAAATGCATAAAAAGACCCTTCTGGCTGGTCATTGTATATGAATTCAAGGGAGTGCCGTTCACATTATCAGTACTCCCCACTGTTTATTTTGATATTAAACCCAATACCTTTATTTGATACATATATACGTTTGCTTTGCAAAGTCAAACTGCCAACTACCTACACCGCAAATATACATATTATATACGCAAATTGAAGAATGAATATTTATTTGTGCGGTGACGCCACCGAAATTTTTCACAGCCAGCGGTCCAGTTGAAATGGCAAACGACCTGATAGTACAGATACAGATACAAAGATGATCGCTGTAGCAGATACATATACAGATACAGGGGCTTTCGTCACCAACGCGAACTTCCGTCCCCGGGAAGCGGTACGTGAGTGTATGCGTGCGGGTTTGTTTAAAGTTCGTGTACGTGGTTCGCTACTTTTAATTAATTTCATTTATGTTTCACTGCCTTTCGGCTTGTTTATTATGCAATCACACACATTTTTCCGCAATTTGCATATTGATTTTGGCGTTTTGTTTATTGGGTTCTCAGCTCGTTTTTTTCCCGCATTAGCAGCCACCCGATAATTGGCAAAACAAATCCAGCGAAAATTACATTTTCATGCAACAGAGAGCCGGCAAAGCGGCGTCGTCGTCGGTTCCAAGTTAGTACAATAAAAGTTTGAGCGCACATTTTCAGTGTTATTTTATTGTAATTGCGCAGAGCGATTTTAGTGACGGCGATGATGTCATCGTCAAGCTTCGAGCTTCGGAGTTGTGCGAGTACGGCTGCGAATATCTGCCACAACTTGGGCCCGCAAACAAACTGGTTGGGCTGAAGCACGCTCGAATTTGAAATACAAACAAACAATACGAAATAAAAACGGTCCGAAAATATATAATAAAAACCCGTCCGGCTGCCAGGGGGCAAGTCCAAGGTTACAGTCGCATTTCTCTGAACAGGCCTCAGCGGCCCCATCGATCCGATGTGGAGAGGTCAAGCCGCAGGGCAGCAAAAATATTTTAATTAATTTCAGCCGCGCCCAAAAAGCCTTAAAGACCCTAACCTTAAATAAGAAAATCGAAGAAAAACATGACAGCAATACAATTGGAAAAAAACTACACACAACAAAATACTCATATAAACATTCTGTCGAAACATAATCATAATATTTACATTTACTTAATATTTAAATTATTCCAGTGCTTTAAAAAGTACCACTATGGCAAAATATATATTGACTTTATTCTTTGACTTTTATAAGTATTCTAAACATTTTAAGTAATATGCAAATTTGAAAGAAAGTACTATTAATTAACCAAGAAAACAATTTCCTTAGTTTCACGTGCTTTTTTTTAGTGCAAGAAAAATCGAATTGGAAAAGTGGAAAAGACATAAAAGCAAGAGAGAAACGACCTTCGTCACTGGCACGACATGCACTCAATGCGCATTGTGCGAGTTCACCAGGAGCAAGTGCGTCAAATCCTTGACTGAATTCGAGCAGGATAATGTCGAGGACAAAGCAGGTCAAGGCGACTTGCGGAAACAGGTGGAGCGCGGTGAGAAATCCACTCCGACATGGCTGGAAATGAGCCTAGCTGGCACACAATAAATAAAACCGAAAGCAAACATCGCTCTTTTGTACATTCCACGCCTACATTTCACCCACGAATGGTTCTGTTTGTACGCACAAACATTTCTAGTTTGGAAGAGCAACAAAATAATATACACAAATGTATATTTGGCAAACGAAATCAACAGTTGAGGCCACTTAAATAGCAAATCCAGTGTGTCATTTGTACCTGATGGATTTCGTATCTTATTAAATTAGTCAAAATTTATACATTTTATTAAATTGTAGCTAACCATTAATAAGGATTTCAATTTATAATTGAAATAGAATTATAAGATTTTAATCATTACTTTAGGTATATAGAAGTATAAATTATATTAAAAAAAAACTGAATATGAATTAGATTTAATAGACACTTGCTAGTTATTCAAACATTTAAATATTTTATAAATAAACAACTTTCTACCATGTCTTGACCGCTGCTATACATAAATATAAGTTTGTATCTTCCACGCATTACTCATCAAATCAAAATTGTTTTGCAAGTGTTTTTTTATGCTGTGCTACCTGACGCATCGCACATATAAGTATACCCAAAGTTAGTTTAGAGTTTTCGGTACTTCGGTCGATTTGAAAGTGCTTCCTGTATGCTTATTAGACGAAAAGTGAAAAGAGCAGCCCCACACAAATGCAGCTGATGACGCTGCATCTACGAAAATAGCATTCAATTAGGCAAGTGAACGGGTGGAGGAGGGGTGGAAAATGGGAAAATGAGGAAAATAAGGAGGTGGACAGGGGGCAGGGGCAGAAAGGGAGACACGACATAAGAGGAGATGCCACTTTCTATGCAAGTGCTCTGACCTATATAACCCCGCCTGGGAAACGCTACGAAACACCATGAAATGCACGACGGAGACGAACAAATCAACGGACAAAATAAATGAGAAAAATCCGACTAAATGAATGAGCGGGAGGGTGGTGATCGGGGGAGTCGTTCGCCCCTTTCGTTTTCATTTGAGCACGGGCAAGCGAGCCAAGCGAAAAAGGAAACCCAGTGGAAGTCAATGCGCTCGTCATGAGTTCATGTCGAGCAGTTGTAGCCGCCTTTGCCGGAGATGGAGATTCGGATGGCTATTGTTAAGCCTTTTGCGACGAGGAGCAACTGCACATTATGGGGTCTACCACATCGACGTCCACTTCCCCATCCTCACAAGTCCAACTCAATTAGGCATTTTAGGCACGCATGCGACTACTTGTAGTCGGGACAAATCCACTCGGAAAAAATATAAGATTTATTTCAACAGGTTGATACTGTTCAAATTAAATTACAAATTTGAATACCTGTTGGTTTTTAAACATACAAAAATAAGTTTAAATAAAAAGTATAAATGTTTTATTGAAGCCACTCTTATCTGGGTCGTTAATACTATCATTAGCAGATTACAATTTATCTAACTTATTATAACTCGGGGCACGCTGTTCATGGTTCCATAGAATTTGAAAAGAGATCTGGACTTATGAGGAAAATGTTTATAAAAGCACATAGTACTGGACTTCAATTCTAATTACTTTTTATAAAAAAAAAAACCGTAAGAAGTAAAATAAATTCTCTTCCAAAATAAATATTTTATGTTCCAATTTTGGGTCCATAAAAGTATGCAATGATACATTTTATTGCAGGCCTCGGATGGAAATATGATCATAACTCAAAGAACGTTCAAGTCAACCGAGATTTTTGACGATCCCTATAAATTGTCTAAAATGTTTCTCAAACAAACTAGAAGGCATTACCCTTTCTTATACCCCAGTGTATGCACATGAACTCAATTAGGGCCAGTAGCGGAGTAGCTGAGTAATTAATCATTGACAATACAAGTACATGTCTCGAATAGCGGTATAAAAGCCCTTTGCAACGGCAACCGGAGAAGGCAGAAAAGCAAATGTAAATGTAAGAATCCAAAAACCCATTCACATCGGAACGGTTTACAGGTTATTCGAGAGCAGCTGGCTCTCACGGCGGGACGCCCTAACGGTATCGTGTGTAATTGCAGTTGCATGCACAAGCACTTTGAGGTTTATTCGGTCAGGTTTTTAGCTTCTCGCTCCTCCACCTCTTCCTCCTCCTTCTCCGATATCACCTCGATTTGGGACGAAAAATAAAATAAAGAAGCAAACACGAAACTTGTTCTTACAACAACACTGACGTCATCGCAGCTGAGAAATTAAAATAGGGAGTGTACAATCATATGCGAGTGGGGCAGTGTTAGTAAGAGAGCGGCGAGTGGGAGATCCAACTCTCAGCTGACCGTTATTGATTGATGACCCACCGGTGGGTCCCAGGTGGGGAGGTGGAGAGAGACGGGGACGAGGAGGACCGGAGAAAGAGCACCTGAGACCATTCCCTCTCAACCACTCCCGATACGATAAGGCCGATAATGCCATAATGCGGCTATCGCACCACCCACCACCCCCTTTCGATAACTTTGCGCAGACACACATGCACACACCTAAAAGAAGAGAGAGTATCTGTGTGTCGGCAGATAACTTACCCATGGCAAGATACTTTATACTGCTATGCTCTTCGCTCTTGCGCCTGCAAAACGGGGGAGGGATTCACACAAACACCAGAACAGAGAGACACACACGGGGAAAGCACAAATACTCGCGCACAGGTCACCACTACTTCCTCTTCACTTCACTAACAAATTTTTCCTTCTGCTTAGACTTTTTCTATTTGTATCTTTCGCCGTATGCATTCGCAATCTGCGTAGCGCGATTGTAAGAGTGTGAGCGTGTGATTTTCGGTAAGAGAGTGGTTGCAGTGTTCGCAAATGACGAAAGTGAGTTTTGCGTTTTACTATTTACGCTTGTGGACTCGCAAATTCGAATCGCCGACAAAGATCACAGGGAAAAATGGTGGCTTTATAAGTGCCTGAAAGTCTGATTCTCAAATCCGAGTTGCGACCAGAAAAAACACCGCACCGCACCAGCAACGAAACCGACGGCAGCAAAAAAACGACTAAGTATCTGAGAGATACCGCTCGGACGTTAAAAACATCGTGCTCTGAAGAATACACTAAAATAGGCAACAAATATACTGCACGGATAAAAAGTACGGAAAGGTAATGAAACTGGGTAGAGTGGTGCAGACCTTGGCTAGGAGAGAGTATAGAGCGTGAGCTAGAGATGACACTGGGAATAAGCCGTTATCAAATCAACTATCAGAAATATTAATAATACTTATTATTTTAAATTAGTATTTAAAATTATTAAACATAATGATGATAAGACCTTTTCCAATTGAAAATAAAACCAATACTATCAATCCAACGATTAACACGAAGCAGGCAATCTTTCTATAACTAATCTTTCTCTAGAACAAAATTAGATTAAAAATTCACTACTTAAATAAGCTAATATGAGTATTTTAAATAAACCTGTCATTATAAAAAAAATATTTAAACTATTTATCCCATTTAACTTACCAGAAATAAAATCAATAATTTTATTCATTCGTTTTAGTTTAAATCTTTACTTAAAACTTTTATTTAAATAAGTGATTTCTTTTTTATGCGTTTTGCGTGTACATTTGCACAGTAAGCTTTCTTAAAAGGTAGTAATAATAATAATTGTAATAACATTACTAACAAAAATAATAATGAGATAAAATTCCATTTATAATACAGTTAGAATAAAATTCATTATGTTATTGGCCCTTTGTTCAACTTTCTAGAACCATAGGATTTCTATATATGTTATATAATTATATATATTAGATTTATAGGCATGAATGTGTAATGATTCATAATAATTCCAAAAAGTGTTTTAAAAACTATCAATTAACATTTCAATGACGCTTTCATATTCACCCGCAGTATTACAATGCTGTGTGTTTGCCACCCGTTTAAAATTTAATAGTACATTGAGATTTTTAATAATTTAAGCCCGCAGCCGAGGATTTCCGTGGGTGTTTAACATCATTTATCGCGTACAAAGGTGTATGAGTTCCTCCGCTTAAATTCTCTTCCGCCTTTCGGCCACGTATTCATTTAATGGATTGTTTCAGATGTGAGTGTAATTAGATCTACCAGTGTATATAGCTTCAATTTTGTTTACTATATGGTCTACAATGCCTCGGCGACCCAGTGTGAATAAATTTGACTAAAATCAACGAGCGTTGAATTGGGAACGGATATGATTTACACACGTCGATCAATCTATTTTCGTACTTTGCTGCTTAACCTTTAGTTTGCTTTCAATTTAGTTACAACTACAACTTTTCAACTGCTTGCAATATATGCATATGTATTCTCTATAGTTTCCTTTAGCTAACTGCGAGTGCAAATGTGTAGGACCTGCACTTATTCTCCTCGTCTCAACGACTTCCTCTACCGATCGCCAAAATTACAAAATAAGGATATTCAATTATATGCGCAGATATCTAATCTAAAGCTGGGTGTCGGATGTGCCGCATCTACTCCTCGTCCGAGTCGCCATCACTCGAGTAGTGTGTGATTTGGGGGCGACGAATGAAGGGCGCCGTTATCACTTGTCTGCAAGGCAGGTCACAAAATAATCAGTACGTCTGCTTTGGCAGAAGATCAAGTCATGCTTACGCAATGCGGCGGTAGTGATTAAGCCACTCTTCCAGCATCTGGGCCACCAACAATGGACGTTTGCTGAGCTTCTGCTGAGCCACCAGCAGCCCTCCATCGGTTACGCACACATCCAGCCACTGGCGCATCATCGACTCCTCGTTTCCCACCTGCAAGAAAGCAAAAACTTGTATTAGCTTATAATAAACTAAATGGTAATAATACGAGGCGGCATGTATAACGTATATATAACATATATACATACTTGCCACATAAAAACAATACTTTTGGCTTTACTTTAAATTTAAATAAAAACGGAATGCGTCCCGGAAAGTAAACAATTATATTATTAATTAGGTGTTCGGGAATTAGATTAATTGCTGGATCAAATAATATACAGCAAATATATATAAAAAACTTCACAATCTCTCACCTCTGACTGCGTGAGGAAATGTATTGGCAAAAGTTTCAGCTCGCAGTCCATCAGAGGCAGGTAGGTAACATCCTCCACATCGTCGCGCCTTCCATCGATGCGGGTGAAAGGTTCCATGGGCACCAAGGCGCTGAAGTGCCCGCGCGTGTAGCCCAGTGCTATCGGTGACTTGGTGCAGAAGTTTTGATCCCAGAACAAAGGCAAGTAGACACCTGGAAGGCAACACAAAGAAATTAATGCAATGAAAATAAACAAAAAACAATTTAAATTACCTTCGAAACGCGCATAACCGATGTCCTCGCCCCGAAAACTCTTTACGTACTTGACGCCGTACACGATGATCGGACGTCGAAGGATGTGCGCCAGCGCAAAGATGTGTAGCTGCTCCAGGGACGAGCCCGGTTGGCTGGCCAGCGAGAGAAGTGTGCTCCAGTCTTCCTCAAATTGCGAGTCTTCCAGCGTGAAGTGTAGCATCGAAGCCTGCAGCATCTCGTACTCTTTCCAGCGAGTAAAGAACCTACAAAAAAAAATTGCAATGGTGTTGAATCCAAAGGTTTTTAGGTGACTAACTCATATCGTCGACAACCAAATAAAAACGTTTTCCGCAGATTTAAGTATCAATGGTTCTTTGTTCACAATTTTAAGATAAATTCCATGCTGGATTAATACAAAAGGGGACCATATGTTCTTAGTATTTGAAAATACCTTTGTATACACTTTAACAAAGAACATTTCACTTACACGTGCCCGCACTGGTGCAGTGTATCTGCAAGTGCTCGCCTCAGGATGTTGTCGCGATCAAAGACGCCCCAGGTGGCCTGCATGGCCGAGTCCAGGAGACAGTCGCCAGCGCTGCGGTTCCACAGGACGAACATCCGGGAACTGAGGCGAGCAGTTATCTCCATCGACCAGTTTAGAGCCGGCGGCGGCGTCTCCAGCTGCTTCTGTGCGTCGCGATCGAGTAGCTCGTCGTACAGCTGCTCCTGTATGGGAATTGGCAGCTCCTCAATTTCGGCGGGGAGGGCGAAAGTGGCGTGCTTTTGCACATAGTGGCAGGGGAGGCCGGACTTGCGCAGGCGCAGGGTGTTGGCAAAGTGGCGCCGGATGTCGGCCGCCAGGTCGGGAGCTACGTAGGACGGCACACGCTTGATGCCCGGCCCCGAGCCGGAGATCTGGGCCAGCAGCATGGGCAGCATCTCCTCGCGATGGAACCGAATGGCCAGGTGGATCAGTGTGTGGCCCACGTCGAAGGCCGAGTTGCGGTTGAGGGCGGCGATCTCGGTGCTGGTCAGCGAGCGGGCGGGATTGCCACCACAGGAGAGGTACGCCTCCACGGCACTGTAGTTGTTCTCTACGACGCCCAGGCAGGCGTTTAGCCATTGCCAGTCCACCTGTCTCCGGATTTGACGCTGGCGGCGCTCCTGCCGCTCTTGCAGCGTATCACAGTTGTTGATGGTTTCCGAGGAACCTTGAAGGAGGAGAATCAGTAAGCCATTTAAGGGGGACTCCTGCTAAGAACCCTTACCCAGTTGGTAAATGTGCTTCTTATTGAATGAGTTGTTGACGCTGACAGTGTCCACGTTTTGCTGCTGCTGCAGTTGCTGATGCTCCTCCTGGCTGTTTAAGCTGGATGAGGCGTGCAAGTCATTCTGCGACCCACTGATCTCCCTCGTCTTGCCGCACATGGAGCACTTGATGCTCCTCGGCCAGTTCTCGTATGTGCAAGACTAGGAAAGATAAATCCCTTTAATTATTAGGAATAAGTTAGCCTGTTTGGAACCTACGTTACACGCCCACTTGGCCACATAGCACTGCTTCTGCTGCGGCGGCGGGACGGCGGCGGAGGAGGAGGATTCCCGCTGCTGCTGGGGCTGCAGCTGGAGCTGCATCTGCTGCTGGTGGACAGGCTGTCGTAGCTGGGACTGCGACTGGTTGTGGGATGCATTGGCGAGATTGTTTAGGTGCGTGGCATCGTCGATGCCAGGACTGAGGCTCAAGCGATTGGAGGCCGTGGCCCCGATGAGCTGGGCCGGTTTTTTGGCCAGGTTCTCTTCTGATCCGCTGATGCGAAGTGCCTGCAGTGCCTCTCCAGCGCGATCCGCGTCCGCCTCGTTGTCTTTGTTGCCCCGCTCGATGGCCTCTCCTCCGCGCTTCGTGCAGCACTGGATGCATCGCAGACTGCGCGGCCAGTTGAGATAAGTGCACACCTTGCAGGGCCACTTTTCGCTGTCCGCCACGTTGCTCTGCCGCGCCTGGTTCTGCGGCTGGAGCGAGTAGCACGTGGACGAGGGTGTGGGCGACATTACGGCCACTTCAACGGCAGCCGCCTCCTCCGCAACAGAGCTGCTGTCCTGGGCCGGACTCAGACTGCAAAAAGAGTTTATTATTTAGCAAGAGTGGCGATTCAGGACTCGACGGGATTGCCTCACCGGAAGATGTCCTCGTTGAGCAGCGGCTTCGACGCCTGGCACATGGTGCATTTCAGCGAGGATGGGTAGTTCTCGTAGGTGCAAATTTCACATTTCCATTTTTGCGCATCGTCTTTGGTATCGCACATCGTTTTGTGTGCGGAGCCAGCCAGAGTGATGCAGTTGCTCTGTTAATAAACGGGATCTTAAGCTCAGATTGTTGATATTCTATATTGAATACTATACTGAACTCATGTGAAGGGGATAAATCTAATAAAAGGCGTTATCACAATCAAAAAAGATTTAAAAAGTTTGATCAATAATTGACTATTTCCTACAGATGTCGTCGGATCTATTCAACTGGGTTTACTTTTTCTCTCTTTAATAAAACCAAAACCTACTTATTTTAAAAGAGGCTTAATTAAAATAATACTTTATTACAAATATTCTTTAATAACCTGGCGGAAGGGCCTTGTTATTTACGATAAATCATATTGCATTAAAGTTGTTTTTTACTGTGAAACCACAATATCCTAAAGCTGTCATAAATATCTTCGACTTAAAATGATTATCATTACTTTTTTTATAGCTTTGAGTTACTTTGCAAAGCAAGTCAGCGAATAATTTTGTTCAATGTTAAACAAAAGTATCTTATAGCATGCCTAGAAATATTTGATCCGCTGATTTGAAATACAATACAATTACTGGACAATTATAATAAGTTTGATGGAGTCCGATTGACACTATAACTTAAGTTAAAAATAATACTTTTATTTCGGTCCCCTGATACATTATACCATCGAACTAGGATCGAATTCGCACTATTCTACCGTAAATCTGACTTGGGAATAAACCAACTACAAGGGTATTCCCGAATTCGGTGCTCGAACCACCCTTCCCAACTTGTTAATAAGGTCAAACAACGGTTAGCGAGGCAGAAGCAATGTCCTTGACCCTGAGACATAATTCGCAGATACATCCACAGATACATCTGCCTTGGCTCGGTTCCCCCAGTGGCGTCACAGTCAGCCTTCGGGGTCTCTGTCCCTGGGATTGGATTGGATAGGTTCTGGTGGTGGTAGTGCTAGTGGTACTGCTACTCGTATTGGTATTGGTAGTGGTGCTACTACTGGGTCGCTTGCAATTGTTTGTTGCCATTATTCGCTCGTGTATTAATGTATGTATCGCGTGCGATGTACGTGGGTATGTAAGAGGGGGGGGTTTTCGCGCTAGTTTCTTATTGGGATTCTCCCCGTGCCATCCCATCCATCCATCCATCCCGTCCCACATCCCACAGTACCTGGCGCAGAAATTCGCAAGGCCTTTTGCAGCAGTCCCAGAAAACGCGACAGCGACGGCGATTCGATTCGATTTAAATATATAACACTGGCGCTGTCACAATCACAATAGGGCCAAGAAATCGGCCCGCGAGCGCTATAATAGCTATATAGGTATTTGTATTGCTATAGTCGCCGTCAGCCACCCGCGCCCGCAGCAGCGTCGATATAGCCGTCAATCCAATATTGCCAGTAATGCGGGCTGGCAGGCAGGAAAATCACAATTACAAAACAAAGACGAGAAAACTTTCACTCGATTTTCGGTTTGGGGATTTTCTTTTCCTCTTTTCTTGCTTAATATTCAGTTGTAGTTGTTTTGGGGGCGAGACACGATACTGCCCGGACACACTCACAGCGACACATACACGCACGGCAGATCGTAGTGCAAGGAATTTGGAATTTGGATTATTTGGAAACAGCTAATTATTTATTTTTTACATTATTGCGAGGGCAATCATCTGGTTTTCTGTCCGCCTATCGACAGTTATCGGTGCATCCCTGGTGATCAGTGTTGAAAAATACTTTGCTTGTTGGCATCCTCTAGCCGAGTCTCACACCATACCATAGAATGTTCTGGCATATTTAAAAGATCAAAGAACGGTCACACCAATGGCTAAAATGGCGGGAGCTGTACACGAAATTTATCTGATAAACAATTAATTTCGATAAAATGGTTAAATCTCGGGCAGTACCTTACACTACGGTCTCAGAAGTGAAAACCACAACAAGACCCTATCGCCAGCGTGATAAAAAACAATCTGACGAAGATATTCTAGCAGCCATAACGAAGCCCCCGTGCTCTCTTAGGAAATGCGTGGTAAAAATAAAGCGCATTAAAATTAAGGAGGGGGTAGTATCTAGTGGATTTCAAAATGTTCCGCTCGATGTTGATGCAAGCGTATTCGAGCCGGCTCGTAACTCGACGATGCACGTTCTTCAGAATGTACAGATTAAAAAGAAACCTGAATATGCCAAGGAGAAAGTAGCTGGTAAGTGGGCTTCATCAGATGGATGAAATAGTTTTTTTAAACTTTTCTTTCACAGGCCCCGAAAAACCAAAATCACCCTGTCGATTGCCCCTCAGGAATATCGGCTCCTCCAAACCTGCGGCGGAGGTGGCATCCACAAAACCATCTCGCTTTTTCCACAGAGATCAGCCGCCAGCCAGAACCAGATCTGCAGTGACCCGCAATGTCTTCGATTTCCTCTCCCAATCCCAGATTGAAGATGACAATAGAAGGGAGGATCCCGCAGCGGACATAGTTCAGCGGATGGTAAGGGACGGCAAGGCCTGCGTGATGATGCGCTCCAAAAATTCCGGAAAAAACAGGGCCAAGGCAATGAAAAAGAAAGTAAGACCTGTGGGCAAGCGGAAAAAGGTTTCGCTGAAGGACATAGAGCCCGAGCCAGTGGAGATTGTACCCAAAATCAGAGAACTGCGCATGCAGAAGCCATCATGCCCATTGCCGCCCATTTACGAGCCCGAGGATGATTCAAGCAACGATGTAGAGCAAGTGGAGCCCATTGAGGTGTCTGTCCAGGTAAATGTCGAGCCGAGCAATTCCAAGCATGGCCAAGATGGGGCCTACAGCAATTTGGCCCGCTCCGCGATGCTAAATCAGACCCAGACGCAGAAGCCGCCTAATTCGAAGGACAGACGTCGAGAGCTGATTAACATGGCGCGTCAGTTGGTAAGCACGCCACTGAATCGCAAGGCGCCTCCGGCACCAGAAGCTAATGCTTCAGTCGCTGCAATATCGCCTATTAATCGGCCGTCCCCGTCTGCCGGGAGTCCAGTGGGTGGGGCATCCCCTTGGCGCGTTTCCGACGAGTCGCCAATGCCAAATACTTTTATGTTCGGCTTCAACACCTCCCAGCTGCCGTCTTACTCCAGTGATCACGTGCGGCGACGGCATGTCTATGTGCCTGATGTACGAGCGCAGCAATCAGAAGAACCCGTTCACGAGGAATCCATTTGTCCGGCTTTGCACGAGCAAAGTCATGGCTTTATTGGGAATGATTCGAATGAGGAAAATCGCCCGCCTCCCACTGCCAGCAAAACAATAACTTTTAATGATCAGGAAAATGCTGTTAATGCGGAGGATGCGGAGAACTTTGTGCACCTGCCAAATCCACGGAGAACTCTGCAAAAGCGCACGCCCTTTAAGGATATTAACATTCTAGATGTGGTTGTGTTGCCATCAT
The DNA here is from genome assembly GCA_018153305.1 of Drosophila kurseongensis. Lineage (NCBI taxonomy): Eukaryota > Metazoa > Arthropoda > Insecta > Diptera > Drosophilidae > Drosophila > Drosophila kurseongensis. The sequence goes on from JAECXX010000051.1 coordinate 917,204, forward strand.
GGAAGAAGAACGTGCAAACCACTCCCTCTAAAGAAATCTCTTCCACCAGAGTGTCCTCTAATCCAGCAGCTACTGCATCACCAGCACATCGCAGTCAAACGCGGGCGAATCTTTTTGGTTTTGACGAGATTTCACCATGTCAAAATACACCGAGAAAAACAATGGAGTCACGAACTGCGCCGACCACTCCCTCGAATGAAATCTCTCCCACCAGAGTAACCACTAATCCAGTGGCGACAGTTTCTCCAGCAAATCGTAGTCAAACGCGGACAAACCTTTTCGGAATTGACGAAATCGTGCCATGCCAAGATATTCCAAGAAAATCAACGAAACCACGTACTTCTACTTCAGCAAATCTTTTTGGCTTTGAGGAATTCATCACAGAGAACGAAGATGTAGCATCTATGTCTTCTACTCCTCTGAGCCAAAACGTAACCCTGCATGATAAACTCCATCGTCTGGCAGAACTGCGTCCCAGCGATAGGGAGCTACCAGAGGTATCAACCGCCTCGCTGCATGGCGATTACCTGGGGGGATGGCAATCTAAGCAGCGGGATATTAGAGACGTGTTTTGCTCCACGATGATTTCGATGCCAAAACCACGGAAACAACAAGCTGCACTGGCTGCAGAAGAGACCTTAGGTTTGTTTAAGGATAACGAAGCCGAGCCGGAGAAAACGTTCAACGAAAAGGTAAGAATAAGGTTATAAGTTTAATTTTGCACCAGGAAGGTATCGACAATGCATACTCAGTGTGGATACTGACCAATTGGCGCTAGATTAATACCAAACTGAGACATGTTACCGATCTCAGTTGAGCCAACAGGGCCGCAAAGAATTAAGCCTATCTTTGTACGGTAGTAAACAGCTCACACAAATAGAATTAAAATAATGAATCTTGTCAAATTAAGCTAAGTACTTCCCAAATTAAAATGACAACGAAATTAAAATTTTCTATGATTAATTTATAGAAATTTGTTTTCGAATAGCGTATGATTTTAGTAATTTCTAGCTTTCAATCAAGTTCATAAAACCTTATTTATATTTTCCAAACCCATTTCCATTTTTATTTTAGCAACCAAGGCGGACCTATGTAAAGGAGCGACCTCAGCGAAAGCGAAAGAAGCGAGTGCAGATTTTGTACATTGAGAGTGAATCTGAGGACGAGAACGAGCAGGACTCGCACGAAAAAAGCTTTGATTCTCCGCAGAAAAAGCAGCCACAGAATAAACGACCGCGTAGGGATATCGAACATGAGGCTAAAATGCAGGAGTTTATTTCCAGTTTCAACAAGGAGTGCGAGGAAGTTGAACGATTCCCAGTGATAATTGAATAATCATACTGTCTGTTTTTTTATAATTTTGGTTATGCTGCAGATTAGGGGAAAACATGTCGATTTATATTTAGTTTGCTTTTGTTTTTTAAATTACCTGTAATCTAGCTTATTGTTTTGTCAAAAATATTGCGATTCCCGGGAAGACAAACAGTCTAAATGTATACTGTAAAAATATAATTACCTACTAAGTGTCTCCTGAGCACTTTATGCAATCCTAGTTTGTAATTCTAAAAGTATTCTTATTATCTATAGCATGGTTCGGGTAGGACTTCAAGAATTCGTTTTTATGCACCATCAGTATATCGCATATACATATTATCCATAATTAATTGAAATGTAAGAATTGGAATAAACATAACGTTTTCAGTTTCGTACATTTAGAAGTCTTACGAATAAACAATTATTTATTATTTCAAAACCAATTTTTTTTTATTTATTGAAAATGGGAGTCCAACCTAAGTTCTCTATAATCATTCCAGTTTTGGACTTAAGGTACCAATGATCTATCTTAGAAGAAAAAATGCAGGGTAATTTTCAGCAAAACTATAATAAAGGTTCCAAATAAAATGAAATTCAATTTTGTATTATACATAATTTCCATAGGGTGGACTTATTTTTATTGTTTATTTCTTCAAATTTCTATTGAATCGATATCGATAAATATACATGTGCATAAGTCATACTTTAGAAAACATACTTTATTTAAAAGTTTAATATTTAAAACATAGGCTTCCTAATACCTAATTGGCCGTTTTCTTGGTTACATTTGTTGTTTGGAAACTTCATATTTTTACTACAAGGTTAGGGCAAACCAGACCGTCAGACCCGCGCCAATCGCTTTGAATAATGTTACGTAAAAATTGTTCAAATTCGAAAAAAAATGTTAAACAATATATAATTCAAAATGGGAATGGTATGGTTAAATATGACAAGCGAAACTCAAAAAATCTAAAATTAATTAAGAAATGAATTTGAAGCTTATACACATAGGAAAGTGTTCCAGTCGCTTATACAAATCCAAAATTTTTGGATTTAATGGCCATCAGCATTTTACTGCGTAAAATAGATTTGCTGGAGTACAGGGGGATATAAAGCCGGGATATACACGTATTCGCAGTTGGTAGATGAGAGTCATCCGCAGGTCTTATGGTGACAGATGGCAATGGTTGGAATCCCTCTTCCGAAGCTGGCAGCGCAGGCGATCCGGTCCAGAAATACACCTAAAGCAATTTATTTTGTTATCAGGTCTGTCTGGGTGTGCAAGCTAGCTTCTTACCAAATCTTGACGTTCCAAAATATTCATTTTCTCAACAATACTCCAAAACCATTTCTTAAATTTTAAAAGTTTATCCGGACCCTCGCTAGATTCGTCGTTAAAGGTAGTGTATGAAATTAATGTTGAAACATTTATATCACCGACACCGTTCAGCAGCAGACGTAAATCCTCAGCGGTCAAGCTATTCATGCTGTTGTCGGGCAAAACGTCGAAAACTCCGTCTTTTAATGCCTGAGAACAGTGCAAAATAAATAATAAATAAAAACGAAGAATTATTTAATGCAACATTGCGAATTACCTCAAGTGCCTTTTCTTGGGATTTGATAAGTCTATATTCTGTATAGCGTCTAATGTACTCGAATATATTACTAGATGTAACCGCAACATCGCGCCCTCCTGGAATTAGCTCTCTGTTGCCACAACCCTCCTCCTTCATCAAGTCAATCCTAAAGTTCAAGAATATTTATATAAAGCCTATAATATAATTAAAGGTTATCCACTTACACAAAGCATAACTCCATTCGATTAATAGTTTCTTCGCCTTCTTTTGTTTGGGCATTTTGTATAATTTGCCTAAAAGATTCGTACAATGCCGGATCGAAAAATGCTAGGTCGTGGAACTTAATTTTACGTCCAAGAATGTATTTCAATACATGTCTTTGCAGGAACAGTGGAAGCAATTCATTTTGCAGTAGACAAAGTCCAATTAGTCTGTATGGAAATAAAATAAAAATTGTTAGTTAAAACTATGAACCGAAATGTACATTAATCATTTTACCTTCCAATATTTCTAAATGCATTAATGCGCTCGAATGATGCAAAGCCTTGGCGTGGTGTATAAAAGCCCCGCTTTCCCGGAGAATAAAATAATGGCTCATTATCGTCATCTACAGGTTCGACCAGCACTACAGATGGTGATTTTTTTGGTTGACTACTTTGTGCACTGGTCTCAGATTTTAATTTGAACGTGATAATTTCTATCGCTTCATTCACTTTTTGACGTAGTGTCTCATCTGATGAAATTACGGACAGAAGCTGAGGAGTGGGAATTTCTAGAAGCATTCCTGTTATCTTCGGAGCATGCGTTTGGTTAATAGAGTGGATCTGTTGAGCAAGAAATAATGTAAATGACTTGAATTCCATCCGTTTTATTTTCCTAACTTACCTTGGGGTACAGACGTTCTCCAATTTGTTGTAGGTGGACAGATAAATGATCATTTATGCTTTCCGGCATCGCATTATCTACATAGAGCATTCGAACAAATTAGTTGTATGATATATATAGTTAATTTAAGAACTTTATTTTTAGCTTATTTTGGGTTGGGTTGTAAATAGATTACCTGAGTTGTTCATTGGGGTGTACGGTCTGGCATCCAAGTTCAATGCCTTTCTCTCTCGAGCCGATCGCCACAATATTTTGCTGCTGGTGCCACGCCTCTGCAGGGTGGATTGATCACGACTAGACCCTGACACCGTTCTGCTCCGCAGGATGCTCGAGAACGGCACTCCGTACTTACTGTTGCTACTGCCCACCTGCACAGATTCCAGATTGGGAATTTTCGCACTGGCAAGCAATGCCTCTGCTATCGATGTGTAGAAGCTGCGGGCTACTCCAGATCCTTCGCCCGGCTCGTCTTTGAATGTCACCTTCACCCGATTAAATGTGATGGGTGGTTGGGCTCGTCGGTTTTGGTTGCCAAACTGGGTATTTAGTTCCTTGAACGTTTGAACAATTAAACTTTCACGATTTCGCTCCAGTTTGCATAGCACCAAGTCGCGCTGTTGACCGTTGCGCAATTTTTCCATGTGACGACGGAAACGCATCTCTTTCACGGGGAATCCGCGCAATTCCGGCAACACAGACCCGTGCTCCATTCCCACATCGTCCATAAAGACTCGACCAAATAAGTCCAACGTTAACTTCCAACGACTTAACAAAAAGTTCCACGACGGCGAATCCGAAAAATTACTTTGGTAAAACAGCGAACCGCGAGCGGGAAAACTTAACGGGTGGTGTGTCCCCGACTTTTGATGATGTGTATCACATTTAGCTTGCTCTGCGCTCGATAAATTTGAAGCCGAGAAATTATTTAAGTCCGAATCAATCGTCTTTAAACAGGAACCACCCGCGAGAACTATAACGCTCCGAGCTGCAGTCGCCGGTGACACTGATGCTTTATTTGGCGCAATGATGACTTCTGGCCGTGTGGCCATTAACGCTTCAGTCGATTTGCTGGTACTTGGAAGACTGCTTATATCATCAGTTTCCATTAACACAACTTTGTCGTACTTGCTGGGATTCCCTGCAGAGCAATTACATTATTTTTGTTAATTAATTTAACTATGGTATAATTTATAAACGTTCTACTCACCATCAGCCTCTTTGTGGGATTTGAAATCATCCGAGCCCTGTTTCTTTTTTAATTGTACGTAGATATTAGAGTCGGTAGAGCCGTCAGCCTTATAAGTTACATTTCCATCACCCGTCTTACTAGTATCCATATTGATTATTACATCCACAGACTGTTTGGCCGGGACTGTTTCATAAACATGTTCGGTCCTTTTTAAGGAATTCGAGAATCCCAGCCTTGTAGGAGTGTAATCAAAAATGCTGCCACCTTGGTTGTTGGGTGCGCTGCTGTTGGCGCTCGTGGTCACGATCAGCGGTAAGTTGGCGAATAGTTCCTGGCGCTTTGAATTTGGCTGCAACAAGTGTGGTTTATCCGCCAGTGGCATGGCCATATCCAGAGGAAGATCAAAGCCTTCCGGCGCTGAGCAACCCAAGCTTAAAGTCGACTCCGATCGTGCAAAGAACGCGTGTCTGCGTGTGCCTAGGGCCCCCGAAGGCAGGCTACTCGTAGACGGCTGAACATCGGCGCTGAACTCTTCCAGGTTGGTCAGCTCGTCGTCCGTATCGTAGCTCTCAACCATGGGCGACAGATTATTTATACGACCAGAAATGGTCTCTTGCTTGTCATAGAAGCCCGTATCATTGCGCATATAGTAAACGAAAGCATCGAGCACGTAGGCAATGTGACGCAAAGCTGTTATATCCAACACTGGCAGGGCATCTCTGTGCTCAGAAGTGTGAGCACGCATTAAGGATAAGCAGTATGTAAAGAAATCTCTACGTGAATTGGATCCTGCAAAATACAACCATGTTAATACCCAATTTGAAGAGAATAAGTCCCATAGTTACCCATCATATTCACACCAACGGACGAGGATGTAGCAGGAGCAGGCGTTGTGCTAGTCGAAGCCTGGGCACTGAGATTCAGCGGATGCAGCGGATGGTTGGGATCGGTGTAGTTGGTCAAGTAAGCACCGAACTTCAACTGTGCCTCGGTTCCATCCATTACGGTGAACATCCAATCCCATGTTGCCTTTAAACGCTTTTCAACAAATGCCTGCATGAAGGAAATTTCAAAAAAAAATGTTATTATGGTTGTAATTTTTTCGCAACTATAGTTTTAAGTACTAACTTGGACTGCAATTGCCTCATCATTTTGAATTTTTAATGAAGTTTCGATGTCATTCACTATGTTGTAGGATAGAATGCTTATAAGTTCCGATATTTGTCTTATTGTGATCCCGAATGCCCGTGCCAAATTGCTGGCCGTTGTCGCCATGGTGTGAGGCTCGATCGAGGGAGTGGTTACCGTTGTGCTGGCCGGGACAGTGGAGCGTCGCAGTGCCATCGGGTCAATGAAAACCAGATTGGAACCGGTGGGCACCCTTACGGAGGAGCGGGCAGTTTCACGGTTCCTAATTGCCCACTGCATCGTTTGCGGAGCCAGGTCGCTGCGAGTGTTCGAATTCGTGCTGCGACGTTCAAGCTGTTGGTCATTAAAATTGAACTCGTCGGAGTGGTCGTCGGACTCCCCATCCTCTGAGCCATCTTCTTCTTGAGCCGACGAGTCTCCCGATTCATCCTCTAGGAATAAGACACCAATGTCTAAAAAAAAACAATGATTTAATTCAAATGACATAAAATTGGTATTAAGCAACTCACCATTTTCTGAGCCAACTGTTGCCCCAGTTTGAACGCTTCTCTGCACCTCCTGATTACTTTGATTGTCATCGGAATCAGACTCAGTCTCAGCGTCATTGAAAGTAAAGTCATTATCGCTCTCATCGTCTTGCATGCCGTCCTCGTTTCGTTGATTTTCTATTAATTCATCGTCTTGATTGTGGGAATTAGCTTCCCGATTTATAGCTTCCTCCGATTCGGAGGTGTCGCGTATCGCTGAATTTAAAAAGTGATTAATTTTACAATTGAAATCGTTTATCTTTAGAGGAAGTACTCACTTTCCATTGCAACTACATCGTAGTTTTGTTGAATGTTAAAACTGGCACTCTGATCGTTTCCAGTATCGTGTCCCAATATTTGTTCGGAAGGAGACTCCACGTTAGAGGGTGCCAAAGGATCCACGCTAAACAAATCGTCAGAGTTCTAAAAGTAAATAAGCACCATAAGAGTGATCAAAACATTTTAACATTTCTTGAAAATCGAAAAAATTTTTGTCAGAAATAATAAATAATTAATATTACAAAAAGTTTCTGAATATAAACGGTTTGCATATTTACACGTACATCCAGGTTCGACGATGACATTGTAAAAGGAGCAGTGGGTCGCACAACTCCCAGTCGGACTGGAGCAATCAACGCTTCGGATACCTCGCATAGCTCCTCGATGGAGATCTTGTGCAGCGTCTGGAATACTTTTACACAGCTCTGAACGTATTTGTTGCACGATGTGTGCGTTTTGCGCTTCTCCGGATTCGGCTGTTTTTCTAGATTAAAAATAACGAAGACTCGTGCCACGGAGCGCACGAAACGACGCGCCACTTCCTCGGCCTCCTTGCAGCGATTGACCACGCTAACGTTCTGCAATTCCCGCACCAGCGTGAGCAGCAGGGTGTCCAGATGGTCGCCAGTGCACTTCACGATTAAGCTATGGGTGAACTTGTCAAGGAGCGTGGAGCCGTGCTGAGTCTGGATGAACATGTTGAAGCCCTCCGAGTTTGAGTTTTCGGATGCATTGGCTGCTGGATTCGGGACGTTCACCTCGCTTTTCTCCGCTCCACTCATGATCATCGAGCGCACCGCATTCCAGTCGATCAACAGCCGCTCCAGGGCTTTGCGGGCGAACTTTGGCGGCTCCAGGTCGTGGTCCGGCATGTCGGTATCCATGTCAGCAGAGGAAGCCTTCCGATTTGATATAACAGTGTTGCTTCCGTTAGCTCCGCTGGCCGCGGTGCCAACATTGCGAACCCTTACGTTGAAGCGATACTGCCTCTGCTCCACAATTTGTCGGCCAACAGTCTGGATGAGGAAAAGCAGGATCGATTCGCCCTTAGAGTTGAATTTGGTGACCAAATCAGTGCAGGAGACCAGCTTGCAAAGCAGCGCGAAGCGTTTGGTCAGATTGCCGGCGATCAGGGCCTTGCACTTGCATTTCTCCCAGCAATCGCAGTAGGCAGTCGGTGCCGTCCGCTTCAATTTGCAGTCGTGTCCCTTGTGGCAGACGCGGGCACACTCTGTGCAGCAGCACAGGGATCCAGTCAGGCCGCAAGTTTTGCACTCGAATATGTTCTGGTTTATGTGATCAGCTCCCGTCCATGTGAAGGAGCAGGTGTCGTTGTAGCAGATGACATGCAGGGGCGACTGATCTGCCGGGGAACCGCTGGGGAAAATCATGGCCTCCTTGAGCTGCGGATCCTGCTCAGACAGCATAAGGATGGTATTTAACAGGATGATACCTGCCTCGTAGGCGCGACACGAAACGGACAGCATAAACGGCGTCTGGCCCTGCGCATCCTTGGTGCTCAGCATTTGGCAAAGGTGCGGGCGTAGGGCGGGACTGACGCACATCTGCTGCAGGATTAGCAACGCATGTTCCCGCCGTTGAGCCAGGTCAAAAGTGTAGTTAGGTGATCCCAACTTGATGTTGGAGAGCATGGAACTCTGGGAAGAGGACGGAATTATCTTTGAGATGTCATCTTCGATGCTGTCCGCGATGTTCTGGGAAGCGCTGGCGCTCAGATTGCTGGCCGCCGGTGCCTCAGTTGGCCAGGGGATGTAAGCGTGGTCCTCGTTGTTGGTAGCCATTGGCTGGCTGCCAGACTGTTCCGCTTGATCGTTGTTGATCAGGCGATGCATCATGTCTCGTAGATTGCTTCGATTATCCCTGCTCGCCGAGGAGGCGGATCCCGCGCCAGAGGAGCTCATTGTGGCAAAACTGGAGTTCTCATTGCTGGAGGCCGCATTTGCTCCGAATGCATTGCTGCTGACGTAAGCGCTAGTCGACACCGTTGGAATGGAGCGCGCCACGGAGAGTCCCACAGCTAGGGATTTCTTTTCGACTCCTCCACTAGGCGAATCTGGTGGCGTATCCTTGTTTGAGGATGGGGCACACATAATTACACATGCATGGAATATGTTTCGTGCTCCATCGCAACGTTCTTCCACGACCAAAGCCGTATCCGCTTGATCCTCTCTCTCCAAGCGACTAAGTGCAGCAAAGCTATTCTTCACATCGCAGCGCAAGATGTGCGGCATGAGCTTCTGGGTGTCGAAGAGCAAAGCAGTCATGCACACCTTTGACTTCAAATTCACGCCCGAAAGCATTGCCGGCAGCGAAATGGTAGACATGGTAATGGACTTTACCGGTGGGAGGTCGAACCACTGGGGATCCTTGATCGAGCCAAGGCAATCCTTTGCCAGAGGATAGAGAGCTCCATTGCCATCGCGCAGCACAATGGTGCTGCTGTTTCCGCTGCAGTCGTTGTTACAGGCCATCAAGATGTTGCTGGGCGAGGAGCCAATGAAGGAGGCACAGTCCGTGGGGAACAGGCAGTTCTGTTCCTGCTTGCTGTTATACAAATTGTACAGGCTATAGTGAATTTTTCCGAGCACCTTCTTGATCACATGAATGCCGCGTGAGTCCACGGCCAGGGTCAAAAGCTGGGCGCCAGCCGCATCGGCACCTACGTTGATCTTCTTGGGCTGCTTCTGCAGCCAGTCGGGACCACGGGTAGACATTGCAGTCCGGAATATCTGAACATCTTCGCGTCGCAGCAGGCGACACTGCTGCCAGTCGTCCTCTTTGCCCTCTTCCTTGGATGTGGAGGCTGCATTCGAGGAGGAGCTGGCGGTGGTGACAGCAGCTGCGACTGCAGCGGCTGCTGCATTCATTACCGGAAAACGGACAGCCACAAAGTCTCCGTCCACCTTAAGCACCTTGCCCACTGGACCCACTTTGTCCTCCACAAACACCACGTCCTTCAGCTGCCACAGCTCTTCATCTTTCCTGCCCTCCTGAGGGGCGTTGGAGTCCTCTTTCGTTGTCACACGCTTGGTGCGCTTGTGGGATGTGACGCTGCCGGTGTCGCTGCAGGTGCTGGATGCCGGCGATGGAGGAGGGGGCATGTCTATGCGGTCGGTCGACTCTTTGCTGTTTGAGAATGACTGGCCATTCTTACTGCTCCCAGCACTGGGCAGCGCCGTCGTTTTTGGCTGATCCTTTTCGGGCGTAATTCCATGGGCGTTCAAGTTATTGCCAGCTGCTTGTGATTTTTCCACCCCCGCATTTGTGTTTATATTTATGATTTTCATGCGACACACATCGGTGAAGTTCCAAACCGAATTCAAAAGCTGTCCAACCTTCGGCACGCCATTGGAGCACGTAAATCCGATTGATCCAGATTGATAGATGGGACATTTCTTCATTATCACTTGAGCGCCGACATTTATATCGGTGGCAACCACCTTGAAGGGCTTCTTGGTCTTTGTCCGGAATTTGTCCCACAAATAGCGTCGTTGATCGAATGGCAGCACTCCCCACCAGTAGATGTTGTTGCTGTCGGTCTTAACAACCGTGTACAGCGAGCAGACGTAAATCTTTGTTATAGGATCCGATGTAAACTCGTTGAAGGAGCAGGAATTATGCTCGAGCTTGGCCCCGAGGTACCCAAGCTGTTCGTCCATCCAAGTAGCCACGCGATTGGTTTCCGTAACCACGGAACATCTGATAAAGTTTGCCGAAATTAGCTCCACCCTCTCGGTTATGTTGAGTGCCACAGTTTTTGGATGATAAACATTATCAGTCTGCGAAGTAGAATAAATAAACACAGATTAGGTGCAAGTAAAAAAAATGACGAAGAAAATATTAATCTTCCTTTTCAAGGTAGTATTTTTAAATTATATTGGAATAATTTTAAAAAATGTATAACTGGTTTTATTACTTACCTCAGACTTATAGGGCTCTGCATCTGACCAACGCCATTGGTATAAATCTCCGGCTTCCGACAATGCAATGAACTCTGAATATAAGGCGCCTATAGTTTTAAACCTTACGGAACTTTTTTCCGGCCAAGGCTGCAGTTCCTCCGATATCCAGATGGGAGACAACATTGGGGATGGCTCCTTTTTTTTTGAATCTATGCGGAAATGTAAATCAGTGTCGAAAAAATGCATGTGGCCCATGAACTTACCAGCATCCTTTTCCCAAGTATAGTCGTCTTTGTTTATCCAGCGTCGAGGTCCGTAGTACTGGCGATCGCGCCAACGGCTAAAGGCTTCGCGGTCAGCATTAACCGATATTTGAGCTGATATGCTACTGCTTCCTGTTAGAGCTGTGCCCGATGTTGTGGAGCGGGTCGATTGATTACTATCTGCGGCATTTGCGTTGGCATTACTGCGCTCACTACGAATACGGTCAAACAGCAGGCTGGAATAATTTAATACAAAATATTGAGTTATTTACGATATTTACGATGAATACGATATTAGAACGTAAACGCTTCACAGATTGTTAATTAATTATTGTTAATTCTTATATTACAAATTTAAACGAATTGAAAAATTAGATTCAGTGATTGCTAATTAATTATTGTTAATTCTTACATTACAAAAAAATAGATTACTTACTTGCGAATGCTCGAGTAATTGCTAAATATCTCTTCCGAAAAAAGTCCATCCGAGGGATCAATGATGACGCTGTTGTTATCTCCACTAAAGCCATTATCCAGCAGTGAGATAAGGTCTTCAGGCACGTAATTATCGGCACCTTCCTCGGTATCTTCAGCTTCTTCATCATCGCGCGAAAGCAAATTGTTCACGGCTAAATTAACATCTAAATTGGTGCGCTATAAAAGGGAAAAGAATTGTTACTTCAGGATCTTAGTTGTTCTTGGTTCGGGCATACCTGCAATTCTCTAATTATGAGATTTCTACTCTTGCCCTGTAAAACCACTTCTGCTTGGGAGATGAGCTCCTCTGGCACATATGTGGCCGGAACTGTGACCAGGGGTCGGTTTGAGGTGCTGCCCCCGATAATCACACCCGTGCTACGAGATCCGGAACCCTGTCCGGTGGAACTGGAGCGACCTGTTGCGCGCAGGAGTCGTGCTCTGGACCGGGCCATCGGTCGGGATGAAGAGGGGGCCTTCGAGGCACTGGCCGTTCCGCCGCCACCACTTGTGGAACTTGAAATAGACCTCGGGGTGAAAGTTTACACACTGCTAAAAGAGCTTTAACTTTTGCTTACCATTTTGCGTCTGATTTTGTTAAGTCAAGTTTCTCCGAATTAATGGAAAAGGACACGCGGAACGCCTTGCCATCCTCCAGCAAAACACCAATGTGGGTGGGTCCAATTACCACTTCTCTCACCGGAATTTTTAGCTGCTCGAATATGCGATGAGTGCCATAACCAAATCTGTTGACTTTTTCCGACACTTCCCGAATTCTATAATGAAAATAAACAAAGCTAGTTTAAGTATACAATTCAGACATGAGGTTTTCATATTTTTTCCAGGGATAAGCAAATCCGTAAATCCATCTAAAATGAGGGTGAATTTTTATATCGTTTTCTTTGTGTAAGGGCAATCATGGAGATTTCGGGGATGTCAGCTAGGAAACTTGCAACTTCTGGAAATATTATGTTACAATCGTAGAAGCCTAGCCGATAGCTTGGGATTCTTGACTTTAAAGTTTATGGGTTATGGAAATCACTACATTTCAATACCATGTGCTAAAAAACTGACTTTCAGCGAAGTAGTATATACAAACAGCCAAGTGCAAATTATGTTGCTTGATCTATCTATCTTTCTAGCCGGAAAGATGTACTTTATGTAGTAACCACCTAACCATATGTAACCATCTTTTGTTTACTTTAAACTTTTCAAAATTTTGCTTAGAATTAATAATAAAAAGCGGACAAATTAATCAGCATGTATGCACATGTACACACACATGCCAACGTTCACATGTCCCACACAGACACACACACACGCATATATGGATGTGTTAGAAAATTAATTGTGGCTGAAAAATTGGAATTGCAAAGTGCATTTCGCCAATTCTTTGGCTTATGTTTACTGTTTCGCGTGGACAATATTAGATATGGCGAATCCGCCAGTGTCTGTGCTCACATTTCGCGTTAATGACCATGTACATATCTTCCTGCGTATACATATACCTGCGTACCTACATATTTTCACATAACAAATACATGCAGCCGAATGTCCGCAATTACATGGAGTTCTGCGTTCACATGTGCGCAATTGGGGAGCACCAGCTTTATATTTACCTTTCAATAAACTGGTCGTCTGAGCCCGGAAGCGGTTGCAAAACAAATTGCATGGAAACCATTTTAGTTTTTTAATTATTCATGTACACAGTTTCCTCGTTGAATTTTCATGTCACAAAACGTTAGAGCTGGAACTAAAATCGATTACTGTTTGATTCTATCGATGTTTCCAGAAGTTTGGCAACCATCGATTAAGTTGAGGTTGAAAATATCAATGCCGATTAAACGCGTAGGAAACGCACTAAGCGCGTTTTAGCAAGAACACACACCAAACTAATAGGGGGAATTCCCATTCATTCTGAAAAAAGTTTCAAAAATTACAAAATCCGAGAAACCTTTGAACTTAAACATGATGGTTTTCTGGGCTTGATTTCAAATATTTGTAGGCGCTCTTAAGTCTATAAATAGGAAGCCCCCATTAATGGTCTGAGTATCGACTAGCCCAAAAATTAAACGAATTGTTGTATATATTCACAGGAAAAAGTGAAAAGTTCACTTATGTTTAGGTTCTTAGAATAAAAAAACCCTTTTTGTGTTTTTGTAGTAAATACTATTTTATTTGCTGGTCTATCAGTTTCTCTATTAATCTGAAATAAAACAAGAAATGGTTAATAAAACTTTTGAAAATGTGAGCATTCAGAAGGTCAGCAGATTAGAAAAGAGAAAAATGTATTCAGGATACCAAATTCTAAAGCCGGATCAAAATGTAATCTTACCAAAACCAGGATTCCAATTACCTTACACAAGAACTTACTTCGGTGAGTACTCATCGGATAACTGTTATTTTACAAAAAGTATGGTTTATTTATATTTGAAAATCTGAAAAACCCTTAAATTGGTAGTTTTAATTAAGTCGTTTAATCAATTGATTTATTAAAGCATAATTTTAAATGAGTTTTGCTTTAATAATTTACCGAAAGTTTTATTTATTATTAGTGCCTTTAGAGTAGTTTATTTTAAAAGTATGTGTTCTTCGTTTCTATTTAGGAAATTATACTTAGATCTATTTATATTTACAAGTATAATTTCCGAATCCGAACCTATTAACCTGAATAACTCAGATATTTCGACAATGCATCTAAATAGATATTATTAATGATACATTTATCGAGTAAGCTCATTGGCACTACTTTCGTACATGTTAGTCGAGTATTCATCCATTGCTAAGTGGCTATTACTTTCGACCATAACCGAATCAATATTGCTATAGTCCTTAGACGTCTTACTTAAACCATCACTTCCGCAAAAAGGAAGACAACCTATTCGGCCAATATCATTTGGATTGTTCGAATCATGGGGGTTTTCAGCCCCCGGGGGCATACTGGAGCAGTGTTGGGGACAATTGTCGCAGGGATTTTTGTCAGTAGAGACTCCATTGCCAGATTGGCAGGAGTTTGGGGAGGAGGATGGATCGTATTTCCGGGGACGCCCTCTCGACAAGTGCCGCCTTTTGACAAACTCATTATCGTCGACCATCCAAAACGAGCCGAAGTCATCCTCATATCGTACAAAGCACTTATGCAATGATAGGTTTGTTCGAATCGCGTTCTTCATTAGTTATTAATTGTGTTATAATTTTTTATTGGATAAACCAAGAGCACCAACAAGAGTCAATAACAGGAAAATGCATCATCGGGAAAGGAAGAAAAAGTTCGTTGAGAAAAGAATGTTAGTTTATTTGGCTTCTTTAAATATTTTCGTAGAGTTTTTCCGCAACATGTTGACTCATTTACCTAGCCTTCACTATCTCCATTATTCACGGACAGACATTAACTGATGAGCGGACGGACACCATTTAGGGATTGTAATCACGGTAATGATCCACAATACCTGCTGTAAAAAATGTTTATTATGTCGTAGTATACATTTGTAACCGTGTAATATAAGTCATCTTAATAGGCATGCATTTAATGGCATATATTTACTAACAGAGCAAAGTGGAAGTAAGTTGGAGCAAAGTAAGTATTAATCTATTTAAGACCCACATACCCAATGTTCATAGCTACAAAATAGTTTGTGTCCGGCGAATTGGTAGCACCTGTTAGGTTGTTACCAATGCCAGCAGTGCGCTGAGGTCGTCTTTTGTAAAACTCAATTTCGTCAACAGTCCAAACTGCGCCTTTCACATTCTCAACACGCATAAAGCACTTATGAAGGGACAGGTTATGCCGAACTGCGTTCTAATGGTGTATATTATCAGTTAGCATTGGCCCATCTTTATGTATTAAATTAACTTAAGATACATTTATAATATATTTATTTGCAATTTTAAATAAAACTAAGAGTATAGTTTTATTTGAATATCTTACCTTTTCTGAGAAATCCCATGTATACTGAGTCTTGTTTTTTTAACTAGGACATATTAAAGGGATAGGCATATGGAAAACGGATATTTGGGCGAAAGGAAAGCGGACAAGCTAATAAAGCCAATCAGACAAACGAATCAGAAAACAGACGGACAATCGATTATATAACTATAAAACACTTAATTTAAATAAACGGTAATTAATATAAACAAGGTTTAAAACAAGTTTATTTACCTTCCACGTGGCTGCGTTGCGCCGAAAGTAGCAAAACGTATTCTGGAACCAATTATAAATTTCGTTCAGAGTTAGCTGTTTGTCTGGAGAGTCGATGATGGACTGCAAATATATTTCAATATATAATAATAATATATTATAGGCGCACGGAAATCCACATTCGGTTTTACACTTCCCAAAAAAGTATACATCATTATTTTAAATTACCTGTCTTATGAGGGAAGCATAAGTGAATGGAGGTCGTACATCAGCATTTTTGTAAAATTCTCTATTCCGATGAATTTCTGAAAATTTGAATTCTTATTATATGTCTTCCAGAAGCACAAACAGGAAAAATATTGAAAAGGATCAGATCGGAATTGCTCCTTACCCTGTTGTACATCAAGCCCAGCTCTTTCAAGCATATAAGGCAATCCTAAAATTATACAATCATGTCTTGTAATTATTCCCAATATATGTTCTAGAATAATTTCTGCTTACCTCCATTAATTGAAAATGAGTTTTTGTCATGGCTTCGTTTTTTGATTGAACATAGGTTGGTGGAGTTAACCATTGGTAGATTAAGAGAGCTGGGGGAGTTCGTTTGACGGATAGGTCGACCTATGCTATTTATAGTGAGCGGACTTCTGCAAAACTTCCCCTCTCTTCCGGGTACGTCCTAAGATTAAATAATATTAATTAATATGAACATTCATTAGCTATTTGGATATGAATTACAAGAAGGACTCACCTTTCGATCAATTTTGGTGGGTGATAAAAGTTGCTTGGACAGATATAAGTGATGCATCATTGCCTGCAAGCGATCTCTTTCTTTTTGAAGGTGGGATTCTAGCTGGGAAACAACTTGCATTTGAACTCGAGCTTGAGCGGTTGATCGATCATCCAATCCGTGCTCAGTGTTCAGATGCCTAGAACAGGGTTTCATTACCAAAATATTCCCATTATATTTTCCACAAATTTAAGGAACCTACTTGACAAATGATGTGATATCTTCCAGATCCATTTCGCAACCGGGCCAGCGACAAATGCCATGCGCAAATAGAGGATGATAATACTTGCGCATGGCGAATTCGTCATGCATATAGCTAAAATCATTACTGCACACTTCGTTATCTTTTGACCTTAAAAACCTTTCGGCATCGGAAAACATGAGCTTCTCCTGCTCCGAAATGAACTCTGGGACATTGTAGAAGCCAAGATCGGGCACTGGAGCCATCATGTGTTGGCCCTGTATGTGCATGTGGGGATTGGATTCGTGCTGAGCCGTCGATGAAGATTCATCTATGCTTGAGGCCGGAGAGCTGCACTTTACCACATGTGAGGCAAAGGCGATCGAGCTATTCAAAAAGCCCGTCTGCGGAAAACAGTTGTTCTTGACGGCATCTGTGCAAATATCTGGTATGGAAATATGATGTCGCGATTTGACTGATATTTCCTTCTGAATGGAGCCCTTAAAGTCGGATTCCTTTACGTCTTCAGAATATTCGTCCTCATGTATCCGATGCATGTTGAACACTGAAATTTATAATCGTTAGGAATGAATCTATTTGAATGTGCGAAAGTGAGCGAAAGTCAACTACCATGTTTGTCCTTCTGTTTTAATTCTTATTAGCCCGAATCTACTAGAAGAAACTTGGGATTCATAGAACAAAAAATATCTTTTGATCCTATTCTACATTCTTTTTTGAGAGATTGTTAGAAGCATTGTATTGTACTAGCTCTAGTTATTATATAGCCAATGATCTGACAATTTATCTATCAAGATAAAATGATACAGAAATGATCTCTTTTATATCTATGGTGCTAAAATCTTTATTAACTAGATTGCTTCTTCTGTTAAATGTCCAGCTACGCCTTTTAAGATGTTAGGAAGTACTGTATAATTAAACTACTTTTAAGTGAAAATCCGAATCCGAAAACTTGCAAATCAAAATGAAGGAGCCCAAGCTATTCTTAACATTTCTGTTTTATTATTGGGCAATCCAAAATCGGTATCTTTCCTTTGTAAATACCAACATTGGACGCCTTTTTTCTGAAATCGGTGATTACTTACCAATCTTGACCAAAGTTATTAACTTTACAAACCCCATTTCTTTAAAGCCTGCATTTCTTCAATAAAAAGTAAACTATTTAAATGCAATAATCATTATTATAACCGGAGAGAGATCCTTTGCTCCAATCTATGTTCTTTTGCTTGGTGAATGTATATTTAACTTTTTGTTAAATAGACAAACAATCAAGATGCAAAATTCGATTATGCAGGTGCAGTTATCCTGTAACGACAAGGTTAATTATAATGGAAAGGTGTTATATAGACATTTATCTGAAATTAATATATAAATGTTCATGCTGGAGGTTTTATATTTGTGTTTACTTGTATTCACTAAAAGTGAACGACAGCTTTATAAACTGTCTTACGGACGGACAGACTGACGGACAGACTGACGGACAGACTGACGGACAGACTTACGGACAGTTCGACGGACAGACTATCGGACAGATCGGCGGACAGATTAACAGATAGACGAAGAAATTGGCAAACAGACTGACGGACAGATCGACGTATAAACAGACAGACTGACGGACAAGTGGCCATGAAATCGGAAAGGACTTTAAGGATAAGCCTAAAAGGAAGGAGTGGCTGAATAACAGGACATAGCGGTCGAAAGTGATAGGATGGGAAACGCTATATTTTTAATAAATATAAAATCGCTTGATGTCATTACCAAAATTATTAAATAGTCAAATATATTCCTGTAATGTGTAATGGTTATTGTGTTACCTGAAAAAAATTTTTTATGATATACCTACAAAAAGAATATAGACAAAATAGTTATGGATCAATATAAGTAAAATTCCCAATAAATATGTATAAATAACATTAAGTTGGAATGTAAAATATTAAATATTTGGCTTTAGCCGCTTGATTAAATAATGTTATAATTCCCATCTCAGATTGTTATTAATAATAATTTTTGTTATTATTGATAACTTTCTTTGACTCTGGAATTTCATCATTAAGTGTTTGCATGTATGTGTGAAGACAAAAGATGTCAGGTGTATATAAATGTATTTTAAGTCAGTAAGTATCAGATAGTCGGTGCACTCGACTATAGCGTTTTTTTATATATACTATAACCTTTATATTATTGTTAACAAGGATATTGTTTTAACTAGATTATACTTAGAGGTTTTGTTTTTCGTTGGAACAACCTGCTTGGGACCATTGATTATTCCAAATCAGTATTTGGGTAGATAAAATATTCATCCTATATAAGTATACATATTTTAAATGTGTGTAAGGTACTGTCTTAACAACTATAACTTTACAAATTTGTTTTCTGGGCTTAAAATTCCTAAAATATCTTAAAAAGGTTATCAGACTAGACTCCTGCCTAAAAAATACATACATACACATACAACTTTGCAGACAGAAGTGAATGCAAATTTCTATGTGTATTTACAATTAAATAACATTCACTGAAAGTTTCAAACAACAACATATATTTAACAACAAGGAAAACTGTAAATACAATTATACACTATAATATAGAACAAAGAAATTTTAATTAACTATCTTAAGAATAATTTTCGCTGCTACTCCTGAAAAGGTACGTCTTGGATTACGGAGTTTGCGAAAAATATGTGTACACATTTTTGCGCCTGCGTTTAGAAATGCAAACTTAAGCCCCTATCAAACATTACGATTTTAATAAACAGTCTGCCTTAAATTGCAACGTTTTTTTTCACAAGGTCAACAAAATAATTATAATAAAATGTTCGAGAAATGGATTTGCAAATAACTGGACTGCTTGGCTCATAGCTTTTCTTACAGACATCTGATTTCAAGGCGGCATACATATAAATGATTGTGGTTAAATTCTCTAAAAATCGGTGTTTTCAGTTTGTTTTGTATTTTGGGGTCGATTTTCGGTCATTTTAATGATTCCCAATTTTCGAAAAACGGCTTTGCAGAAAATATGTGTTTAAATATTGGTTTGTATTTTTGGGTGGATTTTTTATAATTTTTATGAAGTAACCCCTTTTAATTTATCGAAAAATAGATTTGCAGAAAAGTGTCGAATAACTGCACTTCTAGGCTCATATTTCTTTTCTTACAGCCATCCGATTTCAAAGCGGCATACATCTAAATAATTGCAGTTTAATTATCTAAAAAATTTTGTTTAAGGCTTGGTGTGTTTTCCAAAAAATGGCTTTGCAGAAAAGTGACCAAAAACTGCACTTTTAGGCTCATAACTTTTCTTACAGACATCCGATTTCCAAGTGGAATACTTCAATACACAAATGATCGAATTTCAATTCTCTAAAAATGACAAGAAACTGCACTTCTTATCCAAAATGAATTTTTAAAGAATTATTCAAATAATAACAAATCAAGCCTTTTGTGTTAAACCTTTTTTATTGCCAGAGTTTATGCTTTTGTGTTTGGTAGAAATAAAGTGATGTGTAAAGGGTTTACATGACCTTTGGAGATTTCGTTTGTGATACCCCAAGGCGGCTTCGGCTTAGTATTCCTCGTCCTCGCCCAGCTCGGTGGTGGAGTCGATGCCCACCTCCTCGTAGTCCTTCTCGAGGGCGGCCAAATCCTCGCGGGCCTCGGCGAACTCGCCCTCCTCCATGCCCTCGCCCACATACCAGTGGACGAAGGCCCTCTTGGCGTACATCAGGTCGAACTTGTGGTCCAGACGAGCCCAGGCCTCA
This sequence comes from Drosophila kurseongensis, assembly GCA_018153305.1. Lineage (NCBI taxonomy): Eukaryota > Metazoa > Arthropoda > Insecta > Diptera > Drosophilidae > Drosophila > Drosophila kurseongensis. The sequence continues at coordinate 937,668 of JAECXX010000051.1, forward strand.
GCGATGGCCGTGGTGTTGGACAGCATGCAGACGGCGCGCTGCACCTTGGCCAGATCCCCGCCAGGAACGACGGTGGGTGGCTGGTAGTTGATGCCCACCTTGAAGCCGGTGGGACACCAGTCCACAAACTGGATGGAGCGCTTGGTCTTGATGGTGGCAATCGCCGCGTTCACATCCTTGGGCACCACGTCACCGCGGTATAGCATGCAGCAGGCCATGTACTTTGCCCCGCCGGGGATCACACTTCACCATCTGGTTGGCGGGCTCAAAGCAGGCGTTGGTGATCTCGGCCACGGTCAGCTGCTCGTGGTAGGCCTTCTCCACGGAAATGACGGGCGCGTATGTGGCCAACGGGAAATGGATGCGTGGGTAGGGCACCAAATTGGTCTGGAACTCGGTCAGATCCACATTGAGGGCGCCATCGAAGCGCAACGAGGCCGTAATGGAGGAAACGATCTGACCAATTAGGCGGTTGAGGTTCATGTAGGTGGGTCGCTCGATATCCAAGTTGCGGCGGCAGATGTCGTAGATTGCCTCGTTGTCAACCATAAATGCACAGTCCGAGTGCTCCAGCGTTGTGTGGGTGGTTAAGATCGAATTGTACGGCTCGACCACGGCTGTGGAGACCTAACAGGAAGTTTTCGAACCATTAATTAACTCATCTCTTTAAGACTAATTTTCTATGACTCTAATAAAATTAGGTAATCAAGTTTTACACTTAAACAAAATTAAACTTTACATTTTTGAAATTTGCTAATAAGAATTCAAATTTCCAGGTAAATCATAAAAAAAATATTTTGAGATATAAAAAAATGAATACGTAAATAAAAGCTAGAATTATTTTATATTAATAATATTTAAGTAATAATAATTGAATATCTCCCTTACCCAGAATGTTAAATCCTAGAACATTTTTATTTTATATCGTCGAGAAAAAGGAAAAAACTCCAATATATAATACGTGCCTATCTCATACATTTCTGAGTTAGTTTATGAGAAGTCCAGGGGCTTAATTGTACTCTCTTTGTTTTAAATAAATGGTAACTTCACTTACTTGAGGGGCTGGGTAGATCGAGAACTCCAGCTTCGACTTCTTTCCGTAGTCGACAGAGAGACGCTCCATCAGCAGCGAGGTGAAGCCGGAGCCAGTGCCTCCGCCGAAGGAGTGGAAGACCAGGAATCCCTGCAGTCCGGTGCACTGATCCGCCAGCTTGCGAATCCTGTCCAGGACCAAGTCCACGATCTCCTTTCCGATGGTGTAGTGGCCACGGGCGTAGTTGTTGGCCGCGTCCTCCTTGCCGGTGATCAGTTGCTCCGGGTGGAACAGCTGGCGATAGGTTCCGGTGCGGACCTCGTCCACCACAGTGGGCTCCAGATCGACGAACACGGCACGGGGCACATGCTTACCAGCTCCGGTCTCGCTGAAGAAGGTGTTGAAGGAGTCGTCGCCACCACCCACGGTTTTGTCGGAGGGCATATGGCCATCGGGCTGGATGCCGTGCTCCAGGCAGTACAGTTCCCAGCAGGCATTACCGATCTGCACACCAGCTTGTCCAATGTGAACCGAAATACATTCCCTCTAAAAGATAAATCAGTGTTTAATGATTCATGCGTTCCCATTAAATGGCAGCTTCATATCGTTGGACTTTAAACAATTTAGAAATCTCATTTAGATTATCCGGTTGTGTATATATTAGTTGAAATTTTAGTTTTATTTCATAAGACCATCTGTTGCTAATATTGTGGATATCTTATGAGTTATAAAATGTATGGTTCTAAAACGTTTTTGCAACTTATCCTGCACTTAAAAACATTTTAACAAGGTCACAAAATAAAGGATACTAACTTCTTTAAAGCTTTTATTTTTGGGTTAAAAAGCAGGACCCTGAAGGACCTTCAAAGTCCTATTAGATTTCAGGATACTTATTGTCCTTACCATTTTGATAAATAAGTTAGGATGAACTTTAACACAGCAGATTTAGCGTACGAAAGTCCTAGCTATTGTCTGTGATGCGACACAGCTGGGAGTCAACTAACCGAAACTTAGCGATACGCGTTCTTTTATAAGCCCCCAAAGACGTCTGTGTGGGGCAAACTATATGTGGATGTGTCGTACTCATCGACTTAAGTGGTGCCGATTCGAATTTCAAACCCAACCCACCCAACCACACATGCTTAAGATGTCGCTTGATCGAATTCTGTTTTCTTTTTTATGTGTTTATGCTTCGATTGAACTCCCATTGTGTTCTTTGCAATTTGCAGCTGCAAGTTGATGGCAAAATATGAGATTAATTATCCATTGAAACTTTGTTTAGATTTGGAAAATGTTATTCAATTTTATGAAGAACTCACATTTCCAGTAAAGAAGGTGGCAAAGTAACCAAACATTTAAGTCTCTAATACAAATATTCATGGGTACTTAGCTAATTATTTTTGTTGCATGTATAATTGAACTATTATAAAATAATATTATTACGTAAAATTCAATACAAATAACAAACATAATCGAATTTGGAGCCTAGCCCGCCATTTCTTTTTGTGACCACTCAACCAATTAGACATGGACATATTGGGAATATAGACACAAATTAAGATTTATTCTGTCCACACCCAGAAAAACTAACAACATTTAAAAATAAAGAATTTTTCGAAATAGGGCTTGTCAGATAGCACTTACTTTTCACTTATATTGAAGGTCACTCGTATAATAACTTTAATAAAATTCTTTTATCAGGAAGATAAAGCTGTAATTTTAATGTGCTCCAGTTTATAAACAGAAATCGAATCCGAATGAAACTTTGTACATTTGTATGTTATTTGAGAATAATATTTGTATACAAATGTTTTAGATTCAGATTGCAATGACTAATTAAAAATGTAATGAAATTTAGTTTTGATAAGAGCAAACAAATCTTGAAGGGCAATAAGAATTCCAGAAATTAAGAATAAAAATTCAACAAATTAACAAATAACGAAATCTACAATATCTGTTTAGATAATGCATTGCCTTAGATTTCACATTCAATTAAAACAATCCTTTACTTTTAATTTATTTTTATTTATAACTTAGATATTATAATACTGCTCACAGTAGTTTTACGCTAAGTTCCTAATATATATGGTATTTTTAAATATAAGTATTATGTAAGTTCGACCAGTATAAAATAAATATTTGAAAATAAATGCCGGCCAGCGTTGTGAAAAAAATTTGGAATTATTCCTTATTTCGTCGTCACACTGGGATAGTTTATATTTGAGCAAGTTATATAAAATTTATTTATCATCACGAACATATACAGACATTATTATGAATGTATTCAAAAAGCTGCCTTGGCATCCTTAGAAATGAGCAATTTTACATCAAATTTAATTTGACTAAACTTATTTTTGGTGCAGTTTTTTAGAAACTTACATACAACAAATTTCAGTTTTATATGACTAAATTATCCGAGACTATAGTTGCCTAGGAATGTAGTTTAAAACGAAGGGTAATCGAGCTGGAATCATTGGTTACTTAAACGCAAATTTTAACAATAATATTAAAAAGTCTTTTTACTTAGTATAACAAAAACTATGGCCGTGCATGAGTCACCGCATACATTTTGAATTATCCTTATGTCTTGAAATTCTCAATATGTTTTGATAATGCAATAAAAACAAACATATTTTCACACCATTGCTTTCTAAATAAATATAATATCAACACAATCGTCTTAAGTATCAAACCCAGTCTATAAATTCGTTTGATGCCAATATATTGGTTAGGTATTTTTAAAAACTGCTGTAAAAGTATTTGCATTGGCCACTCGTAAACCTCTGTTCCGCTTTCACAATTAAAGTTTTAAAACCTATTAGTTATTACATTGAATATTGATTTCGTATAACTTATAATTAACAACGTTTAAAACTAACATTTATTTTGGCCGAAAATAATTGATCTCTCCAGAATATTGTTTTCAATAATAAAGTGGTATAAAAAGTTTATTCTATTGAGTTCGAAATGCAGAATACAGAAAATTGTAAGTCCTAATCACAGGGGCGTGTCGAAAACCCTGTGGAATTTCTATAGTCATACGGTGCTGTCGCGCTTTATCATTAATGGAGTTTGGACGGTGACCTCGTCGTCGGAAAGGTTTTGTTCGGCGGCGTGGATTCCCTCGCTGGCGATTCCGATGCAGACCCGGCCGCACTGGGCCTGGTTCATGTGGTGCAGGGCGATGGTTCTGCCGTGGGGATGTGGCTGGGGCAGTGGGTTCGACGACGAGGCCTTGGAGCTGTTTGACGCCAGCGATGGCGAGGGCGCGTGTCCATGGAGCGGCTGCGTCGGGTTGTGGCCGGTGACATTGACCCTTCCCTGGGGAAAGGTCAGTTGGTGGAACGTGGAGGTCGGTCTCGCCCCGGTGATGTTGCAGTTGTAGTTGTTCCACACATTCTGCGATGACTGGCGCGGCAGGGTGCATTGCGAAATCGAGTTGGAATAGACGTGGGGCGTTACGTTCTGTTAAGAATTGGATTAAGTTATAAAGTGTCCTTGGGCAGTAGGGTACCTAGCCTATCTCAAAGTGGATTGAATCTATACAATAAGCTACATCCTGTACTCACAATTGATATTTCACCCACTGAACTCTGGGCCTGGGCGTGCATTCCACTCCGCAGAGTGCAGTAACCAATTCCATGGGAGGCGCGCAGGGAAATCTCGGCAGCGGTTAAATGTTGCTGTTCATTAACAAAAATTCCACGATTGGGACTGCGGTTAGTGTCGATCGTTGATATCTGCTGCCTTTTCCTGATACTTTCGGCCTGAAATTGTATGAATATTTAAACATTAGAAATTAAGAAACCGTGATTTGTCATATAAAGTACTTAACTTTCCCCCATCAAAGTTAATTAACTCAAACAATTAAATTGGTCCTTTAAAAACTAACACAAAACTAAAAACTTGTTCTTTAATTTATTGTTCATTGCTTTGCTAATTTAACCAATAACTTAGTTAAATCATACCTGTTCATCGGCTTCCACAGACTCAGGCACAACATCCGGATTCTTTTCGTCGCAATCGTCCACTTCCTTGCTACCGGTACTTTTATCACTTGGTCCTGGCGATTCATCCCTGGATATATTCTCATTAGAGAGTTCCTTTTGACGCCTTCTCGATGTGGCGGTGCAGGGTATTCGAAGAGCTAGGATAATGGCCAGTACTGCGACCAGCACAGCTAGGGTCAATCCAATCGTTAGTGACACCACCGGCGAAAACAAGAGCTCTGCCCGAAGGTTATGAGCTGAAAGTTGATATAAAAGAATTATATATTATAAGTAAAATGGATATTTAAGTTGAATATGACTCACTCTGTTCCGATGTCAGTTGTTTCTCGGGCATTCGGAGCATTGCAGCATTAACTATAGCTGGATCAGATCGACCTTTCGTATTGAACGCGTAGATATTAAGCCTATATATGCTTCCCGGACTTAAACCTGTCACCGTAAACTTTGGAGTAGTCGATGTGATGTTGGCCTTAATTTCCTGAAATAAGAATTAACATGTGACCACCAATTTTTAATTATTTTCAGCCATTTTCGTCATACTTGTGTGTAAGAATCCAGCAGTTCCAAGTTGAAATTTTGTGGCAAGCCGCCATTGAAACCATCGCTACAAGTCACAGTTAAAGATGTCATGGATATATTTATTACTGTACAGTTATGTACTTTTTCCGGTCGACCTTAAAATATAAAAATAAATAAACAAAAATATTAGACTTTATACTGTAAATAAAGGAATGTTAAAAGACTACGAACCTGCAGCGATAATATGATAGACACATGGAACTCGCTGTTTACCAATTTTGTTTGACGCCAGACATAAAAGGGTTCCATAATCCAGTTCAGTTATGGGTGTATATGTTACAATGGAGTTGGTGCCTAAAAAATACATAATTATAAATTTTTATATAGTGAAGATAAACAAATATAACTTACCAGAGCGAATAATGTGATTTGTGGCAACATCAATACTTTCGGCCGAATTATTAAATGTCCAACTGAATTCAACTTCTCGTGGATTGGCATCCACAGTGCACATGACCTTTGCGTCCTCTTGTTTTGCTATGCCATACACTTTCTTCTGGTTCTGTGCACACGTGGGAGCGTCTATAAAACAAGAACATAAAGAACGCATCGTAAAAACATTAATTATCTCTTAAAGCCAGATTTTAATGAAAAAGAAATGGGGAAGAAAATAACATAAGCGCCATTAAAACGTTATTTTTTTACTTATTTTGAGATTTCTTCTTTGATTGGTATTTTTTACAGTAAACAGAAATCTGTCAACGAAATTAAAATTAAACTTTCAGCAGACCATTACTAGGTTAAATAACGTCAAAACACAGCTTATTAACCCAATTGAAATTGGTAATACGGTAAAGATTTAATAATTGATAGTAACTTAATAAGATTTTAAGTTTATATTACTTACACAGAATGTTTAATGCAAAAGGAGCACTGATACCTTCCCCTTCGGCATTAAAGCCGACACATGAATAGTTTCCGGCTGTGGCCCTCGTTACACCTTGCAAAACTAATGAATGGTTGCTTATTATGACGCCTTGTGAAATATTGTGGGACAGAGGTTGCTCCTGAAAGAATTAAAAGAATTTAAAACATAAAACATATTTCAAATATTTCTTAAAACTTACATTGTGACGCCATTCAATGCGAAACACATTCGGATGAGCCATGACCAGGCAATCAAAGTACACATCTGTTCCTTCGCGCAAAGTACTCGGATCTAAAGACGTTCCTAGACGAACATATGCTTCGGGGACATCTATAAGCCAAGCATTTGTTAACTTCAATGAAAGCAAAATACAATTAGCAGCTATCTTACATTGAATATCTAGCTTCCAGCCATCTTCCAAAGGTTCGGAGGGGACAGCATGGTTGTAGGCTTTGCATGATAGATATTTTCCCGCATCAGATTTGCTTAGACTGATTGAAAGAGTACTCGTTGTCTGGTTTCCATCGCTTGAAGTCTATAAAACAGTTAAAATCAGTAGTGAACAAGCAATTGTAAGCTATTTAATTTGGGAGGATACGAATACTCACAGTTTCGGTAGTCTTTTCGAGCCGTATGCCATTTTGCCACCAAGTTATTACGGCAGGCGGTCTGGAGCCAGCACTTTGGCACAATAGATCGTATCTGCGTCCAGCAGACAATGGCTGATGTGCCCCCAACAGCCGGATATTTAAAGGGGCAACTAGGAATAAACAAAATGTTAAGTGTGTGCCATTTAATTCTCGGGACATCTTAACTAGTTATTTAAGGGTTCAATAGACTTACAGTTCATATCGATTTGAACTACTGCTTCGACAATAGGTGCTCTGGGATGACTTAATGCTCGACAGGTAAGTCGAGAGTTGAGATCTTCCCGACCCAGCGATGGAAGTGTGATTTCGCACTCGATTATCTTCCCTCCAGCTAATTGGGCTAGTTCACACGGAATTTCGAGACCATCTCTATACCAACTGATTGTGGGAGTTGGGTAGCCTAAAAGTTAAAAATAAAGCCACAAATTGAGTAACAACGCCCATAATTTGTATTTTCTCCACCCTCACCTCCAATTACTTGACATTTTAGGGATACGATGTCGCCTTCACTATATGGTCCAACCACTGTAGACCGCTCAACATTAGAGCTGTCTCGAATAATAACTTGCTTTGGTGGAGCTAATGAAAAAGATTACAATTATTATCCTTTCACCAATAATTTCTGGGAGCAAAAACCATATAATAATACTTTTAAACTGTGACTACAGATACAGAAAATAATGGGGTTATTAAGTCAATTACTTACATATGACATTGAGCCTAATTCGGCTATTTATGGTTTGCGCCTTTAGGAAGTCAACCCGGCATCTATAAGTGCCGGAATCGGAGGCTTGCGTATTTTGAATTGAAAGTTTTCCTGGTTCCTTGTCAAATATAAAATAAGCTCTATCCCCAAATACAGAATCGTCTGACCATCTTTTTGGGGCCTTAGACACTCCAGCTCTTATGTCGGTGCTAAAAAGCAATAATTGTTTTATAATAACTATACACGAAACTAGTAAAGTTAAATGAAGAACAAATAAGACATATTTGTACCAAAACATATATGTGAACTTAACACACTTTTTAACGAAAAACAAATGATCGTATTTACGTTTTTTTATCTTAATAAATTTACCTGTATATGGGAGTACCTTTGTCATCTCGGTACCACAAAATCAACACAGGTTCATCACCATCATATGTTGTTACATTGCATGGAAGATAAATATTTTCACCAACTAAGGATTCGATTTGGTGAATTGGTACTGAAAAATGGAATAACAATTGTTCGATTGGTTTAAACTTGAAGTAATTTTAATTTGTATTAAAGGGCGTATTTGTTTTCCAGACATCGAACATACAAGTTAATTAAGGTATATTTATTTAAACCACCCATTCGAATTTGTTTGGGTCCGCGAAAGGATACATCCTTTAAACTTAAATAAAAATACAACTTGATACTTGTAATTACCGGAATTACTATGACGGAAGCTGCAATTTTATAAATTTGTTTGTGCGTGACGTATGGTAGCCAGCAAGTCAATAACTATTTTAGCTTGAAATAAAGCTTTTATATTTATTGAATCTTTTTTAAGCGGAGAGAGAAAGTTTTGTATACATTATTTTACTAAAATGTACTAAAAACTGCCTACATTTTATACCTTCAAAACAAAATGAGGAACAAAAAGAATATAAAGACATACCATCTTTACTTCCGTTGCTGGATTCAATAAGTTGAAGTGCTAGCATAAATAGCAGCAATAACTCCATGTTGGATTCTTTTTTGGAATAGCAGTAATTAGTTGCCGTTTACATTTATTTTATTGTTTTCATTATCTAATCCACTATTAAACTATTTAGATTTGTATGTTTTATTGAGTAATAAGTTACATTTTATCATCTGAATTTTCACGGAAGATGAGCACACCAATACTTGTGCACGAACACTCAATTACACATATACACGGGATATAACATTGTATGTATAACACATAGGTTTATATATTTTGCAGTAGTTGCGTATACTTAATACTAGGCATATTTTTAAGTATGGTCGATAAAATCGTACGTCACTGAGCACAGAAAACTGGTAAATTAAATATGGCAGACTCCTTGAATGGTCACGGATTTGATTTTATTTAATGTATGAGTATGTATGCGCGTATATCTTTTCGTATGCACTTGTATATGTTTGCCAAAATTCCAGGATACACTTTACTATTGCTTATTTTCATACGCGCACGTTCACAGGATTCCGATTGGGTATACGAATAACACAAATGTATTCTGCAAAGCCGAATTGAGTGGGTTATTTCAATAAAAACCAAGATGTAAAATATCGAGCACTGCCAAAAAGTTATATTACTTTTCTAGCCGCGATGCGAAACTAACACGTCGAAATTCCATCGCACTACACCTGCAAACCTGGGCTGAAAAGCTTGTCGGCGGGCGCATGCGTTTCGCAGGAGCTTTTGATGTAAACATTGCAACTATGACCTTTGTCCATGTGTATGTACGTGCATCCGCTAGTCTCAATTTAATCATCTTTTTTTCTTCCAAATATGAGTAGTAATTGGTCGGCTGCAAAACATGAAATGCGACTAGGAGTTCCTATTTATTTTTAGCCCATCCAAGTGGTTGGCAAAGGACTTTATGTGTTCACTTCACATCACCAAAAACCGCTGTCGAGTGGATTCTATTTTAAAAACAAGCTTAAAAGACACGGACACGTTCAGGTCCGACCTTATAATGTACGTGCGTACATATACAGTGAAAGCTCTCCGGGCGGACAGCTGCATCCGTTCTCTCGACTCCTCTCGCTCAGATGAACGTCTTATCCTATTTGCCGGACAAAGAAACTAAAACCCTCGGAGTCCGCCCAATGTATCTAGTTTCTTTTCCACTGCGACTACAGATATCTGACGTTTCTTGGCGACAGAAGAATTCAAAGGGTTTAAAGTAGAAGAAATGAGACTTGGATTTGTAGTCCTGAAAAATAGTGTTCAAGATCACAATTGTCAGTTATTTATTATAATTAAATAAAATTATTATTAACCTTAAAACCAGCAATGAATGATGTTTTTTATAATATTTTATGAGCGCCTTCCAATTAATACATTTTCTATTTAACTTTGTTGCTAAAACTTTTACTATTAGTAACGAAAGTATATCAGTAGAGTTCTCAACGTATCCTTTAAAAATAGAGCGAAGTAAATATTAAAAAGAAAATAATAAACATTTAAAAATTTAACTGTCCAACATTAATTAAAATTTAAAATTTCGTTGGGATTAAGCCAACGAAATTTTAAACTTTCATTTTTAATATTCAAATAGTTATTGGAAAATTATCGATACTATCGGTAAGGCAATGACAATAGTGACGGAGCTACGCGATGGTAACCGCAGCACAGGCCGCCACCGATACTATCGACAATGGTCTTATACCTCTAACTCTCATCTCTAAATATACCTACACACCAACTTGATTGTGTTTTATTTTTATGAGAATCGCACCGATTTTCCGAATTAGGGATTAAATAAAACAATAAATTAATAATTGGGAATAATGGTGAATGACTCGGGTCTATCGACTGTTGATGACTTGGAGCAAAAACTAAACTCGGCCAAGCAGTCGCTGGTGATCTTAAATGAAAACATTCGCCGCATTGCTGGTCGCGTCCCCAAGGATTCCCTGCAGAGGTACGGATCAGAGTTGGCAGTCGTTAATTCAATTAATGGTATTGGCCCTGCTTTTCAGATCGGAGAAGTTTAAATACACCAACGACGGCAAGAAAAACGACCACAATGGCGAGCGACAGTTTCCCAGAAGTGGACCAGGTGGGGTCTTCAAAGACAAGCGCCGGATGTACGAAAGTAAAAACCCGATTCAGCGCTTCCCCATCGAAGAGAACGAAGGACGACCGCCCAGGATTAATTCACGGGTTATTCGGGAAATGCCCACCAAAAAAGAGGTGGTCGAGGCGCAGGGCACAGACTCCGAGTCGAGGGCCCGGAATCGTAGGATGTTTGGATCGCTTTTGGGAACGCTGCAGAAGTTCTGCCAGGAGGAGTCGCGTCTGAAGAGCAAGGAGGATAAGAAGGCCGAAATTGAGAAGAAGGTGGAAAAGCAGGAACTACAGGAAAGAGCATTGCTGAGAAAACAACGTGAAACGCTTTTTTTAGACAGGAAACGAAAGCAATTCGAGATCCGAAGATTGGAGTACAAAATGGCCAGAATGAAAGACTTCAAAGCCTGGGAAGCCACGATGGCGTTTTCGAAAAACCATATAAGAACCAAAACGAAACCACACCTGTTCTTTCGGCCAAAACACCACTCCGCTCGAACGGAGAAACTGCTAAGTAAAAGCAAAAGTGAAGCTGATGTCTTTATAGAATGCAGGCGCGAGGAATTGGAAGTTGAGTTAAAAAACCTGGAAAACATGAATTTTGTTAAGATGGAAGACGATAACGCAATGGACGACAGCTTCTATGATGAGCCTGACGATGAACAACACTTGGATAAGTGTAAGTAAACATAAGTTTACTATGAAGTATAAAGCACGATTGTGTCGTTTCGTAGTATAATAAGGTAACATTTTCCATCCGTTAGCCTTTAAAAAAATTCATTAATTCAAGGCATCTTTAAAATACACTTTTTTAGAAGAAAAATTTAACCCGGATAATTTTAGTTTTGGCTATGGACAAAAATTAACAGTAGTTTGAAATCAGGTTAACACATATGTTTTAATATCCGATTTTCTATGTTATTTCAATTGCAGCTTCATTATACGGTAAATGAAGTTCGTGAAAATGAATGATGCTATTCTAGGAATAAAGGATTAAAACTAATTCAAATTATTAAAATAAAACCCAAACAATTTGTTTCACTTCAGAAAATGCAAGGGTGTTCACCAACAAAAAAAAGAATCTCAATAGTTGGGGCTAACTAAAAATTCAAAATCTCCAATAAACCTATGTAAATTAAGTACATACATACACATATTTTTTGCATTAACGTGGCTATTTTTTCGTCTACTGAAATGACACAACTTTTTTTAACGTTTCTGTTAAAGTTATTAACTAGAACTAAATAGCAGAACTATAATTGTTGAATGCAAATCGTCTATAATTGTATTGTACCAATACCCTTATGTGGAATTTTTCTAAGATCATGTGCCTAGGAAGTTTAATTGGAATGTTTTACAATTCTTGTATAAGTACGAAAAATATAATAAATAAAAATTTATTTTTACATACTGAAGTCATGTGCGATTGGCATTGACTTATTATATGGTAAAATCTATTTTGAGCTAAATTGCTTCCCTAAATCGATTTTGTCTTCGAAATATTTTATTCTCGTTTTCAATTTGCATGAGGTAGTTACCAATCTACATTTATAACATACATTTTATATACATTTAAAAGGCTTTTAATCGTGCATTAATATCTTTGAATGTTTAGTTTATGTACTAAGTTTTTCTAAGAACTCAAATATTATTAAAGTAAAGTTTATTGGCGTTGTGCTGATTAAAGTAGGAAGCAGAACTGTTTTCATTGATCCACAAAATGTACTATACTTTTCTTATTTGGATGTACTCTTAAAACTTTGGCATTGAAAGCTTTGGATGAGCTGCGCTTGGGTTCACTGATGCGATCATCCGCGGATGCTTCGCAGGATCCATTCAGAGAAGCTACTGACGAGGGTATAGACTCCCGGAATGGTGGTCACGCCGCACAGCGTGGGTCCGAAGGCCACGATGCCGATAAGCGTGTGGCGTCCACTTCCTCCGAAGAGGCCGGATGATCCGTCGTCCATAAAGGGTCCACCACTGTCACCGCGGCAGACGTCATTCATAGGCATACCCTGGGCGCACAGGTGGTTTGGGGTGATTACAATGGGCTGCTGGAAGTTCTCGCTGAGACTAGCATAGGCGATGGCGCAGCTGGTGGTGTTCACTATCGGCAAACGGATGAAGCGCACTGAGGCGGAGGAGTTTGAGGAGTCCATCGACCCATTATCTGCAAAAAGATCAGTGTTTACTTATTGTATTCGCGAATAATTCCTAATTTTAATTTATGAAAATAGCTATTTCTTTTGTTGTAGGAGGCTCAAATAAGGCATCCATCCGGTAAATATCAAAACTGTTGGCAGACTTACTTAAAAATTTAAAAAAATATTACAAATTAAGAAAATAAAATGAAACTTATTATATTAATAAGTTCAAACGAATAAAAATCGATCTTTTCATTAAAAGATTTTATCATCCAAAATATGTGCAAAAAATTAAACGAAAATCGTGGTATAGCTTTTTGAATTTGAGAGTCCACCGGTTTCAAAAAGTAGTTTCGAGTAGTTTAAAAAATCAAACCTACACACTATTCATTCACATTTTAAAATGTAAAGTTAAGTTACATATCTAGAATAATATCTATCTATCCATCTACGAACATAGTAAGCGCCTAACTCGAGAGCACAAATAGTCTGTTAAAAAATTTGAACGGATATACACGATATAAAGTTGTTTCGAGACTCACTTTCCGGATTCCCAGTACTCCAACCGGCAGCAACTCCCGTTTGTCCTATCAGCCTGTTCCCGAGGGTGGTTGACTCGTTCAAGGGTAAGCAGATGGGTGTAAATGTTCCTGGAAATTAGAGGGGTATGAAATCGTTGAGTTGTTAGTAAAGCAAGAAGGAGGAACACTTACCATCCGTGTTGTTAATTCTTATGAGAGCAATGTCGTTGGCATATCTGGGCTGATCGAAGTTAGGATGCACTATAACCCGCTCGATTGCAAACGGGGTTGACCCATCTTCATTCCCCAATCGAACATGGGATCTGAGGAAGAGACAGGCTTTAAATAGATTAGATTGGGTTTTTAACTTACAGTTCCAAGTCGCTGACCAAGTTGACCACACAATGGGCGGCAGTCACGATGTGGTTGTTGGAGATTAGGGATCCGGAGCAGCGGAAGCTAATGCGGCTGCTGCCTGAAATAGTATGATAGAACCTCGTCAAGATTAAAAATATTCTCTTTTACAGGAGCGCCTTTCAACACAAGATGTGCGCTTGTCCCTGCACCGGAAGGGGTCTGCCACCTCAGACCAACGGTCGCCAACCTGGCACATCTCCAGGTGGTGGTCCGGGCGGTGGTGGACCTGGCGGTGGCGGCGGTGGTCGTGGACGTAATGACGGTCCTCCTTCCCAAAAGGGTAAACCCTGTGGTCCCAAGCCGTGCGGCGGAACCAAGTGCAATAAATGCAAGATGGGTGGTCCAGGAGGCAAAGGTGGCCCCGGAGGCAAAGGTGGCCCCGAGGGCAGACGTGGTTCTGGCAATGACGGAGCAGGCGGTGGACCTTTGGGTCTAAGAGCTCCACCGAACAATCGAGGACCCAAGGCTCTGGGACTAGCTGCTCTTCTCTTTGCCTTCGGGGTCTTCCTCACCGTAAAAATGGGGCTTGTGGCCAATGAGATTGGCTGAATCTACACAGGACGGGATTGCCGCAGGCCAGGATCTCGACAACGGCGATTACTCAATATCGCTTAGAAGCAATGGCGTTGTGTTGATTCGGGGAGGGTAAATTAAATTCGAAATTGTGTATTTAATATTCCCCAAGGAGTACTCACTTCGGTTGCGATAGGCGATTCTCGCCAGCCATGGATATTGCCCAGCAGAGGCCTGTTCTCCGCCTTGCAGTCGGCTCTCCACACTAATCCCGCATCCTGAAAGGTTATCTAGGTTTAGCGAGAGTTTATCAGAGTCTAAGGGTAATAATGTGGTGGTTGCCGGAGCGGGACTTGTAGCAATTTGAATAGATGACGTTGTGGTAAACGGTGCGAGGGGAGGGCCTTGGTCTAAGTTAGAGATTAGATCCTCCCCCTGCCGCAAAAAGCGCAGGTCCCCGGGAAATACAATGGGCTTATCCTTGGGAATGGGTCGCGGTGATGCCGTATCCTGCTCGCCGTGCTCTACATGGTAGTGAAAGTGGTGCCCCCCACCAAATCGCCGGTCGAAGAACTCTGGTTCCACGGGCTGCGGGCAGTTGCGTTGCTCCTCGAAGTTCCAGTAATCGTGCAGATTAGTCTCCGTTTCCAGGTAATCTGAATGGTTGTGTGAGTGCCCACTGCCCTTGCTGTCACCGTTATCGTCCCAAATCCAGCGATCATCCCGCGGGGCGAAACGCATCTTACGACTTCGCTTGGCCGAGAAAGAGGGACAGCAGACAAGCGGCTCTAGGCCTTGGAAGCCACAACTGGCGGCGTGCACCTTGGCGAACACTGCGGACTGCTCTCCAGGCCCGTGGTGAAGCAGGAGGCGGGCGAAAGGGTCGCACTTCCCAAGGCGTATGCAGTGGCAGGCGGAGGCTCCACGATCCCCTAAAACGAGACCGGACTTGCTGGATGACAAGGCAAGAAATCAGTGCTCGAAGGTCAATGTCGGCAAGGCAATCGCGAACCAGAAAACCAGCAAACCAGAAGTGCCCCCGGCAATTACTCACTCACTTTTTTAAATCGGCGTTCGCTATCGTTCGCGCGGTTTATTGCCCTTCGCTTTGCCGTTGGGAATTTCTAGCCGCCGACCTTGACCCACTTAGCGGGCTGTTCTTTAATTGGCCCCCCGAAACACGTTCGTTTCTTGAGTCTTTCGTTATTCAGGTCTCCATGGATTACTCACCCTTCAGCCACAGGATGCAGAATAACAGGGTGACGAGTTCTGAGCTCTGCATTTCGAACAAACGAATCGGAAATTGGGATACCGCTGACACAACGTCGCCCGTCCAAGTGCGAAATTGAAATAAATTCGTCCAATCTCCGACCCAGCATGCATATCTTACTTCCACGTCCAGCTAGCTCTATTCAGATTTCGATTTCAGCGGCGACGAATCAAAACATAAAGAGAGCTCGAAAAACCAATTTTCAGGCAATAAAGTAAGCTTGGGCCAAAGCAAAAGAGCAGACGAAGAGCACCGACAATGCCGGCTAGCTGAGTAACCGACTAGCAGCCAGAACAGCTCAATACAAAACATGTTTTGCTAGTCAGCCAAAGTAAAGATGAAGTTTGAAAAAGGAACAAGATCGTCAGGACACTGCTTAAAATGTGAAACTCTCTTTTGTGTAATTGTGGCTTACATTACAATTTATGTTCTTAAGTTAGTCGATAGATGGGGGCCAAGCCCAGATGTGGGCTCAGAGATGACTTACGTAACTAGAAATGCATCGCTTGGAATGTCGAGTTGCCGATGATGTACAACTAAAATACTTAACTACTCATTAAGCTTTTTATAGTCGATCTGGTTTGTCTTTAACGATCTTGCAGAGTCTAAGCTACCGGGGGGACCTCTGCAGTGGCCACGGTGACTGTAACGCTGTTCTCGACCTGTTCTACAGGTTCGACGATCGGCTGCGAAGTCGGGGATGGCGATGGAGATGTATTCACCGCGATCGTTGTCACTGCAGCCGCTGGATAATGGCCATTTACGCCGGCATTGCTATTGCTATCTTCCCCGGCGGACTCTTCCACATCGTCGTCATCAACAGGTGTCTCTTGGCTTAAGACCGCCGCCAAACGATTGTCGTCTGCTTCGGGAGCTGGCTCCGCATCTTCCCCTGTCACCGGAGTTGCGACCTCTGCTACTTCTGCCACCGCTGGCTGCTCCAGTTCGGAATCCCCGCCCTCTTCGCTTGCCCCATTTGCATTTAAATGCACGGCTACGTCGCCATTGTGCACGGAATGGGGCCCCCGTAGCTCATTGATGATCTTTTCCCCCACCTTCGCGTCGATCTCGCTGATTTTCTCCTGCAGCTTGCACTTGAACTCGATCGGCCACTTGGGGCTCCATTCACGGAACAGCTTAATCTGCGGACAATGAACCGTAACAAGGGGGAAGTGGAGAGGGGAACTTTCTACTACTTACGCGGCACTGGAACAGGCTCATGGGCTTGTCCTGCACGGCTGCGTTGGCCAGCGCGTTGACCAGGCCATTCACATGGGCATCGCTGGAGCTGGAGCCCCGGGCTAAGTACTCCACGAAAACGTAGACAAAGTCATCCCGCTGCAGCTCGCTCCACTCATTGAACCACTGAATAATGTAGCGGAACTCGCCGTCTATTGATAAATTGCTCATCGACATCCCGCTGCCGTTTGTTTATATTGCTGTTTCCCACGACGGTGACGCCCCCGCAGTTCCTCTGTCTGGCTCTTTCTGGCTTTTCTGTGGATTAAGCGATGCGCTGGCACGGATTCTGGTTGTTAAATCGGTTCGCTTCGATGCGGCTGCAACGCCAGACTGCTGGCCAAACTGCTGAATGCTGGCGAGCGCTGGGCTCCAAAGTTACCAGTAAAAGTAAAACCCGTTTCAGCTTCTAATTTTTCCCAGCTCGGCTTTGTGTGTACTAGAGATGCGCGAATGAGTGAATGTTCTTCACGATAAGCACGAATTTTGTTTTCCAAAGCTCACGCACGCTTCAATGTACTTAAAATCTGTTTTTTTAGGTTTTCCTTATTGGGTTTAAGCTAGATTTTTACTTATGACCTTTGATTAATATTTATAATATATAACAAATGTTTATTTTTTTTTTTTTGAAAAAGTGTAATTCAAAGATATAGATGTTTTTGTTACATTTTCTTTAGGCCTTATTTTACCAATTAAAAATGTATATTTCACTTGTAAAGCGTCGTGAAAAGTCTAAGCTTAAGGCACGAACTCATCTCCAGTGTAAGCCTACCTCAAAGCAGCTGTTTTTCGATAGACATCTTTAAGCCCGTTATCGATTGCCCGCACCTGCAGGAGAAGCTCTAAATTTTAGGAACACCTTTTATTCAAGCCGAGTTTAAAAGATTTTCACTCCAAATCACCATTTATACAACAACCCTTGTATCGATAAGACAAGCTGCGCGTTGTGCAACACTATCGATTCACCTTGTCGTTTCCATCGTCGTTTTCCAACCTTTGAAAATTTCAGACAGTAAATAACTTTAAGAAAATCATTTATTACAACAAAAAAGATGTCTTCGTCCGAGCTGGAAATACAGAAAGCTGCCGATGGCCAGAAGGAGCAGCCGGTGCCGGCGGGCGCGGAGATTACGGGGGCCAAGGAGCCGGAGGCGGATACAAACGCCAGTTCGAAAACGGATCGGGATTTTGCCGCGGCCGAGCAGTACAAAAATCAGGGAAATGATATGCTCAAAAGTAAGTTATTTTGTTTTGTCCATCACTTATGCCGTAATGCCCATGATAAGAGGACTGCGAGTAACCAGTAACTCTTTCCGGGACTGCACTTTCCGAGTGCCTCCTTCAACATAACCTTAAAACAAAGGCAATCTATGGCTGTGTGTGATAATTTACAACTCTCCCGGAACTCAGGAGGTATAATAAGTACTATTACTGACCCGCCTGCCCTCTCCCACAGCCAAGGAGTTCTCCAAAGCCATCGACATGTACACCAAAGCCATAGAACTGCATCCCAACAGCGCGATATATTACGCCAATCGATCCTTGGCACACTTGCGCCAGGAGAGCTTTGGTTATGCCCTGCAGGATGGCGTGTCGGCGGTGAAGGCTGATCCCGCCTACCTCAAGGGCTACTACCGCCGGGCCGCGGCTCACATGTCCCTGGGGAAGTTCAAGCAGGCGCTCTGCGATTTTGAATTCGTGAGTAATCCCCGGCAACATCTTTGGTCGGCCACTGAACCACAATTGGCTTGCAGGTGGCCAAATGCCGGCCCAACGACAAAGACGCCAAGCTGAAGTTCACGGAGTGCAACAAGATTGTCAAAATGCGCGCATTCGAGCGGGCCATTGCCGTGGACAAGCCCGAAAAGACGCTCTCCGAAATGTACAGGGACATGGAGAACATTAGTCAGTACCTTGCACCCCTAATTGCTGAAGGAGAAACTAACCTTGTCTCCCTGTCCTACAGCTATTGAAGATGACTACAAAGGCCCACAGCTGGAGGACGGCAAAGTGACCCTGAAGTTCATGAAGGACTTGATGGAGCACTACAAGGGACAGAAGCGATTGCATCGCAAATTTGCCTACAAAGTAAATATATGTCTCCCTTTTCAGGAACGCATTCAATAGTTTTATCTTCGATACAGATACTCTGCGAGATCGATGCCTACATGCGTGCTCAACCGTCGCTGGTGGACATCACTGTGCCGGATGAGGAGAAGTTTACGATTTGCGGGGACATTCACGGACAGTTCTACGACCTGATGAACATATTCGAGATAAATGGCCTGCCCTCAGAAAAGAATCCCTATCTATTCAATGGCGATTTTGTAGACAGGGGTTCCTTTTCCGTGGAATGTATATTCACCTTGTTCGGCTTTAAGTTGCTGTATCCCAATCACTTCTTCTTATCACGCGGTAAGCTTTCTTGTAACATGTAATATATTTTTACATGAACTACTTTAAACTGATTGTAGGCAACCACGAAAGCATCAACATGAACCAAATGTACGGATTCACTGGCGAGGTGACAGCCAAGTACACCAGCGCCATGGCGGACATATTTACCCAAGTGTTCAACTGGCTGCCGCTGTGCCACTGCATCAACCAGAAGATCTTGGTGATGCACGGCGGGCTCTTCTCCACGGACAACGTGACCCTGGACAATATACGGCGCATCGAGCGCAATTGCCAGCCGCCTGAGGAAGGCCTAATGTGCGAGCTATTGTGGTCCGACCCACAGCTGTGGATGGGACGGGGGCCATCGAAGCGCGGCGTGGGCATTCAGTTCGGTCCGGACGTTACAGAGACGTTCTGCAAGAACAACAACCTGGACTACATCATTCGAAGCCACGAAGTCAAGGATATGGGCTATGAGGTTGCACACAACGGTCAATGTATAACAGTCTTCTCAGCTCCGAACTATTGGTAAGCATACACAATAGACCCGCAAAGCAAAAGGTAATTTGTAACCTATTTTACAGTGATACCATGGGCAACATGGGCGCATTTATTACCATTACGGGTAACAATTTAAAACCAAATTACAAATCATTCGAGGCTGTGGTAAGTACAGTACAGTGCAATAAATCACTTCTGAAACCGATAATTAATCGCAATATTTTTAGCCACATCCCGACGTCAAGCCCATGGCGTATGCCAACAGCCTAATGAACTGGCTGGCGTAGTCAGTTTCCGATTAACTTCAATAGCTAAACACATACTCCCACACACCACACAAATTTACAAACAGCTTGAGAACCCACAACCGCAGAGCAGCCCAGCTTAAATCGATCAAAGGAGAGGCAAATGATTCGGAGATGCTCAATAGACTATGCACACTGCGAGCTGCTTCACTACTTAAGTACGAATATTGCGAGTCAATAAGACTTAGGACGAGAGGGTGGCATGAAAATGATCACGATCACAAAAACAGAACAGCAATCATTTTATAAATTCAGCTATATTTGATACAGAACGAAATGTTATAGTGTATAGTGGCTTTAGAAGTCGGATGCTAAGTTTTATCGGTGCCAAGCATCTGCGGTTCCACTTGTAAGTGAAAATTGAAAGAAAATGTTTGTTTATGCATAGCATTTAGTTATGGCTACCAAAACATAATATACGAGTACATATATAAAATTATACTTCAATTTTGTTTGTTCCAAACGCTTAATTTGTGTATAAAAAAAGTTTTGTTCAACCCTTGCCTTGTTTATATTATAAAAAGTCATTTAAATAAAACTATTCAAGTTAGATACCTCAATAATAATCCTTACATTTTTTCAATCCAAAAACTATTGCGTACTCTTCTGACATAAGCAACCAGTCTGATCAAAGTATCCGAGAATGCATAAAAAGACATATAGCATTAGAGCCTGTAATGTTAATCGAGTGAACAGAAATCAGAATAGAGCAATTGTGAAATAATAAAAACGGTCTGTTCTTTATTAATCAAGGTCGTGTCCATTTGCTATGATAAAGCCCATTACTTCGAAGATATGGCTAACATTAGCTTGGTAATCCTTAAGATGAGCCCTCTGCAACAGCGTCACATAGACAAAGGGTCCATTGTAAGCTATCAGTTGCAGGAAGAACCCTCTGGCCGGCGTCTGCAGCTCTCGTGGTTGTACCGCCGAAAGATAAACCGCCACCGTGGTCATCAGCTCGTAAAGATGTTTTCCCCCTATCTGCAAACCTAGTATGAAATCCGCTAGACTTTGGAGGAGCTTCAGCTGAAGTTTGTATTCCTGCGTCTGAGCTAGTGAAGTTTCCATGCTGCTGTGCTGACTGGCCGCTTTGAGGAAGTGCTTCAGTTGAGGTATCACATCACTGAAATCCGCAACGATGAAATGAAGAATCAATAGATTATCATTAAACAAGCACTTACCTGAGACTTCGTTTCAATATAAAGTCCTTCGCATGGACGCCCAGCAAGTGCAGCAAGGTGAAGCAACGATTGAGCACCAGTGCGTCCTTTTGCCGAAACTTCTCTACGAGCGGTTGCCACACTAGATGTACCAGTGGCAGGAGCTCGTTCTCATAGTCTCCCAGAAGTGGCAATCCACTGGAGAAGCATTCGAGAGCTGCAATCTGTTGCTCCTGATCAGCGTTGGAAATGAACTTGATTACTTGACCTAGAATATCCTTAACCATTTCAACATGGCGCGGTAGAATCGGTTTCGTTGGTTTTGGTTCCGTGTCTTCTGCATCTTCTACCTCATCTTTCGCAGGCTCCTCGGCCATATCTGCGTCTCCATTTAGATCGTCTAACAACTGCGGCCTATTAAGCACACTTATCCATGTATTCAAGACACAGTGCTCCTCATCCACTTGCATCGGCAGCTCTGAATTTATCTCAGCCGTTGCATCAACTTGCCAATGTGAAACATGATTAAGGAATGCTCTAAAGACGCGCAGATAAGAGTGTACATTACTCGACTGGTGCGATTTTGAGCACTCCTCGCGTATGGTCTGGAATAAGCTGTCCAGGTGCGGCACATTGCCCCGCGTGCTGTACTGAAGCACCACGGTGAGAATGTCCACTGCGGCGGTGCTATTCGGCGACCGCTTCAGCAATGCGTTCAGGTGGAAAGTGATGTAGTCCGTGGAGCACTCAATAAAGTGCGAGGGTTCCGCATACCTTAAAGCTAACTGCATGGAAACAAACGCGAAACTAGCCGCCTGGTGGACAATAGTGTTACTGCTGGCCACCTTGAGAAGTACTTTGTGCAGACTCAAAAATATGTGTCTGTCGAAGGTATCGCCAATGAACCTGGCACAGTGTCCCAATGCGTCCAAAATTAAGCAGGTGTGCAGTACATTGAACTGGGCGTCTGCAATGGTTACCCGACTGCCAACCACCTCCGTCTGCTCGTCGTCGGAATCGCAGTCCTGAGTGCGAACCTCCACTGCGGATGAATACAGACCAGGAGTTCGTTCTTCAAACCAATGGGTGGGCTGAATAGAAATAATGCAACAGAATGGAAGTATAAACGTTAAAATAACCCACACTGACCTTGTTGACTTTGAGGCGCCAAGCTGCATCAGGCTGAAGGGCGAGGTTCCAGTGCTCGTCGCGTAGGATCTGATCCAATAAAAGATTGGCCAGTACCAGCCGACTTTCTCGAGCTTTTTTATCTGGCGGCGTCACCATCAGAGTTAGAAGCATAATACACTCGTTCATGGAGGAGGACCTTTGCTGAATGAGGTCTTGACAGTAGTCGAAGATAAGCCGGTTTAGAGAAGGCTGGGCACCCAAAAGGGCTGCAATGTCGTACAATATGCCCACATTGCGCTTGGAGGCGAGATGCTTAAACTGCCGCCATGGGAGCTTAGCCAGTTCGGCAGCCAGGCCTTTTGAATCGCCCTCACGGATGCGACGTAGGGAGTACTCTTCGTTTAGTAGATCACGGGTGGTCCGCTGGTCAAGAGCTGCGAGCAGACAGGTCACGAACATCTCCAAGTTCTTGGGCACCAGCAGCAGTAGTTCGAGCTTATCGGCATTGACGTTGCGCAGGAATCCCTTGAAGAAAAGAAGCTCGGCGAACTGCTCGTTGTCCTCGCAGCGGTGCAGGATGCGTGGCCATTTGTTGAGGTGTGCGTCTAGCAGCATCTCTGCATTCTCATCGAATATACCCTGGCTGCTAGGCTGCTGCTGCAGCAGAAGAAGAGTTTCCCTGCACCGCTGGGCTATCTTCTCATTCTCGTCCTCCGACAGGGCCAAAACGCTCTCCAGTACGTGGACAAAATTCGTCCTCAGATTGTGGGCACAATGCTTGAGCAGTAGGCAACACATGTCGGAGTAGCTTTCGCGTACACTCAAAGCAGTGTGTGCCCTCAGAATGCTCGTCTCCACAAAGATAGGTCGGAGGCGTCGCGATGTGGCTGCTACCCATTGGATCGACCGCAGCTCTGTTTGCATTTGATGCAGACGCTCCTCAGTCTGTTCGTTTGTGGACTTTTTGTTGCCAAAAAAGGTAAAATCACTTTGATCACCCAGGTTATCCATGGAGTTATTGAAGAGTTTTTGAAAAGCGTCCACATCGAAGCGCATTTTCATGAACTCATCAGTGGTTTCCTCGAACATAATGCAAATAATGCGTCCTAGGGCTTGAATCGCCATCTACGTATAAAATGTACCATCTTATTATAAATTTGAGTTATACATTGGGATTTGGGAAACTCACCGATTTAATGGTTTCGCCAACAGTATCATCTTTCATGGTTGTTTTAAACAGTACAATTAGAACCTTGGGTAAGAAAATAAATATGGTATTGGCCACCTGACTGCGCAGCACCACATCCACGGGATCTGATTCGTCGTGAACGTAGAAGACCAACATAAGGCACTGGATGGCTGACTGCACGAGTTTTCGATACTTTTCCTGCTCAATTATATCTAGGAGCATGATTAGTATCTGGCCAATCACCATCGCAGTGTCCTTGATGTAGAAAGACTCCAGCACATCTGTGGTGGAGCGACGCAATGCCTCAAATATGCACTGTATGGCAGCCAGTTTAATTTCCTCGGATAGATTCGGTCGCATGACGGCTGCCTTGGAGTCGCGTACCTGTTGTAGCACCACCACCAGGATGGAGCGCAGTCCCTTCTCGTCCGCCAAGTAAGTTTGGGAGACAATGCGGCTCAGGCAGTTCATCAGGCCGGTACGCAGTTCCTGGTGCTCGCTGCAGCAAAGATAGTGATCTGAGCAGGCAATACAAATTGAAATTCGGGAGCTGGAGGTACTTACCCGGTCAACTCATCCAGTTTAAGCACCAGAGGGACCACTGTTTGCACCTGGTAAATACGCATTTCCCCAAAGTTAAATCCCTCAATTTCTCGCTCCACTAAGGACAAAGTGTCCTTGCTGGGCTCCTTCATGAATCCCTCCACGGCAGGCTTTATCTTCGTGACATACCGCTCCAGATGCATCATCTTAGCGGCAGGCAATCAATATCCAGAGTAATAACCAAATAACGCCGAATCGAAACCCGGCAAAATCCGGTAAGGAATTTTAAACCAACAGCTGTTCGAGCAGTCACATGCAAGCGCGCATAATCGCATATCGCAAACTATCGGTTTTTTTGAATTGCGCGCCAAACCGCCTACACTTTTGATCGTTTTTTTTTTTTTTTAGAGAAACCTTGCAGATATTGTCGGTTCCAAAAAAAAAATATGGATCTTTAAAACTCAATTACTCATAATAGTTAAAAATTTTATAGTCATATATTGAACTAAATATTAAATCATTAGATTAGATACGAAATATGGTTGCGCTTGAATGAAATGTTTAGCTATAAAACTCATGTTGAGCTTCGTCTTTGCGAACGCTGGTCTTGTAGCCCTTCTCAAAATCCTTGGCGTTGACCACATAGCGATTCTCACGCACCGCATGCATTCCCGCCTCCTGGCAAATTGCATTGATGTCGGCATTGGAAATATTGTCCGGGCGCGCTATCAACTCCTCCAGGTCAACATCCTCGCCCACATTCATTTTGGAGGTGATTGTAGTAAACACCAGGCGCTTCTGCCGACGATCCGGAAGTGGAAATTCAATTTTGCGATCTAGACGACCGGGACGCAATAGAGCGGGATCTAAGGTATCAGCGCGATTGGTGGCCATGATGACCTTAATGTTTGTGGTCTCATCGAAGCCGTCCATTTGGTTAAGCAGCTCCAGCAGGATACGCTGCACCTCACGATCCGCACCAGTCTGTGCATCAAAACGCTTGGTGGCAATGGCATCGATTTCGTCGATGAAGATGACCGAAGGAGCATTCTGTTTGGCCAAGCGAAAGAGATCCCGCACCATGCGCGGTCCCTCGCCCAAGTACTTCTGGACAAACTCAGAGCCAACGACGCGGATGAATGAGGCAGTGGTGTGATGGGCCACTGCTTTGGCCAGCATGGTCTTACCACATCCAGGTGGTCCAAAAAGGAGCACACCACGCGGCGGATCAATACCTGAAGAACGCTTCAGATTAGTCAGGAGCTCCTTTAATAATCAGTTAACATACCAATCTGTTTGTACAGCTGGGCGTGCGTCAAAGGTAGCTCGACGGCCTCGCGAATCTCCTGCTTCTGCATGTCAAGACCACCGATGTCAGAGTAGTTAACATCGGGCCTCTCATCCGGTGATAGCATCGAAATGGTGCTGTCTGCCTCCGGTGGCACCAGGTCCACAAGGCAGTTACTCTGCTTGTGAAGTGCCACCGACGAGGAGGGCTTCAGCTGCTCTCTATCAATGGTGGACAGGACGCGAACGTAGTAATTGGAGCCGGTGGTTGAGGCCACTATTCCATTTTTCTCGTCCACCGCCTCCAAGAACTGGCCAATGACCAGGGGAACGGCCTTAATGCGCTTTACTTCTTCCTGGGCGTGTATGAACTCCTTCTTTAAGTTGCGCTGCTCCTCTTTAATGTAATCCTCCTGTACCTGAATGAGCTCCAGTTCCATCTGGAGCTTCTTGTACAGGACATAGAGGTCGTGTTCGTCTAGCCCCTCGTATTTTTGTATTGACTTCTGATGGAAAAGTGCGATTTCCTCCTTTAACAGACGCATTTTCGTCATATCGCTTCAAGGGTTTGAAAAAAAGAAGGATGACTTGAATTTTCAAAAGCTAAATCAAAGGGAAGTTGGGCAGTTATCGATAACAGTTAACTAGCGCTGAGAATGGCAAAAGTTGGAAAGCCCATATGACAAGGGCGTAGTCGAAATAAATTTTAAGGGATGAAAAACGCTTAAAGATTTTCTAATTAAACTAACAGCTATAACGCGTTTAAAATGACTAATGAAAAGCAGATGTAGATAATTATTCACCACGAAGGATTCCAAATTTATCACATTCCCCTCCTTTACCACCTTCTGTTCTGCGCTGCAATGGGAATGGCAATCAGCTGTGGTACGGACCTGTTGTTTTTCTTGCTCTTGATTTTGTTGTGTTTGCTTTTCTGCCTCCGATCCGACGTGGAGCGATCTATTTATATATCTATTTTGGTTTATTTTGGAACCACATATTCTCTTCGGCATAGGACTTATACATATGTGCTTAAACATTGGCACCTTCTGTGAGACGGTTAACAATTTCTTTAAAGAAAGGTTGCTAAATACCAACGTTGTGCAACGCCGGCTGGGATTAAGAATTCGATGATAGATTGCATCAACCAGACAAGACATATAGATTTTTCAACGGCTAAGAATATATAGAAATCGGTGTCAAAACAAATATGGCAATTATGTAACGGACCGATTCCTGCTCCAGCATATTTAGTAGACTAGCGTCAACCGAAGGCCGGACCACCATGGACATCCTGGTGTTTTTGACGGCGGCGGCCCATCTGGTCTACACGCCCTTTACGAAGGTGGAAGAGAGCTTCAATCTGCAGGCCATGCACGACATTTTATATCTGCGCAACAACTTTACGAAGGTAGGCAGAATAAGTTCCCCAAATCTCATGTTATCTCACTAGTCGGATCTCTTTATCTCTTCCTGCACTTTAGTACGATCACCATGACTATCCGGGCGTAGTGCCACGCACCTTCATCGGACCGCTGGTGGTGTCCATGATATCCGCCCCATTCGTACTCCTTTTTGAGACTCTGAATATCAACAAGTTCTGGGCCCAATATGTAGGTAAAAGCAACTGTTCAACTGCAAAGTCGCCAGTACTAAAACAAAATTGATCTTAAAGTGCGCCTTGTCCTGGCTGGAGCCATCTCCGTGGCCTGGAATAAACTGCGGCAGGCGGTGACCAAGATTTACGGCGTTGAGGTGCGCCTGTGGTTCACAGCCATAACCATTACGCAGTTCCACTTTATGTTCTATATGACGCGTCCTCTGCCCAACATATTTGCCCTTCCAATAGGTAAGTCTATGCAGTGGTTTATTTACCCTATCTGATATTTTGATATTTTCAGTTCTTTTTGCCATTTCCTATTGGCTGCGCGACCAGCACAAGCCATTCATAATCTTCTCTGGCATAGCCATCCTCGTCTTTCGATCCGAGTTGGCTCTATTTTTGGGCCTCTTGCTGGTAATGAGCCTGCTGCAGCGCAAATTCTCCATTGATGGGTGAGGTGATCGATCTTTTCACCTACTATTTAATACTAATTTGTTTATTTATAGGCTGCTGAAGATTGCGCTGCCGGCGGGTGTTTGTATTTTGGCCGCAACGGTGTTGGTGGATTCATTCTTTTGGCGCCGCCTGCTCTGGCCCGAGGGCGAGGTTCTATGGTACAACACAATCCTCAACAAGAGCTCCGACTGGGGCACGTCGCCTTTCTTATGGTACTTTTACTCGGCGCTGCCCCGTGCAATGGGCGCATCCTTGATGTTTGTGCCCATCGGCATAACTCTGGAGCCACGGATTCGTCCATTGGCTCTGTCGGCTCTGCTCTTTGTCTTGTTGTACTCCGTTCTGCCTCACAAGGAGCTTCGGTTCATCATATACGTGTTTCCAGTGCTCAACATTGCCGCAGCTTGCGCCTGCCAGCGCATGTAAGTTACATATGGATTGCTCATCAATAGAGCTAAATAATTTAATGACATGTTCCCCTGTTTAGTTGGATGAACAGTGCCAAGTCAACGTGGCATAGCTTCCTGGCTCTCGGCTGCGGAGCTCATCTTCTGTTAAATGTCTTCATGACTGTCTTTTTGCTTCTCATTTCGGGCACCAACTATCCGGGTGGAGCGGCCCTTTCCCGCTTGCATCGCTTGGAGACCGGCTCACCGAACGTCTCCGTGCATATTTCCAATTTAGCCGCCCAAAGTGGGGTATCGCGTTTCATGGAAATACACGATGAGTGGACCTACAGCAAGGATGAAGCAATGAACTACACCCAGGTAGATTTGGAGATGTACACCCATCTCTTGGTGGAAGCGAAAAACAAGCAGAACACAGAACTGTGGGCATCGCTTCAAAACGAGTTCGATATCCTGGAGTTTGTAGACTGTTTCAACAGTATTGGCATCCAGTACAACTCTTTGCTACCGGTGCGAATCAAAACGAAGCCTTGCATTGGAATTCTTAAAAAACGGTCGGTGCCTCCGAAAGAAAAGCCAAAAGCAAAGGAAAAAAAGACAAAACATGCAGCACCTGCAGTTGAGAAAGTAACTCCCTTGACGCTTGTTAAAGATATTCCAAAGGTAAGAGAGGAACCAAAAATTAAACCGACCTTACAAGTGGATCTGGATGATGATGATGGCATTGTGGCGACTGTGGAGGAATTGTCCTTAGAGCTGGATACGAATATTCTGCCAGAAGCTGAAGTGGAAACCATCGAGACGCCCGTGAAGGAGATCAATTTCCAGGAGCTGCGAACCCTCGCCATGGGTCAGGCGACCAAAAAATCGCGTGCAGCCACCAAGCTGAAAATACGAAAGATTATCGAGCAACACTATCGCGCTAAAGGAAAACAAATCGAAAACGACTCCGCCGAGCAGACGCCAAAAACCCCAGGGAACCCAAGCGGACGACCAGGAATACGGCAGTCTGTTAAGTCCATCATTAAGCAGGAGAAGATCAAGGAAATGATCGAGCAAATCGCAACAATGGACCTAACACGCATCTGCGATTTGGAAAAGACATCGACCAAGGACTGTTTGAAACAGGTTATTGACAAAATAGATGATAGCGAAAGCTTAAAAACCAAATGACAAAACTTAACATATTTTGAACTGTTAATTAAACAAAAAAAATAGATTGTAAAAAATAAAAAAAAAAAAACAAACGAAACATTTTATATATCTCCTTATACTTATAATAGCATATTCCAGAATTTTTCAATTATTTAAAGAAAAAAGTTTAAAAATCTCATTTCTTTCTTACCCTATTATTTATAATTTTAAGAACGTTTTGAGAGTGGCGCCAAATAAATTAAACTTGTCTAATTGATATGTTTGTCTTAAGAATGCGATTGTTGCATTCAGTGTTAACTTTTAATTTGAACAAACATGATTTAAGATTAAGTTAGCTATAAGTATATACATTTTATAATAAAACTGAAATTATAGATATTATTAGTGGATTAATCAAACCACTTAGCTCGCTTCTAATATGCAATCTCATTATTAAGAGCTCCGAAACAAATTTGGAAAAATAAATTTCTTTGCGATTCGTGACTATGAATACTTTTCCCATCTCTAGCGCGAAATCGATATTTAAATTAACCGTACTGGAAACACCTTACTTTTTTGGCAGAAAAATCCAAATTAAAAATTCCCACAAGCTGTTATCTATTTTGTAAGGTGTGATTAACCGGCAATTGAAGATTGAGCCGCATGCGCATCCCACGAAACTCAGCAGATGTGTATTTCCAACGCAAACCTCCCACGCAGTCCCAACCACCGCAATCATATGTTTTCTTATCACCTTCAGCTTGACCTCCGCTTCAGTCGAACTACAGAATTTGGAAGGGAAGCAGTGCTGAACAATGGAGCTGACTGGATGGGTTAAGAACTACGAATGGGGCCGCAAGGGCATCAACTCGGCGGTGGCTCAACTGGCTATGGCCAACGATCCTGACTTCCGGCTAGAAGAGGAGGAGACCTACGCGGAGATGTGGATGGGAACCCATGTGTGCGGCGTGTCAGTGGTCAAGGAAACCGGCGAGACGCTCGACCGGGTACTGAAAAAGGACCTGTCCTACCTGTTCAAGGTGCTGAGCATCAACAAGGCGCTCAGTATCCAGGTCCATCCGAACAAGTGCGAAGCGGAGCGGTTGCATAAGGAGCGCCCGGAAATCTACAAGGATCCCAACCACAAGCCGGAACTGGCCATTGCCTTGACGCCCTTTCTGGCTCTGGTTGGATTTATGCCGGCCGTGGACATCCGGGATTACATCGATGAGTTCCAACCACTTAGTAAACTGATAGGCAAGGAGGCTGTCGACCAACTTCACGACTCACCCAATGGTGAGAGCATTAAGTTGTGCTACGAAAAGCTGATGACGACTGAGGAGGCGGCCATAACCAAGTGCATCAATGAGATAGCAAAAAATTGCCAGAAGGGTGAGGTAATATAGTAAATAATAAGCTTACAAATCTCTCTAAACCACCTTTAACAATAGAACTAAAGTCTAACGATCTGCTGGAGGTGTTTACCAAGGTGAACAATGACTTCCCTGGTGATGTTGGCGTGCTGTCACTATTCTTCCTGAACCTGATCCGCCTGCAACCTGGCCAGGCTATCTACCTGGGCGCCAACGAGATCCATGCCTACCTAGACGGCGACTGCGTGGAGTGCATGGCCTGCTCGGACAATGTGATACGTGCTGGACTCACTCCTAAGTACAAGGACGTGGAACAGCTGCTGGACTCTGTAATCTTTGAGAGCGCTCAAGGCAACCGCAAGGAATTTATCCCCTATCGTATTGATGAGCAGGTCCAGGTGTATATTCCGCCAGTCTCTGATTTTGCAGTGATTAATGTGAACATTGACCACTCTCTGGAATCGTACAAACTGGAAATCCAAG
The DNA here is from genome assembly GCA_018153305.1 of Drosophila kurseongensis. NCBI lineage: Eukaryota > Metazoa > Arthropoda > Insecta > Diptera > Drosophilidae > Drosophila > Drosophila kurseongensis. The sequence goes on from JAECXX010000051.1 coordinate 968,675, forward strand.
CCTTTGGCTCCATACTAATTGTCTTGAAGGGATCGCGCACCCTAAAGTTGAAAACCCAGCAGGGCGACAAGGAGATCGTAGTGACGCGTGGCAGCATTGTGTACATTCCTGTCGAGGCCGCTCCGGAAATCGAGTTCGCCCAGGCCGAAGATTGCGACGAAGACTTCAGCGGCTACATAGCAACGAGCAACTACTTTCGAGTGGCCTAAAATTCTTAGTTAATCTTAATCTTTTGTAAAGTGCAATAAATCCATAAACCCGTTTAGCTGGTGAATTAATTTATTTTTAAATAATTGCAATTTAAGAGCTAATAATGTAAGCTAAAGTGGCAATAGTAGCGATAAATAAGTTATCTAATCAATTGGCTATACTCGTCCGTAATACATATAATAGTTAACGAGAAATATCTTGCGCACAAACAGGTAGTTTCTTAAATATTTGGGATTATTTCAATCAACAATTTCATTTTCTTAAGCTACAGCTACGAAACTCGTTTGGTTACATTCACTGGGGATTAAGTATAAATATGAAGCAATAGGTTCGAGTGCAAATTTAGAGTAATTCAAAAGAATCGGTGCTTGGACTGCTGGGCTTACGAAATGCCCGATTATAATGGCCTACTTAAAAAGGGTTAACAATGGAGAACATAAAATTGGCTACGATATGATACCACCCATATTTGTTTAGTTGTCGATGCCCGGCGGTTGCGGTGGTTTTTCGAATTGTAAATGCAACAATTCACTCACATATCAAACTCAGCAGTTGCTAAAGTTTTGGTTTGATTTTACAAAGTTCGGTAAAATGCTCAAAAAGTTTGTACCAAATACAGACTACATCATACGATAAATCTCATAATAAAATTGTTTACGGTAACCTTTTGTGGTTGCCATTTGTACACGAGTGTAGTTATAGTAAGTAGTTAGCTTGTTGGATCGCATATATATAATTTTAGAAAGTAGTTAGCTCATCCGGCTCGAAGTGCTTGTGAGTAAATCGGTTTGTTACGTTTGCCAGGAGTTTACTGGTGGCTACTTGTATATGTATATAATATATGGTATAAATAACGGAATACCACCTGCTAAGGTTTGTGCCCAGAACATTGGATAGTTCCCCTAACAAGATAGAAGTGGAGGTGAATTGGATATCGTGTTCACTACTGGCATGACGGCACATGGCATTTGTGCATATTTAACTCTTGAGTAGGTTGTTGGCGCGCTTGTTGACGCCGTCCATGCGAATGTTGTTGGCATCGCCCTTGGCGTTGATGCGGTCCACCTGCTTGTTCTGATTCTCCAGCTCGGAGCCCATATCCAGGGCCATGTTGCGCAGGTTACCCAACATGGAATTGACCTGTCCCAGGTTCTCGTCCATCTCGTCCTCGCGTGCATCGTTTGTTATCCTGGCCACATAGCCGGATTGCGGTGGAGCACCCATTCCGCTGCGCTCCCGCTCGTCGATAACCCGCTGCGGCTGGCTTGCCACGATCTTGCCATCATCGTTGGCCTTCCAGGCGTTCTCTCCGTCGTCCTTGATGTTCACCTTCTTCCAGGGCAGCACGCAGATGCCGCAGCACTTCTCCATGCCACTGAGATTCTTTTCCGCCTCCCGCATGTCCGCGTTGATCCGGTCCATGCCCTCCTCAATCCGGTCCAGCTGCTCGCCCTGGTCATCCAGGGCCACAAGGGTACGGATGCCTGCCTCCTTGCTCTCGTCCATCAGACTGAGCATTCGACGCGTGCTCTCCAGGGATTCATCGGCCACCTGGCCGGACTTGAACTGCAGCTCCTGCAGCTCCGTGCGGGGCTCAGCATTCTCCACTTCGGCCATTTCCAGACTAGTCGGTGAGATGACTTGTACACTTAGCAAGTGGTTGCGAGGCAAGACGTTTGTCTTGTTGTATTTTTGGGTGGGGAAATCTGGCCAGTGACTCACAGTCGCAAAACGTGATACGGCTTTTTGAGCTGATTGAGTGTGAGACTACGGTAGATATGTAATTGGGGCGGGGCTAAATTCGTTAAGTAAAAACTTAATTCAAAGGTCTTAATAATTTCTTCGCAAAAAATTGGATTTTTCACACAGCACAATGCCAATTTGTATACATATAAGAATTCGAGTGACCGTGGTGGTGGCAAAACGTATAAGAAACTTTGTGTGCGGACCTTGGCAACCCTTTTTGCCGGGTGCTTTGTAGCTTAAATTGTTTGCAATAATTAAGTCTTAATAATATAAATAAAAAATATTTATTTATTTTAATTAGCATAGTCATGTAAAAAAAATAGTTTCTGTTTCTCATATTTTGAAACGCATATGTGTGTGACCGGATGCCTAATTTAATTTAACCATTTACCATGGTTCGAAACTGTGCTTAAAAATTAAATTTTATTTATTTGTTAGAAGTACTTCTGATCAAGTAACTATAACGCCAAAAGTCGTTAAACGATAAATAAATCAGACTTCATTTAACTTAATTTTTTCACTTTACAACATCATTCTTGTGCAGTGAATAAATATCATCAGTTTTTCACTTCGAGGCCACAAATTTATTGCGACGCCGTGCGATCTTCATTGCGCGCGCAGTGTTGAAAAGTGTTTTTGAAATATTAACGCTTTGTTTTTTTCTGGTACAGCGTCGGTCTTCAGCTGCTCCTCTTTTAAATTTTATTAATAATTGCCAGTATTTATTTCTTATTAACTTTCGCGTGGCCTATTGGGTAAACCGCATAAACAACCATGGACGATTCGCGTAGATCGATGGCGGGAAAGGCAAGTACAATGTGGTTTTAGTCCATTTTTCCGGAATGGATTTGTCTGCTTCTGATTCCGTTTGTAAAGGTAACACTTAATTTCTGATGCAGATGGATTCCCGCCGCTCATCGATGGCGACCAACGATGAAAGCGTCACAATGTACTTATCCTTCGATGCGGACGACACTTTGTCCAGCAAGTGGCAGTCCGCAATGGTCTCCCAGAGCAGTCAGTACTTGGAGGTCCAGACCAGCAAGATGGAGGTGAATGTGGAGAGGGCCCCGGAGGACAAGGACTTTAGGCGCACCGTTCTGAAGGATCTGCAACAGCTGACCATCGGGGAACCGGATCAGAACTCTCCACTGCGCCCCTTTGACAAGAGTATTCTCAACTTGCACAACGCCTTGTGCTCCACTCCCTCCAAGGACAACACTCAGGCCCAGACGATTCCACAGATGGTGACCATGGACCTGACTAATGTGGAAGACAAGGAGAACACCCAGCCTGATGGAGATAACCATGCTGGCGGTGAAAACTCGACGCTCTCCAGTTCCGTCGACCTGACCGCCAACACGGTGAAGGCCAACACCTTGAAAACCGAGGACGCCACCATGGATGATGTCTCAATGCAGGAGGCTCCTAAGCCCCAAGCTCCAAGCCAAGTCTATCCTTTGAGTGCCAACGTCGTTTTGGAGAACATAACTGAAGGTTTGCTTATACCCTTAAAGGATTGAGCCGTTCTTTACCGACTTTTCTTCGCAGTGTCCAATGAAGGAGTGTCCATGCTGGCCTCACCTTTAGCTGAAAAGGAGGTAGCCCAGGTCACCGAGGTGGTAAGCGAAGTCTCCGAGCTGATCGCCAAAGCACTCAAAATCTCTGGCGACTCTGTGAAGGCATCGTCCTCAAAATTTAAAGTAGAGGTGGGCAAAAAGAGGCAGTCTATAAGCTCCACTAATTCGGGGGCCTTGCCACGCCCACGTCGCTCGTTTCTGCCTACCACCAGTGCTGAGACCCGCACCTACTCTTTCAAGCAGCGCATGTCTGTTGTGGTCAAGACCACTCTTAATAGTCCTGCCCGCAAGCTGAGTGCAGGCGGCGGCCTAGCAGTGAGCCGCCGCAGCTGTTTGCCCATTTCCAAGCTGACAAAGGGTACCAATCGCAAATCGCTCGCTGTGACCAGCAGCCGTTCGCCCCCGAAAGTTGCACCCAAACTGGCCAAACCGCCATTCAAAAGCATTCCAGACTCGGACAACGGAACCAAGACCTTGAAGCGTCTGAACGCCAATCCAGCTGGGGCGGCTGGATCAAAGAATCGCTGTAAGTTTTGCGACAAGAACTTCGCTATAGAGCGCGCCCTGCACATCCACCTGATGCAGAATTGCGACAAGATACCTCCGGGCGAGAAGCGCAAGCTGCAGTTTACCGAACTGAACCACGAGAAGAAGGCCCAACTGCCCAAGATCAGTGCTGCCAGTGTGATTTCCGCAACAGCGCCTGTCACACAGAAGCCCCAGCACCGCATGAGCACGATTCCGAGACTGGGTAAGATTTCGTTTAATCCAGTAAGCACATCGGCTAAGGGAATCTCAACTATTAATGTAAATATTGATAACAAAACATAATTGAGAGTTACTTTTCAATGTAAAGGTTTATTAGGTTAAGCGCAAATTACATCTCCCTTAGCCGTTTCTAATTAATACATGTCTTACAAAACATAAATAGTAATCTCTTCTGCTTCCATAGCTTCCTCGAAAGTGGCCCCGTCCATGGCCCCGCCGTCCATAAAGAAGGTTCCTAAGAACGTAGCGCATGCAGGCGTTTACCGCACTCCCACTAAGACTGTGCCCTGTCACATCTGTAAGCAATCTTTCAAGAGCATACTCGAGTTCACCAACCACAGCCTGACCGTGCACGCAAAGAGCCAGCATCAGGAGTTGACTGGCGGAGAAGCACAGAGTGCCAAGGATTAAATCAAATGATTCGTGTAGCCTAGTCTAGGTCTAAGTTTAATGTACTTTAATCTCTACCAGTTTAAATGCACATTAACATAATCACTTGCTCTTCTTTTCGGGCGGTGGCTTCATGTCCACACCCTCTGTTTTGATGTCCAGTGGTCCCGTGGCATTATTCATTTCAGAGGCGTTTCCTGCAGCGTTCAACTCATCGCCAGCCGGCGGGGGCTGCTGCAGATTCTGCAGCATTGGCGGTATGGGTGGGGGAAATTTCCGCAGTAGTTCGGCCAGCAGCATGTCCACACGCTGCTTCTGGAACAAAGTTCCGCTGTTTTCATCCTTCGCCGAATTGGCGTCCTTCTTGTCTGACTTGGATTTGTCCGATACTGTAATTTAAACAATTTATTAGATCATATTTTAACAACTAAGGTAATCTACGTACAAACTTTGTTGGAGGAGAAATCCCAGGTGTAGCCCTTGTTGGGATGATAGCGAGCATAGCTGCTGGCCTCCTCAAAGGCGGATTGCAGATTCACCACGGTGTTGAGCTGGAAACGAAACGATTAATCAGATGGTGGTCATCCATGGAAGTATACCTACTATTCGGGCATTGATGACATTGGCTAGATCGGGCGCCTTGTAGACGGTGCCTCCAATAATATAGTAGTCGGCTATGGGGGTGGCCTCCGAGGGATTGTGCCGGTGCTGTTTTCGGATCACATAGAGAATAGGCTCTGCCACATGGAGTAGGATGTACTCCAGGCCGATCATGTTGCTGGAGGAGAAATAGGGATTAGTGTTCATTGGATTGGATGACAGATAAGCTTACTGCAGGTGCTCCGGACCCAAGCGCTGCATCCGAACGGTCTCGTTGTTGCACATGTGGTCATAGAAAGGATTAGACTTGCGGCAGAAGTAGTCCATGACGCTCTGCGGGCTCAGGGTGGCCATCATCTGGGTGTCGTGCCATGAAAGGCGCAGGTGGTCGTTTGTCATCTGCCGGCTGGCCATTGTGAATGTGGATGCACGTGCTCTTCGGCGGGATGTGAATAAGGGAAGTAGCTAATATGTATTCTCGTTTGGCAATGACAGCGGATAATTTCTGGGTCAATGACGCTGAGAGCGCTTCTTTCCTATTCCTATTCCTAGCCGATCGGTTTGTTTACAAGCTATTTTCGGCTGCACGCTGCCAATTGGAAACTGTCGGTGGCACTTTTTTGATTTATTTGTTGTGTAATAATTAATTTAGCAGGCAGTGGCGTACGCTGCTCCCGCTCTACAGACTCCACGCTAATACTGTAAGTGTTTGGCCGCTTTGTTGTCCTTTATATTGTACTTTTATTGTGTTTTCTTGTGGTGTTTTTGCCTGGCGCTTGTTAAAAAAACCATTTTGTTGTTATTTTCGCTTGGCCAACTGCGCGCGGCTTACAGCACTGTTCCGCTGACTTGCCAACACTGGGCGCAACGCCAGGTGGCAGCCTTGTGTTTGGGGCGGAGAAGAAGAAGCAGCTGCGGCAGCGTATGCGAAAAAGTTTAAAAATAAACAAATTCCGTTTTAAATCAAACTGATATTCAATTTTCCGGGCGCGCAGTCGAAACGAAGCAGCCGACACAAACACAAACACAAAAGAGTCGAATTATTAAGCGAATCGGGCCATTTCTTCTGAGACGTCGCCTCAATATTGGGAACCATATCAGTTCGTTCTGTTCACTTCGTCGTGGCGCACGGGAATCAGACGCCCAGCAGCGCAAAGCTCTCGCAATGGTAACCACACATCATCGGTAACACCAGTTACCAAACCAATGGTGAACCCATTGTCCATACATAGATGCCTCCTAGAATCAACCGCACACCACCCACTCATCCGTGTACATACTTATGAGTAGTGTATATACGCTTTGTAGGCGGCGAGTCAAGGTCGTTCGATTCTCGGCCAGGCGCACATACGTTCTTTTTTTACGCCTCACCTTGATTTTCCACTCTATATTCGTGCGTGTACATATGTCTGTGCAGTTTCCATGGCTGCCAATCTTTGTTTATTCCGCCTGAGATATCTTGAATCTCCCGTGTAAATAAGCGTCTATTTGTTCTGTGTGCCAGGATCAGTGTTGGGGAAGCTACTAGCATTTTGTACCTAGGTAGGGTACAATCTTGGTAAATAAAAATATAATTATATACCTAGTCAGGTAAAGGGTAACAACTTTAAGTTAATATTTTAGGAACTACATACATAACTATAGTGAACATGTTGCCAACATCCAATATTTAAACAACTATTCCGTAACAGTCATAAAAATTAAAAACAATTCCTAACAAAAGCAATAAATATATTACGTAAGTACAAAAGGATAATTCTAAATTCATTTTGTTACATAGAGCGGGCTAAAAAGTAATCTAAAATTGTACCTAGCTACGTATACAACCAACACTGGTCAAGATGATCTCGGTTCCGAAACGACTCAATTCTATTCTCTTCTAGATTGTCGCACACTTTATAGGCTTAAGCGGATCCCTTCCAGATCCGAGCTTCAGTCAGTTTCAGCGATATGCGCTACATTAAGCCGGAGCCGTACTATGAAGTAAACGATCAGCAAACCAATCTCTTCCAGCCTTTAAACTGAACCCTTAAATCAAATAAACTAACCGTGTACCATTTGCAGGGGCTTCCACCATTCAATGTCAGCGGCAGTCCGTTCAATGTCGTGCCCATCCACAACTACCCGGAGCTGATGAAGGACACCTGCGCCCTGATCAACGCCGAGTGGCCCCGGTCGGAAACGGCGCGCATGCGCTCCCTGGAGGCATCCTGCGACACATTGCCCTGCAGCCTGGTGCTGACCACCGAGGGCATGTGCCGCGTGATCGCCCACCTGAAGCTCAGTCCGATTACCTCGAAGAAGAAGGCCTGCTTCGTAGAGTCCGTGGTGGTGGACAAGCGGCATCGCGGCCAAGGATTTGGCAAGCTGATTATGAAGTTCGCCGAGGACTATTGCCGCGTGGTGCTGGACCTTAAGACCATCTATCTGTCCACAATCGACCAGGATGGGTTCTACGAGCGCATCGGCTACGAGTACTGCGCACCCGTCACCATGTACGGTCCACGTCACTGCGAGCTCCCCAGTCTGCAAAATGCCAAAAAGAAATACATGAAAAAGGTCTTATAGACGTCAACGCCAGTAGTAGTGGGCTTAGCCAAATTGGGCCATGCCGAGTCCGATCAGAGAGTGGCAGTGAACTAGTCAAATTGGCAAACGCTTGAAATTCTTTACGGGTTTACCTGCCAGCAGCTGCTCAGAGCCATAACCTGTGGACGCCAGGCACTCTGCCAAATGCAGGGATGAGTGCCACGTTCCCCAGGCGACCTAAGGAGCAGCTACAGCTTTTGATTCCATTACACCGATAAGCAAACATTCACCAAACGCTTGTGTTGATTTTTAAATATTACTTTCCGCATGTATTTTTTAAACTTTTTGGTTCTTTTTGTATGACAAAGGTGACCCTCGGTCTGTTTGGTACATGTATAAGGCTAATGTTAACCTAATCTTAACTATGTTTAGCTATTCTTATTTGTTATGATTTTGCTCAAGCGTGTGCATAATTGCTCCTAGAAGAAAATTTACCTGCCTGCGATGATGATAATAACAAGCTCAAGTATCTTCCAACGAAACATAGCATATAGACATATCCAGCCTTAGCATTAAGCACTTAACGAGGGCAATAACTTCCAATAAAACGTGTAGAAATGTAAGTTCACATTGGTTGTTCCTGGGCGGAAGCGGTGGCGGCGGAAACGCCTGTCTGGCACAATGAGCGTGCGATTCATCCAAGCGTCCACCTCGCCGCAGATGACAAGTTCAAGTGCACGGCGATGGCGACGTCTATAAATTGATGTTATTTTTGCGCATCCAAATTTGACGGGGGCTCGGTGCCCAAATGGTTAATGCCCGCCCAGCGAGCGTCATGTTTGTGTTACAGAAATAACTCACAGTGATGTAAGGCACACAGAGATCTCTCTCCGCTGCCAACAATGCGACGGATCTCCCCCGACTGTGCTATAGTTATAGTAAGAGACATCGACTAGGGTGCGGTGTACGCCTCTCCTTAAGCGGAAGCTGTTGATCTTTGCCGGCTTGACTGGGGCACGGTGATCTTTTATGGTTACACATATTTTAAATACCTGCCTGGCGTTTCGCGCGACAGGTGCTAATGTGGCGAAATTTTGGTGGCCGATGCCAAAGCGATTGTGCACGTAATTGCAATTAAATTCGTGTTCTCTAAAATGGAAAGTTTATTGTGAGCTCACATTACATACGGGTATGTAGACGTTTGGCGAAATATCAATTATAATATTATTTGTACGACTCAAATGATCAGCTGCAATTGGTCACAATTAGATTGGACGATGGATTGCTCTAGGCACTTTTGGTACTCTTGCCAATACCGCACACCTTGCCGTAGTGCTCCGGCTGCTCCAGGCTGTCGATAATGAACTTTCCCAGATCGTACTTGGACACCAGGCGGCCTGGGGCCTCGTCGTGCACCACGGTGTAGCCTGTGGCCGGCTCATCGGCGATATGCGGCGGAAGGATGGCAATCCAGTCCAATCCGGAGGCCTTGGTCAGGTCCAGCATGCGCTGGTGCTCCTCATTCAGGCGGTGGAACACAGCCGGCACCTCCTGGAGCGAGCGCAACAGGAACGAGGACATGACGATAGAGAACTTTGACAGCTTCGCCTCCTTCATGGCTTTGATTAGGTTCTCGGTGCCGCGTGAGAGCTCCGTGGTGGCCTCTAGCTTGTTGCGGGTGCCCAAAATGACAGCCACTGCCTCAACGCCCTCGATCAGGCTTTTCACATCCTCGTAGTTGGTCACATCACCCTTGACCAGTTCTACTTTGGACTTGAATCGCTCTGGAACGGTTTTCTCGCTGCGATAAAGAAGTTTCACCGTGAGACCTGCCAAATAGAGGGGTTTATTAAACTGTTTTTGACCTGTGGGGTGACTTACCCTTCTCCAGAGCGTGATCCACGGCACACTCGCCGGTCATGCCGGTTCCTCCAATGATAGCAATGCGTTGCATAATGGCTGTTTCTCGTTTCCTGTTTAAATAATTAGTTCTGCCCCAGGTGTGCTAAAGTGCAGTCTCACCTGTGCTGCAAATGCTACTTATCTATCAAAGGTCCAAATCAGAAGTGATTCCAGCGATTGCCTCGCATTCTCACCTCACCGGCTGATTTAAACTGTCTCTCTCACACGCGCAGCCAAACAGATACACAGTGCTCTGTCTACAGAGTGAACTCTTTATTATGGAAACCTGACAGGAGAGTAAACAACATATTCATGACATACCTCTAATTGTTTTAAAAAAGTTTTATTTTTGGTGTCAAGATTGAAACAGTAAACACCCTCTGTTTCAATGTTCATTGTTGCGAGTGAACACGGTATTTAAATTTGTATCAGAACCAAATCTAGTTTCTTATGGGTTAATTACTAGCCACATTGATAAGCCATATCATATCTTGCGAAAACAAGTTTATTTACAAACGTTTGGGTGCATTTGTCATGGTGATTAATATTAAATTAAAAGTATTTTTGCGGATTTTTAAATTAAGGCGGATTTTCCCAGTCTGGCAGCGCGGTTCAGTGTTGTAAAGTGCATCGCAGTCATAAGTTTAACCGTTACGCCTGCGATTCCGATTCCTCGGAATAAGGATTATCTGCTGGATTTTTGACCCGCCTTAGAGTTATTCCCAGCTTTAGCTCACTCAGGAAATCGGTGGTTGCTGGTTTTCGTTCTGGACGCGGCTTAATGCCGCTTATGGTGGCCGCCTTCTGATCCACTTTCTATATGAATCGGAATACGATTAAGTTTTTTGGTAAGAAAGTGCTTTATCTATAATACCTTCAATGTTACTCCCTGTCGTATACTAGCCAGGAAAGCATCCCTCGGGTCTCCGCCGGAGGAGGCAGCCGGAGCAGCCAGGGGCGACGACTTCTGCATTGGAGGTGGTGGAGGAACTCCTGCCATGCCAGTTGGCGGAGGCGGCGGTGGAGGTGGTGCTCCTCCTGCAACGGCAACTGGCATTGGAGGCGGAGGTGGAGGAACTCCTGCAGATGCTACTGGTGGAGGCGGTGGAGGAACTGGCGCCTGACTGCCGGTAATTTTTGTATTCTGCACTGTCGTCGGGTAAGCATAGTCAGATGGAACCCTAGAAGTTGGCTTGGCTGGAGGAGCAGGTGGCGGAGGCTTAGCAACTGGCGCATGTTGCACCGCGGACACGGCATACAACGATCCCATGGAATATGTCGAGTTGGTATTGGGCACTATCGTTGGCTTCGGAGGCGCTGGCGGTGGAATACGCATGGTGCCCGCCTTTCGCTGCGGCGCTATAGTGGCATATGTTTCATTGGAAACCTTGGGCTGAGCCGAGGGCCGCACTTGGCTAATGTCAATGGCCGCCGGATAGCCATGTGTGTTCCTAGCCGTGACCGCTGACGGAGGCGGAGGAACTTTCGGCCTGTTTGCCTGCGGTTGGACCTGGACGGGAATCACTGAACCCACCTCCTGCTGTCTAAAACTAGAATGCGTCGGAGCAGCCGGTGCTGGTCCAGGCAAATCCAAGTCAGAGATATCCACAAACCTCGATGTTAGCGAGGCATAGTTGGAGAAGTTTGGAGCAACCGCTGGCTTTGAAGCAGTGACCATTGGAGGCGGCGGAGGCGAGGGCGGAGGAGTAATTGTGTTGTTGGTGGAAATGGTTGCATAGAGCAGCGGCCTGTCCGGCTCCTGAGCCCGGGGCTTCGCATGCATATCACTCTTTGATGGCTAAGGAGGAAAAATAAGCATTACACGATTCTGCTCGACTTAAAACACCTACCATCCATGTAAAATTGGAGTGCACAATCTTCTTGATCACATCTTGGCGTCGCATGCCGCTTATGTCCTCCTCCGTGATACCCCGCTCCATCATGTACTTCTTTAACACCTTGTCTTTGGAGTCGGCGTTCAGGTCGAAGGCGTTTCGCGTTCGATCCCGCAACACATCGCCTGAAACGTGCTGGAAATTGACTGGTCCGCTGATCTCGTACTTGGAACCCTTGTTGCTGACCAATACGCTGGTGGCGAAGCTGGGACCCGCCAGGGCCACAGAGGGCGGGGCGCCCACATACCTGTCCAGGCTGTTGGAGGAGGAGGAGCTCTTCATGCCGTCGATACTGGCGTTTGTGCTGACGTTGTCGGCGTAGGAAGGCGGTGGACGAACTGCGGGCGGTGGATGGGCGAAGACGTCGGTGCTCACTTGCATGGAAGGAGGCTAGAAAGAAAGGAAATGGCTGCGTTCAGGACAAGGCTGTGCATCGTGGACTCTAAGGCTGATGCGGCTGTTGGAGGAGTTTTGCTGCAGGACATTACCACCCAGTAACCGGGACCCTTATTGCTCCTAATTATGTCATAGACGTAGGCGCGCCGCATGATAGCCGGCAAACGCTCGAGGTCGTCGGACAGGTTGGCCTTCCGTAGGTACAACTGGAGCATTTCGTCGCCGCCCTGGCCCCGCAGATCAAAGGTCTTGCGGAAGTCTATGGCTTTGCCCTCCAGCTGCCGAAACTCCACGGGCTCGGAGATGTAGGCGTATGTGTAATCCTCCATGGCACTGGAAAATCGGATACGTAGTTGGGAGCTGCGTTAGTACGGCTGCAAAGGAGGTGCCGCCCACTGGCTTTGTCTTGGATCTCTCCCCGTAGCCGCCGTGCGTCCTCAATGCCCAGCGGCATTATCTAGTAGCCAAATTGCAGATAAGAATTGCTGGCGCAACTTGGGTTTTTATCAATTTCGGATTCGGATCGCGGTGGGCCTTCGCCGAGGTGACTCATCGACAGCCCCAGTCATCAGGTTACCCGGATAATTTAAATCCCGTGAGGAGGAGGAGGAGAGCGAGATCGGCAGCAGGCAGCTGATAGCAAGGATCATCAAGTACCAATTACCGTGTGCACCGGGGAACTGTGTCCAGGGATTCTGCAGATCCTGGACAGATTGAACGGATTCGATCGGCGGGCGTTTGAACGGCACAGGGCTGTTTGTCGGACTGATTAACGGCGGCAGTATGTCATGTTAGGCACTGCGTTTACTCATTTCGCGAAGCGCCTTATCTGGAGCGGCGGTACCGAATACTGATAACTGGGGGCCAGTAATCACCTGGGCCAACGACGCCGACTCCGACAGCCTGAGCCAAAGGAAAACATAAACAATTGGCGTAAACTACATTTTGGTAAAGGTCTACGATATGCGCTTTACCTGTCATGTTCCTTGCAGGTTTGGTAAGTCCAAAACCAGAAAATTGAGTAATGACTAATGTCCGCCAAAAGCGGAAACGACTCTATTAACCATAGGTATTTATCGCATTCCAAGAGAAAACACATTCATATATAAAGCTTACTTTACTATTAATATATGTGATGCAAAGATACTCAAGATTCGATATCTTATATGGGTTATTCAACTATTCAGTTTAAAGATTTGTATGCTGTTACGTACCTAAAACCCTATCTTTCTTAAAGTTATCTAAAAAAGGGGGAGTGTTTATTAATGATATTATAATTTTGTTCGAAAGTTAGCAACGCAATGAAAGGCATATTTCCGATTTCAATTATTGTGATTTTTATGTTTTCAAATTTTCAAAAAAAAGCTTTGCAGAAAAGTGTCAAATTACTGCCCTTATAGGCTCATAACTTTTCTTACAGACATTTGATTTCAAATTGGCTTACTCCTTATGTATATTAACTTAATTGGCAGCGCTTCAAATAAAAAAGAGAGAAGAATAGGGGAAAAAAAAAAAAAAAAGGAAAGGGGGGGGGGGGGAGGGGGAAAAAAAAAAAAAAAAAAAATAAAAAAAAAAAAAAAAAAAAAAAAAAAAATAAATAAAAAAAAAAAAAAAAAAAAAAAAAAAAAAAAAAATTTTTATAAAAAAAAAAAAAAAAAAAAAAAAAAAAAAAAAAAAAAGAGGGAGGGGGAGGGGGGGGGAAATATAATATGCAAGATTCGACTTTGTTAGAAACCCTATAGAGTTGTTCTTTGTCATAGAGATTACTGTCAAACTTGCCAACTTACTTTCGAGCCGGAGAAAGCGAATCTCATTTCCCTACTTGTCAGCAGCCGAAACGTTTCGTGAAAATTTCATTACAAATTTTTCTTGCGCTAGGAAAATTTAAATCAATTGATCTACTTCTCATTGGCCAACTGCGCATGTGCAACCTGAACAAATATTTTAGGATCCCTTTCGAAAGCTCAAACAAGTGGTGAAACTGAAATTTCTCCCAAATTATTGCACTTTGAGCAACTATTAGCCATGAAGGTCAAAGTGTCGGGTGAATATACGCTGGCTGAGATCGAGGTGGATGTGGACACGCAGATGACTCCCGAAGACCTGCAACCCGGAGCCACAGTGCTGGCATCGAACGAGGGTGAGGGCGACTTGGAGCAGATTGTCAGCCACGAGGAGCTGTCCAGATTCTTTTCCGTGGCGCCCTCGCCAGCCATCCAAATGCCCACGGATGTGGTGGTGGAGCGCACCCTGGCGGATCCGGCTCTCAAGCAGATCCTGCTTGAGGCTGACGGCAAGAAGGGCTTCGATCCGCAGGCGGAGCAATTGAAGATTCGCGACTTTTTGGCCGGAGTCACCAGCAGCAAGATGACCACCGAGCAGTCGGTGTTTCATGGTAGGCCCTTGGAGTCTCTTGAATAAAATAATTTATGTTTCTCCTCTTCCCTCAGGATCGCGTTCCAACTTATCTGGGACCACTGGCTGTCGCGTGAAGTGTCCCCAATGTCTGGTTCAGTACGATACTACCGCCTTCCAGAGCCATTCCTGCGAATTTGATGTCGAACGGAAGCCCGTCGAAGTGATAGTTTCTCAGCAGGAGAAGACCTTGCCTGAGCCGACTCCATGTGCTCCTCCTCCTCCGCCCAGCAAACCGATCAGCGAGCGTGTTATCTTAGAGAATCAGGTGCGCCTACGTCGCTACATGAAGGATGAGATGAAGTACGACCTGACCACTGGCATCGATAGCTCGCGGAACCGAAAGTCGGTCAAGGGACCCAACGAGTGTACCATGTGCGACCGCAAGTTTGTGCATGCTTCGGGATTAGTCCGCCACATGGAGAAGCACGCGCTGGATTTAATCCCTTCGCAGAGCAGCTTGCAACCGCATACAGTTCCGGCTGCCGGCCTCCATGTGGTGGAAAAGTGCAACGCCTGCGGCCGCATCTTCTATGATCCGCTGGTTGCCTTGGAGCACGGCCTCATTCACTTTCCGGAGCAGCCACGTGTGTGTAATTCACCAGAGACCCGATCCTTTCAGGACAAACCGGATATCAAGGAACTCCTGCTAAATGGCGAGATGTGGCTGGCAGGACAAGTCACAGCCACAGCAACCCAGCAAAAGGCCAACCGACTGGAGAAGGAATTGTTCACCAGTCTAATCCTGGGCAGCGTTTTGCAGTGCGAGTTCTGCGATTACATCTTCGCCGACATCGCGGAACTGCTCGTCCATTCGGCCTCCCATGTGGCTGAGCGGCGCTTCGAGTGCACCGCCTGCGACATCCAGATGAACACTGCCAAGGAGGCCAGCATTCACTTCCAGACGGACTGCATCTTCATGCGGGAGTCGAACAGGTCGCTGAATGTCACGCTGAGCCGCCACTTTGTGTGCAATGTGTGCGAGCTGAAGTTTGCCAACACGGACCTGCTGCAGGAGCATCGGTAAGGTGTTGGATTGGCTTCCAATCCAGAAGGGTAATCAGATAGTTTTTGGTTATTCGGCTCTTCTAGGTACACCTCCTACCACTACTTTCCACGTCTCAGCGAGAATGGTAGGAAGTTGCTGCTGCCCTGCGAGTTCTGCGAGGTCAACTTTGAGTTTGCCAACGAGATTCTGGCGCACAATGAGGAAAAGCACCTGAACAAGAAGAAACGCGAGAAGGAGACCCGCAACACGGGCACTAATCGTCTACGCCAGTACCTGTGCGACATCTGCGGCAAGTCCTACACCCAGTCCAGCCATCTGTGGCAGCACCTGCGCTTCCACCAGGGTGAGTATTTGTCCTAGATAAGGCTCACCCGGAGATATGTCCCTTTCGCAATAGGTGTCAAGCCATTCGTCTGCCAGGAGGAGAACTGCGACCGGAAGTTCACCATCCGCCCGGATCTGAACGACCACATCCGCAAGTGCCACACGGGCGAACGACCTTATCTCTGTTTGGTTTGCGGCAAGCGCTTCCTGACTGGATCCGTCTTCTACCAGCACCGGCTCATCCACCGGGGCGAGCGGCGCTATGAATGCGAGGAATGCGGCAAGCGGTTCTACCGGGCGGATGCCCTCAAGAACCACCAGCGCATCCACACCGGCGAGAAACCGTACAGTTGCCTCTTCTGCACTAAGACCTTCCGGCAGCGGGGCGACAGGGATAAGCACATCCGAGCACGACACGCCCACCTGGACGCTAACTCGCGACTGATGATGCAGATGCAGAAGTTCCAACTCGAGTCGGCTGCGGCAGCCGCTCTCAAGGCCAAGCATCATCCGGACCAGAAGGGGACTGGTGGCGGTGTCAGTCCCTCGGAGGAGGGCCCGGAATCGAGGTTGGGAGAGGCTGGCGACCCGGCGATGCAGTATTCCGCGATGCCAGAGCAGCAGGAGGAAATGGTGTGCGTGCCAATGAACGACGTGGACAACAATTTCCTAATGTCGCAGTATGTGCCCATGGAGGCGGGTGGCTCTGAGCAGCAGATAATCGTCTTCGAGGAGCCGGCCCAGCCGGATATGGATGTGCTCAGCATGTTCGAGCCGCAGCAGGGTCAACAGCCAATGCAGGGTGCTGAAAATGCCAGGGTGGTTGTTGTCAAGAACAACCCGACCCAGCCACTATTTGCAGACACTTATATGTAGGAGTCCGGTTTGAATTTAAATAAAGCGCCAAAGGAGTAGAGCTGCCAACTTTTTTCCTTATCGAGTGAGGGCAAAACAGAGTTGCCAAGCGTTCGATAGTCGCGTTGGAGCTGAAATGCTTATAGAGCTAGTCCAAGAGTTTTGTCGCTTATATTATCATTTCCTCACAAAATTTGATAACAGAAATGTTGAAAGTGCAATAGTCACGATTTTTTCACCTCGTTACCATATGTTTTTGTTTTAAACTTCAAGCAAATCGGTGATGCATACTTTGCGGCGAAATATCATGCCCAATAACGATAGTTGCATTAACCCTGCCTGTTCCTAATAGCTTTCAATTTCAAGTTTTAAAGTTAATTACCTTTTTTATTTACCTGCCCAACACGATAAAAAAATTTGAAGGTTCGTAAAATAAGCCCTAACATTTTTTTGAAACCGTTAAAGGCTCATTTCATTTGTTTGATTTAAGGTTTTCTTATATATTAGATTAGATTGGCAACTATTTTGTACAGTGCTATGACCACAGTGCATTTTATACGTAGTTAACAGTGCATAAGAACTGGAGTGGAATCGTTAACAGAGCGCAAGAATGGAGTGAGATTTTGAGTGCTCGTTAGAGATGGAAAAATATCGATGAGGGGCTGCCATACATCGATATGCCGAAAATATCGATGTCGGCATCGATGGTCTTCCATTTCTATCCACTATGTGCCGTCCCTAGTTCCTTTTCTTTTCGAATTTCTCGTGGAAAACGCCAACATGGGTTTCGCTACTCTCTGGTACTCGCATCCCCGCAAATACGGCCAAGGCTCCCGAAGCTGGTAAGATTTGTGTAGCCTGTGGCTTGGCGCACCGTTTGGTGTGCGATTTGTTTAAATGCTTGCCCCGTAATCCCGTATTTTGCACGATTTTCGCATGCCTGTAGAAAGTGAGGTTATTCACGCCCCGCTTTTTTTCACGCATGGCGTCTGCCAATTTGTATTGCTTGCCGATTTTCGTTATATTTTCAATGGCTTTTGCCCCCGGTTGAGTACGGAAATACGTGTTTAAACAACTTGAACAGTTTCCTTAATAAAGGGTGGCCAAAGGAAGAGCTGCAGGAGGCGAAGTGCTCGATTTTCACGCGAAAACAGTGCAGCCGAGTGCAGCGACAACTTTGCTATACAAGAACTGTGTCAAGCTACGGAAATACTTTTTTGGAAACGATCTAACCAATGACATCTCATCTTATTCCAGCCGTGCCTGCTCTAACCGCCACGGTCTGATCCGCAAGTACGGCCTGAACATCTGCCGTCAGTGCTTCAGGGAGTACGCCAACGACATTGGCTTCAAGAAGGTGAGTCTCCTGATCTGTGGTTCCTTATCAGCAGATTACTAATTACAACCTTCTCCCCTCCCAGCTGGACTAAATGTCCCCTTCGCATTTTGGCACGCGTTAATCGCGTCTCAAAACAACACTCGGCATATTAATATAAGCAGTCGCCGGATTTTTGGGGACTCCGTACATTAATATGCCGGCAGCAACAACAAGCAGCAACAACATAATCATTTGGGGATTTAAGCAAGGACAAAGCACACATGGAACCGATTCCAAAGTAATCTCTAAGCAAGTAACCAGAATGGCCATCACCACAGAATTCCAACAGTTACCACCTTCCGCGAAGGATCTTTGTTAAAACACTAGTTTGTTTAAATCTCCGTCTGATTAAACCCATAACAAGAAACGTATTTCTATTTTTGTGTCATAATTTGCGCCTACATCTAAGCGGGCATCTGTTTTGTGTTGTCAAATGCCGGAAAATTTTTGCATTTCCTTATTTTTGGACGGACGAGTGGTCAGTCAGTCGGTCTGTGTCACCTAATAACACATTAAGCCGCTACCAAAACAAAAACGTAACCGGTTTTAAGCCCTGGAGAGCGGGTCATCCCCAAACTTTAGCGCTCTGAAATAACATTTGTCAAATCGCTCACGAAGATCATGTTTTTTATGATGATTAGGCTTTCCAGTATCAAAAAACATTTTAGTTTTAAGCGGCGGTTTATATATATACCTGCTGCCATATAATGTGAAATGTTAAAGCCAATTTAATTTATTCAAAAAATCCCATTACCTTAATGCTTTTGCAAATTAAATCAAGCAAAGGATTACATTTTAAAAAATATTTGCTATTGAAATAATGCAGGGTTAGCATATATTTATTTTTTGTACATGTCAAAGTAATTAACTGGGGTTTAATCAAATTGAAAATAATATTTTTAAAGTGCAGCTAGTTTAATAATTTTAAGGGAGGAGATAAAACTATGACTCATATCAAGTACATTTTAATTTAAAAATGCTGACTAAAACCCAATTTCAGATGTGTTTGAAAATACACAGTTTTAATAATAATATGTGTGGTGTTCTTGGAAAATTTGCACTAATACTTTGTGTGTTAAAATGAAAACATACATATAAATCTCAGTCCTAACTAAAAATCTCATCTTGAACACTGGATGAAATGTTACTAAGCCCCAAACTGCATAATCGGTGTGTAAGCTTGATTCCCACGCAAAAGTGTCAACAGCGTTTATTTTGCCTTCTAAATTGATGGTGTCCTTTTGGAAAGCCGGAAGCAATCTCCTGGCTGGAGGCCTGCATTTCCTCATTTCTACGACAGTGGGTTAGTAGCATCCAACTGAACACTGGAGCACCTTCACCAGTGCAGTGGAATGCCAGCCAAGAGCCCACTTGGCCGAGAGCCAGGCCAGAGTGAAAACCAGTTTGGGGCGCTAAAGAGCGGGTCAGCCCCCGCCTAAGCTCTCTTAGCTGTTTCGGCGGTTGGCTTCGCTGCCGAAATATTACGATTTTGCACATTCGCCAATTGGTCTTGGGAGTCTGAAGCAGTCGCTCGGTGTCTGAACAACGTAGTCGCGCTTGCCCAATAAACCGACCCAGTATCACCTGTATTCCCACAAGCGATGAGTGATTAGTGAGTGAGTGAGTGCCACAGACTGCAGTGACTCCAAACGGAAAGGTCAGTGGCTTAGTGACCCCCCAAGTGAACCAGCCGCAATGAGATTGGTCTGGCTGCAGCTCCTGGCTGCTGGGGGAGCCCTCTACCTGACCATCGGTTGTGCAACGGCCGCCAAGGCATCCACAACAAGCCGCGGAGTTGCACAATACAAGCTCCCGCTCCCAGCTCCACTGCCAGCCCACCAGACTGCGGTGGCTTCAGGAGCGGATCAACATCAGCCCAAGCGGCAGCAGCAGCAGGGTGCATCCAACCAGCGGAGGCGCAATCAGGTGGTCAGGCGGCGCAGACCCACCCCATCCACCACAACCACAACAACCACCTCCACCAGCACCACCACCACAACAACATCAACCACAACCACCACAACTAGTAAGTCAACACAAAATTATAATGATGTAAAGACAGACATATAGATCTTAGATCAGTGCAACTAATCTGTGGACCGATGAATATTGAAAAGTCATGCAAACTGGTCGAAGATGCTGGCACTGACCTAGCTTTTCGGTTTCGGCCATAAAGATTGAAAGTGGTAATGCGAATAAACATCCACAACAGTGACAAAGAAGTTGCCTGAGAAAAGGTCGGATCAGGTCCATCGATAGATGGAATACCCTTTAAAAAAAGGATAAGAATGCAGATATTAATATATAATTGGAACTATTAAAAATAGAGGTTCTGAGAGTTGAAATTTGGTTAATTATTTACTTTTCTGTTATCATGATTGATCTGATTTGTATGGATATATTGCAGACCGCTATAGGAATATGTTTAAAAGATACCTAAACAAGTAAATAAATATTTGCTACTTCAATAATGTAAGTGGCATTTTAAGCCACTTAGATATCCAAAAATAAATCAAAGATTATTTGCGAAAAAATGCAGATAAAGAGTTTTACCTTGGATTCGCAGTTTCATTATTCTGACCGCAATTGTGTATTCAAATTGTGGACAAAACCTGATATACCCGTTTGGAGTTCGTTAACGTCCATAGGTGCATAGGTTAGGTGTATAGAGCGTCGATAACTGGAGCGCCGGGGCTTTCGAATCGGCTTCAGCTGCAGCAGGAGGCCTTGGCGAAGTCCGAACCGGAGAGACGGACACAAGGTCGCGAATTATTGGGGCCTAGGCCTTTGCCTTTGATAATTTGCATGATCATTCCGTTTTAGAATTCCCCTTTTTGGCTGGGTGCCTCTAATTAAATTAAAGGTGCCCTGAACTTGCCTCGCCATTAGCTAGTTTTATGGGCTGGAAATTTTAAGCACCTCATAGGGAAGTGTCATTGATCGTGGGTAACGATCTCTGATAATGGCGGTTTTCGCAGGTGATGTCCAAAGCTGTTGCAACCAGCCAAGTACATAATTGCGATGGGAATGGGTCTGCTGAGTTGAGTGAAGTGGGTGGGAAGCGTTGGCCAACAGGCTGGCTGCGCTCCACCAGCAATTGTTGATCCACCATTCATGGCGCTGCTGCTGTCTGAATAATGAAACAAAACCAAATCAAACCCTCTTTATGAGCGGCGGGAACTGCGCTTTACTTGACGTGTAATGTCTGTTATTTGGAGCAGAAACACTAATGGCCATTGAGCACACAGCTAACCCGCTTTCCACATCCATCCCCAGCTCCGCGTCCCAGCTTGGCCAACGGCTTCAACTTCTTCAATCCGAACTTCTGGAGCTTCGGCAGGCAGAGTTTGGTGGCAGTGCGTCCGCCCACCAAACAACCCCATCCTCCCAAGAAGTTCAGTCCCAAGGAGGACAAGTCCAGTCAGCGCAAGCCGCCAAAGACCACTAGGAAACCTTTGTCCAACACAACAAGTAGAACTTCTACTAGCACCTCTACAACAACCACACTGAAACCCTCCACTGATGGTCCCTTCCGAATTGCCCTGCCCACCCTGAACTTTCCCAGCGATGACAAGGATAAGGAAAAGGACAAGGAGAAAGGCAAGCGGGCGGCTGCCGAGCTTCGATTGAGGTTCGATTGTCCCCGGGAGAACGAGGTGAGGTTCCAGCTCTTCCCCAAAATTTGCAAGACGGATCGGGACTGCGCCGTCTGGCAGAGGGATGAACTGTGCTGTGACATTTTCGGAGCCAGCAGCTGTGTCTCCGGCGTTCCAAAGCCCCTGGAGGAGACGCCACATGCTCGTGAGTTGATTAATATCTTGGAGCCCTATTCCATCCGCTAATCGGTTTAATCCTTCCACCAGCCATCCTGGGCTTGATACCTCGCAAGTGCCCCAGTAGACCGCTAGCGGAGCTCTGGTGGGATGTCCAGGAGTGCAGCAACGACATGGACTGCTGGCCACGGGTCTGTTGTCCGGATGGACGGAGGAGGTACTGCCGCACCTCGCAGCCGGAGCTGGAAACGGCCCCAGTGCCTGTGAAACGCTCCTTCGACTATCGTAAGTTTTAAGCAATTTACATATCTTCCATGGGAGGTTTAGGGACATAATATTTTCATGAGGCAAGACCTTTATGTTAGATCTTATTTTAATCATATGATATAGCAATTTAACGTAAGGTAGTACTGTCCACAAAACATAAAATTCTTTAATGAGTACTTTTAACCGGTACCTATGTATACATTTCCGTTAATACCTATAATAAATGTTTTTACCAGCGCTGTTCCAGTCCTATAACTTGTTTTTAATGTCCCTCACCTATCTTTACTTAAACCCTGTTCCCCTATTCTTTCCCAGTTTCGGAGTACCTAGAGTGCACGGCTCCGCCCCCGCCAATTTTTGACCTGCACCCCAAGGCGTGCACCTCCACTTTGGACTGTTTTCCGAACGTGTGCTGCCAGGAGGCGGGACTCCGGCACTGCCGACCGCCCAAGAAGTCCGTGCTCACTCTAATGGCCAATTTCCTGAACGTGGACTTTGTGAAGCGACTGGCCCAGAACATCGTTATCAAGTAGGCCGCGAATTTCCCTCTATTTCGTACCTAGGTTGCTTCGAGCACCTTCAATAGAACCGTTTCGAAACTGCCGTGATATCTCGCCCGTATTTGTTTGGCCCCGCTGATAACCAAAAAGAAGTCATGTCCATACATATTTACGTTTTATACACGTTTATACTGCGCACTAAGTGTACCCATTCGATTCCCCGTAATCCTCCATTAATGTTCACCTAGCCTAGTATTAGACATAAGCTGCATTCGTAGGCTAACAAATTAAATGCGAACCATAATCTCTGATTGAGGGTTTTTCACTTGGGGGTCTCGGGCTGTGGTGTCTAGGCCATCTGGGGTTGTAACCCTACCCCTTGGTCAACTGGATCGCGCACTTCAGCAATAGCACTCGGAGTTCTTGTTCTTGACTTATTTCGGTGACACTATGAGCGTATTAATGGGTTCTCTTACTTTCATATTACCTGCGCGACCACTTTACAACTAAAAAAATACGTTCACTTGGGGACTTTCGATCTATAAAGATTCGAGACGATGCTTAGCTAAAAACAGACTGAAAAATTAACCAGCCTAAAATTATTAGTTATTTCCTTGTGAATCATATTTATATAGAGGCTGTAAAACATTATATCATCTGTATATATGAAACATCATTTGTCATCGGGGTTTGAAGAGAAACCACTGAATTTAGGTAGACATGAATATTTCCAAGAAAATTAAATGAATATAGAGGATAAGTGCTTTACTTATTACTGCAGTTTAAATAAAATCAATTTCGCCTTTGTAGCTGTTCTATTAATTCTCCCGCGACTGTATTTGTATCTACAAGTCATAAGTTCAAACCGCTGTGCTTTGAAATCCAAGCCCCAGTCACTTCAGCCTCAGAAAATGGAGGAGAAGCGTCTCAGATTACTATATTATTGCTCAACAGAACTTAATCATACAAACTCGTAGGCATCTGTGGAAAACACTTGACCATCCAATTTCCACGACGTATATCGCCGAGCACGTACCTCCAATAAATAAGAATCTAACCTAGAAAGGCCCAGACAAACTGATTACGCAACCAGAAAAGACGTAGCTTAGGTTTCAATTACTTTAATTGGACATTGTGTGGAGGGAAAATGAGAAAACATTGTGTTTGCATATGAAAATATAAAGAAATCAGTTCGGAGATAGGGGTCGCCGTCTTCTCCACATCTTTTGCTCGAGAAAGCTCACTTGGAGCAGCCGCAGGCGGATTTCTTGTCGCCGCCGCACTTGCAGTCAGTGCCGCAGTTGCAGGATCCCTTGGTCGTCTGGGAGGTGCATTTGCATCCTGGGGAGAAAAAGGGAAAATGGGATTATTATACAGAAGAATATATCAGATATTTTTTGATCCAGTTTGTGCTCTTTTATTTATTTTAGATTGATAGATCTACATAGCAAAAAATAATTTCGAACGTCACTCAACAAAAGGTTTCCTTTTAAATAAAATAAAAAAATATCTTTCCAAAAGAAAATATAAATCTGTTTTACTGGATAGCTGGAAGGTCCTGCAATCTTATGACAGACTCAAACTTACCGCTTCCGCATGGGCAAGGCATCTTGAATTGTTGGATTTTCTTGTACTTGTTCACTTCACAAAAGGTAGAGATGGGCTGTTTTGGCCTTTTACTGCACTGAGATGATTCACTTGTTTATGCTGCTGACCACAACTGATGCACATTGGCCAGATGCTCTCGGTTTTATACACTTTGGAAACGCGGCTTTACACACGGGTCTTTCGATTCCTCAATTCTTTTGCACACGCCGGCCGGCTTTGAATAAGTAGAGACGTGTGCAGAAGCTTTCTTCTCGGGGGTTCGATTCTCCGCTTGGGGTTTAGGTACTGTAAAAAGCTCTGTATATTGGATAGGCGCAGGCGCCGTAGTACCCCAATGTGGGGGCGGTGGGTGGGCGGTTCCCTTATCGGAACCAGAGGATAGGATAGGACGGCCTGCAGCAGAGAGCTAGTCACATCGGGCACCAGATCCTGTCCTGCAACGAATCCCAGTGCAACGAAATGCAAGTAAATATTGCGACGCAATAGCGATTTCCTCAAATCCTGCGGGAAATCCACTTAATGGAGTTCGATAGCAGCAGTACCCAGGTTTTTCCGGGGGTCGCGTGTGTGGGTGGCAAGTGCAGCGCAGATAAAATCGATAAATCCAAGCCAAAATAAAGCGAGGAAAATCCAACAGCAAAGAGCGTGAGGTGTTCGAGGTGGAAAAACAAAAGGAGAGTGTGAAAACAGTGCGAAACAACAAAACGGCGAAAAGTCGGAAGGCGGGGCGGTAAAGGGGGCGTGTCAAAGGTGCCAGTTCCACCAGGACAATCAAGCGGAAGTGAGCAGTTACGGCTGGACAAGTGTGTGTGTGTGTGGGCGGATGGACAGGAAAGGAAACCCATTCGGGACACCCGCCTTCAAAGCAGGCCTATTTATACCCCATCATAATCGTGGTAAAAGTGATAGTAATGAGGAGAGGCTGATGCCGATCTGCCAGCCGAGCAAAAAATCAATACCCTTTCTTGGCACATGGCTAAAATTAGCGGCACACTCTCACGCATTGTTTCCCCTTTTATTATTCCCTCGAAAAGGGTATTACAAAAGTTGTCATAAGTTTGTAACGCTGTTAGGAGTGTTTCCGATACCATACATAATATCTGCGATTTGTTCGCTCGGTATAAAAGCTAGATCAGCATTAAAATTTTGTCATATTTAAAGACTGAAAACCCTTCGGATCAGAGAAATATAACACAATTGCAAAAGTCTTTGTCCTGTCGATTTATTGAAGTCCATCAATATAAATTTAAAGGAATTATTATAATTCCTTAAAATTGAATTACTTAATCCTTTAGCTGTTATAGGAATGACCTTTCAGCATTGTTGTTTCAAAATATAAATGCCAGTATGTACATATGTAAATTGCCCTTTAAGAATAACCTTTCGAAGTTAATCAAAATCATACTACTATATCAAATAAAATATGCAAATTGACCAATTAGGAATATTAACTAACCAATATTTTTTTAATTACAAGGGTATATAAACATCGGTTATCTAAACTAACTTCCTTGCTATTTTTTTTTGTGTTTCGGGAGGGGACCCTAAAGCAGAGCCACCCACACGCACACCCACTCTGCACCCACCACCGACCCGGAAAGGTTGTGCGTGCGTGGGCGTTGTGGCCAAGCTGATTTGCTCTTAATCGTTGCAGATAAACGAAAGCATGGCGCCCAAGTAGAACATTCCACCAGCACCCGACAGCAAGCCAACAAGCTCCAGCTCCTGTTTCTCTCTCAATCTACTTCCACTTCGAATCCGACTGACCCGAATCCGACCGCGAGTCCGGGATGACGGAGCAGAAGAACCAGGTGACGCGCGCTGCGCCGGAGCAGAGCAACGACTACCGGGTGGTGGTCTTCGGAGCCGGCGGCGTGGGCAAGAGTTCGCTGGTGCTGCGCTTCATCAAGGGCACCTTCCGCGAGAGCTACATTCCGACCATCGAGGACACCTACAGACAGGTGAGTGGGCGCAGCCAGATGCCCCTCGCGAAGAAATTATCCTAATCCCCAGTAATCCCCCACAGGTTATCAGCTGCAACAAGAACATCTGCACGCTGCAAATCACGGACACTACGGGTTCGCACCAGTTCCCGGCCATGCAGAGGTTGTCCATCTCGAAAGGACACGCCTTTATCCTGGTCTACTCGGTGTGCTCCAAGCAGAGCTTGGAGGAGCTGCGGCCCATCTGGGCGCTCATCAAGGAACTGAAGGTTTGTATTTATCTGATATTGATTTCCAAATCAGATGCTAATTGTTTGTGTGTCCACAGGGAGCCGACATCCCGAACATTCCCGTCATGCTTGTGGGCAACAAGTGTGATGAAACCGCCGAATTGCGTGAGGTTAGAGACAATGCTATATATTTTATTATTTATTTATTTACTTATACTAAAACCTGGGATCGATACCTATCCACGGCAATTTCACAACAATCCCTAAAATTACTTAATATTTTCGTTATCTTTGCTAATCAATTGATTGATAACCAAGCTAAAAATATTAAACAAATCTTCACTAACAAGCATTATTGTTTAAAACCCTATTTAACATTTATCTGCTAATCTTTATGCTAAAAACCATTTCTTTTCTTATAAACTTAAAAATGTAAACTAATTTCTGTGTAAATTTGTATAGCTTATATTTATGACCGTTATCCCTAGATCGCAAAAGGATCTTATAGCTAGAACCAATTCCTGCCTAACCGTCTAACACAAGCCCCACATTCGCAGGTGTCCCAGGCCGAGGGTCAGGCGCAGGCGACCACCTGGAGCATATCCTTCATGGAGACGTCGGCCAAGACGAACCACAATGTGACCGAGCTGTTCCAGGAGCTGCTCAACATGGAAAAGACGCGCACCGTTTCCCTGCAGCTAGACACCAAGAAGCAGAAGAAACAGAAGAAGGAGAAGAAGTCGAAGGACACCAACGGCTCGATTCCGGAGAATGGGGACGCGGGGGCCAGTGCCAGCGGCGGGGCCAAGGAGAAGTGTCTCGTTATGTAAGCATCGGATGGCAAAGGCATGTGACCCGGGTCACATTGCTGCGAGTCGAGCTGGAGTGACGGAGCAGGAGACGGTGACAGACAAATACTCGCCTTGGGGCGGCAGCGTGGGGTGGGCGGTGTTGGAGGGGGTCGTTTAGGTAGCACCACCCAGCCATCCAACCACCCATCCACCCACACGGGCCACGCACCACACACACCCCAGACAACCCACACAACCACTTACCCACATGTAGAGTTACATCCATAACTTGACACTTGTATTTAGGAACTGATGTAAGTCACAACACGATTGCAATTACGATTACGAGTATATTTTGCATAGGTTATATTCGAGCAGATCAGATCTTTTTAGTCGCACAGAGTACACGATACCAGATACGATACTATACTAAACACACCACAACACGGAAGCTAACCCTAAGTTGACACATACATAATCGCATCTGAAACGTAACGGCATACATATCAAATGTTTACATACTTGCATGATCCACCACCCATTCATAACCAGGTATCAAACAAAAGCTATACACTATATCTCTAACGAAAGCCAAAGTACCTATTTAAAGACATAGAATCTGTATATCTACTACGATATGATAACAATATTTACATGGATCCATCAACGGAAGACTTCTCCATGGTCGCCACAGAGACCATCGTGGGGCATCTGGGCATTAGGATGCCTCCCCTGACTATCATTGCTGTTTAACTATTTACCACCTAACCAGAATAATACAGATTTGGACGAGCCCCGATCGCCACATAAGCTAATGTATAAAATACTCATGGCCAACAACACACACAGATCCGGAAACTTGAACCAATTCGCGATGGCATTGTGTTTTTGTATTATATTAAATGTGTATGTACAATTTTACACTTATTTGCTGAAATTTATTAACGAGAACATTTTAATAGCAGCAAATCCGAAAAGATTAGATCAGATCAGAAATTTAGCCTAAGTCAGAATCAAGTTCAAGTACAATTGCATTCATCAAGTGAGCCAAGGAACACGTACATCGAAGGATATTTGAAGAGCATTTGAAGGTGCATTTTTGCAGTAGCGTAAATGGGATATAAGTTGCCTGTTTTTAAAACACTTATGTATCGTACGTATAACTTAACATAAACCGTTCCCAATTGTGGTATTCGTTATTTTAATAGTTGGTTGGCTTGTGCGTAGGCGTAGGAGTTGAACGAATTGTTTCGCATAGTTTGCTGTTGTTTGATATTAAGAGGATTAGTTTTTTAAATTTTACCAATCAGACTAAGTGAATTATATGCTTTAATCGCTGCTAAACCATTTAGCCAACAAAGGGGGCAAGTAATTACATTAATTATGATGTTGCTCATCAAAACTGGTACTGGTATCTTTGGCTGCTGGTCCGCCGTCCAGCAGTGCCGGACAAATAAGTAGAACAGCCAACACAAATCAAGAAGTGGAAATTACACACTAGATCTAAAATAAATTGTTGAATTCGAGTAGAGAAATTATTAATCAAGATTATGATAGCGGACCAATTTGCGTATAAGATTTGTGAAATCAATTTAGATAAATTCTCTCGGTTTGCCATAGACATGGACGATTACAAATATGCAAGCCTTTGTTGAGAATTATAGGTAGCCTGCCTGTGCTTTGGGTTCTGCTTCGTGTTTTCCTAGTTTTAGGTACGTTTAATTATAGACAGACAGCAAACTGGGTTTTAGCTATTCAGTATGTGCCATGTATTGGATTACATTTTCCATATAGTACATTTCACAAATGCGTAAAATTACTTAGTTGCATAAAAATTATAATAACGATGAATTGTAATTAAAGCATAAAACATTTTAGGTGCATGATTTAAAATACAACGAATAAATATATTTACACCGGAATTCTTTTCTAATTTTTCTTACAAATATATACACACACCATATAGATCTATATACATAGATATATAATTATATTAGTTGTATACATATTGAATTAGATTTTACAAGATTCGAAAACCGAATATTTAATTATCGCTTACATTCAATTAATACGCAACTCAAACAGAGCGTCCACTGCTAATAATATAAAAAATCGCCTGAGCGCCAAGTTGTAAATATAAAGGATCAACAAGTTACATACAAATTATATCCGATTTTTTGAAAGGCCGGCAGCGTAATAATAATAAGCAAAATATAAACAGTTGGTGGCCTACTTAAAAGATCTTATTGTTGAAGATTTATCTTAATAACACTTATCGTGCAAATGAGAATAAGAACATGCAAAATAATTTAAATAAAAATTTAACTATGACAAATCAAGCAAAGGAATTGAATTATTTGCCGATCATTTACGGACTCTAATTGACTGGGTAAAAATCACGGACATTATAATTAACATTAATACAAAATAAGTTTGCAGCTCGCCGCTACACATTATCGATGTTATCATCTTCGTGATCGTCGACCAGCGTGAATCCTTCAACCTCCTGAACGCTGCTTTTGCTTTTGCTGCTAGAATCGCTAGCATTAAGTTTTTCTTTTTTCTCCGGGGAGGGAGGAGCTTCCAGCGATTCTACCAGCTCTTGGACACCCGAAACGGCGGGTACAGGTTGAGTTTGTTGTGACTGCTGCTGTACACTCGTCACGCTCATTACATTTAACAGCATTTTCAGGTTCTCGCCCGATATGCAATCCCCTGCGGCCTCTCGAGCACTAATAGATTGCTGGGCCGTTTGTGTACCAACCGGCGCGGGATGGTTGCGGACAAGGGAGGCCCATGCTTTGGGGCTAATGATATATTTAAAAGTTAGCTTTATTATGTAGCCCACCAAAGCCACCAAGAGGAGGGGGGCAAGAAGGTTAAAGGGGAATGATAATCCAGCTGCGGGTAGATATAATTATCAACGTTATAGTTATTAATTAAGGGTAGTTCCAAAGAGTTTCTTTTAATTAAGAAACATAGGAAAACTACCAAAAACATGAAACTTACTGGAAAGTTTGTTCATAGTTTCCGACACTTTTTCCAACAACATTTCTAACTGCTTTAGAAACAGGTCGTTCATGTACATAAATAATACGTGATCTGGCATGCAGATTGAAAGATTGATCTTTGAAGATTTTCTAAAATACAAAGTTAATCAAAAATTTACCTTTACTTCAGAGAATATTCTTACTTAAGCATTTCTAGTTGTTTATCCTTTGTCGAAGCTTTGAATACATAGCCTTTCATTCGACCAAACCAGGACATTTCCGCGTAGCTCCTCGGTTCCTCGTGACTTTTCATAACCTCCATCATGGCTTCGACATCTAATTTCTATAAATGTTCACATAATAAGAAGAATCTCTTTTGTTTGACAAAATATACATACTCTGTTGCACTCTAAGTAAGTGTGAATATATCCACATAGAAAAACACCACCTAGAAGAATTGAAATTAACCGGATACGGAAACGTTTGTGCACAAAGCATCCAAGTATGGTGGCCAATGCTGCAAATAGTATAAATTGCACCTGGGGAAAGAAAGTAATTTGTTAGCCAGTATTTCAAGTTTTCGTAAAAGGGGAAACAGGTACCTCCGATGTTTTTGTTAGCGCTACTATGTCCTTGAAAATATCCGTCAACAACGAGAATACTCCCTGCCGGGCATAGGAGCATCCGGACATACCCTCAAACAAAGGAGCCTCTTCGGCACTCTCCAGTATTTTTGTCAGCAAAATGTCCAGATCCCGGACATCCTGCACCTTTTCGAGTTCTTCAAGTTGCGATGGTAGCAGCGAGAATAGCAACGATCGCTTGTGGAGCGCCGATTCAGCATCGTACTATTTACACAATAGTAACATTCATGACGTCACGTCTCCAAATTTGGGCAAATTATAGAACGATCTTACCTGTAAACGCTTGCGTTGGAACAGTAGATTGACGAACTTTTTAAAGTAAATGAGAGCCAGGGCATTCTCCACAACGGCCGGAGCTTGTTGTGGAATTGCAGGACACTGGCAGGATCCATCTGGCAGGTTGAAATCCTGGACTAAGTTAGACCAGCCGGGATGCGGATCAACCCAGTTCTCCTCGCTGCCACTTTGGCAACATACGCTATGGAATACCAGCAGCAAACAACTGACCGCTGCCTCCGTTCTCATTGTCCTGGATCCTATTATTTTTGCTTCTAAGTAAACAAACTAGCTTATTTTAATTAGTTGCTAGGAATGGCGCGGCGGTGGGTAAAAATCGGAACGGGCAGTGTGGCAGTATCCATGTAGTGCGACAATCTATTGCGACAGTGCTGCGAAACAATGCCGAAATCGGACGTTCCAGTTGAGTCTGATTATTTTAAAAGCTTAAATTTGTAATAAAAGAAAACATTTTCAATATTTGTGTTATTTTTATTTAAACTTATACCGAATTCCAAGCTTGAATTATGTTAAATTAAACTACTATTCAAATGACTGCTCAATGTAAATTCAGCTTTTTTATAGCTTGATTGTTTGCCTCAGCCGCTTTTGGCGATCGCTAGCTGGCCATACTAGCGCCTGGAGGCGCCTGATTTGCTTCCTGTTAAGCTGGCCACACAGACTGTTGTGAATAACTGTTTAGCCAGGTCAGCATCGAAAATTGCGTGTGACTTAAGTCCCGTATGAAAGCCACGAGGAACATGTTCAAGTCTGCACCGGTAATCGCAGTCGTTGCGCTGGTCCTGCTGATTGCCTCGCAGGGCGTGGATGCGGACAAAAAGCAGAGCAAAAAGTATAGCAAAGAGGCCAACAGCCCGCATTTCGAACAAGTGAAGAAGGAGAAGTATGACCCGGACTTCAAGAGTATTCAGCGGCCTTTTCGCATGGCCAAATTGAATCTGGTGTGGGCCAAGGCTCAGAACGTAAGTAGGAGAGTACTAATACGCCGGCAGTTGCAATACATCAATACCTGTTACAGCGCTTAACAGAGCCCAAGCTCAAGTCGCTGTACATGGAGCTTAAAATCCACGACAAGGAGGAGATCGCCTGGAAGCAGCTCAACTCGCAGCACAAGGACAAAGATGGCCTGAAGGATGACGAGCTGCGTCGCAAGCTGATTGGCATTATGAGCAGCTACGATCTGCTGGAGCACTTCGACGATACCCAGGACTCAGAAAAGCTTAAGCCTTACAAGGTATGAGGATCTTCCTCCTCAAAATTAAAAATGTTTTCCTTTACTGACTACCTTGCAGAAATTCCACGACGCCGATGACCGCCACAAAAACAAAAGCCTATTCAAGGACAAGAAACTCAACCGGCTGTGGGAAAAGGCAGAGATTTCTGGCTTCACTGCGGAGGAGTTGAAGTCCTTGAAGCAGGAGTTTGAACATCATCAGGATAAGGTTGATGTGTACTACAGCCTGCTAGAAAATATCGGCACTGTGGATACCGACAAGCATGAGAGTAGGTTTGGTTAAACACAGCATACGAAACAAAACTTTTAATCGTGTGCCCCTTTAGATGCTATAAACACTGAGGATCTGGACAACTACAATCTGATTTCGAATGATGCCAACGAAAATGAGATAAAAACCCACGCGCAGAATGTTAAAAGCTTTGAAAACGACCTGAATACCCTTCGCGGTCATCATGTTGGCATCAAGGATCATTACGACAGACTGGAGCGCCTGGTGTCCTCCGGCCCCCACAGCCAAGACTTTATCGAGCCCAAAGTTCAGGGCCTTTGGCGATGGGCTAAAGCTAGCAACTTTACTGAGGCGGAACTGAAGTCCATCAAGACGGAATTGCATCATTTCGAAAGTCGCCTGCTAAAGCTGCGTCACTTACATGCCGAGCATGCTTTACAAGTAGAAAAATATAAGGTACAAAATTGGGGATCGCATTTAAGTTTATGGCAAACTAATTTCCTTAAAATTTGTAGGGCGAAAAGCACAAGGACAAGAGCAACCGTTTTGAGGAAATGGAGGATCAGCTAAAAAAACAAACTCGCAAGGTGGAGAAACTGCAGGAGATTATCGAAAAAACTATCTTCAAGCACACAGAACTTTAAAAAATATAGCAATCACTAAACGTGCCAAGCGAATAAACTAGATTTAAGAGCAACTGTTTGTGTAAGCACAAAAACCTTTGGGCTGTTTTTCAGCGTAGGTATAGTTT
Organism: Drosophila kurseongensis; assembly: GCA_018153305.1. Classification (NCBI taxonomy): domain Eukaryota; kingdom Metazoa; phylum Arthropoda; class Insecta; order Diptera; family Drosophilidae; genus Drosophila; species Drosophila kurseongensis. The sequence continues at coordinate 1,001,932 of JAECXX010000051.1, forward strand.
TGATACCAAATATCATTTGAATGAAAATAAAATCTTATGAAGTTTAAATATATCCAGTTTTATTTCTCTGTATCTTGCTTTTCTTTTTAATATAGTGAAAAATTGTCTGGATTTATACCCATAAAATACTGGGAAGATTATATTTACATTTTTAGGGTAATAGTTGGTCTAAATAGGTCTAAAAGTTAACCGTTAAATGCCGGTAATATTTTTAGTATGACCATAAAAGAACAGGTAGTAAATGACGAGTTTTCCCATTCCAGTAGGACCGCACCTAGTATGACCGCACGTTAGTCGATTTATTGTTGTTGTCTGTTTCGTTTGGTGGGCCAAAAAAAAATAAAAGAACAGACTAGCGAAAAGTAGTAAATATATATGTGCAGCGGTCAGTGCAAGTGCTAAATGGCTACATAGTGCATATGTGCACAAAGCGACATGGGCATGGTGGAGGCGACGACGTCGGAGCTGCGCCTGGAGACACCCAATTCGTACACGTACCTCCTGGCGACCCTCAGCCTGACGCTCACTTTCATTGTAATGCTGGGCGCTTGTCTTTGCTGCAAGAAGCGTATTCCCAAGTAAGTTTCTTCCCTGCTCCCGATTCCCATAAGATCAGGAGTCAGAATCCATTGTGAAAGGTTCCCTCAGGCGGGAACAGGGCGGTGCAGGCCAGTGAGAGAGTGAAAGTGGGTCTCACTCCGCCACCCAGTTCCAGTTGGATGCACCAATGCCACTAATCACCATTTCTCCCCTCTCCCGACAGAAATGACTTGATGGGCATGGAGGGCATGGTCAAGCTGAAGAATCCGGACGAGGTCATCGTGGTCACCAGCCTGGTCGGCAATAGCGAGTCCCAGGCGGAGCTGAATGCCTCTACAGTCTCCAATGCTGACTCGGAGAAGCGGTGAGTGCGCACTATTTACATAAGAAAAACGTAATTATTTAAGCTTAAACCACTTACAGATCGAGCACTGCAGCTCATCGTAGTTTGCCGGACATTCCCGTAGCCGAAAGCAATGATAATGGGTCCGAACTATACGAAACAGTGGCGGATAAGCAGCTGGTAGATGCCCGCAATGCCCGAAGCCAAAGTCGTAAGTGGTGTACCAAATCTAAAGATAAAACTAGTACACATTTTACTTCCCCCCACAGCCCAGCCGAGCATGAAGAAACAGACCAGCGTGTCCCAGCACAGTTCTATCAGCCAGGCGGACGATGTCAGCTCTCCGTACTCTCGGGTGAAGGGTCTGCCGCACGACTACGCCAAGGTGCGGGGCACCGAACACCCCTACGCCCAGCTGAATGCGCCATCTACGTCCCACGCGGCCAACCATGGATCTGCAGCAGCAGCTGCAGCGGCGGCGGTGGTGGCCGGTTCATCCAGTGATGGCATCGATCCCATGCACCGCAGCTCTCAGCACAGCGAAGGCTCCAGAGAGCACAATGACTCGGTGCCAGCACAGGCTGAAATTCCCGCCGCCTCCGCGATAGCAGGCATGATTTCGGCAAGCCAGGATCTTCCCTACATGACGCCGCCCATCGCCAACCAGCATTTCAGCGGTGACTCGCAGGACTCTTCGAGTAAGTTTTCTGCACGCGAGGTGATGTCACATACCTTAATGTTTCTATACACAGAGGGATACACTAGCATCAGTGTGAGGGAACCACTGGCGAACATTCTGGCCCAGCAACCACCGGGGAAACCGTCGACCAGGAACCCAGCTTTATCGCGGGATGTTAACGACTCGCACTACGCCACCGTATCCGACGACTCCGGTGAGTCACAAGGGAATTTACAAAACTTTATAATCAATTATAAGTTGGCAATAGCTATCTTTAAGAAAAACAGAATTAGTCAATATTTATTATTTGAATTTTATTATTATTATTTCCGAAGTAAAATCTTGTGTTAATTACATTTATGTATTCTAGATGAAACTTATGCGGCCATTGAGGATCCAAATAACCGTCACCAGGCCAACGCCGCAGATATTTACACCAGCGGCTCGGAGACCTACGCACAAATCCAGCCAATGCAAGCGAATCCCATAGTTGTGGCCGTCGAGATAAATAATAGCAGTAGCCTTCCGACCGCTAATCCGTCCGTTGTTATGGTCGGTAGCGGAACCAGTAGTGGAATCCATAGACCCACCAGTAGTAGCGGTGCTGATCATGGAGTGCCAGTTCCCCCGCCGGTGGACAGCTTACGAGCCCAGATGCACTCTCGTCAGGCGTCGTCCTCGTCGAACAACAGCACATCCGTCTGCAATCTGGGCTCACCCAAGCCGGAGAAGCGCCAGGCGAACTCGCCTCTGCCACCGACACCCAAAGCAAGTGTGGGCCAAACGCACCACCTGCACGCCGGGAGCATCAGCAACCTAGCTTCCGGCCGGAACTCTGTCATATCGGTGATTGAAGCAGGTGGGGAAAGCCACGAAGCGGAGTCCGGAGAGGTGTCGCCCCAGCGCAAGCACAGCAAGAGTCTTAGCCCCTCAAAGGAAGGCGAGGGCAACAAAAACATAGAGGGCATGTACGCCAAGGTAAATAATAATCTCAGCTATTACCACAAAACCTAGCTTATCTATTATTTTTAACTTCTAGGTTATGAAAAAGCACAAATTCTCGCGGAACTCTCCCTCCTCGCAGAACAGCTCGCCCATCCTGGCCAGAAAGCAGCAGCAGGATGCCTTGGGTGTCAGTCCCCTGGACAGTGCTGCGGCTTTACTAGTGGATGCCCAGAAGGGCCGAGGGCGCAGCAATAGCTATTCCGCCAAGGATCACGGTTACGAAACTATTCCAGCTGATGGACAGGTGATGCACGAGAACCGCAAGTCAGATTGCTATGCAGCCAACATGCTGCAGAAGGAGCGACAGCAGGAAGGAGGAGGTACGTCGACAGCTCTTTCCAGCCCCTTTTTAATAGTCCCTGCTCGATTACTTCAGGGTAACATGTGCGGATTCTTGTAAACTGCTCATCGTTTTCACCCTGGCTTAGTCGTTAATCCCTGCCTAATGCCTAATCTGCCTGTCTATCTATCTGTCTCTCCTGGTCTTTCCTTTAAAATGCCTTCCCAAACTTAGTTGCTATGCCAAAATGAGAAATTTCCGTGTTTGTTCAACTCAAACGGCGGAGATTTCATGAGTTTTTGTTTGGAAGTAGCCGTGGTTAGTATCGTCTGCAGTAACTACATCAACTCTTCTCATCAATCCAAGTAAACAAGCTGGTTTAAGCTGCTGACTAATGAATTGTTATTTCCGCCGCCCTTTCAGCGATTGCCCAGCCCGTTACGATAGCGACAGCAATTGCGATCACCGCAAGCACAAAGCACTACGAGACTATTCTTAACCAGCCACAGCCGCCCCCGTCCAGCAGCAACAATGATCCCGGCTACGAGCAACTGCAACTGCATCCGGTTCCCGCAGGCGATGATGAGACCAAAAAGTCTGACTACGATCCCAACTACGAGGTGCTTAAGAGTCGCGCCCACTCGGACGACGGCTATGCAAAAGTGCTGGAAAAGAAGCGCCCGCCCGCCTCTGCTGACGCCGCCGGCTACAGCACCATTCCAGGAGCGGATGCCAACCACAACTATGCCAGCATCCTGGAAACAAAGGCCGCCGCCGAAACTGATCACTATGCTCGGATTGCGGAAAACGCGGTGGCCGGAACGCCGGGCAGCGGCAGCAGTCGCCTGACCCTCACTTCGCCCATTTCCACTTCGAATTCCGTGTCACCCAACTCCTCAACGATGGCTAGCAGCACGCCGCTGACTTCGCAGTATGAATCGCTCACGGGAACGGGCAGTGAAACGGATCCAAATTACGAGTCGGTGTGTTATCTAACCACGGCGGCTACCACAGTGACGACCACAACGACGACAAACACAAGCAGTGGGATGGAGCCTGGCTACGAACCGCTGCAAGCGGATCAGGAGTCGGACACGCAGGCGAGCAGTCCGCTAAGTGGGGCAGCCTCTACGCCAAGCGAGCAGTTGCTGGTGGACGACTACTTCCACGTGTAGCTCGTGACATTGGCCAGTGAGCTGGATCTCCCATAATAATTTTTTGCTAAGCAATTCTTCACGCACATATCATCCATCTGATGCACAAACCCCCACACTCACGCTTTCATCGTAGTTAGGAACAGCGCTCGCCAAGCGACAGTCTTGTATTGCACTACAGTGGTTCATTGAACCACAGATTGGGACAACATGTAATCCCATCCCCCATGTGGCACAGCTTCATATCGGTTTGCCCTTTAGAATATAGCGTAGCTTTAGGTTGACTTTGTGTACAAACTATTTGTATGACCGGCTCGACAATTGCTTCCGGGCGAGGATGGGTAATCGCTCCAAGTATCTACTCCATTATTATTATTCTTTCTCAGTACCAGTGCGTCCTATTTTAGGTAAATTGAATGCAGGGGTTCTCACTTGACGCGCCATTTGTTTAAATTGATAAGCACACCGGTAGTCGGGAGTGGGTTGTGTTTAGGTCAATTATATTTAGAGGGCGGGAGGACTTACCTACTATACATATATGTATATTATATATATTTTTGTATGTTTTGGCGTTTTTGCTGCTTTTTACTTTACTGAGGTCCGGTATGGGCGTAGGATATACACGTATTTACACACACAATACCCACGAGAAGGCAAGCCAAGTATTTGTATTTGATAAATGTTAATGGAACACTTCCAAGTATTCAACCATCAAGAATCTAAGATAAAATGTTCAATAAATTTTTGATGACAACCAGGTTGATATTCTGATATCTGTAGGTATATAATTATGTTTATTTATATTGCATATGTATAACTGTTTACGAGTTGCAACAAGGCGGATCAATTTATTGATGTGAGGGGTTTCACCAGGACAGACTTGGTCTAGGGTAGGGTTCATGCGTACCGAATTCGAACCAATTGCTTTATCAGTTCAAAATCACAAATAATATTCAAGGTTGACAAGAAAACAAAGAACTAATTTGTTGTTCAATGAACTTTCTTTGTTCTAGTCACCAATCTTATCCACTGTTTAGACCACCATTGATAAGGCTCCAAATCTGTCCCAGTGAAAGTACCCTTTAAGAGATGTGCTAATTATAGATCGGTTGCAAAAGTCTTATACTCTTGTTTACATTGTTTTAACTAATTTGCATAACTTTAACTAGAACAAAGGCGCTTTAAAAAATACGAACTGTACGATCCACAAGTTCGGGACACAAAAAAGGGTAACGGGAATACACATTGCACTTGCAACCACATCGAGCACATATTATGGAGATTATCTGATTGGGTAAATGCCTGCTGGCAGTCCATCACGGCTCTGTTGCTGGGCCGCGGGTGAGTCGTGTCACCCAGGCGTAAACAAGGGCGCACACCACGAACTGCAGGAATATAAACTGGTAGTCGATGATCAAGCTACACCTGTGAAATGTAAACAAAGAAACGCGCCCGACAAGCGCCGACCAAGCAGCCGCTTCCACGTCTCATTCGTTATTGTCATCAGCCATCGGGATTCCAGCGGGCGCCACTGCCGCCAGAAGAGGAGCTTGCACTTGGGCAGGGGGCTGCACCTGGGCAGCCACTGCCGGTTCCCGATTGAGCAGGGCTATGTTGCAGGCTTTCATGCGGGCTATGGAGGGGGCCATTCCAGAACCGTTGCCCATAGCTGATAGACACGGTGACATACAAGGTGTTGAGCATGATGAATTGCTGATTTCACACTGGTCAAGTAGGCGGAGAAGCTCATTGGTGTCGGGTCCGCCATTGGTTTTCTGCTGGGGCTCATCCTTGGAGAGCAGCGCCAGGGCGGTGGTTAGGTCCCACATCTGAATGGCGCCGTTGCAGTGACCGGTGAGTATGAATCGAGATCCCATGCGCGACGATACCTCGCACTCGTGCACACAGAATGCCGAAATTGTCGAGCTGTCCACGGATCGGATGACGCAGACCCGATCTCCGTTGGAGGCCAAGCGAACGTATAGCTGATCGGTTTCGGGCACCACCTTCTGCACAAATATCATATCGTCGTAGTCGCCGTAGGGTCCGAAATCGTTTCCAGCCGCATAGCTGTAGCTGGTGTCGGTGGCCTCTAATGAGACGATCTTGAAGGAGGCCTCTGGCGTGGAGCCCGGCTGTGTGGAGAGCATTCCTCGGAAGCGGGTCAGGCTCCAGGTTCGGACGTGGTGGTACTCGCTGCACACTGAGACGAGATACTTCTCCGACAGCATCACCTTGGTTACAGGGCTCTGGTGCACAAAAAATGTCTCGAAAAGATGTGGCCCATGGCCAGCTGTTTCCGGATGCTGGACGATGATCCGCACAGCTCCCGACTTGGTGCCGTACGCAATCTCAATCCAATTGCCACTAATGCTCGAAGTCTTTGGGGTGAGGTACACCGAGATGGCCGTAATGGGGTCCAGTGTTACGTCTTTATAGAGCTCAGTGACCAGCAAATCGTTGTCCTTCATCCGAAGCGGGAACTTCTGCATGTCTATGTAGTAGATGGAGCCGTTGTTGCAACCCAGCAACAGGAATGAGCCGGCCGAGTCGAAGGACAGCACTGGTACTAGGTCCTGGATCTGCCAGTGCTGTGTCATGGCGTGCCAAACGCCGATCTTGCCGGACGAGGACAGGGCTACCAACTGGCTGCCGATGAAGAACAGATACTCCACCCGCACATTCAGGTTGAATGTGCCTACGTCTGTCTTCTGCCCGCCATCCTGGATGCTCCACAGCCTGATCTGGCTGCCGTATGAGATAGCTACCATTTTACTAGGCACTGGCTCCGCCGTGGATGTATTCACCTTCGAGTTGATGGCGATCCTTTCGATAGTGGCGTCGATGTGAGGCGAAGTGAACACCTGCTGCCAGCCGCTGGAGTCCTTTACGCGGTAGCAAGTCACAAAGTGAGCGTAGGCCACTGCTATCCAGTTTTGGTGTGCCTTGATGATCTGCACCCGCATTGGGTCCACCCAGTTAGAGTTCTGTGTGGGACTGAACACCAGGCCCACTTCGTTACGAAAGGCCTTGTTCAGATCCGCCGAGGAATTTCGTGAGTGACGCATGAAGTCCATGGAGGGATTTCGAGAGTGCAGCATGGGAGCCGGCGGATTAGACGCGTTACCACTGCTTCCCGTGCGACCTAGGCGCAGATCCCACGACGAGTTACGCGAGTGCGAAGAACGGGAGGGCTCTGGAACCCGCACCATGGAGCCGGGTCGAGCAGCCACTGCATTTGAAGAGGTGGAGGGCAGCGGCTCGTCCACCGCAGCGGCTGGAACGGCTTCGTTAGAGGGCATGGGCGGCGCCGCCAGGAAGCCGTAGAAGAGCACATCGCCACAGGACGAGTGGTTCAGATCCTCGCAGAGCGCCAGGCGCTTAGTCAGGGGCGTAATTCCGTAGTACTCGGCTTCGTGGCGCAGGGGTCGGATCTCACAGTTCTTGATGTCGATGTCCTTGGTCCTCAGATAGTTGAGGATGATCGAAAAGAGCGTCGGATCGCGGTCGATAAAAATGGCATTGTGTTCGTCCCTCAGGCTCGAGATGCGTCCACTAAGGAGCGCCGTGAAGAAGGTGTCCGGGATCCACGTAAGCGTTTGCCGCGACGTGGAAAAGCTACGGAAAGTGAGATGGAGATTGCATGCGTCATCAATGTCATTGCTGTCCAGTTGTTGTGGCTGTCTTTGTTCTTACCGTTGACCACCCACATTGAGGTTGACCAGGTCACTGCTAGCCGCGTGCGTGAAGTAGGACATGGCAATCCGATGATCCGCGGGCTGCCGCAGCAGCGGACGGAGTGGAGTGCTCTAAATGCGCCTCTAGTAGTGTGGCTTCCGTGCTCCCAGCGCTCCAGCCAGCGACTGATACGGCGGTCGCAAAGCAGTGGCAGCCGCACCAGCGAAGCAGATAACTCGAATTTCGGTCCCCAGCCTACTTGACGCGCTGTGGGGTGCAATTTATTCGTTTAACGCTCTGCGCTGGCTATTTATTTATTTATTATTTGTTGCACTGCACTGTGGAAACTAGGGATGGGCGATCCGGTCGTGACTGCTTTTGGTCACGACCTGTCACGGTTGACGGGGGGTATCAGCTGCAATCAATTTGTACCGTGACAACATATAATGTATAAAACAAATGCTCAATACTTCTAGTTTTTGTATGCCAAATCTTTTAAAAATATTTATTTGGGCAGTTGCCTAAGTGGTCCATAAATACCACCGTTATTTCTAAATTAAGCAAAGTCCATCTCTAACTTTCACCGAAAATCCGTGCCAAAATGGTCACACCCAAATCTCCTTAACAACGGTTCATTTTGTTTGGCGGCAAATTTTAAATGATGGTAAACAAATCTTTTGAAAAAAAGGTCGCAGTAGTGCTCATGGATCTCAGTGTCTATCCTAAGGGATAAGGAACTAAGCCTTGAACTGGCTAAATTTGTTTTGGAAAATTGTCAAAATTCTAAATAGGTCGTGGCCCACCGTAAGCTTGGAGTCCAGCAAAAATGGCAACGTCGAAGTGCACGTGCAAGAAGGAGGCTCGCGTCCATGTCATTTACGTTGGCGGCACTATTGGAATGATGCGAAACGAGTCGGGAGGTGGGTGAATCCATAGCTCTTTACCATGTAACAATCCCTTATCTTTCATCAGAACTGCACACCGTGCCCAAGATGTTGGCTCAGCGGCTCCACGAAATTCCCAGCTGCCACGACTTGGAGTTCGTCAGCAAAATGCATGAAAAGGGCTTCATGGCACTACCAGCAGTGGCTGGTGCTCCGTATCGTGTCATCTACGACCTGGTCGAGTTCTGTCCACTGGTGGATTCTAGCTGCATGGGCATGTGCGATTGGCAGCGCATGGCTAACGAAGTGGGAGTAAGTTTGTAAATCAGTATTCTTTGTTTTGTAATCACAACATGTAAATGCATCAACAGCTAAAAAGTCTGTTTAGATTTAATACCTTGAAACATTTTTCTGAATCCTTAAGTATAACGAAAAATTCTGGAGAAGAATTGCCTTCTTTGGCCTTTTAAAAATGTTATCTATTCTGTTCCCTATTTTAGAGTAACTACAAGTCTTATGACGGCTTCGTGATTCTCCACGGAACGGATACATTGGCCTACTCGGCCTCGGCGCTGGCTTTCATGCTGGAGAACTTGAACAAACCCGTGGTTGTCACTGGGGCTCAGATACCTATTTTCGAGGCCCGGTCCGATGGACGGGACAACTTCCTGGGCGCACTTCTGATAGCAGGCAATTACAACATACCTGAGGTACTTGTCTTTTTCGGAAACAAGATACTCCGAGGCTGTCGCTCCACGAAGCTCAACTCGGACTCGTTCCACGCCCTCGATTCGCCAAATTTAGCTCCATTGGGTCGGGCAGGTGTGAATATTGAGATCAACAGTCGCCAGATCTTCCGACCTTGCAATATGAAACCATTTTCGCTGCATTGTGATCTGGAGAAGAACGTAGCACTGCTGCGGATTTACCCGGGGATTAGTGTCAGTGTGGTGCAGGCCTTCCTAAAGGATCCCATTAAAGGTGTGGTCCTTCAGACCTTCGGAGCCGGCAACTTTCCGGTCAACCGTGAGGAGTTACTGGACGAACTGAGAGAGGCGGTCCACCGAGGCGTCATTATCGTGAACATCACCCAGTGTTCGGCGGGCATGGTTACGAGCACTTACGAGACGGGTCATGCGCTGCTCGAGGTGGGCGTAATCCCCGGCTATGACATGACCCAGGAGGCCGCCTTCGCCAAACTGGCCTATGTGCTGTCCAAACCGGAATGGGACGTGGCCAACAAAAAGAAGGTGATGCTGTTGAGCCTGCGCGGGGAGCTGACCACCAATAAGGTGGCCAAGATCAACGACATCGACCTGATCGAGGGTGTGGCCCGCACACTGCACATGTCCACGGGGCTGGAGCGTCAGCAGATGTGCTCCACCTTCTATCCAGCTTTGGTGGCAGCCGCCGTTACCCAGGGTGATATCCACAAGTTGGGAGATCTCAAGCAGTACGGCGCCAATCTGTGCGACACCAACTGCGATGGACGCACTGCCCTGCACCTGGCCTGCTTCCTGGGCAAGCTGAACTGCGTCTGCTTTCTGATATCCTCCGGTTGTACGGTTAATGTTCAAGATCGGTTCAGTCGCACGCCCTTACACGAGGCTATCGACACGGACAATCATGAAATTATCAAGGCGCTGCTCAAGAACGGGGCAAAGTTGAATGATCAGCCGCTGGTTCAAGCGGAGCTGCTGCGTGCCCTCACGGAGCGGGGAAAGATCAAGCGATTGGAATCCTTCCGACTGGCTGGGGCCAATCTCACGCTGGCAGATCGCACTGGACGCACTGCCCTGCACTACGCCTGTCAGTTGGGCAACCACGAGGTCGTCGAGTATCTGCTGCCGCACTACAAGAACCCGTACGTCAAGGATGAACTGGGCATGGCCCCCATCGATTACGCCAAGGCAGCCAATCATGCCCACATCGTGACCCTGATGCGATTCCGGGAGAACGAGTTGGCCAAGGACGATCCTTGCTCCTGTCCAAATTAGAAAATATCATTAGACCCCAGTTCCGAATTTTCAATTAAAGATCACAAAACCACTTTTTTTGTCAAATTTCAAATATTATTAGCTTATACCTTGCGTATATATAAGTATGTATATTTAGTGGTTTGTCCAAGTCAAGGGCGACGACATTATTAGCTTGCATAGGTAACACATTAAAATCAATCTCTACATAGTATAGTCACACGTCAAGGACGTGCTTAAATTTTTGTTAGTAAAAACAATACACTCTGATGTTCGTATATTTCATATAGTTGAATATAGAATATAGTATGCAGTATTTATGTGGTTATTTGATCCGTACAGTGAGTAAGGGCCTACGAAAATAAACCTTTGGGGAAAACACGGGCAAACAAATATAAATAAAGTGTTAGGCAATAAAAACAAGATACTTAATTCACACGCAGTTATCGGATAATGTCATCTATGCAATAGTTATGGGTTTTGCGTTTACTTATTCCTAGGCTACAGACTTAAATAAAAAAAATGATTTGCATAATTCGAATACGGGGCCCGCAGACAAACTAAATACTAAACTGTTGATCAACTTATACGACTAAAATGACACATGGCTTTTGTTTGTTTCTATTTCTCTTTTACGTTTGAGCTACAAATTTGTTCTACAACATTTAGACATGAAATATTGCTTGGTATTTTACGCTTGGTAAAGGCTTTTGATTTTGTATCTTGTCTGTGTGCTGTTTCAGTAGAATTCGCATAGATTCGCATGAATATATATAGTGTGCTGTAATCGTTTAAATGTAGTTATGTGTTTACTATACTCGTTATTCATATGTTAGTTTGCTGAAGCATTGGCTGCTGCTAATCTAGTTTGTTGTTAATACTTAGAATTGCTTTCTTCGAATTGTTGTTAGTCAGGGGTCGACTCGCTCGCCTATGTGTATCTCTCATTAATATCTATGGCTTACACGTAGTTTTTATGTTAATTGATGTAATTTTAAAATCTCTACTAATCTACATTACAAAATTGTTCTTCACTGGGTTCAAGAGGACTCATTCATTCCTCCTTCGCTTACAACATGTCGACGTACAAACAAATGCATTGTGTAATAAAGGTGTTCCCCCTTTCAGTTTTTCATTCGTTGTGACATAAATGGGAAAAGTTTCAGTGTTCTTTTGCATTGATTTATCCGCTCCATATGCTCAGTTAAAAAGTGAAAACTTTACGTGTGAGTTCGTGTTAAACTAAATTGCACATTGATTTAAATTTTGAACGCAAGAGTAATTAGTTATTATTTACATACAATTAATTGTATTATAGTGTGTTTGTTTGTTGGTTTCTTTTGAATATTTACAGCAACACGTGAGATGTGCGAGAGATTTGAGAGCTTGCCTTAACGACTTAAGATAAAATTAAGAATAGGACCGTGGTCGAGCTGCCGAAGTTAGTTTTCTAGTTGACCATCAGCGTGTGTGACTCCATGGGCGCCGCCGAGTCGTAGAGCGTGTCCGTGTCCTGAGTGGGCTCGCCCTGCAGTTGACACTGGTTGGACAGGGTGCCAGCACCGCAGTCGCAAAAAAAGCTGCAGAATAGACCAAGATTTATTAATTCCCGTTTTATGGAATGCCAGAAATCTAGCATTGCATTTACATAAATTCAAGCTGCCGAGACTGACAAATTTAACAAACTTTATATAATTTCGAATAACAAGGTTTGTTTAAAGCCCACTTCAGAGCCCATTGAACGATTTGAGATAAACAATGTTATAGTGATGTTTTGATTATTCAAAAAAGCTTTTACAACTGCATTTATATGCACCTACATAAGAATATTTAGTTCCTTGGGTCCTACTTACCGATCGTGTCGTATAAACTCCACGTCATGGCCAGCATGACAATTCTTGATGCAATTGACGCAGATGGCGTTCCGATCGGTTGTGTTGCAGGTCTGGCAGCGATAGAAGTCGTGCATGGGGAAGGAGGTGTAGCTGCTGATCTTGTACAGGCACTGCCCGCTGGAAACTGCCTTTTCCACCTCGTCTTCGTTGTTGAAGATGTTGTTTCCCCGCGTTATGGGCTGAACGCCGCTGGCTAAGCATAGGCCGCCGAACTTGTTCTTGAATATCTGATTTTGCTCCAGCGTGGCCGTGGCATTGTTGGTAATCTCCACGCCTGCCGCCTGGCCATCATAGATTCGATTCCGACGCAGGATTGGGTGCGACTGCGTCGAGATCAGTACGCCAGCCTGCGTGTTGCGGAAAATGTCGTTTTCCTCAAGGATGCCCTTACCGCCGTTGAAGATGCAGATGCCGCCATCGCGACCATCGTAGATCTTGTTGCGTTTGAGCGTCGGGTTGGAGTCTGTTTTGATCCAAACCCCGGCCATGGCGTTGTCGAATATCTCGTTCTGCTCAAGCAGCCCTAGGCCGCCATTGTAGACGAGTACTCCTCCATTTTGTCCGCCCCAGATCTTATTACCCCGTATCACCGGATTGCTGCCCGTTCGGATCTGCACCCCGGAGTATAGGTGGTTGAATATGTCGTTGTCCTCCAGTTTGCCGTGTCCGTTGTCGTAAAAGTAGACTCCAACTTGTTTGCCTGAATGGATCCGGTTGCGTCGCAGAACGGGTGTGCTCCCGGTGGTGATCCACACGCCAGCTAATGTGTTGGAGTACACTTCATTCTCTTCGATCAGCCCCTGACCTTTCTCGTGCACATATATGCCCCCGTGCTGGCCATGGTGGATCTTGTTGTGCCGTACTATTGGATCGCTGTTGGTGCGTATTTGAATCCCGGCCAGGGCATTTCCGTAAATGTTGTTGTGCTCGATCAGACCGCGGCCTTCACCGAAGATATACACGCCACCTTGGTGCCCATTGTAGATCTCGTTCTTGCGGATGGTGGGGTTGCTGTTGGAGGTTATCCAGACACCTTTACGAAGAAGAGTATGTGTCAGAAACAGTAACTTATCAAGATTCAATCCGGCTTACCTGCAAAGTTATTTGAGTGAATACGGTTCTCGATGAACTGACCCAATCCATTCTCATGCACATAGATGCCACCAGTTTGGCCGTGATGGATCTCGCACTTGACCACCGTGGGATTGGCTCCGGCCTTGACCTCGAAACCAGCTATACGATTGTTGTGAATGTCATTCTTCTCAAAGTACCCCTGCAAAAAGGACAGTAAATTAATAAAAACTAGCTAGACAGATGTTTGGGAATGGGGAATGAATATCGCTTTTATAACTAGCGATAATTATTTGTATTTGCATACTTTTTCCAATTATGTGAAGTATTTTAGTGTAATATCAATTGCAATTTGGTTGTGGCATAAAAAGTTAAGGGAATCCAACTTACCATTCCGTTTTCGAAGGTAAAGATGCCCACGTCCCGTCCGTGGTGTATGTGGTTCTCCCGCATGATCGGACTGGCGTAGTTCTTCACCCAAATGCCCGCCAAAGCATTACGGCTGATCTCGTTGTGCTCGTAGGTACCCTGGGCGAAGTCGGTGACGTAGAGGCCCACATTCTCGCAGTCGCTGATATCGCAATTGCGGATGACGGGGTTGGCGTTAGCACCGCCTACACAGACGGCAGCGCCCACCACCGAGGTGGAGCGAATGATGCAGTTGTCCACGGTGGGGGAGCAGTTCTCGCCGATGTCCAGGCAGTAGTGCTTGTGATGCGATACTGTCGAAGTGACTTCCGGCGAAAACTTGAGCGTGAGATAGCCCACGTAGGCGTACTTGGCCCCCTCAACGAACATCACCGTAGATCCGGCTTCCCGTTCCAGGATCACAGATTCGGCAACGTTGCCAGGCGCAGCTCCAACCAGAGCCACATCCGAGTCTATAAACAGATACTCGCCCTTGTAGTGGCCAGCATGGAGGAATATTAGAAGTCCTGGGTGCTCAGTGGGCGCCACCTGCTCCTCGTAGATGTTGACCAGTGCATTTACGCTGGCACCACCTGCTCCACCTGTGCCCCCCGCTGCACTTGTGTTAGACAATCCGGCGGAGACTACATTGCCGACACCGGCGCCGGCGGGCACAAAGACTCCGGCTGCGGCCCGCTCTTCAGGGTAATCCAGAGCCGCCTGAATGGTGTTGAAAAACACAATACTGCGGCCTGAACCGCGACGCTCCTGGTAACCGGGCCGCACATGAACGCCGCGATATAGCTGACGAAAGCTTTCCTTCCACGGATTGGCGTACTCTGACTCCTCGGGTTTCTCGAACACGAACTTGCAGAGCTCCGGGTTAAAGAGAGGCAGGTCGTACTCAAAGACCGACTGGTAGAGGCGCTTCCACAGCTCCGTATCGTTGGCGATGGTGTTGAAGCGCTTACAGACCAGAGCAAGGCGGCAGAGGTCCTGTTCCATCAGATACGAAAAGATCGCTAGCAGCACCTCGTCAGGAAGTTCGTACTGAAGGTATTGGGCCGCAGTGGGCGCACCACCTGTTCCTCCGGATGCTGCCGTTCCTGCTCCAGCTGCCTCACCAGTGGCCCCCGCAGCTGGGCCCATCTCACCGCCTTGCGTGTAGAGGCGTCGCGATCGCTTTCGCGCCGGCAGCATGTAGTTATTGTCCTCGATGGCTGCTCCCACAGGCAGTGCACCACAATGCTGCTGCGGCACTGAGCTGTGGACATTCGGGGGCTGCGCTAGCGTGGCTCCCGTAGTAGGTGCATTGTTCACCGGAAAGGTGGCACTGGTCGAGGGCGCCTGTACATTGGACGAGGAGCTCGAGGACGAGGCGGACGAGGACGACGAGCTAGAGGAGGAGGACGACGACGAGCTGGAAGGCGAGGCGCCGGGATTAACCAGTGGCGGTGAGCTGCTCGAGGGTCCCACGAGTATGGCGGCAGATGCTGCCGCAGCAGAGGAAGAGCTGGTTGGCCACTGCTCGTGGCTGCTGGCAGAGATCTTGCGGCGCAAGTCGTACGGGCTCTGGTGACTACTGGTGGCGGAAGCGGAAGCTGCAGCTGCCGCGGCGGCGGACGTGGTAGCTGTACTGGATCCGGCTGTGGCGCAGGTGGACTTCGAGGAGGAGGTGGAGGCACCTAAAGCCTGTGGCGTGGACTGACTGGAACCGGCGCCCGAGCTCTCAGTGGTGTCCATCATTTGCAGGGCATTGGAGAAGCTGCCAGAGAAGCCCGAGGAGGTTGCTCCACTATATCCGCTGGATCCTTGGCCGCTGTCGAAGTACTCCGCTGAATTGGAGGCTCCTGCTGCAGTTGCTCCGCCGGCTCCTGCAGCTCCTGTCGTGGATGTGGTGCTGCTGCTCCCGCTGCTGTTATTGTTGCTGCCGCCACCACTACTGCTGGAACTGGATGCACTTGCTCCTGCTCCGCCTCCAGCGGCGGCCACGTTCTGCTGTAGCATGGGATCCATTATGTTGCCCGTGGGCCGGTTGGGCATTGCTATCCGGTTGGCTCCTTTCCGGCGGGAGCGGCGCACGTAGGTGCGCGACGAGGTGAACGAGGCGCTCGGCATTTTCTCCACCTGCCCAGCGATGAGTTATCCGCGAGTTAATCGGAGCCAAAGACTTTTGCGCTTGAGTTTTCAGTTTTCCAACCCCATATGCACACGCACTCACACTTGCAAACACACGCACATGCACACTTTTGGCGACGAAGTTTCTCGCGTTCCCTTCACTAATTCGCTGAATGCTATATATGTTCACCCTCCGATCGGCTGGCTATATCCCGGGAGCCTTCGATTACCAGTTAATTAAACTCCATTTGTTTTAGTGTTTATCTGTCTGCTGCCTGCTCCTCTTATTGCTAGTGTGTTCGTGTGTGTGTGCCTTTTTCGGGGTTTCTATCCTTTGTCTCTCCTTTGTTTTGTTTTATTTGGTTAGAGGAGCAGCACTAGCGCAAACACTGGCCAGCTGCCGTCTCGCTCGCTCATTGTTACTTCGTCTCCCCTTTAATTCGTCTTCGCAGCAGCCACTCTGCTTTCTTTTTAATATTTTTCTGACCAAAAACACTTTTTCCAATATTAATACGCGATTTTTAAAGGGTAGATATTGCACTCGACACGGATTTACACTATTTTCCCGAAAATTCAGCAGCAAAACCACCTTTAATCCGATTTTTAATTTTAGCGTTCAGTGTGACCGCGACTCGACTGCCTAAATATACCACTCCGCCAGATGATATATACTGCAATTTAAGGGCTTATTAGACTGTTTAAATAAATACCAAACTACAAAAGTACGGTTATTTTTTACCATGATTTTGAAGGTGCATTATCGGCAATATTTACTTTTCCTGCGCGCCATTTTTAAAATTTTTAAAATTTGTAATATTTTTATTTATTTTAAAGAAATCTTTATTACGTTTTTAGGTTAAACAACTTTTTTAAAATCCAAATACCAAAACGAAATTCTTTTTTAACAAATTATAACTATAAAATTTTTCCCATTTCCTGGCTGACTGTATTCCATTTTCCAGTGGCAACAGAGTGACGAATATTGAGGAGGCATCAGGCGGAGTAGATGGGAAGTTCCACAACTGCAGCTCTATTTTCCCCTTGTCATGCGGGATATGTCAAGTCATTTAATAGATGATATTTTTGAAGACAACTTATGGAAATGTCAAGCCTCGTACAGAAAGGGTAAATCCTGTGACCCAGTTATGGCCAAGGAATTGGTATCGAATCTAGAGCCGAATAAAATCACTCTATTTGTAATGTCCGAAACCTTAGGAAAAAACAGTCCCAAGCCCCATTATCAACATCCTGACACTTAAGCTGCGTGACCCTCATTACTTTCAACGTAGTCAAAACCCCTAATAAAAAATAATTCAATACAATACGACAAAGGTGAACAAAGATTTATTCCATTGTGCATTGCACTGGTGGGAATTACGTACATGCGTAAAAAAAATTAGCTGAGGGGAAATCGATTTCTATTACTTTGTTTACTAGATCGAACTAGTAATATCAGACGTTGGGAGTTGAGAACAATATAGTATAAATGCTAAAGCTTAAGATGTTATTTGACTCAGATTCGTATATGAGTTATAAACCTTTGCCCATAGTGTAATTTTTACTTTTATGTACAAGTGGTTACTCATAATCTTGGATGTATTACTTTAACCATTTCATGTCTATTTTGTTTGTACAAAATAAAGAACTAGTTAGAATTAATTTGATCATATATTTTAGACTTTATAGGGCGAAATTACACAAAGCTTTTTATTACATTGTTTATAAATACATCCCAGAAATGGCAAATTTTGAGTAAAACCTATATTCTCTGAGTACCTGTGTGTAACGAGTATGAGCAACAATATAACATGTAAATGTTGTTTTTTTATGCTACGCGAATTTCGTTAATTTCCAATTCAAGCGAAACGTATTTTGTTGGGCTTAAAAGACTGAAGTCTGATTAGTCGCCATTAAAACATTTCTTTCAGTAAAGGCCGGACGAAGAAACTTAAAAAATGGTTTATTTTCTAAATGGAACCTTGACTATTTCGAAGGATCCCGTTCAGCTGCCACTCGTAGGGAGTCCTTGGCCCTCGCTGACCATTGTCTTCATCTACCTACTCTTTGTGCTGAAGGTGGGAAGAAAGTTTATGGAAAACCGAAAGCCTTTCGATCTCCGAGGAGTGATCAAGGTTTACAATATCGTGCAGATCCTGTACAATAGCATAGTTTTGCTCTACGTAAGTACCATTATGGTAATCATTGTACTAGAGATTCTACTCTTTAATGTCGATTTGAATTTTTCAGGGTTTATACTTTTTGTTCGTTTTGAAGGCTTACGACCTTAGTTGCGTCTCCAGACTGCCGCTGGATCACGAGTACAAGAACTGGGAGCGATGGATAAGTTACTCTTATTTCTTCAACAAATACATGGATCTGCTGGAGACGGTCTTCTTTGTGCTGCGAAAGAAGTATCGGCAGATCTCCTTCCTGCACGTCTTCCACCACTTGGTGATGTCCTTCGGCGGATACCTTTACCTAACCTTCAGCGGGTATGGCGGCCCCTTTTACCCGATTTGCCTCCTCAATGTGGCCGTGCATGTGCTCATGTACTCCTACTACTACCTCTCCTCCGTCAACAAGGATGTGCAGACGAGTTCGTGGAAGAAGTACATCACCATTGTCCAGATAGCCCAGTTTATCCTGTCTCTCGCAAACTTTCTCTACACCCTGATGCAGCCCAACTGCAAGGCCTCCCGGGCACTGCTATATTCGGGCTTGTTCGTTTCCATGGCTTTCATCCTGATGTTTGGAAACTTCTACGTCCATGCCTACGTAATGCCCGGCAAAAAGAAGCCGGACCAGAAAGTCCAATGAGACCGAAAGTCCTTCGAATTATAGTATGTTTATTAAATATGCATTCGTGAAGAGCACCTATTGTTTGTGTACCTTTTTATCCACAGCTAGATAAACACTAGCTTTAGCCAAACATGGTTAATGCTGGTCATTCTTCAGACTGGAAAGTACTCGGAATAACTTAGCATATCTTTGAAATACGAAAAGTATTTTAAATTACTTCCTGAGTATTTCGAATGAAATTCTATAATAGAAAGGCTCATTTGTAACCATTTGTTTTACTAAGTGTAGACAGTATATATAGGGGCTTGTATAAATATTGCATGGTCTATTTTGAATCCAATCCAATTGTGACGGGCTTGGTGTAGGGATATATATCGCGATTGGAACTAGACTTGCTAAGCCAACATGCTTACCGCAGATCCTGTAAAACTGCCAATATTTAGCAGTCCATGGGTAGCTCTGGCTACTCTAACGACTTATCTGCTATTTGTCCTTAAGGTGGGTCCGAAAATCATGGAGAACCGAAAGCCCTTTGATCTCCGTGGCGTTATAAAGGTCTACAATGTCGTGCAGATCCTGTACAACGCTGTGATGTTAGTATTGGTAAGTGATAAGCTTCCCCCATGGAAATTCTTGAGCGGAAGATGATTGGACTGATTCATTTCAGGGAATCCACTTCCTGTTTGTCTTGAGGGCCTACAACTTAAGTTGCGTTGTCAAACTGCCGTTGGACCACCAGCACAAGGATAGGGAGCGCATGATCTGCAGCTTGTATATGGTCAACAAATTCGTGGATCTGATAGAAACGGTCTTCTTCGTGCTGCGGAAGAAGAACAGGCAGATATCCTTCCTGCACGTCTTCCACCATGTTTCCATGGCTCTTTCCGGGTACCTGTATTCTTACTACATCGGATATGGTGGCATGCCGTTTCCGATGTGCTTTCTGAACGTGGCCGTGCACGTGGTTATGTACACCTACTATTACCTCTCCTCGATCAGCCAGGAAGTGCAGAGGAGTTTCTGGTGGAAGAAGTACATCACCATTATCCAGCTGCTCCAGTTCGCGCTAATCATGTCCCACTGCCTATACACCCTGATGCAGCCCAACTGCAATGCCCCCCGACTATTGACCTCCGGAATAGCACTTCTGACTGCCTCCTTTACGGCGATGTTCAGCCACTTCTATTTACAGACTTACATTCTATCCGGAAAAAAGAAACGGGAGAAAACAGCCCAATGAATTTTTTTTTCGCTTAAGAAAAAACCTAAAATCAACAATAAAGCCTGAAGCATTACCTAATCCTTTTTAAACGCACCAAGCAGTGTGCTTTAAGTGCACTAGATGCAGTTAACACAGAAAATCTCCTTTTTATAGACGGAAAAGCTTTATCGGAAATGTCCAACTGAGTATAATCATTAATAGATCAAGTCCGAGTCTTGAGAAAAGATCCCCCGATGCACCGCTGGAATGTACATTACTAGTACTTGAAATGTAGCCATTGGGATTTATTTTGGACGAAGGTCAACACGTGTCCCCAAAGACTGCATTTGAATTAAGTGTCGATGCATTTGAATAAATCTATTATTCAATCGCCTATTATGAAATTCAATGATTAAACTCACGGAAATGACGAAACAACATATATACTAACTACCTAAAGTTTGCAACTCGATCTTTGATTTTAAGTTACTACTTAAGTGGTGGTAGCAATTGCTGTACAAATAAATTCTAGTAAACAAAATTTAAACAAAGTTCAGCTTTTAAGGAACCTTTTAATTTAGCATCCATGTTTAAAGTAAGAGATTTTTAGGCTTCAAATTGATTGTGCCGCAAATGTAAATTACTATGAATTTTATTTCAGCACAGTGGCGCAGAAGCAATCAGTTGGATTTTACCACCTTCGGTTGAATGTAGGTTTTTATATAAAACTGGGAGAACATCACAAACATGAAGGCGCTCGCCGTACTTATGACATAGATGACGCCACGCGAGGCCGAGCAGTTGGGCTGGAGATAGGTGTAGGCGCAGTGGAGGAACATCAGGAGGAACTGCACCAGCTGGCCCAAGGTTAGGTACTTCTTCCACCAGAGGCTTTCCTGCACATTTCTGCTCTGCGAGGAGGCGTAGTAGTAGCCGTACATCACCATGTGCACCAGGACGTTGAACATGCAGTTTAGCAAGACGTGGCCGCCAAAACCGTAGAACCGGATCAACAGGTGCGATGTAGACACCATGAACGCGTGGTGAAACACGTGCAGGAATGTGATCTGCCTCGATTTCTTGCGCAGCACAAAGAAGATGGTGTCCATCAGGTCGAGCACCTTGTTCAGGTGGTACAGATAGGACAGGGTCCTCTCCGTGGACTTCAGCTCGTGGTCCTGTGGCAGCACAGTCATGCATCTCAGGTTGTAAGGCCTAGACACGAAAATATGGTAACATCCCTAAAAAATAATGATAAAATATTTGTAGTTTCTTTTTTTGTTTTAAATGGTATCTTTATACTATTTTTAATATAATCATCGTGGCGGACTAGTCCATTAATGCAATCTTTGTATCCACTTGGATCGGACATCACCAGTTTATATTTTAAAGCCTTTTCTGAGATTTACTTACCCACACAAAAATCACCGTGTTGAACAGGACTTGTCCGATGTTGTAGACCTTGAGGACACCGCGTAGCTGCAAAGGATTATGTTTGTCCATCAGTACCCTGCCCAGTTTTAGCACGAACAGCAGGTAAATCGTGAGTATGATCACCGAAGATCGAATGCTGCCTGCAAGCGGGAGCTGGACAGGATCCGCAAAAGGCTTGTCGAACACGTTCAACATATTCGCGTCCAGTAGGCGTCTTATCCAATGACTTGGTATTTACTTACTGTACTTCTTTTGGTGCTCTCACGAATTGCAAAATGAACATTAAGCTAATTAAATATGTGTGAATAGTCGTTATGGTAATTTACTATTAAGCTCTTGTAAAGCAAATGAATTGTATCCCAATACTCTACCAAGTAAAACTAAGTTTAAGTTACAATAGGAAGAAGACTGAAAAAACTAGTAAAACTATATGGCAACAAACAAGATAATAAAATGTTATTATATAAAAAATGTTATTTATATCCACAATCTTAACTTTAAAAATATAACTCTTTTTATAACTTTGCTGAGGTTACTATATTTTTGGTCATAAGTGGGCAACGCAGTGAAGGAGACATCTCCGACCCTATAAAATATATATATTCTTGATCAGGATCGCGTCCTTCGTTCCTTTGCACGCAGTATATAAGTCGGAACGGCCGGGATCGGCCGACTATAACCTATAACCGCCATATAACTGATTGATCGGAAATTTCATAACTTTGGTGTTTGTAAAGTGGTATTTTTTATGGGTTTTATTTTTGGCCAATCAATCCGGCCGATCGGCCGACTATATCCTATAGCTTCCATATACCTGAACGATTGAAAATGCCATAACTTTGGTGTTTTTAAAAGTTAGGAAGTTGGGATTTTTATGAGTATTAATAATGCATCATTTGAATAATTTTGGAGAATATAATTTCAGATATTCTAGGGTTATCCTTGGGTCGAAGCTAACTTTCCTTTCTTGTTTTCTTTTTATATCGCTGAATAAATAAATTAAGACGTCACAAGTTCCCAGAGCGAAACGTTGATACTGCGTACACCAGGCGCAGAAACCTAGTGCATGATTCGTGCATAACTTAGGAAACTGATTTCACAATAGAATAAATAATTTGGTTCTTTAAAACACCCCCCCCCAAACACACACACACATGTAGTTTATATCCGCCTATGCTGTACACTATCTATATAATACTCTTAAATTATATATTAGCATCTTTTAATTCAGCGTATTGTTTGCTTATCCTTTTTCTTAGGAAGGATGTAGGCGCGAACGTAGAAGTTGCCAAATAGAATTATGAATACCACCGAGACGAGTGATCCCCACGTTGCCGATAGGCGGGATGTCGTGCAGTCGGGCTGCCGGAGGATATAAATGCAGTGCGACAGAATGATCACGAACTGGAGCAGCTGGACGAGGGTAATGTACTTTTTCCACCAGAGATTCGCCTGCGCATCCTGGCCGAGGGAGGACTGGTAGTAGTAGGTGTACATCATAATGTGCACGACTACGTTGAAGGTGATCAAGAAAAGACCATGACCGCCATAGCCATAATAGTACATGTACATAAAGCCTATGTACACCATGTACACGTGGTGGAATACGTGCAGGAACGAGATCTGCCGATCCTTCTTTCGCAGGACGAAAAAGACCGTCTCCAGCAGATCCATTAATTTGTTGAAGAAGTAGGAGTAGCTAACCCATCGCTCCCAGGTCTTGAACTCATGATCCAGCGGCAGGTTGGAGATGCACTTAAAGTTGTAGTTCCCAGGTCCGAGCATAAAGTACACGATCTAAAAGTGGAAATTTATCTTATAGTCCGAGCCACAGAGTTATCCAGCCGATCACCTACCCAGCCCAATAAAACGATATTGTACAGAATTTGAACGATGTTGTATGCCTTGATAGCTCCTCGCAGATCATAGGGCTTTCGGTTCTGCATAAACAGCGGACCCACCACTTTGATGAAGACCATATAGGTGCTCAGTATTATTAAGACGGGCCAGTGGCTGCTGGTGAATGGAAGACGCACAGGATCCGGCGGAACTCGGTTCAGAAAGTCCATTATATGGGCGAACATGGCGACTAGACACTCTATGTGGTCTGGGTGTCGGTCGAGGAGCGACTGATCGAAACATAATGAAGCGGACTTCAATTGACTCCGCTTAACGATTTAAATTGTTAATTTACGGGTTTCCGACTTTGGGTGGGTCGTATTATTCCACTTACCTTCGCAAGTGAAATCTACTTTTAAACGAGCATTAAGGTTTCCCGAAAAAAAGCTGTGTCCCCGCGCTGAATTCCGAATATAATTTCGGTTTTGTTTTACGCTAAATTTCTTACATAACACAGTCAATGATCACTGATCAAAGTGTGAGGTCAACGCAGCCATTCATTCCAGAACCAAAAATCGTTAGTGTTAAAAGAAAGTCTGGAAAAAAGCGTGGTGGGGATGGGTCAGCTGAGGTCAGCATTACATTTCTTAGGTTTAAAGTTCGTATGGTTCTATAAAAGACATTTTTCAGAAACTTTAAATATGGAGACTGTAACCTCGGAAAAGATGGAACCTTAAAGTAAATCTCAAATACAACATTTCATGTGTATCATTTTTATTAAAATCTTAACTTAATTTTAATCTCGATAGAGATCCGAACATACTTAAAGTACCTTGTTTTCCGTTTTTTTGGGCCGAATATAGGCTTGATAGTAAAAGTTGCCAAACAAGATAATGAATACAAAGCAGATGCTACCTGCACAAGTAGCTGAAAAATGGGATGAGGGACAGTCCGGCTGCCTCAACGTGTATATGCTGTGCGCCAAAATGATCCCGAACTGGATGAGCTGAACGATTGTGATGTACTTCTTCCACCAGAGATCGTTCCGCGAGTCCTTGTTGAGGGAGGACTGGTAGTAGTAGGAGTACATCATAATGTGCACGATTACGTTGAAGAAGCACATGAAGAACCCATGACCACCGTAGCCGTAGTAGTACAAGTACATAAAGCAGAAGTAGAGCATGTACACGTGGTGGAAGACGTGCAGGAAGGATATCTGGCGATCCTTCTTTCGCAGGACGAAGAAGACGGTCTCCAGCAGATCCAAGAGCTTGTTGAAGAAGTACGAGTAGGTAAGCCAACGTTCCCAGGTCTTGAATTCGTGGTCGCGCGGTAGGTTTTTGATGCACTTAAAGTTATAGTCTCCGGGCCCGAGCATGAAGTGGATCGCCTATAAATATATTTATTATATCTTTTATTACCTACCTTTAAGTACTATTCTTCAAGAGATCACTTACGAACACGAACATGGCAATGTTGTACAGGATCTGCATTATGTTGTAGGCCTTAATCACGCCACGCAGATCGAACGGCTTTCGGTTTTGCATAATCCTTGGACCCACCACCTTTACGAAGAGCAGGTAGGTGGCCAATATCATCAGGACAGGTCCATGGCTGCTCAGGAGTGGCAGCCGCACAGGATCTGAGGGCTTGCTGTTCAAAGTATCCAGGAGCTGGTCCAACATTGCGATTTTGTGTGCTTTCTGTGTGTCGGTGCAATTGCGACTAATCAATATCGTACTTTAAAAACATGAATTAGGTGTCCGATTGAAATGATAATTAGGCCTGTGCGCGCTTCACCTAAATTGGGGTATATTTTAAATTAATCAAAGCACGTGATAAAAGCCTCATTTTTAATTTCACAAATTTCAACAGTTCTTGCACGTGTGTTATTATTGTAGAATTGAAAAATTTTAATTTATTTATGATGTGCCAAATAAAATGTACGACTTTAAAATTAGTTAAATTATAGACCTTATTTAAATGTCTTCTTGATAAAAAGCTTCGGAAACATCTGGAAGGTGTGCAACCCATTTTGTAATGAGCTTCGAATAGTTTAAGGTCGATATTCTTAAAACATTCAGTAGTTCACCATGAAATCGCATAATGACATGCAAAACCGATGACATTTAAAAAAACTGGCACACAATACCAAGAAAATCGACAGCAAAAGCGAGGAAATCGGAAAGTCCCTGTATCCCGGCACGGAAAAAAAGGTGCTGGTGGTGATGTGATCCTATTAAAAATAGGATAAAAAGACCGACTGTTACTTTGTATACCGCCGATAGAAATGGTAAAAAAGCCCGGTCTACATGTTAGTCCTAACTATAGCACTTAAGTGGGGAATTGACTGAAAATTAATTTCTTTCGAAAGGTGTGGGTTTTCTACATTGTATAAAGTAAGGTGTGCTACGATTTGGATGATCTTCTATACGTTGGTAAATTAATCGTACAACTCATGATGGTCTCAAGGGGTGTATATTTTGTGTGCAAATATAAACAAAACTATTTAATGACTAAGAAGCTAATTAGTTAATTGATAAAAAGCTTTTTATTATATAGTATAGTATACTTTTGGGCAATACAACTTATAGTATCTCTGTTTAAAAAAATGTTACTTTCCCTTTTCTTAGCTAACTTTGTGTGAACGTAATTTTTTAATAATACTTAAATAACTGCTTACGAATTTTTGTTCTTATTAGGTGTTCCATTGATGTTAAATGATTATAATATATGAGTAATAAGTAATATACGGTTCTACTTTATCTAGAAAAATTATTATTTAAAAACTTCCTTGTTCAGAAAAAAATACCTCGGAGTACACCTATATAATTTAATTTTTTTTACCAAATAATCGGCTATTCGGCTTCTTAAGAACTTTTTTATTATCGTAGCGTAGAGCGAGGTGTTTAGATCGTTGAACTTAATGTTGACGTTTAGATTAATGGATGCAAAGCTGAGATCTGAGCTTAAGTTTCATTTAATTGCCAACCAGGAACGAAGAAAAGTAACGTCAATGATTTAGACCCAATTTCTAGAAAGGATTGGTAAAATAATGAGTCAGTAAATTAACATCATTGATGGTTGATTACAACTAATTACTCATCTAAGGTACAATCATGTAAAAACCCGTGAAAACCCTACTACAAAAAAACCTGATTCATTCAAAGAAATAGCAATTGTTGGGGATGAACAGTACGAGTGGAGGTGGGGCATCACATACGAAACCAATCTATAGAAAGTGAATTTATTCCAACTCTAAAAACCGAAATAAACTAGTTTTTGCGCATTCAAAATAATTTGTTTTTAATTTTGCATCTAAAAAATATGCAAATATCCATTTTATAAATCACTAGTTTTGCTGGCTTTAAGACCAAGGATAACCACTTGTTTAGCTATCGAAAAATAGTTTTGCATCTGTTTTAAACAGCAAGGAGAATAATTTGTGTGTGCTGAACAGATGTTCCGATTCCTGCTTTAAAAATTCTTTCGAAGAAAACCAAAATAACACACAATGGCTGTGAGGCGTTGGCGTTTCTTTCGGCATTTAAGTGGAGAATCAACCTGCGACCGGTTTTACTCAATAGTGGCAGCTACTAAGTAAAAAAATATGACTTAAACGCTGAGTGTGAGCTTGGCGTCGCGAGCTTGAAAGATCCATGCAGATCTTAGCCTTTATATATCAGGGGTGGCGCACATCGGATGCTTTAGTATAGCTTCGTAACTTCAGCGCGCATCAACATGGGCTCATCCAAATTGGTAAGCAGTTGCTCAGGGCGGAACCCTATTCCGATTCCGATTTCTATTCCGAAAGCGAACCCAAACCCTCGACCCTGTCCGAGACCTGCGACTTGGTAATAACCAAGCGGCTGGCAATTACATCGGCATGTGAAGTGTGTGAATAATCCAAATAATAACTATCATTGGCTAGCAAGATATCAATGCAGCTGTGCTAATAGCCCGGGCAGTTGGCAATGTTGTTTTATTGACACAATGCCGTTTCAATTTGCATGTAAATTTTAAAAACAACAAATTTGTGATCTTCTATTAGCTAAACGAAATTCCCAACTAAAAACAATTATGTTGGATGATAATCCTATAACAGTAACATGTTTCCAAGAGGGTAATATACAAAAAAGCGAGCTAACATCAACCAATTTAACTTATTTCAAATCTAAATAGCCTTGACCTTAATTTTGCAAAACAGCATACTACTAACTTGATACATAATGTTTTGTGGTGATAAAATGCACTGAATCATAGTACAATAATAGCTTACGATAGAGATATATTGAAAACTTAAGATTTAAAATAACTAAAGAAGTCTATAAAAAGTAAAACAATTCAAGTTTTGTAGATGTTTAATTCAAAATAGGAGGGGATGCTACTTAACAAATTGTATCATCATCTTTTTTATTTTTTTCCTTCTAGCTTATTTTCAGTGCCTTGCTGGCCATTATGGTCGCCAGTAGCTCGGCGGGCCTTCTGGATTCACTTGTTCCCAGAGCTATTACGGAATTCTACAGTAGTGCGTCCTCCCAAGAGGGATACCGCTTTAAGTAAGTAAAGTCACTTATTGGCAAGTATTGGAGATATAACCTTTTTTCAAATTGCAGCGTCAATGACCCCAATGGCAGCAAACGTGAGGAAGTTGGTATGATCTTGAATCCCGGCACAGACAAAGAGGAGTTGGTGGTGATGGGTGCCTACACCGTATACGATGAAAAGACTGATACCGAAACTGTAACGATGTATACCGCCGACAAGGATGGTTACAAAGCTCGTTACCAAACCAAGAACCGCAAACTGAGCCCTGGAGCCCTGAAGTCCGCTGCTGGATAAATATATATTAGATTAGAGTTGTAAACAAAGAGTCAAAAAATAAATTTGCTACTGCCGAAACTGGTTGTGTGTTGGGTGTGCATCTTCTAAGAATTTCCAATTGGTTCTGGCCAGATCAAGATCAAGTTTACTCATTTCAATGTCAGTGGACCTCACTCTGGATAGACGAGTTTTCGGTTGCGCAATAGTTTTGACCTTTCAAAAGTCTTTACGCTCGACAAATTAGCGCATTCTATCGTAATGATGGACCTGGCACCCGAAACAAGTTATGAGAAACTTGGAGGCATTGACAACAGATTTGGTGGATTCTTCGGTTCTTTGTATTCAAAGATCTTAAGTTAGACAAGTCAAGTGACGCACAAAAGTTAATAAGCGCCAACAGCTGTACATTATGGCCACATTCGACAGGCATAATTCATAGCTAATATATAATCAAATTCTAATTTTAGTTATTCTAGACGAGAACAATAATAAATTGAAATTTAGACTGGTTCCTGGAAGCATTTAGACCAACAAACTGGTTTCGAATAATAAATGGTAATTTAGGGTACAAGGTAGTCTTTATGTATTTTTCGGGGATTTTTCTTAAGCCTACAAGAAAACCTTGTTCCATTGTATGACGTATTCGGCTTATTTTGCGGCTAAATCAATCACAGAAACAAGTTTACGAAAAATGTGGGTGGGAAGTTACTCAGTACATCTTCATAATTATTAATAATTAATCAAGTGTGAATTAGTCGGAAACATGGAAAAAAGAATACAATGATTCAAGAAATAAAATGAAGGCCGTTGGCCATAATTCACAGAAGTCGTTGTAGCAATCATATTTATTACTTTAAATTACTTTATAATATTTATTTATAAATGAATTGTGCAGTATCAACACACAAAAAGAAACAGCATTTATGAGTTATAGTGTGAGGGTCGTTTTACCTGTAGCAGTCTAATTTTGAGAAATTAGTTACATATAATTAATCATGTGTTTACCATTAGGTTACAACGAAAATGGGCAAAAGAATAATATTAAATATTTCCGTAAAAAAATTAATGCTGGCACTTGAGGTTTTGACAAACGTATCATAATTATTACCTTATAAACCAGTTTAAGCCACTTGTTAATTATTGTTAATTAATCAAGCATTAACCATTTTGATAACCCGCAAGTTTGTGAAAAAAATACGATTATGTAAGTAATGATTTGAAGGTCATCGTATGATTTTTCACATTATTCTTTGTCTTGACAGTCGAAGTTTTTACTTGTATACCTTTGGAAAGAGCTTTTAACTGAGCTACGAAGTATAACTTAATTACAAATATTGTCAATTTAATTTATCTAATGTTATAAAATATTGTCATGTTGTAGCAAATAAGTGCTCGTATTATTTGTTGAAACAATCAAATTTTATATTCATGAAGGTATAAAGTATTTCCCAAGTATTGTAAAATGATGAAATATTTGTAATATTCTTGTGTACTAAATTGAAGACCGTTATAATAAGGTTTTTGAATGCATACCAAACAGCTTTTGTATTTACTTAAGATAGCTTTTATAATTCTAAACTGCAACCACGAATAAAATATGCAAGAAAGATAGCTTTTACATAGTATGTGTACCTTGAAGTACCAAATGAGGTCCCAAAAAGCAATGAAAAGTTTGGTGACTAAGTCAGACTTAGCGGCGTTCTGATGGAAGCTTTTCATTGTTTACGGAAAGCGGGTTTTCGCGTTGGCGCGCTTTCCCGATATCTGCCTGTTGCCTCTGGAATTCGCGTTGCCCCAGGTAACTGACCAGGCATAAAGCGGCCCAAACAGAGAGCGGGTTATAACAATGTCACCCACCCATCCGCACCACCAACGGCAAAGCCCCGAGCATGTTTGGATTACAATGGAGCGTTTAGTTCCCGGTGGACGTTCGACGGTGCCAGTGACGCGACTCTGAATCTGAATCAGCTTTTCCATATAGTTCAGCACTAGAACATTTTCCCATATCAAATCCGATTCTTGGTCTCACGGAAAGGGAAATGAAAACACCCGAAGTGAAAACACTCGAAAGTGACAAAAACGCTCATAAATAATCTAGTGAAAATGAAAGCAAATCATACGATTCTGCTTACTCTTTTATTTTTGGCCATCCAACACAAATGTAGAGCTACGCAAAAGTCGCAGCTTGGTCAGCCGCTTATACAATTAAGTCACGGTGAGTTGAGCATCCAGCGAGTGAAATTTTTCGTATATTATCTAGGGGTTTTAGGGTCCGCATACTACAAATTGTACGGTGCAAGTATTTTGACCTTTAACGCTTCCCTTGCTTCACGCATTTATTCTGGCTGAAAACATTACCACAATACATCCAAAATTCATCGTTGACCCAAGCAAAAATTTGGGACAATCAATATGAGTTAATTGCAAAACCTAAAGAGAGGAGGACTGACCCAGGTGATTCGACCTGCCAAATCAAGGCAGGTGTATAGTTAATTGCATGGCCAACACGCAAGCAAATTGTCAAGTTCCTGTCTTTGGCTCTTTCGGAAACACAAGTGCTAATCGATAAGGTTATGTTATTGTTGTCTAAAAAGGGAGATGGGGACTTAGTATTAACCATTGCACATACAAAGACTTAAAGCTTGAGCATAATTGCTGCGGTACAACTGCATTCATTGTAGGAAATATGTTGCCATTAGCGCAATTGATCAAACAAACTGTTGTCAAATAAGGGGTAACAAAATCAAAAGCCAATGGGTAAATACAAATTGATGCAATAGTGATTTACCAACTTGAGGATTTGGCTTTTCTTTAATAAGACTACTTAAAAAAAACGTCCTTATTTTAAATAAGAGCAATATCAAAGCCCTTAGCATGGGTAACAAATCAGGCGCAAGTTATCCTCTACAAGAAAAGTTGTTTACTTTCTATGGAAACGGGTTGAAAGTTCAAGAAACTGTAAGAGTTATTATAACCATGACATTTACAGACAACTCCGATGATGATTATCCAGAAATAAAAGACGAAATTCATTTGGAAGACTTCTTCTGGACTGGTTCGGGCGATGGCCCACCGGATTTCCTAAAGAAGGTCCACACGGGGATTACCAAGGGCAAGGATGTGATTGTCAAGACCGAAACGGTAGTGGCCACGGTCTATGTGGATGGGAATAACGTAAGTTAAAGCAGGTGGGCAACCTGAATGAACAGCTTTAGTGAAGATTTATATCTAGGAAATTGACATTCCAATTTGCCTGGATTGCAAACCGGATGATGGGGGTGGTACCTGGGATATGAATGGTCCCGGAATGCCACCCCTGAACTACTCCGCCACGGATCGTCGGTATTGGCTGCTAACGGTCATGTCGGGTTTTTATACTGCAAAGGATAACCCAACTTTAGAGGATAAACTGGCACGTCTATATAGGCTAGCTTTTACCAGGTAAGATTGTTAACATTCAGAATTAAAAGAAGTCGGTGTAGTTAAGAAATCCAGCGATTCTAAAGGTAGTTTGAAAATACTCGGTTAGACTTAAATGCTATCAGCATAAATAGTAGATAAGAAGTTTACTGAAATAACTTTTAATGAACAGGCAACAAACCCGACATCTGGGCATAAATGGAGCCCAACAAATCGAGGGGGTTAACATACCTGCAGCTCGAGACCGCCGGAAGTCTTTTACCCCATCAGCGAGACCCGAAACCACGACGGGATCTCCGGCTGACGATGTGGAAATACTGGACATGGAGGATGAAGACGAGCACTATATAAAGAATGTGAGAAGATTGGGCGCAGACACCGAATGGGCCAGCAACTCGGAGGAGGAGCTGTCCGAGGAGCTGCCTCCAATGGAGGCCACACCCTCGACGACCAGCACGGAAACGATTGATTATGGCGCATACGTTACTCTGATCCCCTGGGAACTCATACAGCAGAATGGAAAATCGGAAAAGTTGCGGGAAATGCACGAAGCTTTGTTGACTAAGCAACCACTGGTGCAGCAACATCAACAACAGCAACAACAACAGCAGCAACAACTGAAGGTGCAGGAACAACACCAAACCCAACCACTTTATAGGGACGAGCACGTCAGAGTTGTCATACACAACCTAACGCAAATTAGCGAGGCGGATGTGCAAAAGTGGAGCACCAACACCAATGGGTTCGGTACCATGGAGGAGCACAACTACGTCAACCTCAAATTGTAAGTGCCTGCCGAACTTGTTATTATATTATGAGTTTGATTAACCCACAAAGTGCACTCAAAGAAAATCTTAATTTGGCTAAAACTTTTCTATGGGAACAGAATTATTGTAGAAGTGTTTCATAATGCTCTTGGTTTTAATTTAATTGTTATGGGTTATTAATTTACTAAATGCAGTGATAAAACTTTAATTATAAAATCACTCGTTTAATATTTTTATTATCTTTTTATAAATACTTAGAAAACCAGAATCATTTTAGTGAACAAATAAAAAGACCTTTAACATTTGCATTTAAAAAACTGTTAATTACATTTTTTAGCAGCAATGATCGTCCGATAGCCAACCAAACAGAGCTGATTTACACTGTGTTGGTGAATGGTAGACCAGTTTTGGCCACAACGGCAGCCAAAGACATGGAACTGGTCACTGAATCCGAGGCGGTAAAGACTTTTGGACAGGCTGTTTATATGAAGTCGGAACGTAAGTTTTATTATCTCCAGTCAAAACAATTTTACCCACTATTCATATTTATATAGCCTACATTAGGGAACCCACGGCCACCGCCTTGGCACCTGTTCCTCGAAGTGGACAGGCTGGATTCTTTAACTCGGTGAAGAACAATGTGGCCTTGGTGGTGATCAGTTCCTTGGCCATTCTGCTGCTAATGTTGCTCCTTGTGGCGGTCTTACTACTAGGTCGAACACGATCCCGGCAGAGAGAGCTTAGTGCAGTCAACAGGTGAGTCACATCTATTATCAACATATAATTAACCATAATTTCCAAGCTTCTTAGCTGATACAATCAAAAATGAAAGGATATTTCATTCTTTTTAAAGACTTATTAATTTTGGAGTATTCATTGCAGAAACTCCTCCCGCAACGAATTGCTCTCTGAGGGCCAATCGATTCGACCTACCACAAGTGAGAGGACCGAAGGAGAACCAAGTCCAGGACATTCCCATTCTAGGGAGGTTGGAGTGCGGAACTTCTCCTACGAACGGGAGCCACGCATCAGTTTTCCAGCTCCGCCCCAGGAGGCACGATCCCGTCGTGATTCCATATCCTCGTCCACGGACAACACTTCCGACTCCTCGGTTTACTGCCCCATCAATCCGCCCAGTGCCGATGTCCAAAGGATACTGGATGACAAGGCAGCCCGTTTATTTGACGCTCATAAAAGGCGTCATCAATACGATCGAGCTGAGGGTCACGAGGAAACAGTCTATACATCCGTGGTGTCCGAAAAGAAGGGCGACAAGTCCCGGCATAAATCAAGGAGGCGTTATCTGAATGAGAATCGAGTGGGCTCCCTGGAAACGAGTCCTGTTCAGGGCTCCTTAGCTGGTCACTCCTCTGCGGAGGAATCCCCGGAAGTCCTGCGCAGGAGCTACGAGAATTTTCAAAGGAACGAGGCCTTCAATCCGCACAACAACTATCACCGGAATAAGTTGCTGACTCAGAAAACCGGAAGAGGAGTTTCCGCAGAGGCGATTAACAACGAAATGATACGGAATCTTCAACCATCGGATAAATCTGATACAGCGAGTGTGGGATCCTTTCTATCGATGGCCTCAGTGAGGGCATTTCCAAAGAGTACTCTACCGGAACCACTGAACCGCGTGCTGGATCCCGTGTTCGTCACCTACTACGACAACGTGAATGCAGTGGCGCCGCACAATTCAACGAGATCCCTGCGATCCCACAAGTCGCAGGGAAGCAAGGACAACACCATAGCCACAATCGCCAGCTTTCCCAGTCCCAAGGCACCGCCATCGGTTAGGAATGTCCGTTCCGCTTCGCACAGCGATAACCCGGATCCGGGTGTAGTGGGTCCAGTAGTCTGGGAGCGGCACAAGAAGAAGCAGTCGTCACAGGGTGAGGCGGGCGGAGAAACCCCAAATAATAATAATAATAATAACGATGACGACGAGGACGAAGGCGACGTTCGATTTGGGGCCAGGTCGCGTTACTAGGACAACCTGTAGTCGTTGATTTAGTATTGTTATTGCTTGCACCCATCCTGATAACCCGATAACCAAAACGTAGCTAACTAACAACGTAGAGACCTACCTCCAGTCCCACCACCGGTGAACCCGGTCAAGTCAGCTACCTAACAATTGTACTCAACTTCTCCAATCGATCTTCCCCAGAGGCCCTGACCTATGCCGACTATAATCCCAGTCCGCTGCACAATCCGTCGGCAATACGCAACCATTACGAGGGTCTCTTGGAGGGGGCCCTGCAAATGTACTCCAGCCAGGACGATATACCCATGCCCTTGCCCACCCAGAATTTTACGAACAATCGGAGGGTTACGAAGCGCGAGCACAGGGGCTCATCTGCGGGGTTGCCCAGGTGAG
This sequence comes from Drosophila kurseongensis, assembly GCA_018153305.1. Classification (NCBI taxonomy): domain Eukaryota; kingdom Metazoa; phylum Arthropoda; class Insecta; order Diptera; family Drosophilidae; genus Drosophila; species Drosophila kurseongensis. Next base: position 1,036,624 of record JAECXX010000051.1, read on the forward strand.
GCTTGATAGCCCATACAATTCCTATCTTTATTTATATAGTGATCCTTCAGCTTTCATCCTTCGGGAGGGTCTAAAACCATAGCTGAACGTCCTGCCACAGCGCAGCCGGAGAAGACCTCCAAGTCGGCACATTCCACCCAACCACCATCGCCCACTTATAGTGCCTGGGGGGGTGGTAGTATGTACAGTTCCCATTCCACCCTGAACCGACCCCTGAGCGCAGGTCCTTTTCAGAGGACGGAGAAGAGATTGGATACCACTTCGTCGGCAACTGGAACTGCTCCCCTAATCGAGGCCATACAGTCCGAGTTGCGAAAGTTCAAGCAGCAGCAGGAGTAGATCCTAAAATTAATGATCTAAACTTTGTCATGGCGATGAAATATCATTCACACCAGCATATCTGTACCAAAAATGTTTGCAATTCATTTAGAATAAACTTTTCTTAATACTCTTAAACTATTTTCTGAAACTTTTAAGCTTATAGAACTACTTTTTTCGATAAGATACAATAAACTACTTGTGCAGGTTATGTAATTACTTTAATTATATTTACATATTTGAAATGGCAAGAACAATACACAAAGACATTAATTACAAGCTCTCACCAGCCCTTAATTCATTATTTGTATATATTTGACCGAAAACCATATTTGTTGTATACCCGTTACAATATTCAATTAGAAGCGTTCTCTTTGATATACAAAAGTGTGTTTACGACATTTAGAGTGTCAAAAAGGTGCCTTTCATCAGTGCGGAGTGTGTGGAGTGGGGGTCTAGTTGAATTCCTTTTGTCCCTTGGTGGAGACAGCAAAGGACTTGGCATCCACACTGCGCTTGCCGAGGCGGGGACCGAACCACAATCCCGAGGAGGCACTGGGTCCTGTGCGCTTGTCCAGCACCTGTTGCAGGGCCAGGAGATGGGCCCACTTCCGCAGCTCCGAGTCGCCGCGACCCACTCGTGGGAAGGCCACTAGTCCGGTGGCCCGCTTCTGGAAATCCGCCTCTGGAAAGGTATATACGTCCCCGGGGCGTTTAGGCAAATTAGTTACCAGGACGCAATTACTTACCATTGTAATCCTCCTGGGAGGCATCACCGTAAATGCCGTCAAGGACTCCAGCTTCTAATCCGTCGCGCAGACTGTTGGCCAGACTGGGATCTCCGCGGCCTACACGAGGAAAGGCATAGAGCCCCATGTTGGCACCTCGACGGTTCTTGTCGTGGTCCATCTCTGAATGGAGTGTTTATGGATTGTAATTAATTATGATAATTGGCATGCTTATACTTCTGAATCACCATGGAATAATTTGTATTCATGCCCTAACCGCCAAAATAACAAAGCGACCTTCAAATCTTAATAAACATTCTTTGCAAAATTAATTTAAATAAGTATTAAGACAATTCAGTTAAATTGTAGATTATTTAGATATTCTTTTTGTCGCTTTAGTTATTTTTGTCGTTAGCAGGTGTTTGATATAAAAAGTTTAGGTCTATGGAAGTCTAATATGTCATGCCTTAAAAAAAGATTTTAAATGGATTAAAAAAGTCTAGCAAGAAATCGGTGTACAAATATTCTTTGTTATAGTTAAAAAATGTAGGAAAGATAAAAAAGTATAATTATCCATTTTATCCGCACTGGTTTACCTTTTTCTTTTAAAGGTGCTGCAAAATATTAATACCAATTATTATAAAGTCTAATAAAATTTCACTTTAAAATTGAATTCCAGTGAAATCTTTTCGGTAAACGAAATATGTCACTGGACTTTAATAGATATTTACTTCTAGGATCCTGAGCACTTTACATAAGATTCTTTAGAAAATCATTTATCCTTATCCCACTCACCTGACGCACTAAATTCTGCAATAAAGAAGAGCACTAAGATTGAGCTGACCAACATAGATTTCATTTTTAAAAGACTGTTTAGAATGAAACACTGGGATACAAATAAAATGTTTTTCGAACTGATGCTTTCCTTAGAACGGTCACTGGTTTTCTGATGGTCCTGGTCGAAGTTCACGTTCTTTTATAGGCCAGAAAAACGGACAGAAGGTTGACAAATAAATTGCCACTGGACCAACGGGGCGGCTGATGAATGTTCCTGGCGCTGTGGGGATGCAAAATAGATGTTGCTAGCAACAGGTGGCCCTTGGCAACATGTTGCTGGATACTTGTATTTGAGATTCGTTTATTGTTCACACAAACAGAGGGACTTAATTGTCTATAACTGCTATTAAATCGGTCGAAAGAGGATTTCGCGAATGGTTTATAGCCAGCCGGAGATCATGCGACCAGTGACCGTGGATTTGCCGCGTTCTCCGCCAGCTGCCGCACTGCTTTGACCCACCTTGATCGCCGGTTTCAGGGGAGCTGCTCCTGGCTTCTTGTCCTTATCGTCGGCTGGTTTCTTGTCCTTGTCGTCGCTTGGTTTCTTATCCTTGTCGTCAGCCGGTTTCTTATCCTTATCATCGGCCGGTTTCTTGTCCTTGTCGTCGCCAGGTTTTTTGTCCTTCTCATCACCAGATTTCTTATCCTTCTCATCGCCTGGTTTCTTATCCTTGTCTTTGGCATCTTCCGGTTTCTTGGCATCATCTCCAGTCTTTTTTGGCTGCTCCTGGCCGCTGTTCTTGTCATCCGGTTTGGAGGCTCCATTGGTGGCTTTGGTTCCCTCCGGAGCTCCAGCTCCTGTCGCTTTTAATTTGGGATCTGGCTTGGCATCCGCTGGAGCTGAGGGGGCAGCACTTTTGGCGGCTCCATTTGTGGCTGCCGGCTTGCTGGCCTCGCTCTTAGAAGACTCCTCTTTCTTGGCAGCTGCCTCGGGCTTTGCAGGTTCTCCGGGCTTCGGAGCTGATGGCTTGGTGTCTGCAGGCTTGGATGGAGGTGCTGGTGCATCCTTCTTTTGCTGGTCATTGGGCTTGCTGCCATTGCCAGCTGCCTGGGGCTTTGGAGCCCCAGCTCCTGGAGTAGGTTTTTGATCCCCGGGCTTCGGACCACCTGGTGGCGGCTTGGAGTCCTTGGGAGGCTGCTTCGTATCTTTATCCTTATCATCACCTGGTTTCTTCACCTCACTGGACTTGTTGTCATCCGATGGCTTACTGACAGTACTGGCTTTGCCATCGGTTTTCTTATCCTTGTCCTTGTCATCAGACTTTTCGTCCACATTCTTGACGGAAGCTCGCAAAGCAGCTGCAGCCATCATTGAAACTCCTCCGCCACCTGCGCCACTGGAAATGGATTTCTTTGACTGAAATTTGATCAAGTATTAGCCGAAACTAAAGGAGAAATGTATTTTAATCGAACTATACCCCAGAGGCATCCAGAGGTTTCTTCTCCGCTTCGCCATTTGGACCACCCTCGTCGGCCAAGGAAACCTCATCCGCAGCCATCTTCTTTCGCATGAACTTGACATAGGCCACTCTTGTGGCCCGAGTCACATCACCCAAGTTGGGATTAAATTCTGGAGGGGATTAAGAATGATTTTTATATGTTAAAATCTTGTAAATGATTATCCTAATTTTTGGTATTGGTTACTCTAAAAATGTGAATTTAATCTTGTTGTTAAGATGTATCTATGAGAAAGCAATTCCTCATTCTATTGGAATTCCTAATTAATATCTTTTCCTTGGTTTAACAATTCATCATAAAATGTATGATCTTACCAATCAACTGGTTCTGGTTCATCAGCAGGCCCTCATTGGCCGTCTCAATGATCTTTCTTCTCAGACTGCGTTGGCTATGACGTTGCATGGAGGAGCGCTTCGAACCAATGGGATCAGAAGCAAAGGTATTCTTTCTCGCAATGGCATTCCAGTCCTTGTCGCTATAAATATAAAGCAGCATCGATCAGTACCAGTATCAGTGAAACTCTTAGTGTTAAGCTCAACATACCCCTTCTGGGTCTTCTTTCTGCCGATGACCTTGGCCAGCGATGAGAATATGTCCCGACCACTCTCACTTTCGCTCATTTCCTGCTTCAGATTCTCCACGAAACCTATCTGGAAGTCCTTGAGGATGCGCCGTTCCATTACCTTGCCCTTCGTGGTTCGGGCCACTCCTGCGAATGTGGGTAATGTTTAAATAATAATCAAAGAGTTAATATTGTCTACCCAAATAAGACTTTTATTGGCAACAATTCATTTTTGGCGCAATATTTAGACTGTCTTAGATATATTTAATGATATAAAATGTAAAAAACGGATATGTATATCTTGATTGAGCTTATAATTCCTAATTGGCTAAATGAGGTGTAATTTAAAGATCATAATTTTATCATTCATATATAGCTACTAGCTTTAAGCATGAGTATCCTACCATGAGCAAGGCTCCCTTACCCTGAGACTTCTTCTCGATGTCGGGTACCTCCCAACTATTGTTCGTAAAAATCTCCAGTAGTTCGAAACGCAAGGAGCTGATGTCCTGCCGCACCTCAATGATATCATCCTCGGTAATGCCGTAATCGTCCCGCCGCCTCTGCTCCGCCGTAATGTACCGCCTGACCAGCAGCTTCATCACTTTGTCATGCAGGACCTGTGCCCGCTCCATCGACTTGCGCTAGTAGTTGGAACAAGGAGTAAAAAGGGGGTGGAAGGACACGGAAAAGGTTGAATTAGCAGTGACGTTGACGCACAGCGAGCTCTGCATGGGCTTGATTGAAAATGATTTTGCCAAAGATTTGTATTGATTGTCCCGCCTCTCACTTGGACCCAGGCAAAAATGCTACAGTTTGAAAATAATTTAAAATATAAATCTACTCTAACAAAACAGTAATACTTTTGTTTCAAATCTGTGAAATAGTAATCATCTTTTTCGGAAATTATTTTATGATAGATTAAAAAATTTTAAAAGGCTTTATTAATTTTATGATGTTAAAATTAAATAATTTATCTTCCATATAAGTTGATGGCTTTTATAGAAACTGCTGTTCTAGTAACTTAACTCTCTGACCTTAGCTTGAAAGGCTAAGCAGGTCTTTAAAGTCAAGGGCAATTTCCCAAGGGAAAGGGTGACTAGGTACTTTTTTTAAAGTGTAGCCCAAAGGGTGTCTGCTTACCATAAAGCTCTTGGTTCGTGAAGGCCGCTTCCGCCCTAGAGTCTTTCTCAACATCTTCATGTTGGGACAGAGGTTGAACGGCGGTGGAATGGTGCCGCCATCCTCGAAGTAGCTCATCCAAAGCTGGGAGCGGGCGAACTTCCACTCGGTGTCGGCTCGCTCCGAGATAATTTGATATGAGTTGGACATCATGGCAATAAGCATGTTAAGGAGCACAATAATATTGATCACCGAATAGGAGCCGAACATCAAGAGGGCCCAGAACCGGGTGAAACTCTTGATTCCCGCCAGATCGAACGAGACCAGGTCCACCAGGCCAAAGGAAGCCCAGAAAAGGGACTGCGATGTCTCAAATAAGCTGAAACACAGGAAAATATAAATTCAGAATAACGTAGGTGTTCAAAATATTCATTCCCTATAGTACAGTTTTAATATAAACAATAGTGATTATGGATACAAAACAAATTTACCTACTTGAAAAATCCTTCGCTTATGGATACAAAACATTGGTTCTTACTTGGAAAATCTTCGCCAGATGGTACAAGCCTTTTCCTGGTCATCGAAGTCAGCCACATCCGGATGCAGGTGATAGCACTTATTCTTCTCGAGTTCAGCATAGTACCAAAGCAACTGATTAAGACCGCAGCCAAAGGCGAACAAAACCAATGTATAGATAAAGAAGAACTTTATAATGTCGATTATCATGCGTCCCAGTGAAACTTGCAGTGGACCCAAATGGGGATTGATCGAAAAGATATGGACAAGTTTCAGATAGGAGAATACCATTCCGGCAGCAAAGGCACCTTCCGATAAAAGCATGGGGTCAAAGGGATGCCAGTGCTCACGTGGGAAGTAGGGGTCTATACCACGGAACCAGAGATCGCGCTACGAAAAAGTAACTTGCTTAACAAGATTATTATGACTTGTTTATGCTGAAGACTTACATGAACTATTACCCAAGCGGTGGCTCTACAAAGAATCCATGTCACATAGAACATATTCGATATGTAGTCGACTATGTTCCAAAGATCCATGATATACTCAAACAAGCCATCCGAATACAGGGACTTTAGTTCCTCAAATATCAAGGCCATTATGTAGGTTATGATTGCCAGTTCGATGGGACCCGGTAAGGAGCCTCTTTCGTGTTTGCGCCAATCTTCCAGCATGGTCAGCATCCAGGGAAAAGCGAGCAGTTCAAAGGTGATTTGCACCACCCTCAAAGAGGCGGCACCCAAAAGCACTGTGGATGGGGACATATATAGATCGATGGAACACAAGACACCTCTTTACCCACTCAAAAAGAACATGTAGGAGCAGGAGTGTGTGATGAACTTGACGAAGGGCTTGCGCATGAACTTGGCCCCATCGGAATCCGGGGCCAGGATGTACTTCAGGCTGTAGATGGGAAAGCTGCAGCCGAGCTTCATGACATCCATCAGTTGCTGGGAGGCCTGTTTGCGTCGGAAACCCGGCAGTCCATCATACCAAATGGCGGCCAACAACTGTTGGACATTTGGATGTGCCACAAACTAGCAGAAGAAATTATACGATATTTAATTAGGTTTGAATATGAGTTTTCCAATATAGGAAATTACATTACAGATTAATATATATTTTTCAAAATATGCCAATTTCAAATTTAAATTTTAAAGGTCAGGTAAATAACCTTAGAACGGTTTAATTGGTTTAACTTGCTGTGAAGCTGTATGCAATAGATTTAAAATTGGAAAAAATCCACTCAAATGTTAGTCTTCAAAAGTTTGGTTCGCTTTTCGGCATGTGCATTTTCTGAAAAAAGAAAATTGTTGACCAAACCCACCGTCTTTTGCTTATATCGTATGGCTAGCTTCAATCGCTCCAGAGTCTGCCGTTGGCCGAGACACCAGATGTCGTGGGACGGCTCGTGGTTGTAGTTGAGCATCACCTCGAGCTCCATGGATGTGCGTGCGTGGTCCAGAAGGGAGGTGCCGAAGTCCTGCACCATCTGACGCATCTCCTGTTGGGCAAACACAAACAAAGGCTCGCATTCGCATTGGCACTAGCCCCACCGCTTACATTGTCTACCGTACCGTGTATTCGGCACGAAACTCCGATTCCATTGCCTGCAGGCGCTTGAGTTCCCAGGACAATTGGAAGGCGGTCAGTACAGGGTCCCGGGAGCTGAGCGCTATCAGCGAACTGGCCGACAGGGCCCGGTACGCGTTGATCCTCGACTGCGAGTGGCGCAGGGAGTCCGACGTCTGGGAGGTCACACACTCATCGCAGCCGCACCTGGGGGAAATGGTCGCAATTACATTTCAATCTTATTTCGAATTTAAATTTCGTTGAATTCTTAAGTAACACAAAAATTCAGTAAAAAACCAGTTAGTTAAACAAGTTCTTAGGTAAAAGTCAAGAAAACTAAAAATCAATGGTAACCAGCAAGTAATAGCCATTCATTTTTAACAATATATTCAGGACTACCTTGTCAAACAAACGAGCTTCTGTTATCAATTATATTTTTTATATTTTAATATTACAAATAAAAGGATGTTTCACAGGATAATAAACTATTTTTAAGAGTTGATGCACTAGGACAAAACGATGGATCTAGTATAGTTTTGACATATAATCTGTAAAATTTTCGAAAATGTTATTTATGAACGATTTAGCACTAACAAATATATTGTCATATATCCTTTTTAAAAAATTATCCTTAAATTGATACCAAAACCATTAACCGAAAATAGGCAGTTAATTTTCGAAGCGAATTGAATAACATTGTGGAGGAATTAAAAAAAAAAAAAAGGAAAGTCCTTGACCCCAGTTAAAGGATATTCATATAGGAAGAGAAAAAAATCAATAAAAATAACAGAATCGCCAATATTACACTCCTCTCCCAGAAACTTCCTTACACCCTGTATAAATATGACCACCCTAATTTGTCCGTAATTAGGTAAAATTAGAAGTATAAAACGAGGTGCAGCATAAGTGAGATGCAAGTTGGGCAAACAACGGAACGTGCCGCTCAAAGGACGAGGAGGCTCACTCCGTCACCACTCACTTGACGTCGTGTGGCATGGGCAGCGTGGCACCGCGATCCAGGAGTATTTTGAGTATCTCGTAGTTATTGCGGTGGGCGGCCAGGATAAGGGGGTGATGTCCACGGTGAAGGTGGACTTCGAGCGGTCCACCGCCTCCCAGCTCTGCCAAAGGATCAGAAATGAATCTGTGGGGTGGCTTAACCAGGACCGCCAGGATATAACCTACATAGGGCTGGCCCTCCTTGTGGTTGGTCTCCTCCCACTGCAGCAGCTCCTCCACAGCCTCGACATACTCCTCGGAAATGGCATGGAGCAGGGCGTCACCCACCTCAATGTTGTTCTCCAGCAGGAGCACCATCAGGTCGAAGTTCTCGTTCTCGATGGCCGAAATTAGGGCTGAACGGTTCATGGGGTCCGTGCAGTTAATGTTGAACTTGTCGGTGCCCATATATTCCTCGAGGAGCCTTCAAGGACGAAAGCAATTACTCAGAGTCAGACCCGAAGGACCTGTACACCCTCACTTCTTGACACCCGGAAGGTCACCCCGCTCGCAGGCCAATATGAAGTTCTTCTCCACATCACTGAGAATGTACTCCTCGGCCATCATCAGATCGTAATCCAGGCGCGAGCCCAACGCCTTTTCGGCATCGGATTCCGTGTTGCTACTCATATCTCTGATTTCTTGGTCTTTGCGAACGCGAAACTCAGGATAATTCGATTAATTCACATTTGCACTTTGGGCTCCTTGGAGAGCCTTGCCGTAATCCTTTCGCGCACTGTATCCTTTAGTGTTCCATGATGGCGATGTTTAGTCTCCAATTAGCCGCGTTGCACTGCCCAGAAGTGGTAGCCACTAGTCGCTATATTCCACTAATTACATTAGTGCCTGGCTAAAACTCGGTCAATGTGTAGGCGCAACGCGAGTCAATGGGCCCATTTGACCACACTTGGTAGTTGTGGGGCTGCATTCGGGAGGCAGCAACCGATTTCAGCGATTTTAGCGTAGCAATCTATTGCCCGTTTTTACATGCACGGCACGTGATGAGTCTGCAGCGCATTATTTTCGATTTTCGAAGCCCTAGCAACGAGATCTAACCGCTTTGATGCCTGAAAATCTATAGTGTGCAGTGGGCTTAAGGAAAACAAATGCAAAACATTATGGTTATTAATAGATATTATAGCAAAATGGCAAAACAAAAGACAATAACATATTCAAGGGCTTAAAGTAATTCTAAAGCCATTTCGATAAGGCGTCATAACTTAATTGTTCGCTTATCCGCGCCTAAAACAACAGAAACCAAAAACATTTTAATCAACAGATTCTACTATAATTTTATGATATCTGATTTTTCTTTCGCATTTTCTTTTATAAATAAGTTGAAAGAAACGCAGAATATTAAGGTATTTTACGGAGATAAAATCTTTCCCATCCTGACTATCAATTGGGGCTCGAAAGCTATTTAAAATCCGGCAGTGCCGAGTTAACAGCCCTTGAAAACAGTGAAAAGGCAGCTTTAAAGCTCTTGGTTTTACCAAAGACTGACAAACCCACCACACTTGTACTTTACAGTCTGACTTTACAGAAATTAATTCATTGCGAACACCTTTCCCCACTGGGTCAGTGATTCTGACTTTGTCATTGATTAATATTGATTATTCCAAGTCGGGATGCCGAATAACTCACTGAAATGCCTTCTCGTCCTTGGCAGCTGGGAATCTTGAACCTTGAATGTTGAATGCGTTGCCTTCTTCAGGGCGCTTGCAGGGCTTTTGTATGTCAATGCACTTGGAATTAAATGCCAGCTCCTGGGCAAGGCAAAGGAACCAACCCACTTCCAAGGAGCGCCCTTTGAGATGTGTGTTCGAAAGGTGGGGTTCAATGGGGCTCCGGGCGGAATGGCATCGTACGTGTTCAAGTCGTACGGCGTTTTCAGAGGGGGCATTGCACTCGGCTCGCAGTTCTCTGCGGCAGGTAATGGAAACCAAGGAATTTCGAAATTAAAGCCATGGGAACTCATTAAGTGCAAATTAATTAGTGGGCATAACTGCAGATACGTGAGCTGCCTTTCGGGAAATATTAGTATACCTAGTGACAACTAATGGCTTTTATCAACATTCATATGCTGTTATTATAAAATTATGAAATACCCAACTAAGATTATTCCATTGAGTTTGATATGTGATTGTTTTCAGTGTACAATACTGCCGCACTCAATGATACATTGGCCTCCAACAGAACTCCTGCCTTATTTAGCTTTACAAGGGCCCTTGTGAGTTATGTGCACAATTTTCTGCAACATGAGAAAAGCGAAAGAGCTCATTTCCCTGGCTTTCTGTAGCAGGTTGCACTTTCACTGTCTCCACAACGGAAACATCAACATTGTGGTTAAAAATCTATCATTTCTGTTAACAGAAAGTTAGTTTAACTCATAAAAATCTTGAGACTTGATTCTGATTTGCTTTATGGTAGCAGATAAGATAGTTCTGTGGTTTTAGTTAAGAAGTAGAGTAAATTAAATTTGCCTGTTTAGATAACGATTTTATGAATTGGGGAAGCTCAATAGTACTTTAAATTAAATATATTATATTCTCAAGTGATTTGGTGAAAACACTGAATACTCGAAGTTTTGTTGTTTAATTGTAATATTTCGGTTGTTTATTTTCTGACTATTAAAATTGATAGCACCTGCTATAAAAAATGAATGACAAAACCTCGATTAATTGAAGAAAATTTACCGCCCTTCATGTTTAGAAGGGTTCTTGCAGAGAGATAAGACAACTGCTTTCAGTATAAAAAGGCGGTGCGGTTTCCGAATAGCCATAAGTTGCAAGACTTGATCAAGATGAAACTGTTCGTATTCCTGGCCTTGGCCGTGGCCGCAGCTACGGCTGTCCCGGCTCCCTCGACGAAGCTGACCCCGGTGCCCATGAAGGACATCCAGGGTCGCATCACCAACGGCTACCCGGCCTACGAGGGCAAGGTGCCCTACATCGTGGGTCTGCTCTTCAGCGGCAACGGAAACTGGTGGTGCGGTGGCTCGATCATCGGCAACACCTGGGTCCTGACCGCCGCTCACTGCACCAACGAAGCCAGCGGAGTGACCATCAACTACGGAGCCAGCATCCGCAACCAGCCCCAGTACACCCACTGGGTGGGCAGTGGCGACATCATCCAGCACCACCACTACAACAGCGGCAACCTGCACAACGACATCTCCCTGATCCGCACCCCCCACGTTGACTTCTGGAGCCTGGTCAACAAGGTGGAGCTGCCCAGCTTCAACGACAGGTACCAGGACTACGCCGGATGGTGGGCCGTGGCCTCCGGATGGGGCGGCACCTACGACGGAAGCCCACTCCCCGACTGGCTCCAGAGCGTGGATGTCCAGATCCTGTCCCAGTCCGACTGCAGCCGCTCCTGGTCCCTCCACGACAACATGATCTGCATCAACACCGACGGAGGAAAGTCCACCTGCGGAGGCGACTCCGGTGGCCCCCTGGTCACACACGAGGGCAACCGCCTGGTCGGAGTGACCTCCTACGGCTCCGCCGCCGGCTGCCAGTCCGGTGCTCCCGCCGTCTTCAGCCGCGTCACTGGATACCTGGAATGGATCCGCGACAACACCGGCATCTCCTACTAAGCACTTGATGGTCAAGGCATACCCTGTTTTTATGGGTTTTGTTAAATAAACGATTAAAGCATAACTACAAATTTGAGTTTCTTATTAAGACTATGTGGGTGGTGGTCCACCATGGCAAGGATCACTTCGATTATCCCTCCAATTTGTAATTTTCTGTGACCCGAAATCACATTTCTGTAAAACCATTCGAACAAATACTTTAAAAATACTAAAACAGATGCAGCATTTTCAATTAGCGTTTCTATAAAAGTACAATCTGTGCTAGGAAAGGAAATTTATGGCTCTTCCGTCATTACCGCTCCGCCTTTTTATGCTGAAGGCACTGAATGGTCTATCTCGCTTTAAGAGCCGTTCTAATTGTATGTAAAACTGAAAGGCAGTATCATCGGTAAGAGTCTCACTGGCTGATAAGCCTGCCACAAGTGCCTTCCTAGCTAAAATATATGACCAACATTTGAAGTGTGTTGATGGGTGTCTGTGCCTTCCAATTTGTTTTACGTTTAGCGACTCTGCGACTTTCGGAGACAGGTTGATATTGACATAGAAAAGGTTTTGCCTAGTATTAGCGTTTGTGACTTCTTCGTCATCATTAGCGTCTGCTCAGTTACCGCGCCATCCAGGCCTCCTTGGGCAATACATTTTTGATATCATAAAGCAACGCTTTATTTCCTCTTTAGGGACAGTTAAGTGTACGTTCCCCAGCACCTGCTTAAATGGTTTGTCCTCACGAAGCTGGTGATTGATTACAGAACTCGCAATTTAAGGGAGTTAAGCTACAAACCACCTTCCGGAATGGCTCAGCACTGTCAGTATATAGGCAAATTGGGAATTCCGATGATTTCATCAAGGGCTTGTTCCAGAGTAAGAATATTATTTACCTTGGGTACACATATTGGTGGATGTTTCGGATTGGTCCATTGAGGATGGCTTGAACTTTGTCCTTAATGAGGTGTTCCGGAGCTGTGTTCATTGGGCTCAAATGTCTCCTGTGTATCCATCTCTTCCTAAGATTTCATTTCCTCTGCTAAAAGTGGGACGCGGTTGTTGCGCAGTCCATTTGCCGTCGAATCTTGTCTAGTTTTACCATTTGTTGCGTTGATTAGATTTGCTTTCGTTTACTTTTCTGGCTCTTGACTCAGATCGGAAGAGGTCCGTTTCCTGCGACGAGAAGTACTTGGTGTTTAAAAGGAGCACCCCAAAGCGGGTACTTCTGGAATATTCTCAGTTCTGGAATGTTTACAGGTGTGGGAGATCTAAACAAGGTCTTCGCTCTCTACTCGAAGGGTGTCCAGATCTCTTGCGAGCTTGGCTAAATCTAGCCTCAATAAAAAAAGAGTAGCACAAGTAAGATGGTTATATCAATTTGTAACGATCCCTGGTTTATGGGTACTAGAGAGATAGATCTTAAAATCCCAAAGATGTATGTCGGTTATTACCCTAACTCGCTGACGAAAAGGCTGACATGGAGTCCAAGAAAAAGAAGATTACAATGATACCACCCATATGACCACCTATCAAGATATACAAAACATTTAAAAGTTTAAGGAATTAAAATAGAAATTAAATAGAAATCTCGGATAATATGTTATACCCAAAATTTGTGTATCCCCTATATTTACAACCTCCTGAAGCTGTAACCAGTTTTGTTAAGTTTTGAAATAAATATATACACCTAAAAAAAAGGCTATATGATAACATCTTGCCTAATTAAAATCTTTTTGGATTAGCTATTACTTCTTTTAAATTCCAAAATAAAAAAAATACCAATTTTAAGAGCGCCTAAAGTACTTTGTTTTATACTTTCCAAATGCATTACCCAATCACATAAATTCACAGAAGATTTGGTGCGCTTTCTTTATTTTCGACAGATGGATTGCTTCTGAAGTTTTCAATAATAGATTCCAGTCACCTCTTTGAAACATTATAAGTACTTGGTGACACGAGTGAAGCCAGCAGGACCCCCAACCTGGCAGCCGTAATCGGAGACCAAAGACGTAATTCCGATCAGCTTATCACCTTTCTTGGTGACCAGAGGACCGCTGCAAACTCCCCGGTCTTTCCGTCCGAAGTATCCATTGATACAATGATACATTGGCCACCAAGAGAACACTTGTCTTATTTAGCTTTACAAGGGCCCTTGTGAGTTATGTGTACAATTTACTGCAACATGAGAAAAGCGAAAGAGCTCATTTCCCTGGCTTTCTGTAGCAGGTTGCACTTTCACTGTCTTCAACAGAAACATCAAGAATGTGGTTAAAAATCTAGGCGAAATCAAAAATTGAAGATAGTTTAAACTAAAAAAATTTAGAATTTCCATTCTGATTAGATTTATAGTAGCAGATAAGATAGTTTAATTTCCCTGCTTAGATAACGATTTTATGAATTGGGGACACTCAATAGTTTTTGAAATTAGATTTATTATATTTTTAGCTGATTTGGCGAAAACAGTGATTGCTCCAAATTTTGTTGTTTAATTGCAACGTTTTCTTTGTTTATTTTCTAATGACAGTTCAAATTTTAAGCACCTGTTATAAAAAAATGTCTGACAAAACCTCGATTAATTGAAGAAAATTTACCGCCCTCGATGCTTAGAAGGGTTTTTGGAGAGAGATAAGACAACTGCTTTCAGTATAAAAAGGCGGTGCGGTTTCCGAATAGCCATAAGTTGCAAGACTTGATCAAGATGAAACTGTTCGTATTCCTGGCCTTGGCCGTGGCCGCAGCTACGGCTGTCCCGGCTCCCTCGACGAAGCTGACCCCGGTGCCCATGAAGGACATCCAGGGTCGCATCACCAACGGCTACCCGGCCTACGAGGGCAAGGTGCCCTACATCGTGGGTCTGCTGTTCAGCGGCAACGGAAACTGGTGGTGCGGTGGCTCGATCATCGGCAACACCTGGGTCCTGACCGCCGCTCACTGCACCAACGAAGCCAGCGGAGTGACCATCAACTACGGAGCCAGCATCCGCAACCAGCCCCAGTACACCCACTGGGTGGGCAGTGGCGACATCATCCAGCACCACCACTACAACAGCGGCAACCTGCACAACGACATCTCCCTGATCCGCACCCCCCACGTTGACTTCTGGAGCCTGGTCAACAAGGTGGAGCTGCCCAGCTTCAACGACAGGTACCAGGACTACGCCGGATGGTGGGCCGTGGCCTCCGGATGGGGCGGCACCTACGACGGAAGCCCACTCCCCGACTGGCTCCAGAGCGTGGATGTCCAGATCCTGTCCCAGTCCGACTGCAGCCGCTCCTGGTCCCTCCACGACAACATGATCTGCATCAACACCGACGGAGGAAAGTCCACCTGCGGAGGCGACTCCGGTGGCCCCCTGGTCACACACGAGGGCAACCGCCTGGTCGGAGTGACCTCCTACGGCTCCGCCGCCGGCTGCCAGTCCGGTGCTCCCGCCGTCTTCAGCCGCGTCACTGGATACCTGGAATGGATCCGCGACAACACCGGCATCTCCTACTAAGCACTTGATGGTCAAGGCATACCCTGTTTTTATGGGGTTTGTTAAATAAACGATTAAAGCATAACTACAAATCTGAGTTTTCTATTGAAACTATGTGGGTGGTGGTCCAGCATGGCAAGTATCACTTCGATTATCCTTACAATTTGTAATTTTCAGTCTTTTCCTTAAAACCCTTCGAAAACATACTTTAACAAGAAAGGAAAAATACCCTTGCAGAATATTTTGTAAATTTTATTCTCCACAATTATTCATATGATGCGTTCTTAACACTCATAAAAAATCCCAACTTCCTAACTTTCAAAACACCAAAATTATGGCATTTCCAATCAATCAGTTATATGACGGCTATAGGATATAGTCGGCCGATCCTTATGAAATTTGGTAGGTCAGGTTGATTGACCAAAAATAAAACCAATAGAAAATCCCAACTTCCTACCTTTACAAACACCAAAGTTAAGGCATTTCCGATCAATCAGTTATATGGCAGCTAGAGGATATAGTCGGCCGATCCCGGCCGTTCCGACTTATATAAGATATCTTAGTTTCAATTCGATATCTTTAAAACTGAGAGACTAGTTTGCGTAGAAACAGACAGACGGACATGCTTATATCAACTCAGGAGGTGATCCTGATCAAGAATATATGTATATACTTTATAGGGTCAGCAGCATTTCCAATTAGCATTTCTATAAATGTACAATCTGTGTTAAAAAAGGAAATTATCTTGATCAGGGGTTCCAATTTATGGCTCTTCCGCCATAACAGCTCCGCCTTTTTATACTAAGGAAACTGAATGGTCTATCTCGCTTTGAGAGCCGTTCTAATCATATGTAAAAGTAAAGGGCAGTAAATCTTGAGGAAGTTATCATCGGTAAGAGTCTCACTGGCTGATAAGCCTGCCACAAGTGCCTAAAATATGACCAACATTTTAAGTGTGTTGACAGGAGTTTAATTTGCAACCACTTCCATAAGGGATTTATTTTAGTTTAGAAAATCGTGAGTCACATCTTGCCTATTTAAAACCATTTAGTTTTAGCTACTACCCCGTCTTAATTCCAAAATAAACAAAAAGATTGTGCATTACACAATCTTATACAGAGGGAATGGTTCTGAAGAATTCAATAATAGATTCCAGTCTCCTCCTTGATCCACTCCAAGTACTTGGTGACACGAGTGAAGCCAGCAGGACCCCCAACCTGGCAGCCGTAATCGGAGACAAAAGACGTAATTCCGATCAGCTTATCACCTTCCTTGGTGACCAGAGGACCTCCGGAATCTCCCTGGCAGGTGGCCTTTCCGTCTGGAGTTTCCACACAGATGGTGTTCTCGGATGCGGTTTCAGTTCCGTAGTAGGCCTGACACTCCGCCACGGAAATCACCTTCAGATCCACCACTCGGAGGTCCTCCACCACATTGCTGCCATCGTAAATGGCACCCCATCCAGAGGCCTGCACCCAGTTATTCTCATACGAATTGTAGCGATCATCCAAGCTGGGCAGTTCGATTTTGTTGACCAGACTGTAGAAATCGACGTGAGGTGTCCTGATCAAAGCCAAATCGTGATCGAGTCCAACGTAGCCAGGATATCTGATGAAGTTCTCACTGCTGACTGTGTGGCGGAAGGCGGGCTCGTTGTAGTTAATGGCACCGTAGTACAGTGAAGCCTCGTCGGCACTGTAATTATTATACTACATTAATGAAAATAGCTTATTTGGAAATGTTGGTTACCTACCCAGCGGTACAGTGAGCGGCAGTGAGTACCCAAGTGTGCCCAATGATGGATCCTCCACACCACCACCAGTTTCCGTTGCTGTTTAAGCTGACTCCCACGATATAGGGAACCTGACCTTCAGCTGCCTGATTTCCATTGGTAATGCGACCCTCGATGCTTCCATGCTGAATCTCAAGATCCCGTGGGTGGACAACCGAGTGGGGCACAGTGAGTGCGGTGCAGACCCCAAGGAAAGCCAGCGACAATAGCGTTAGACCCGTCATTTTTAAAGACTGAAAAGCTGCTAGGGTGGTCTCAATATTATATGCCCAGAGCGAAATCATTATCGATTTAAATTTTAAGAGCGAAATCTAATCATGCAAGTGTCGCCATGTGTCGACGCTTTTATCAATGAATGAATTTAATTTATATTAGCAGGCACTTTAGCTAAGTGTTTGACTGAACTGTTAGTTCAATTTAAAAGCAAAAAAATAAAGAAATATTTACAATGTTTACAATTTACATTTTTTAGATGGATCAAGACTGTGAAATATATGTATTGTATGTGATCCAAGATCGTGTTATCATTGAGGAGTATATTGTTTCCTTATAATAATTGTATCAATGCGGTGTGGAAGTTTTATACTTTATATAAAGTACTTAACAAAATAATCGAGCTTTGCGGCTTCAAAATCAAAATATCATAAATATATTTTTATTAAAAATAAAAAATTTTGAAATTTATTCATCGAAATAGGATTAAGGACACCACCTAATAGTAAATGCCAGTCTCCTCCTTGATCCACTCCAGGTAATTGGTCACTCGAGTGAATCCTGCGGGGGCTCCTGACTGGCAGCCGTAAATGGATCCAAATGAGGTGACCCCGATCAGCTTATCACCTTCCTTGGTGACCAGAGGACCGCCGGAATCTCCCTGGCACGTGGACTTGCCATCTGGAGTATCCACGCAGATGACGTTTTCGGTGGCAGTTTCAGTTCCGTAATATGCCTGGCAGTCCGATACAGAAATCACGCGAACTTCTACAACTCGCAGATCCTCCACGACATTGCTGCCATCGTAGATAGCACCCCAGCCAGAAGCTTGGGCCCAGTTGTTTTCATAGGAATTGTAACGATCATTTAGACTGGGCAGTTCGATTTTGTTGACCAGACTGTAGAAATCGACGTGAGGTGTCCTGATCAGAGCCAAATCGTGATCGAGACCAACGTAGCCAGGATATCTGATGAAGTTCTCACTGCTGACTGTGTGGCGGAAGGCGGGCTCATTGTAGTTAATGGCACCGTAGTACAGTGAAGCCTCGTCGGCGCTGCGGTTATTAAAGCTTGTGAACTTAATTTAATAATATATGTATGTATTTAACCTACCCGGCGACGCAGTGAGCGGCAGTCAGAACCCAAGTGTTTCCGATAATAGATCCCCCGCACCACCACCAGTTTCCGTTGCTGTTTAAGCTGACTCCCACGATATAGGGAACCTGCCCCTCGGTCGCCTCGTTTCCATTGGTGATACGACCCTCGATGCTGCGATGTTCGACTTTTAGATCCCGTGGGTGGACAGCAGTGTGGGGTACAGTGAAGCCCCTGCAAACCGCCAAAAAGGATGCCAATAAGAGTACAAATGCCTTCATTTTTGATTACTAAAACGCTTCTATGATGGTCACAGTTTTATATAGCACAAATGAAATCATTATCAATGCAAATATAAAGAGTTAAATCTTATCAAACATGAGTTCCTGCCACTTATCAAAGTATCAATAAATTATTTTAAATTATTATACCAAGTACATTAAGTAATTGACTGATAGAACAAACTCAGAGCAGAATGTACTCAAAAGTTAAATAAACAAAGCGAATACTCTGTGAATAAAAATTACTATAGGCCTAGCAGATAAATATTTTAGAAAATATTTGTTATCCATGTATGTATTTGTGTACTTGTTAACTTTGTTAAACTTTACACATTTTTTGTTCAGTTTCAGTGATAATATGTGTCACAAGTACCTAAATAAATTGAAAAGAGGCAACTTCAAAGTCCAAACCCAGTTAAGCACTCCGACATAGAAATGGCAATCGAGGGTCATGTGATATCCTTGAAGTAGAACTGGAAGCAGTGAAATAGAAAAGAAAATACGATTATGGCAATCAAAAGGGAAGTCCACTTTCGGAACTATATTGCTGCAGTTCCTCTTAAAGTGAAGCGAGGGTGTGAAACCCAATATGAGTTCTGAGGAAAGCCACAACCGGATTGGGTGGACCTGTCCGCTCATTAAGAACCTATTGGGAATGTTTATGCTTGCATTCTCCGTGCTTCTACTTGACCGTAGCACTCTCGCTCCTATAACTACAAATGTGCAACTTCTCGGGGCAGGAAACTCACCACAGTTCGGAGAGCTATTAAAGGCGACCCACACGAAACATTAGTCAGTTCCCGACTCGGCGTCCAGGCATACAGACCCCTTTGCAAGGATAACGCGCTAGGACTCAACGAACACAGGAGCAATAATTAATTAATTAAATTTTAGCGCGCGCTATTCGGATAGAACATCCCCTCTCACAACTCGTTTCCTACAGGCAGTGCAAAACAAAAAGTGCAGGCACTAATTAATTTAATGCATATGTACAATATCCTGGAAGTACAAAAGCGGATACACGATATCCTTTACGGCGAGTGAGTGAATGTGCGGAGAAGCGTTTTAAAGGATTGTGTTTGTTTTCCGTGCACGATACCCATAACAACAGAGTTCACGATTACCTTTTAAGGTGGGGCGATTAAGTCACGCTCTTGCCAAATCATCGAATTTGGAAGTAATGACATCGTAGCTTTAATGCGGAATCATAAGTTTTAACAAAGTTCAAAAAAAGGCGCACCGAAATTAATTATTGAAATAAAATCGTAGTCATACTGTAATTATTTTATTTCACCGAGTCGTACACTTTAAAAGACAAAAGTTGAACTATACATTTTACAACAGTTTGAACAAAGGGTATTAGTAAATATTTTGTTTAAACTTAAATATAATTGAAAGATATAAGATATATATAAAAAAGTGTTTAAAGACAATTGAGTGTATAAAAGTTTATTTTTTTTTAAATGGATAACATTTGAATGCTTAATTCAATTCACTAAGCATTACCAATATTTCAGCCGCGTCTAACCGCCAAAAGTACAATATGAAAACTGAAAATGTTCCAGCCCAGCACTAAAAGAGATATCTGAAAGTCTAGAAGTGACTAAGCAAAATAACTTGACCCAAAGCAATAATCCCCAAAAGGATCAGCAGGATGCACCAGGTACTTAGCTACGAGACGGCGGTGCGGGCCAACAGCTCTCGCGAATTCCGCGAATATGTCTCAAAGCGCACTTGTGCTTCCCTGGTCCTAACGATTGCCTTCTTCATGCTCATAACAGGTGAGTGCTAAAGGATGCACAAAATCAAAAGACATTCGCTAACGAGTCACACTTGTGCGTCCCAATTTTCCAGGATACTTGCTGGGCGATTTCGTGGCCGAGCGCAAGTATCACATACGCCAGATGACAAAGGGCATAGTTAAGGATGCGGACAATGACAGGTCCGTGAAGCTGAACAGTGCCGAGTATGCCAGCCTGCAGGAGCTGCAAACATATCAGAAGGCCAAGGGTCAACTTCTGGTGTCTGCCCAAGTCCTCGATAAGCTTCAGCAGCAAGACGAGAGCGAACGATACCTGGCCACCTCGCTGAACACGGAGATCTTCAACAAGTATATATCCTGCACCCAGGACATACCGCCGAACACGAACATAGCAGCTAGTCAATTCACCGAGCAACTAATCGACAATACGGTGGCCAGGCAGCGTCACTGCATGAGGATCATCCAGGTGGTCATCGACAACCATTTGGCCAACAGCCAGCTCTAAGCTGCAGACCCGGAATCCAAGGATGGTATAGCGGACCAATGTTCGAAATTTATAACTTATGTATGTGCTTCTAGGTGTGCTCAATGTGTGTGTCCCCAGCTAAATAGAAAGTAACTTTTGTACATTATTGTGCACTACAAACATTTTTTATACGCTTCTCAAATTAAAATAAAAAATAGGTGTTAAAAACAGAAAATCCTTTCTAAAGCCCAGCCTACTGCCTTCTTTTTGTTCAAATTTACCATTTTATATTTTATTTACAATTTTATGTACGAACGAAAACAATATTCTAATGTAGACATTAAATATCATTTTTTTTTTGCCGATATTGGTAATTCTTTAGCAATTTTTAATGTCAATTATTTAATTCGTTGAATTATGTTGACGGTACTTCGAATTCGCACCTTTAATGGGTAGGAAATGTCCAGCACTGTTGAAAACCCACTCTCCCAAAGAAATAACCTCATCATCGGAAAATAGCAAATACAAATATTTAAGGGTCGCGCCTAAGAAGAATGTCCTTTGCACATCATCTGGTTCCGCCAATCGGTTATTAACATTCATAATACCAGTAAATCCATTTGGTGTCCGGCAGTATTTTTCTATGGCCATCACGATCTCACGGCCCCAATTCCGATACTTAGGATCATGAGTCATTCGCCAGAGCACCAAATAGCTCTCGACAACTTCCGGCCGTAGCATATAGAAGCTCCTTTGAAGTGGAACTATTTCCTTTTCGGCTTCATCCGTAAAGGCAAATACTTCAGGCCCTAACCGGGTTGATGAATCCCAATATCTGTCATGGCATGTATCCACTATACCAACGCCAATCTGCGAGTACTTCTCCCAGTGTTTTATCAAGGTTTCTGCTGCTCCCAGGACAAAAAAACCACCAGCAAAACAATCTGACTGTTTCATTCGATGGATAAGGATACCATTTCTCATATCCGATACGTACGTTTCGCCCTCGGGATTGATTACAACCAAATTTTGCGCTACAGCCAGCATATCGTTTTTCAACAGATCGGCAGTTTGAAGATCAACTTTACCGGACTGCACATATGACTTTAGCAGGCAATCATAAAATCGATTCATTGAACAGTTGTAGTTTTCCCATTTGCCATATTTTGTGCAAAAGGCATTGGGATAAAGGCCATTTGGTTTCTCAATAGTAGCTAATCTCTGCCGAATACCCTCCACTCGATCTTTGTAAACTGATGAGCCAGTGATTTCGCTCAGGTAAAAGAACTCCAAGTGCAGTGCACCAAATTCCGAAGTTCGAGACACGTCATCGAGGTATTTAGTGAGGGTGCTGCCATCCTTTGGGACCACGAGTCGTCTGGGAATTCCCGTGGCAGTGTCGAAGGCGGGAAGAATCTTATCGGCAATATGGATAGCCTTATCCTTGTACAGGAGATCGCCAGTGAGGGAATAGAGTGTTAGCATAGGTGCCAGCAGCCTGGATGTTAGTTCAAAAACGGACAACGCTTCGTCGACAAGATCCAAGCTGAATGACTTCTCGATCCAATCCCGTGAACGGTTCACTTCTTTTACCAGACCCATCAAATGCAGGGTGTCCAAGCTTTCTACAATAGTTGCACCGAGTTTGTGTGTCCCGAAATCACTGCCTGCATGGACACGACGCGAAACCGGACGGAATTCATTGGCGCCCCACACGACGCGGGCGTAATTTCGCCAGGCGTGCAGCATCATCTCCTTAATCTTTAGTCGCATCTTGGCTGGATTCCCGTCATCCGGATCTTCACCTTTAGGTAATGTATCTTTTACCGCCTTCTCCTGAGATAGGCTGAATAATGCACTGCACTGAATAAAGGTAAAAAGTAATACGCCGGCTGTGAAAATTCCGGCAGCAACAATCCGGATTCTTGATGTGGTGTTTCCCGTATACCATTTGTAATGCGCTCGTCTAATAGCGAAGTAAAAGAAATACATTTTGATACTAAGTTAGATTGCTTTGCGGTGCGACTAAACGATATCGGCATAACTAAAAATACTGAACTGGACCAAAGTACTGGCCTTTATTTGTGGACACTTGTTTAAACATTTGATAACTTTTTGTTATACCCTGCACTTTAATTACTAAAGTAATTTTTATTCTTGTGACTGCGTTTGTCTCTTTAGGAAATTAAATTACTATACCAATTAAGGGAATATTATTATTATTTAATATTTTATCTAATCCATATCTTAACTGGATCACAAATCCATTTAATTTTCAAAAAAGAAAAAGAATTAAGTTTTTAACAGAATTGGTTTACATAAATAAAATTTTAATATATAAGCTTGAATATTTAAACACATAATTCAATTCTACTGTGTAGATATAATATTGCGCATTTGCCGGATGGCCGTTACCAGGCGCGGTTCGCATCCACTGCTGAGGGTCAAGTACTGATCAGGGGCAGCCTTTAGTAGCGTAAGGATTTGAGACAGCTGCAGGTTAATGGACAAACCAAGCTCATCGAGAACGTTGGATAGGTACTCAATATCCACACCAAGTTGAGTGGCCGAAGAGGCGGGCAGCGACTTAATTTGTAGTATCTGCGCCTGGTACAAAAGGCAACACTGCTCCACGACGAGGGATAACAGGACATCGGCACAGGGAATAGCTTGTGTGTACTTTATGTTGCACACTTCCAGAGCCTGCTTCAGCAAAGAAGAAGGCGACAGCAGCAACGGTTCTAAATGCTGGGGCAAGGTAAGCAGGTACTGACCAATCTGTGTGATGCTTTCCTGCGGGGCAAAGCTGAAGGATGGCATATCTATACCCGACGCGCCGTGATCCTGCACAGGCGGACGAATATGTGCCAAGTGCGTCTCAATAGGTTGCAGTAGTATATTCAGAGTAATGTCATGTGTATCGGCGAAGTGACTCTTCAAAGTGGTATAAATCTGCGGGAATATTCCCAGGCTATCTGTGGCTTCTGATTTTTTTTGCTGATAGTCAGCTATACTGTTCAACAGCTGGGTACGCGCTGCATGATCGCAAGTCTGAAATATGGTTATTGGCCCACGATTGGATGGCTTAGTCAGCTTGTTGGACAACGTGACCATGCGTGTGTGCAAATCCTGTTCGAATTGATGCAGCTGAACTTGAAAGTCGGCTAGACATTGTAATTGAGACATGGTGTACTGCAACAGAGACCAGTTTTCACTTTGCGCCGCATAGCTGCTGGATCCCAAACTAAGTGCAATCTGTCGCTGAATGCGCCCAAAGTTCTCCAGCTGCCGCTTGAAAATGCCATTGAGTAAAGTTATAAGTTTGCAAAGAGCTAGATCGCTCGTTATAGAGGCACAACGTTCGCAGGCATCTTTCAGCCATACGTAAAGTTTTCGGGTACTCTCCTCCAAATGACGCACACCATCGCTGGGAGTGGCCTGATTAGAAGTCAGACGGTCCACCTATTTGGTAGTATAAATAATTATAAGGATAAAAAACAATCTGTTAAAAATAAAGATTTGCCGAACCTGCGTCGATAGTTGGGTCTCCTCCAATCGCGGATATTGTTGAATAAACTTGTGGAAATACTCAAAAATAGCCTCGCCAAGAAGACGATGCAACTCCTCAGACAAGGTGATGTGCGACTGCTCTAGCAAGGAGTTTAAGTGCAGCACGAAACTATGATTAACCTGGGCAAACAAGGCCAGCATCTCCAAGCGTTCATTGGAAGTCTTTAAAAGCTGCAGAATGTGGGCATCCCGCGTAGGTTGCAGAGCCGGCAGCAGTTCAGCAATCACCAAAAATGGTTGCGAAGAGTCCTCTCCGAAGAGGTTGGAACACCACTTCACCTGGCGTTGGCAGTGCTCTAGCAGCTGATCGTAGTAGAGAGTGAGAAACTGCTGCTGCTGCGGCTGTGATTCCGTGCCCTGCAACTCTAAAGTTTGCTTCCATTGTTGCTGCCAAAAGTTTTTCTGCACAGCTCGATAATATTGTTGCAATTGCGGCAAGCGCTGAATGCTGGTGAAAATCTGGACATAGTACTGGGCCTGCTCGGAGTGGTTTTCGGCAAAGCACTGAACCACACTAGGCGAGGCTAGAGCCTCCAGGCGATTCTTGAAGTCCTCCACTTGGGTTTGTCGCTCCGCATGTCCTGGCAGTTGTTCCTGGGCGTGCAAAGATTTTTGCAGGGCGATCAATTTTTCGCAAGCTCCCTGGAACGTAATAATTAACTGTATGATTCTTTTTGTAAGTTTTAAACTACACACCTTTAGATCATTGCGCTCAAATCCATCCTCCAGTTCAGCAAGGAGGTTTCCCCATCCATCCGACTCCTGCAGCGACTCCTTAGCCACCTGAAGCTTCTGACTTTTGGTGTTCAACCGCTCCAAGGTTGCCATGCATTCGCCGGTTTCGTTTTGAACCGCTGCCACCTCCAAACGCATGGCACTCATCTTTTTCTGCAACCCGCTCACTTCTCCTTGCAGCGCGGCGGATTCCTTGGCGATCCTTGGCATGCTGGCCACCACCTGTCGGCTGGATTCCTCCACAGCATTGTTTACCTG
Organism: Drosophila kurseongensis; assembly: GCA_018153305.1. Classification (NCBI taxonomy): domain Eukaryota; kingdom Metazoa; phylum Arthropoda; class Insecta; order Diptera; family Drosophilidae; genus Drosophila; species Drosophila kurseongensis. The sequence continues at coordinate 1,061,969 of JAECXX010000051.1, forward strand.
GAATTTAAGTATTTTTGAATAGAGAACTACACAGACGAAGGATGACGAGCCACTTACGTTGAATATGTACAGCTGCAGCTTGGCCACGTAGCTCCGGATGAATGCCGAGGCGGCGTCGCTGTCATCCCGACCATTCTCCTCCACAAACTTTTTGTAGTTTGCGTTTATCCACTCTGCAGGACTAAAATTTGGTCCCGAAAGAGCCGAAACATCCATGGTGACGTTGATTTTAGGCAGCGTGACCGTGTCATAGGAGGGAAAATATGCCGTTCCGTCTGAAAGGTCAGAAATTGGGCTGTAGCGGATTTGAAAATGCGGATGCGGATATTTTTCGCGATGAGTAGTTCAAAACCAACTTGCGATTACATTGTTTATTACCGACTTTAAAAATAATCTAGAGAACCATTGGGTATTTCTAAGTGCTCTTCTATTTAATAACTACCATAAAATTATATAAATAAGATATTTTTAAATCACTAATAATTTTATGTTACAACAACAGAAATTTGTATTCTATTTATTCCAAAGGACCTTCAGAAATGATATTTTTGCGGATGTTTCGCGGATGTCTCAACCTGTCCATTAAGCGACGGGCTTTGGTATTTTCAGAGCAAGCCGAGGCGGGCACACTGAATAAAGAATATTTTCCGTAGCAGTTTTTGGGATTTATGTACATACATTTATTTAGTTTGTAAAACATGTCACTTGGCAATGCCGATCCTTGGCACTTGAATAACATAACCGTTGAGCAAGGAAGCACTGAGTCCGCGGAGAACAGCGAAAGTTTCGAGGATAACTTCACGCCCCCGCCTACAGAAAAAGAGAGCAACGCCGAAAAGGACGCACAAATTTGCGAAGGACATGAGCCACTGCCGGATTCCAGCGACTATCTAAAGTTACTAGGTTGGAATCGGTCCAGGAAATCAAAATCTATCATTAAATAACATTAATTTCAGAACGGAAGCTGGCCCGGGTGCAAAAGGGTAACAAGCTGCTTGACAACCTGCGCGACAAGCGGCAGGATTGCATGCGCGGCTTACTGTCCTCCGAGGGAGTTCCCATTTCTATATTTGAACAGTTCCTCGAGCTAGACGCTCCCATCGAAAGTGGGCGGCTCCACCGGCACTTGCTGCCCGTCCAGGCCGTGAACGTTGGGGAAACTGTTTACATAGTGGACCACGACGCACTGCAGCAGACGGCGGAGGAAGATCAACCCCCGGCTGAACACTAACCAAATCACAATGGACTCCACGTTCGGAAAGGTCTTCATGTTCCTCACGGAACTCGCCTGGAAGAGTCGTCTCACCATTCCCGTTCTGGTCACCACTGCATTTCTCGTTATGGACATCCGCCTGCAGATTGAGATCAACATTCAGTCTGGGCAATTTGTGAGTGTCGTTACCGCAATCGGTTGAAAAGATTTCCACACATTTTGAACTTTAAAACCTGTTTCTGCATTAGGTGTACAAAATTCTTAACAACTTGTGTTATCTGCCACTGGGCAAAAATTAACTTTGAAACGTTTTTTTAAATTAAATATCTTATTTAAAAATCGTGGGCCACATTGGGGGTTTTCTGATTCTTATTAGATATTAAAAAAAAGCTGTGCATATATAGCAGCCATAAACGATAAAAAAAAGTTTAAAAGTTAAAGTTTTCAAGACCCACCTGTAACTACCGCAAAAACACTTCATATTAAAATAATATCTTCCTGCAGAACGCCAGTGATCTGGAGGATGCAGAAGATGGCCTCGACGATCAGTTTGGTGGGCAAGATCACGGAACGGACGACGAGAGCGGCAGTGACAGCTACACGGATGAGGAGTACAACAGCGAGTACACCAATGACGATGGGAACAACAGCGAAACGTCTCACTACAGCCTCGACATTTACGACCCTTGGGGGTCAGAAGACGAAGTCGACGCTACCTATTTGCGGGAGATGCAGTTCTAATCTACAATATAAATTTTATGCGTAAGCGGAAGTAACTAGCTTTATTTTATGTACATATACTCAGTAGTATCGAAACCCTATTTATCCACTTCATGCAGTCGTAATTAAACAATCGTAGTTAAGTGCAATTTCTTTATTGTCCATTTACATGTAGAGTTTGATCAACTCGTCGCTTACGGCCGAGGGCGTTAATCTTCCCAGATCGGTGAAAAGCAGCGTTATATAGGCAGGGGGCGTATAATCGACTAGTGGGTGCACTTTGCTCACATCATTCAGGTGTTTGCGGGAGTACTATTGGGAAATATATTTAAAGGGATGCTGTTATCTGTAATGTGTGATAACCTACCTTATACTCATTTGGTAGATCCCGCTGATTAAGTGGATATAAACGACTGAACTTGAAGCTCTCCGCCAGGACGTAAAAAGGTTTCTTCATCTCACGGGCGCACAATCCCATGGTGTACGTGCCAATTCGGTTGATAATGCCGCCACTTTCTACCACAGCTTCAGCGCCCACCATCACAAAGTCCACTGATTCCATTACATAGCCAGTGGCGGAGTCTAGGATCAGAGTACAGTCAATTCCAGCGGAATGGAGATCCTTAACCATCTCTTCGCTAAAGATAGAGGAAGCATATATTGTTGGATCTGTTGAGGAACAATAACTAAAAACCTACCCAGAGTTTCCTGTGCCTCCCTGCGTCACATACACGTGGAAGGACTTCTTGTTCTGTGAGGCAGTAATTAGCGCCTTGAGGACCACTCGGGATCGGGAGTGTGTCAATATGCGGCAGCCATCGGTAATAAACCTCTGTGCCTGCTGGGCAATTACCTGTAGTAGAAGTATAAGAGAAGAGTTGGTTAATTTTCTAGAAACTTAGTTATTTATATCAACCTGCCGGGAGTTAAGCAATTTGGTGAGAAAGATCTTGCCGCGATTCAACATAATCTGGCGGCACTCTTCCATATGCTTGTCGTCCAGACTGAGGGTAATGAACCGGCAAAAGAGCTCTCCGGCAGAAACAATGGCTGCGATGGATAAATCCGTATTCCGCATGGCGGCCACCGCTTCCCTCATGGTTGTGTGGAGAATATGAATGGTTCCAACTTGGAAATATATAATCAGGTTAAACTTGAACAACCAAATAGAAATTCACAGCCCTCATACACTGTTTCTTTTCCAAAATCATGAGCAGAGTCCTGATGGCCGCAATGCCGGAAGACAGGTCCTTATCCTCGTCCAGAAGTTGCAGGAAATATTTGACCACATCTGTGGGTGAAAATTGATAATGAATATATCCCAAAGGTCGTAGTATATATTAAACTCACCAAAGTCCTGTCCATTTTCTGTAATTTGCGGCATTTTGATGAAATTGCTATGAACTCCTGCACGTTAGACGTCAACAAAATAAACAGCTGTTTTTGGTAACATAAAGGCCCATCTACACTATGCTTTTTTCGGATTCCAGCACCTTTGCACACTGCCATTGAATGTGTTCGCCGCGCTTTCCAACACTACGTGCCGGGGCTGAAACGTAAACAATCAAAAAATTTATGGCGATATTTGTTTTGTTAAACATTTTGGCCCAGAATTGTAACAAAATCCACAGCATGTAAATTCAAGTAAATCGCCGGCAACGCAGTAAATGAAGAGTTCCATTTGAGTCATCTTCTAAGAGCGCGGGAATCGAGGCTTGAGCCTGCGGAGTCGCCACACCATGTTCAAACTGGAGTCCTACATCACTCCAATTCTTCTGAGCTACGTGGCCAAGTACGTAAAGAACTTTCGCGATGAGGACGCCCAGGTGTCGCTGTGGGAGGGAGAGGTCACCTTCCAGAATTTGGACCTGCGCCTGGAGGTGCTCGAGGAGGAGCTCAATCTACCGGTAGAGCTGGTTTCCGGCCACATTCACGAACTGAGCATCCAGGTGCCCTGGACAAAACTTATGTCCGAGCCGGTAAAGATCGTGATCAACACCATTGAGTTCGTGGCGAAGTTGCCGGACGGCGAGGGCAAGCGGCGCAGAGCCTCCTTCCAGCGGGAGCAGCGTCGACAATCTAAGCGGGCGTCGGTGGAGCAGCCGGATCAGCAGCCCAAGAGTCCCGGAGCGGGAAGCTCCTCCAGTGTGGTCAACAAGATCATAAATAACATCAGCCTGCAGTGCCACAACATTATCTTGAAATACGTGGAGGACGACATTGTGGTCTCCATGAACGTGCAGACCCTGAACTTCAGTTCCGCCGGCGAGGACTGGAAGCCCACAATGGTGGACATCCATCCGGTGTCCGTTGTTATGAGGAAGCTGCTGCAGGTCTCCGATCTGACCATATGCCTGGACAAACGTAACACCGCCGGCCGGATTGAGGTGTGCCAGGAGCCGGTGCTCTATCGTTGCACCCTCGAGTGCCGAGTGCTCCGCAAATACAACGCCAACACGGTGAGCACCACGAGCACTACCCGCATTGGAGTCTTTACCAAGGCGCTCGACATCAATGTGTCGTCTCTGCAATTCCCCATGGTGATGCGATTGGTCAAAATGCTGGTCGAACTGAAGCCAATCGACTCTGATGAGGATCCCCAGAACCCGGAAGACCAGGAGGCAGTGGTCGAGGGAAACGAGGCACAGCAAAATGAGGAACCCGCTGGTCAGAGCGTTTTTTGGTGGGCCTGGAGCCTGCTGCCTAGTTTTGATAACGACGCGCCTTCCTCCTCCTGCGACGCTCCTACTGGCCACGCCTTCGATTTGGGCATCTACGCCGAGGAGCTAAATTTTCAGCTCAAGAACTCTGAGTATTTCACCGATCAGAGCATGGGCGGCATTAAGCGGATACGGTATACCCCAATTCTGCGGATTAGCTTGGGTGGACTATATTACGAACGGACTCAGCTAAAAGAGTGCGACTGGGCCAACGTCAAGGCGGGCCTTTCCAGCATGTGCATGGAGCCGTTGGGGGCTTACCGGAGCGACGATCCCGTGGACCGCAACCTGATCAACACAAAGGAAGTGAGTAGAACTTAAGTATTACTGGTGTTCAGTACTTATCCACTTTTTCACAGTTTTCGGAAGAGCGGTCCTTCATCGACAAAAGTCTGTTTGACGAGAACTACATGTTTGCCGATCGCTCCTGGTGTAGCTACAACTACGAGGATTACGTGGCCAGGAACACGGACGAGTACATGCTGTTCCGCAGCCCTGTGTTAGCATTCGACATTATCGAGTACCGGGTGCCGAAGCCAAGCAGTCATCTCGCGGCGGACAGCCAGCTCAGAGACCTAGGACTTCGGATCCAATATCGCTTACTGTCCGCCGGAATCACCTTCCACTTTTCGCAGTCCTTTGCGCAGGTTAAAAATGTAATTAGCGATTTAATCCGTCCTTACGATTACCCGGGATATTATTCAGAATCGGTGAAGGATGAGGAACGCAGTGTCCCCGAGCAGGATAACAAGAATGCCGATATGACCATACCGGATTTGGAGTATTTGATGGGACTCGTGCCCACCTGCAACTACAAGATCGAACTGCGTAATATAGTGCTTCAGTTGTATCCCCGCCAGCAGCAGGAGGACGCTTCTGCTATGAACCAGCACCAACTAACGACCACCGTAAAGCAATCGCTGTTGCCGTATCTTCAGTTGAAGATTTCCCTTGTCGAGGGCACAATGTGTGGACCAGTGAATCCGCTTCGCCTGGTTCAACTAATTAGTCATCTTGAGGATAAACCTCGGGAGGTGGTCAATGCCTGCTACAACTGCTACAACTTCAATGTAAAGAATCTAACGCTAATGATTCTGAATACCACTTCGGATAATGACCGGGCTAAGCTTTTAAACATTCCTCGCATGCAAGTAAACTGGAACCGCCTACTTGCCCCTCATCTTTGGCGTAAAAATGAAGCTGCTTTAGAGACGGCGGAAGTCAAGTCAGAGATCATAACTTTAGAGTTCTCAAAGCGGGAGCTTATACTCGCTAAACGCCTAATTCCCTTAATTTCGAGCTTTAACGGCTCCGAGCTCTGCGATCTGGCCCACATTGTGACCCATGTCAACGCTCATTCAGATTTGATCAAGCTTCAAAGCTTGTGCACCAAACTCAGCTTAAGTTACCACAAGTATCACACACATTTGGCTGCCGTGGGCTCCCTGCAAGGTATCCAAACCGATGCCGTCCAGACCAAGATGAACGCTCGAAATGTTGTGCTGTCCACTTCCAAGAATGCAAATAACAAGTGGCTTGAGGTGCAGTTACAGCTCCCTCTGGAGGAAGCTAATAAAAAACAGGAGAAGATGCCCGGTACCGTGGTATGCCTCTGGCTGGAACCATTTCGCATCACCACGGATATATATCTTTTGCAGTTTCTTAACTTTTCGGATCAGAGTGTAAAGCAGAAACCAAAGGAGAAGGGTTTGTAGCCTTACCTTATCAAATGTGTAACCCTCATTACAAACATTTTTCTTTTGTTTGCAGAAGTTGAAACGGATTCAGAGTCTGTAATGCAGTCGGAACCACCTGTTACACAATCAGTATCTAATTATTCCATGATATCTGCCTCAGCAATGGCCTTAAATGATCTTCAACCGCGACGAATTAGCAGGAATGCTAGTCGAAAGATCTCCGTTCCCGAGGAGACAGTGCATTTGAGTTCGGAAAGAGATGAGAGGCACACCCTGGCAGAGCCTGTAAATATACCCGTCATTAATAAACCGCAGCCAAATAACTTAGATTCGACGGATCTGGTAAAGCGACTTACCAACATGGTAGTGCTGGTAGAGATTGCCCAAGCCAAGATTGATGTTTGTGAAGTAATGATGAGAAAAACACCCTCCGAGACGGATGTAGAGTATACCTCAATCCGGCTGCCCCTCGTAAAAGTAAAATCAGGCAATTGCGATGCCATTCAGCGTGGAAACATCAGAACTGTAGTTTCGGTGGCCAGCAACGCAGAGCTATTTAACTGGGTCTTCGACCTAAACGAATTTAATGTGTGCTTCCGCAAAGCCAATGTCACCGAGATGATTGTGGCTCCAGTTAGGACTACTATAACTTTAGCCCTGTCCCACAAGATATCCGAAAAAAGCGATTTCAGAAAAGTGGAGGGAAAAACCGACCAGGAGAAGAAGTCTACGTCTTTAGATTTGGCCGAACAAAACACCTACTCCATAAATGTGCATGTCGATATGTCGGACATCAATATTTTTGCCCAGCGGGTAAGGGCTCCTTCAGAAGATTTATAGATGATATAATTTAATTTACATTTTTATAATGTTTTCAAGGTAAAATTGTTACATGAACACTTCATGATTATTTCGAAGATGTACTGCTCGATGTGCCCGGACGAAGCGCCATCTAATCGGCAGGCAGCAAAAATAAAGCCCAGATTGGAGGTTTACACTGGCAGTGCACAAACCTACCCGGTGATAAAAGAGTTTCTGGAGCTGGATCCCAACTTTGAAGCTCCTCAAGTAAAAATTGGTAAGAACGATGTACACAGAAGTATATATGGCAAACCCATTACAATTCCATTATTTTTCTTAGCTCCCAAAAGCTCCCTTGTATTGTTCTGCCAATGGACCATTCCCCGAATAAGTTTTGAAATGGAAAACTCTAACGACTCCCAGCATAGTAAAATCGTTATGATTCTGGAGGATCTACTATTGAATATTGATAAACAGAATGACTTTACCAAGATAACCACCAAAATTGAAAACTTTGGCCTGAACTATTTTGAGGAAAAACAACAAGAATGGGAAAAGATAGAAGACTTTCACATAAAAATGCTGAACGATAGCACAAACTTGCCATTAATAAGTGTGGTGATAACCACTGTTAGCCTTCAGGATCTTTATACAAAAATTGGTGCGAGAAACCCGCATAACAAGGAGCACACTATCTCTGAGGTCCTAATCGAGGTGCAGCCGATCGAAATGGTGCTGAACCTTGACCAAATTACCGAGTTTATGGTTCCGATTTGCGATGTTCTCGAAATTATGGGAAGTTCTGAATCTAAGCAGCAAGTAAGCACGCAATGTTCGCCTGTTGCCAGCCAGATTACAACGGTTCAAGACTTGCCAATAGTGCATTTAAACAGCAAGGGAATCTATGTTTACCTTCCTTTATCTACAAGCAGAAAGAGTTGCAGTGTGTTACTATTAAGGGTTAGTTATCTGTGGATTGTATAAAGTTTACAAAACTAATAGTATGTATCTATTTTGCAGATCGAGAGCATCCAATTAACGCCCAGTCTCGAAAATCCCCTAGTTCGTCAGCTCGTACGCACAGATATCTACCAAAAAGCTGCAGAATTGAACATGCTTAGTACTCCGGGAGCCCTGGTAGAAGATCGTCAATATGAGCTGAGTGTTAAGAAGGTATCATTATCTACCGGAAACTGGAAGCAAACACAAAAGTACCGCATTGAAAAGAGTTTGGCTAGCAAACATGATAACCCCGCCTTCGAGTGGAACAACCAAAGTCAATCAATCGAACTAGATCACATGGAGATATTCAGGAACTTTGACTTTATTATGATTTATGCACCGGCCATAAGCTACGATCGATTTCTAGTCTGCGGCCAAAGTGTGGAGTATAATTGCGCGACAGATTTTGTAGCTTCTTTGAACACTCACCAAATCAGTTTGATCAGTTGCATTATTGTGCGTATACAGCGCCTAAATTGTATAATCGATCAGGTCTGTGTGAATAATGCAGAGATTCCCAAAGTCAGATCACACAAAATACTTGGCGAAGTATCCCAATCCAACATCGTGGACAACTCTGTGTACTTTTCACCTGATCTTAATTGTCTCCAATCCTGCCAGAATGCCATTAGTAGGGTACCCGCTAAAAAGAAGCTAAATGACAAGCAAATTTACCCGAATCTTCATTCGAGTTTTGTGGATGCAAGAGGCAGCAGTGATATATTTTTCGGATCGTGCCAAAGCGATTCCGGAATACACTTAGGCAGTCGTTTAAAAGGAAATCGTCTATCCAGTGGCTTGATTTATCCTCAAAGCGTATCCTTTGTGGCCGGAACATTCGTGCTAAAGATTTACGATGTGTTGGAATTGGAGAAGCTGGAAAGACCTGTCATGAAACCACTTTTTTTGATGACTGTATCCCAGCCCAGCTTCATGTCCACGCATAACCTCAAAGCAGCCGTAACCCAAGCCTCGATTTTTAATGTCAACGTAAGCATAGCCACTCCAGAGTATGAAGGAAAGGAGGATTTGGAACAATTTGATGAGTCCGTGTTCGATACTTTACCTGGACAACTGGGCAGCTCTGGGATTCCTCCTCCATTGCTTACGATTAAGGCTCAGTTTGACCGCCTCAATCAGAAGGAAGTCGATGCAGAATTACGTAAACCCATTTTGCTTAGAATGTGTGAGAGTAGCATAAAGCAACTAACCAGCGATGTAATCCGTGTGTACTCGGTTCTGCACGAGACTCCTTGTTTTGCAGTACGCAGCCAGCGTCCCGTACCCGAAGGTTCTCAACTACACCAGATGAAGTCGAACTGCTACAGTGCAGACCGCTTGCACATATCCTGTGATCGGATAACTGTCAAGTTCTACGATGAAGAAAGGACCTACAAATGCAGTTTCGTTTGCCTCGACCTCAGCACTCGCATCAAGTTCAGCACTCGTCCTCAGAAGGCCGTTATAAGATCGACCCTGGGATCCATGTATGTGCAGTCCGGCGGAAAGATGCTTCTGCATCCGTTGCTGATGCGGTTGTCGGTGGATTTGGTCAGTGAACCGTGGTGTGATGAACTGCTTATTAATGCCACACTCAAGCTCAATTTCCTGCACATTGATGCGGGTGTTCTTAGCATACTGCAATTGCAAAAGGCCCGGGATGGAATGAATCGGATACGCGCTTTCGCTGATCAGGAGTGGCAGCAGTTTCTGTACCGCCGTCCCGTTTTGGGCACTCCAGAAAACCTCTCACCATGCGACTTGATCAAGTGCACTCCTTCAAACGAGTCTATAGAGCGTTTTAAACGCCCCATGAAGTCGAATGCAGAATTTTACCAGGATGACCTCAGGTTGGTATTTCAGCCGGGATTGAGTACTTGTATTTTACTGATCAATTTATTTTCTGCTTAAGAGCGGGAGCTTTTCAATTCGTTTATCTGAACTCCGAGTCCGTACTGCCAATGCCCTACCAGGTTCAGATAATTAAGAAAAACTATGGCATAATATGCTGGCGTTATCCGCAGCCGCGCCAAATGACCAGCATACTGATATATCCGGTGCCCATGCCAGTAAGTTACTTATATTTAAGGGGTATTCCATTTCATTAACTCGATCTTTCATTTACTAAAAAGGTAAGCAGCCCCATACATATCAGGTGTCGAATGGAGTACTTCAGTGAAACCCATGAAACATTTCTGCATTACTGTGATTTTATGCTTTCGGAGACCTCCACCAAGCAACTTACGCCACCAGATCGTCCAATCTGTGCCACCATTTGGAGGGTTGTTATACTGCAATCGCTGATCTCTGTTGATGGGGCTTGCTTTGAGGGAAGTGAGGATGAAGATCAATCGGTAGGTTGCAAATTCCCTGATAAATTAATTAATCGCATAAATTTAATTAAAACATTTAGATCGAGTACGTTCATGCGGACTTTAAAGTGGATGAAAATAACGATTTTATATTGCATCCCAAAGTTCTAGTGGGTTGTATGCGCATCGACACCGTCTTCAGAGCGGAAAGAGTGCCCAAGTTGCAGTTGTTGCTCTGCTGCCAGGACTTCGAGCTGAACTTCCTGAACCAGCCAGATAGTTCTGGAGAGCTCCCACAACAGCTAAAAAAATACAACCTAAAGCAGACCAGTAATATCAGTCAAACTTTTCTTACGGTGCACGTGGAGGACCTACAGATACACTCGACCATATATTCCAGGAAGGATTTTAGCTTGCAGACCGAATTGAGAACAAGAGTGAAGTGCTTGGATTATGGATTCCTAAATATGCTGGATATCGTGGAGCCAATGAAATTCACAAGCTTCGTAAGACTTACCGATTGCCCGCGCTCTTTGGTGCAGGCTAATTTTCTGGTGGATAAACTACGGCTGAACTGCGGACCCTATGTGATTCATACATTGCTAAGTTCCAAATACCACTGGCAGGAGGTTTTACAGCAGAGTGAGATGCGACATGCCTTAATGCCCAAATGCGTTATAGTAAATCGGATACAAGCACCCATAAGCTTTGGTCAAACCGGCACAGTAGAGAAAATCTCTGTAGCTCCTGGCGAAATGCAGCTCTATAACTTCCGAAGCTGTAATCACGGGCAAGAACTTACATTCTTTATAACAAATCCTGAGACCCGTCTAGTTGAGACGAGTGATTCAGTTCACATAGCCCTGAAGTTCGAGGACGAGCAAAAGGTTCATCATTTGCGCGTGGGAGAATATTGTATTACTCTTAAGTTGGTCAAACTCTCCGCTACCCAGATTTATATTCTCGTTAAAGGGCAAATAGAATTGATTAGCATGGTACCATTTAATATGATCACAGAGTTTAGAGAGGAGGAAGTGAGCTACGACGAGAATAAGCCACCGCCGGAACATCTACTATTGTCAAAAGAAAGATCATCGTACTACCAGAATGTAAAGCGTAATGCAGATATTAATATGCGGTAAGTTGATTAATTAAAAGAATGTTTTCTAAAACCATTATAATCGAATAATACTGTAGGCTAAAATTAAGTGCTGGACTTGGAAGGGGGCGCACTGGAGACATTCCACTGAAAACCAATAACAACTTACCTTGGCTGGTCAAGGTGCCCACGCAATCCACTCAGCAGTTCATCAGCGTTTGGGTTCGGATTCTGCGCGAGGACATTGTGATGGAAAAACCAGATAAAGACTTTCAGCCCCAGAAGATACTGATCTGCATTTGGCCAATCTTTGAGATATGCAATATGCTTAGCTGTGAGATTCAGGCGAATGAAAGTACAACCGGAGAGAGCTCAACTATTGACGCCAAGGGCGGCAAATGGGCTCTAAATACTGCAACCACCCATGCTACAGAGCACACAGTTGGCTTCACGTTTTCGTAAGTCATCACAAAGTTTTTTGTAGATTTAATTTAAATTGCGAATTCGATTTCAGAGGTGTCTTAAGGGGTTCTTCTAAAGATGAATATACGCTAATGCTAAGGACGATGGACTGGCACAAGTTCTTTCATTATGATCCCAACGTTTGGACTATTGAAAATGCGCTTCAGAAACTGGGCAAGTCATCAAAGCGCAAATGGCCACTAAATGATGAGGAAGAACTACGCGTTTGCCGGCAGTTGGATTTTCAAAATTCATTTGATGTAAAATACCGAACAAAAGCCACAAGAGAGTTTTCTTGCTCCTTAGGATTGGAGGTTACTGCCTGGGGCATGTTCATTAACGGAACCGGATTGGACGTAAGCATTTTTATGATCCATGAGAAGGCACGCTTTGAAATCAAAGCGAACAGTTTAGAAATGATGCCCAAACTCAGGAGTGCTTTTACCATTGATGTACCCTTCGAGCAAGGTTGGATCACCTCGACTCCAATTTCTTTGGAAGACTTTTCGCAAAAAACGGTTCAGAGCGCCGGAAGAACGATCTCTCTGCGGTCCAATTCATTTGTAGATATAGTAATAGTGGAAAGGGAAGAGGTTTTGCGTCTGATACTGGAATACAGGAAAGAAGCTGATGGACGCCGTCTGTTTAAACTGCGATCAAAATTCGTGTTGGCCAATTTTACGGATGTTGTTCTAAATGCCTTACCTCTAGCCATGGATCACAAGGAGACATCTACACGGGAAGAAGTGGAGGCATATTCCATTGCCAAAACAGCCCGTAATCTTTTATCTGCGGATTCAATCAAGAACTGGTAGGTATATATAAACATAAACGAACTATTTTGTATTAATTTTCTTTATCCTTTAAGCATTGGAACTACAATGGACGTTTTTTACGATCTAAATGTCCATAAGGCCAGGCACAACTGTGATACGGCATTCGTGTATTTTGTTTGCTTTAGTGTAGGTGGTAATCGGGAGATTTCCATACCTATTCCCTTGTCTATACCCTTCACCAGACGCTGTTTCAGCTTGCAAGCGGGACACGAATCCATTCCATTGATGATCACACTGGTTGAGAAAGACAATGTGCACTACTTAAACGTATTCCGAGACACGGCACCAGCCATTGTCGTAAGCAACAATACGAATGTAAAGTTTATTGTGGCCCAAACCAGTGCATCGGAAAATAGCAATGTGTCCTGCACAAATTCTGAGTTCGTGGGAAGGCACTTCGAGTGGAATCAGTTGGTCCTGCCCCACAGCAAATGCTATTACACCCCTCCGCAGATGTACTCCAACTTTCCAGACGTGGAATTTACAATGTGCAATTTATCTTTGGCGGTATATAAAGGTGAGAAACTCTTTAATCTTGTTTGTGAATATATTTTAAAGTTTTGTTATAATTTTCAGATAAGCCTTGTGCCAAGAACAAGATCGCCTGGTCGAAACCTGTTCGGACTGACAAGTCCTGGCAAAAATTCCTGCATGTGCCTAACCACGGCGATGTGAAGGTGGTTGTCTGTAATAAACACCGTGCTATTCGTCTGAACATATACTATATAGCTCAACAGTTGGAGTTTTCGGTGAAAGACTTGCGATCACGTTTGACAAAGCCAGAGAATAGTTTGATGCCAACAGAGGAGCAGAGGCTTATGGAATCTGATGAAAAGTTGGCACAAGATAAGACCACATTTAAGGATCCTTTGCCGGATATGGTGGCCTGCGCCCATTTTAGCGAGGAATGCGAAACCAAGCGACTGACAAGGATCAAAATATTCATTAAGAGTTTTGTGTTTAGCCTGCAGACGGATAGCCGAGAAAATGATTTTCTAAAGACGGAGGTTTGTAATATCTATGCCGATGACACAATGATAATCTACGACGACGACGATGATCACCGGGAATTGCGCTTGCAGTTGCCAAATCTTCAAGTGGACAATCAGTTGTACTCCAATGGAAAATATGATTTTCCGGTGCTGCTTTGTGCAGAGAAACTGTATAGACGCAACTGTAGTCTGCCGCAGGTCTACGATTTGGACTCTGTGTACAGGCAGCAAGAACAACGATCTCCCGTCTCTCTTTTCACATTTATCTTCTACCAAGATGAAATGCAGCTGCAGAATGTGCGATGCCAAATTCCCCCTTTTCGGGTCTACATCGAAGATGCGTACCTAAATCAACTGCTGGAAGCACTGGTAGAGTGTGAACCGTCCAATTGTGTGTATAGTCCGCCTGTGGAACAGGATCAAATCCTTCTACCTGTCGGGGCAACCCTTCTACCCGACCAAGTTGTGGCCCAGTCATTGTACATATCGGAACCCTTGCGTCTAAATAGTTTTACAGTGGAGCCCCTGAGTCTATTGCTATCCGTCCACACTTCCTCGAGGCTCTACATAGCATTAGATCACTCCCCTCTTTCCTTTTCCCGCTATGAGCGCCAGCAAATTCTCACAGTTCCCCTCCGCTTCGGACAATCTTTGGGACTCCACTATCTCAGCGGTGCCATCTTTGGAGCCGGCTGGGTCGTTGGATCCCTGGAAATTTTGGGAAGTCCCAGTGGACTAGCTCGCTCCTTTAGCACCGGACTTAGAGACTTCGTCTCCATGCCCGTTCAGGGCCTCTTCCGCGGACCTTGGGGCTTCTTAGTGGGAGTGACCCAAGGATCTGCCTCTCTGCTGCGCAATGTGACCGCGGGAACCGTGAATTCTGTGACCAAACTGGCTGGTTCTGTGGCTCGGAATCTGGACAGGCTGACTTTGGACGCTGAGCACATCGAACTGACTGAGGCCAGACGTAGAGCCAGACCTCAGGGATTCGCCGATGGATTGACACAGGGTCTTACTGGATTGGGCATTAGTTTACTCGGCGCTGTTGGAGGATTGGCCCATCACACCCTGGAGGCACGTAGTTCTGTTGGTGTCATTGCTGGCCTGACCAAGGGCATTGTTGGTGCCTTTACGAAACCCATCAGTGGAGCTGCTGAAATGCTAGCTCTAACGGGTCAGGGAGTCCTCCATACGGTGGGGTTTAATGCGATGCCTCAACAAGTAGAGCCTAGTTTTACCAGAAATGTGGCCCTGCACGGAAGTTCTCATCGCATTTGGAGTTATCTGCCCGAGGAGTTGAGCCGCGATCAGATGCTTTTCTTTTGTGAAATCACCTTACTGGTCAGCACACAGTTGCGCCCAGCTTTGTTATTCCTAACATCGTCAGTATTGGCCATTATACAATCGGACAGCGAAGACCTGGCCTTCGCTTCGCCCGTTTCCAAGGTGGACGCTATGGCGGACCGCGAAGATCCCTCAAAACTATACTTGAGCCTCAAATCCGAGAGAAAGGACGATCTTGAGGGAGTAAGTGATAGTCTAGTATTCAGTTGCATTTCAATAACAACATTATTTTATTTCCAGCAACTGAACTATACCAATGAGCGCATAATGAAGTTCCTGAATGCATCGCGACTTCAAAGCATAGCCAACGATTCGCTAACCGATCTGCTCCAGCTGCAAGAACAGGATATCGACGACCGAATCCAGCGGCAATCGCAGTGCATCTTCTATATTAAACCCAATATAGGTGAACACCTGATCCACTATCTAAAGGTGATTAGTCGGATACAGCATTAAAACTAAATATGCATCTGTACGTGAGTTTTCGGTTTAGTCTAAAGTATTCCTAGAATCCTGTGAATTTTATACCAAAAAATCAAAAGACATTTTTTGTTACATTTTTGCAATAAAAATTAAAAAGGTACGAGACTAAAATCGTTTAACCGTCATCAATTTATGCTGTGACTGCACTTATTGTCGTTTAAATATTATCAAATTAAAGGGCTGAAGAATTAAGTAGTGTGTGCATTAGTGGATAGTTAGTTGTTATCTTAATAACTAATAAAGTACGACAAATAAGCTTGTAACTTATACTTTAATTTTCGTTAGCCTTTATTCAGCCGAACTGTGTCCAGGTTCCACAAAAACTCACGTTCAATGCAATTGGTTTCAGCCAAGCGGCCACCAGCTAGGAATGAAACTTAAAACTTACAACTTGAACACGAGTGCATTTTAATAAGGACCAGATAAATCCAACTAAGGCAAAGCCGTTGGAATTGGAAGAAACTTGCAAAAATTAAACTGTCGCCCGCAAAACCGTCGAACGAAAGTGCTTCTTAGGTTTCGAGGTAAATATAATTTACTTTGCTGTTGTTGCACAGCGCAAAAAAACATACCTTTATCAGTTTTATATTAATTAAGTTCTTGGCTAAAGAAATTGATAATGCTGCTAGTTGAAAGAATGTGATTTAATTATTACCTTTAAAGATATCTTAATCATCATCAAATCATTCCCTATTTTTATTATTATTGTTATTGCTTAGAAATATTGGAAAAGTAATAAGGGTATAACATTATAATATTTGGTGGAATATATTTAAATAGTAAAGATTTCGAGATGGAGTTCTGTTTGTGTTGATATTTTCTGTGTGCGCTGGCAATCTTTCATGTTTGGATGCCTGGATTTGGCCTTGTGTGTGCGCCAGTGCGCGACCAAAAGATTCAATTATGGTGGCTGGTGGTCGGCTCACCACATCCGCAAGTTGGCCCGTGCAGGTCGCTTATTGGGGCCCCGGATCCCCCAGATCCCCGTTGGCCTTCTTTATGTGTTTGACATGTCTCGGGGGGAAGACGGCATGCCCCACCAACACAGATTTGCACACGGTTTCCGTGGGCAAAATGTACGTCTATTGTTTTATGTTTATAAAAGGTGGGCATTTAACGACTCTTCTGTTCCTCGCCCTAAAGTTGAGCCTATTGTGTCCGCTTCCGCCTTTTGTCTGAGCTCGCATATTTATGCGACAGACACACATTAGCATTATGTGTTGTGTGGTCGTTGCTTGTGATTTGCTCTCAAAAGTGGGCTACGACATCTTTGGGAAGTTGTTTCTTCCATTCGGGACCACGCCCGCGGAAGCTGATGATCTTCGTTAATGAGCCCTGACCAATAAAACCCATCTGGATTCGATTGAGCCCCAGCTAACGACCTGCATTTAAAAGGCTTTTCCTGAAAATCGCGCATACGCACATGTGCAGCAGTGGCAACAAGGCCATCAACCAATGCATTATGACGGCGTCTCCTTCCCTTTTCGTTTGGTACGTGGCCTTGGAAGCAGGGGCTTAGAAGGGGGGTCAAAGTTAGCATGTGCCATTAAGATAAGTCAATAGTTAGGGGTCATCAAATGCAGGCATCAACACCAAATTACTCGGCTAAAAACTAATCTGGCATCGTTATACCCTGCCATTTTGCACCCAGTTAAGAACTTTAATATACCATTAAAGGGAGCCTCAAGAGCAACAAATAGCTTATTAAAGTATGTCGTTTTTTAAGTCATAAATAAGAACATTAGGGTTATGCCTTTTTTAATAACCATATTGTTCTTGTCGAATTTTAATGGCTACATATTTAATATTTTTTTTGAGATTAATAACAGCCTCGATTTTTTTATGTTATCGCTTTCACAGTACTAGCTTATGTGCTATTAAATGCTGATTAAGATTAGAATCACAAGGCTCAAGGGAAGTTGTAGGCTTCAAGAAAAGTAAAGAAAATGCGCTGCTAAAACTTTTTCCCCCCGTGAATTCTCCCACCCAAGACTACGCCTATGCCCTAAAACTCTTTAGCAAAGTTCCCGTCACCATCAAAAGAGGCCGTACTTAAAACCCTTTCAACAAATATATATGTAAATAGGAAAGCAAGTATTTAAGTATATCTGGTCAAAGTAGGAAGTCGTATGACTTTCGCTAATGCAAATATTGTGAAATCAATCCTCTGGTGATTTGAAAACAAGCTTTTGTTGGATTTGACAAAAGGCAAATAGGCATACAATAATTATAAAGATTATACTTGACTTGGAAATACCCTGTATTATGCTTTAGTTTACATGTAATAGCATTTGCATATTGAGTAAATCTACTATTTGCAGGCCAAAGTGAATAATCCAAATCTTACAGAAATGTTAACCCTTTTCCTTTTTATAAATTTGCACAAATTGGTAAAGCCCCTTTGCTCCAAATTGATAGGTATGAAAAATCACCGAATTATTCATAACTTATAGGAATAAAACGGCGTGGAATTAAGTGAGTTGAGGGCCTTACCCCCTGAGCTTCATATATATATGCTGGTTGGGGGAAGTGCTAACATCAAGCACATAAAATAAGAAAAAAATCAAATGCAATTTTCTCTAAAATGGTTACTGATAAAAAATTGATACGCCAGCCGGCAAAGATGGCTTGTGGGCATAACTCGCTTAGACACAGGCACATGTGCATTCAAATACGCTCGTGTTCAGACCTTTATTCAGTCGCCCTAGGCAGTTGGATTATTCATATTTAAATTCGTCATACACCCTCGCTGGAGGTTTGCTAGATTTGCAAGAGTGTTTGCCACTCCTGTCAGCTCGCATTCCCCACTCCCCACTCCCCATTTCCCATTCACACTCCGAATATAATATGGATGGAATAGCTGAATAAACAGAGTCGCTGCCGTTCTCATTCTAGGCTGTTGACAGTCCTTATTTGTGCACCCGGAAACCCAATACAACTAAGAACAACATGGCGATGGAGCAAGTCGCTTTATTCGCAATAACGTTTATATTCAGACACTTATATATACACGTACATTCACATTCATAGTCATTTGTTTATTTGTTACATCTTAAGCAAGCAGCCATAAAGCGTCGAGAAGAATTAAAAACAGTTTTTAGGAACCAATCCGAATATTTACAGTGACACAAATGGATCAGTAGCTTAATGGGAAACCTATTTCTTGGTTTAAAACTGATTTGCAACAATTAAATTTATCTTTTCCTTGTCCCAACAACCATTTCCACTGAAGTACAATAAAGTATT
The DNA here is from genome assembly GCA_018153305.1 of Drosophila kurseongensis. Lineage (NCBI taxonomy): Eukaryota > Metazoa > Arthropoda > Insecta > Diptera > Drosophilidae > Drosophila > Drosophila kurseongensis. The sequence goes on from JAECXX010000051.1 coordinate 1,080,896, forward strand.
GAGTTTCTTTTAAGCAATAAAGACACACAGTGGGCTATTTTTGAATGAAAATGCCCAATTAGTGGGTTACTGTTTGTGATCCAGCTATATCTGATATGTTCGGGGGGCAAGGACATTATAATAACTTAGCTTTGGTTTCTTCAAGAACGAATTGAAATTTAGACTAGGGTACTTTTAGGCTTCCAATTAACTCCATAGACCGTTGTTAAAGTATAAATTCGAGACCTTAAAATAGCTTAGAGCCAGGTTTTGTCGTCGGACGAGTCCCTTTCGGACAATCCAGGATTGGTGCGTCGGTAGTTGTTGTTGTACGGCGAGGAGCAGACGATCTGGGTCTGCATCTCCAGGCTCTCCGGCGGCACCACCTGGATGGCGATGGCCGGCTGTCAGGAGAGCAGTTGGGTGGTGTTGGCCGTATTGCTGGAATTGGTGGCACTAGTCGGACCCGACCACCGCTGCTGCAGCTCCTGCTGGTAAAACATCCTCTTCCTGTGTCCTCCGCCGGATGACTGGGACTCCGGCGGCAGACTACTCCTCAGCGTCGCACTGCGGCTTGTTCCTGAGGGATGGATTCCAGAAAAGCTTAATAAGATACTACCCTTTTTTATCCACCTATCAGGGGTCTGGGGACCAACTCACCGCTGTGCGAAATTCGATGCGATTTCGGTGAGCTGGGGCAGGTATAAAGTATGGATTTCTGGGTATCTATCAATGCAAAACTCATTAGCGTTCAATCCTTTTTCATGTGCAAACTGCCATTTACCATTGCGCTTGATGCGATTGTGATCCGGAGAACCGGAGCAGGAGTACCGGGAAGTCAGGTTCTCTCGTCGGCTGAAAGGATCCGTGCCCACTTGCACACAGAGGCACCAGCGGAAAACCATTTTGAAACCGTAACGAAAGCTAAGACGATACACAGAGAAAAAAACCGATTAATATTAGAGTTATATTGGGAACTAATATATCTTATAATTATAACTATTAATTAGGCTTAAGCCTATCACTACTTATTATATTTCGTTAAATATAAAAACTTTTTTGTCTTTAGTACATATGAAGAAAACTTGTGACCCAATTAAGGTTCCTGCAAAAAGACCTTGTTTAATTCAGGATTTATGGATTACAACTCTGACAAACCCTGAAACACCTCAACTTATTCTATTTACGAGCAGCTTTTTCTGTTGGCTTCAATACTCCTCCTTCATGTACATATATCGACCTGGACACCGATTACTCATATAATCTAAAGTGTTACGGGAGTGTCTTTTACGGGCTATCGCGGCAACTTAATATATCCGTGTTCCCTATGGGTAGTAAATAAAAAAAAAAGACCTTCGTTGTCGTTGTCGTCATCATTTGCATATGGAGCCCCATCAATTGGCAGGGGCTGGCTGAATGATCCTGGGCAGTGGGTGTCACGTGCTGGCCAGAATGTTTTTTATTCCACGTAGAAGACCTATTATCCGGCTCCGTTCCAGTCCGGCGTTTCCCCATCAGTCAGATATCCGCTGACTGAGCGGAATTAATTGCAATCCGCTACGTTTTCCCGGACACGGACGCACGAACACCGACTGCCAATTTGTACGGCAATATATGCACGAACAACGCCTTTTGTTTCACACCAACAACTGCGGTCAAAAAACTATGTCTGTGGACTTTTTCTTTTAACAATTTCATTTTGCTTAAATCCCAAATATAAGCTAAATTTATCTGGTGTGACTTAAAATATGAAAAAATGTATGACACCAATTTATTAAGTTTTTCTATTTTGTAAAAGGTTACACATTAACACTTTAATGACCCTTGAAATCAGATAAATCTGACGCTCAGTTGAATCAGATATTTAATCTTTAAACCATTCTTAAGCAAGAGCATTCTGAGTCTGCTTTTAATTCCACCGCAGCTGTATGTCAGTTTGCCGGAGTCATGTTGTCATACGTTTACAAACTATATTCAAAGTGCGAGACAGTGCCAACCACTAACCAAGGGAACGTCGTGCCTGTCGTTCCTGTGGTAATGATGACGAGCACATTAATTTCCGGGGAGTCGGTTAACCAATCAACTAATCTGTCGACGGGGCTCCAGCCGGAATGTCGAAGTCTTGAATGCCACTGCACTTAGTGGTCTAATGGTGCTTATTCAACCGCAAATTACCCAATTTGTTGCGGGTTAAAGCAACCACATGGACATGGCACTAAAGTGGCAATCGATTCATCTACTCACCGCGAATTCATCCAGCAGTATATAATGGGATTGTACATGGAGTTGCTCATGGCCAGCCAGTAGATGGCCAGGTAGAGTTCCTGGATGAAGGGTGCCTCGGTGATGGCCGGATAGCAGGATGTGATGATGAAGTAGCTGTGGAACGGCAGCCAGCAAATGGCGAATATCAGGACGACCACTATCATCATTTTCACCACCTGAGGGAAATGCGGAAGTGGGTAAAAAAAACCAATTACTCTATTTTGTGATAAAGAAATATAACAATATGTGCACGATATAATTTGATGTCAACAGAAAAATGCTTCCACCAAAGTTCAGCTCTTACTACAAATTCTTCTAAGAATTAATATCAGAAAACATAAAATATAACTCTTTTCCATCAAACTTTTCTGTAGAAACAACAGGTAAATGTAATCAAAGCTTTAAGCATCAACACAGGTTGCCAAAATAAGCTGAAGTTTCAGGAAGAGCAATAAACATGAAATTATAATTGAAGCTACTGCAAAAACATTTGTAATAAAAGCAGCTCAAGATTAATTTAAATGATTTGAACCCAAGGGAACTGGGTGCAGTATAGTTGATATTGATTAAATTATTTTGAAATAAAAGGTAATATATATTATTGAATTTTTTTAAGTTGAAGTTCTAATTGTAGGGCCCAAATTAAAATTAATATTTTTTTCGCCTATATTAAAAGGTTATTTATGAATTTAAATTATGATTATGGAGATTAAGGCCATATTCGTGGTTTAAGAAACTTATAAATTTCTCTAAGGCAAGCCACTTAAACACAAAATAACAATGGCTTGGAAAGCCATTTAAGGATGGCAATCTAGGGACCGAAAACAAGTGCTAATTATAGTGGCCCGGAGTTGGAAATCGGGACTTACCCTCCGTTTACTGCGCACATTCTCCACCTGGCGGGGCGTGCACTCGCCAATGGTCTTGGATCCCCAGAGCTCGATGCCCACACGCGAGTAGGTGACCGTCATCGAAACGATGGGCAGGAAGTAGGTTAAAATGATGATGAGGATGTTGTAGCTAAACGACAAAGGGGCACAAATAGTAGATCAAACACCATGTTTACAAGCCTTTCAGTTAGTCGAGCAATGCTTTTAAAATCCCCTATCCTATCGCTCCATCGGACATTGTTGCCGCCTGGCTTGGCTTTTGTTTTATTTTTTATTGGGCAAGTAGCAATTTGGAATGAATCTAAAATTAATGGCCTTGCATGTGCGACACAATGCATAACACTGGGTACGCAGGACGCAGGACGTAGGACGCAGGACACCCGCTGCTACCAAATTGCCATACAAAATGGCTGTAAAAAGCAACACGTTTTATTTGTCCTCTTCCTGATTTTGGCCCCCGGCAACCACCCACTCTGCCATTCGTTTTTTATGTGAACATCTTGGTTCAGTTTTGACTCCGAATGTCCGCTTTTACGACCCCCATCCCCGATAATCCCCATGTCGCAACTACAGATCCTGATTGTCCCTGCATGTGCAACCTCCAACTTGCATGACACTATGATTTTTTGATTTACACCTTCATCGCGAAGGCAAGCGCTTCCCTATGCACAGGACTCAATTTTTAACAATCTTCAAAACCAAAGCGAGTTCATGAAAGTGAATACATAAAAAACTACATTAACATTTAGAACTTTGAATGATTTTTGATGCAGAAATTTACATTCAATCGCTGAAGTTACAAAATGACTCCATTTCAATAATAGTTTTTAATATCTTTCGGCGGTGAGGTGTATCTTAAATCATAACCATTCTATCCCTTTAATTTTAACCTACCCCATAATATCTTGGGATACAGCATGGTCAATAATAGGGATTAAAGTGCTTTATTCAAAGAGGTCACAATTCAATTTTTTTCCAGTGTCAAACCGAAAGAGTTTTTTCTGTCCCAACTGAAGTGTTATTGGCTAACAAGCTCTGACAGCGTCGACTCGCATAAATTCGGGTCTGTTCAGCTGAGCACTCGAAGTTATTCCCGCGAAGGGATGACGGATACTCACATGGACTCCAGCCGTGAATGATTTGTAATGCCATCGGGCCACTCCGGATAGCAGACTGTCCGGGGACTCTGTCCCCGGACGGGCACCTCCTCCGTCCGGTAGATGATCATCATGGGGCAGGAGATTATCGTGGAGGCCAGCCAGATGACCGCTGCAATGGCCAAATTGCATCGCTTGCTCATCCGCGGCTGCAGCGGCCTTATGATGGCCACGTACCTGCAAAAGTTGAGGTGAGGTGCCATTTTAAAACAATTTCCAGCGAGTGGAGCCCTCTCCGGAAAACTTTTTGCTGAAGGGGCCCCTGCTGACCATAAGCTGATTATTGAAATGCACGAGGTCACCCGAAAAAAAGGCTTCATAAAATGAAATTAAAGGGGAACGCCACTGCAAAGGCCCGCTATTACCGAAAAGTAATTTAATCTTCTGGATTTGGTCCTGCGTGGTGCTCTTTCATCGGATCACGGCATGCCATTAAAAGTTCGAGTCATTAAGGGATTTCGTATAGAAACCTAATAGCTGGGGATGATGTTATGTTGCAGAATATAATTGTATGATGTTTTTTCCTTCTTTGAATTAATGCTTTTGGGATTTAAAATAGATTTCCTTGAATAAGTGTTCGGGACTTTAAATGGATTCAATTTCCATGACTTTTTCTCACTGTGGGTCATTAAATGTCGCTATTACGTTGACTAGGCATTATTTTAATTTATGTGCTCAAAACAAACATTATTTATGTGCTGTAATTCGCAGATGTGATAAGCAATTTCTTTAAGTAGACTGTAACTTTATTTATTTGCTCAGAATTTCCAATACATTAGTTCTCACTTATTGTTTTGGTCTAAGCTAGCTGCTTACATTATTTATTAACATACTTTTTTTTTTTAAATATATGTTGGAAAACTGATAACTTAAGACTTTTCCCAAAGCTTGTATCTTGATTTATTCGTACAAAATTTCCAATAAATTAATATTTGCTAAATGTTTTACCTCAGCTGGTGGTGCTTTTATAATTTATATTTGTATATTCCTTGACTTGACAGTTTAATTTAATTTGTATGTATGCTTTCGATTTCGAAGCAATAAATCCTCAATAAATATTTGCAACTGAGTAAATGGGGAATTATTTATAGACAATTCAGTAGTCTTATTTGTATTCCAACTGTTTTGTTTACTAGATAATATAATTTGATGAATACGCTTTTAGTAAAAAAGGGAATTTACTTCTTCAGCACACTGAGCGCTCGAAAACAATATTTATAATCTTTCAAGCAATTTGTCGGTTATTTTGTTTACTAGACAGAATGATTCGATTTAACCCCTCAATATTTCAAATAGATGAATCATCAATAAGTGTTTCGGCCTAAGTAGGCGGAATATTATTTATTTATGTACTTTGGAGAACACGCATTTTGATGGGTTTTTATTTTGAGCATTGTGACAGGCAATCGAATTGTGTTTTCATGTCTGCACCCCTATGAAATCCTATTAAAACGAATGGCTTATTTGGACCGTGCTCCTGACCGTGATTGATAAGGGTCTCGATAGGTCGGATCGGACCTCTATGCATATGCATATGAAGAGGAGTTCAAGGAGCATTCCTAATCCCTCACTCAATCCACTCACCTGTCGATGGCGATGGCCATTAAAGTGAACACGGAGGCGCAGATGCTCAGCATGGAGATGAACTGGGACAACTTGCAGTAGAACTCGCCGAAGGGCCAGTCGCTGTCCAGCATGTAGTAGTAGCTAAAGGTGACGTTCAGGCTGGAGACCATGGCGTCCGCGATGGAGAGATTCACTGGCCAACCGGAAAAGACAAGAGGAGTAATCATTTTTATCTGGTCGAGTGGCAGAAGCAAATGAATTATGCAAAACAAACAACAAAGAATTTTTATAATTACAACCTTCGAGGCCCGAAAAACACACCCATCATCCCGACAGCCGACTTACCTTTTATTTATGCGCAGTACATTTATAATTAGACAGGACCAAAGTGCACTTTCACCCGCATATTTGTATAAAAATCAACAGGAAGCGAAAGATATATACACATCTACGTAAGGAAGAATTCATGACTTTTATTGTATTTCATTTGCATGGACCGATTTACATGCCAATGAATCAGTGGCCGATAGACAATAACACGGGCCAAGAAAAGAAAACGTCGAGGCTGAAAAAGAAAAGTCTGCCGGCTGGCCCCGCCATTGTTTACTTTTCATTATCTGGTGAAGATAAGGCGACGAAGTGCCGGAGAATAAAAAGCATCACGAAACCAACAGCACCTACAATAAAACAAATGTCCTGTGCCAAACATTAGCCCGTGTCCTCATGTTATTCTCGGCTCCTGCGAGTCCTGCCAGTCCTGTGTGTCCTGCGACGCCTACGACAGGACTCGAGGCGACGTGTCGCATCCTAACAATCGACCTGGCACCCAGGGCCATTGACTATGGCTATATAGCAGGCTGGCCTCCATTACCACGGTGCTTGGTCCTGTCAGCCACGTACCCAAATATCGATTCTGGCACATTTTAATTAATAACAAAATGTTACTTTTTATGCGGGGGATACACTCTCTCAAAAATTTGAGTAAAATCATTTATGAACTTAGGAAAAACTCATTTAAACTGTTTTAACCTTCTTCTGAAGGAAACTTTAATAATTTTATGTAAGTTTTACAACTCAAAGTGTTTTGTCCATTATTTGTTCTATACCAAACCAAGCCTCTCAATAAATATATGTATAACAAAGAAATACAGCTATTGAAACCTAAACAAAATAAAGGAAACATAATTTTTTTTAAAAACAATCTTCTTAACTTTCGTCTATAAATTGTCAAATAAAGAACATTCATTGAATGAGTTTCGCAAAGACCTTTCAAATAACAATGTTAAGAGACTCTAACAACAAACGATACTCTAACCGACGAACTCAAACAAAAGATGCAAATACGCATTGATAATGAACCCAAAGAAGATTATCATCCGGTGACTGGTTTTCCCCAAACTCAACCACCTCGATGGGCGGACGAGCTGTTCCAGCTGTCTGTGATGTGAATTTGAAATTTTCGAGCCCAAAAATGATTAAAACGTCAGAACTTGTTACTAATAATGATTGCCAATGTGTATTTATAAATGCAAATTTGAAATGCCTTGCCAAAGCCTTGCGAGCTCAACGGGCATTTAGTTTGCGTAATAATAATAATCATTACCAAGCCAGACAAAAGAAAAGTGGAGGAGGAGGGTTCAGGCCGACGTTGTGCCTTCTCCATTGTTGTTCGTTATATCTGACTAGGGGCCGTCGAACACAAGAGCCGGATTAGTAGTAAGCTCGCAAAACGGAATCAATTCCAGGTTCGTTTTATTGCCTTCTGTCTTAAGTTGCTTGGGTATCATATTAAAATAATTGCGCATACATAAAGCCGGCAATCAGGTATCTAAGTGGTTATTCCAAAGTGGGTAAGCATCCCGGGAAGAAAATGTCGGTAATGTCATTACGATGCGAAACTTTGGCATAACTTTCATAAACTTGAGTAGAGTTTGGCCTGTCTAAGCTTGCATTTAAATTATTAAAATCGCATCAGTCGAAGAGCCTGAATGCAAATTTAATGCACTCTGAAACGTGACTAAAAGCATATTCAATTAATGAAAGCCGAGCTCAGAATTAAGCCGGCAAACTTCATAACTTGATTTGATGGCCAAAGCTGAGGAAATTAAAATAAACGCCATCCTAGCTGCTCTTCTCCTCCACTTAGTCAAAATTGGCGACGGTAGAAGATTGAAGGGTTGTAAAGTTAATATCTGCGAGGTGCAACAGGGCGCATGGAAAATGCAGACGAGGGAATGCCAGCGACCAATTCAGTTGCTCTTTAAGTGCCCCACGGTGCAGTAGCCATAAATAGGTAATCCACCCTCCTTTTCACCGGGACAGGACTTAAACACACCCTTCGGTCCTGCCAACAGCTCGTCGACCTGGGCTGGACAAGCTAAAGGGGAAACGGGAAGTTTATAATTGGAGCAAAATGAGAAAAATTTATGAAAAATAGTTTTTAGCAGTAACCTATAATCTATAGTATTCGGTGATTACCAACAAAGTAGTTGTAATATGAACAAAGTAGGGTAAATTATTGGTGAATCGGCAGACTACCCCTGGTCTTGATTGGAAGTTTCCGAAACTGACTACACCTGCAAATATTTAATTTAGAAGCTAAACCAACACGGCTAACATGGCGTATAAGTGATTTTTATCGCGTATACGCAACGTTGGCACACAAACGCACAGGTAAATAAGCCTACTCACCTATGAAATAGTTGGTTACCGTCCGCATCCGCTTGGTCGTCATCACAATCCAGACAACAATCAGGTTGCCGCCCGTCGCCACAATGACCATGCCGCCGAAGAGTATGCTCCAAAGCACCTGACGCCACCACGGGACCACAAATGCAAACGAGCCCGTCTCCATGGACGCCGCCGCATCCTTGGCGGCATCCTCCACGTCGACGGTGGAAGGCAGGTCTGTGGATAGGCTGTGCATGTGAATGGGTAAAGGGGTACAATGGGGAATTAGTGACATCGAGATTAAGTGTGTGTGTTATGTTTCACGGAGTCCCAACGTTCCGCCATAAACGAGTGCCAAGTGGGTGATGTGTCTATGTAAGCATGCGAATGGGTGCTTTCAGCTTACAAGCATATGTACACTGAGAGAAAATGTTTAGAAAAAATACATTAACTAATAATTTTCAATTTTCATGTAATTGGGAAAAGAAAAAAGATGGTGCACATTTAGCTGGAATCTCTTACAACAAGTTTAAGACTAATATTTAACCCTTTGGAAACTTTAAAAAAAAAAAAAAGAGACTTTATAACACTCTTACAGAACCTGCAAATTTTGTAAGTTGTTAAGTATCACTAACTAATGTTCATAAAAGTATGTAATAAATAATTTACTTGTAAAAAACTATTATAAAAATCAGTTAAAACCTAATACAATACGATTTTCTCTATGTGTATCTATATGTGCGACTCCAGGATGTTGTCGCTATTAAGTGTGTGTAATTGTGCGTGCGTTGACAAATCCGTGTTTTTCTGCAGCGCCGTCTGCCACACAAAACATCGAGTTCAGCTGGAGGGCAAGGGACTCCACTCACTCATCGGCGGTTGTCGTCATCTTTTTAATATTTCGTGAGCCCCGACTTGTTTATTTAGGTCCGCATCTAGGAAAGTGTTTAAATAGAGGGTCTGGGAACCCCGAGATTCGCTCCAGCGGATTTGTGACGCCCCAGCCCGGCTAGTTTCCTATTGGACACACAAACTGGGGGGCCAAGCCATGTCATTTAATATACACGCAGTGTGCTGGAGATGGCACTAAATTGGCTAGGTAGTCATTAATGCTCTGTTTACTTACTCTTCAGAGCAATTAAAAAGATGCCCACATAAGTAATTCTCACTTTACATACACCCCACTTCGCATGACGAACTGCGGGGATTTACATAAAATCTTCTTTGTTCGAGGGTTTAATGCAGGCAGGATTATTGATTTGTTTTGTGGGACTCAGATAGGCCTACCGAAAACGGAATGAGAAATGGCAGGAAGGGCAAGCTGAGGATAGAAGACTCAGAGAAGCAAATTCCGGCAGCCTCGGGCCAAAGAAAATGTCATGGCAAAAAGTACAAAAAATGTTTTACTACTATTCTGATGTCTTTCGCTTCCAGGGCTTCCACTCTTGTTGATATTGATGTTGAGGTTTAAATGGTGCACATATACAGGGAAAAAGGGTATATCAGTTCAGGCAACTTAAAGGATAACTTTGCAATTTGAAATTAATAAACGTAATTTGAAAACCAGTTTCAAGGCCTAAAAAAGTATCGCTTAAAATAGAAATGTGGTTTTAAATTATGACAATTATCTTTCATTATTTCAACCATCAAAGAAAATGAAAAAAGAAAACCAGCGTAAGCTCTCTTAGTGAAAATAAACTTTCTGTCTTTACAATTTGAAAAGTAGCAAAGTCCTATTTTGACAAAAGTTTAACAAAAGTAGCTACTGTTCCATTGTTATAGTATCTATTTCTTAAATAAAAATATACGCTCTCATCCAAAAATAGACTTTGACAGTTTGTTTTTGATAACAATTAACCTATGTCCTTCATATAAGTTGTTATGGGAATATGGACAGTTTGAGCAAATAAAATTGTTATTGTGCCACTTCAGTAAAATGTTTACAAATATGTTTTTGCTTTGATGCACGAATTCTTTTGTGCAGAAAAGTATGCCAGTATGTGTGCCCTTCATTCTACCAATTTAAGGCATCTTGGTTGCTTTTATTTGCACATAAATCGGACGTAGTGTCTGCGCAAACAAATAGACAACTCAGAAGAAAAAAAGGCAGTGGAAAAGGCAGTAGCAGCCAATGATACTGGCCACTGTTGTCACAGGATTGAGTGTTGAGCACTGCCTGAAGGATATATAGCAGTTGCGGGTCACAAAAAAAGGAGAGTCATTCGCCAAATCTATTTTCGATGCGTCAGACGCAGCCATATCCTAATAATTATCCGAGTTTGACTGTGGCACAACCCCCATTTGTTGCTGCTGGTACGGCAGTAAATTTGGGACATGTCTGAAAAAAGTGCCGACGCTTCTTCAGCCGGAAAAGAATAGAATTGAATGGCATGGAGCCCGCAGTTTTTTGTGTACATATACTAAGTATCTCCGCATTTAATGTGTTTGCTTTCCGCGGGCCCAGTTCTCCGACGTTATACATACGTATTTGAAACGGAAGTGAAGCACCAACGCCGCGCGGACGAAACGGAAATGCCTGAGTGAATGACTGAATGCCGGAATGACTGAACGGAGGCGTCATTAGAGATGCATGTCAGTGTGGGCACAATCACTGGTATATCGCGCATAAAACAAGACGGGAGGTGGATTCATCAGGACTCATCAAAAAGCCACGAAATCTAGGAGTTGTGGGGCCCCTTCCCTTCTCAAAGAGCAGTGGAGTAGACTGTGCTCCTTTAGAGCTTAGGCCTCTCCTTGAGATGTGATTTATTTCATTCGCATTTGGTACTTATGATGGCGCAGATGTGACCGGTTGAATGTAATTAGTTTTATTTATTACTTGAACAAACTATGTCTATTAAAACCAAATAACAAATAATCAAAAAAAATATTTGTTAAACTAATTAATCAATATTTTTTAGGAAACATTCACAAAGCTTCTGTTGATGTTGCTATGGTGCAATTTAGCCTATTAAAAACTATAATCTCTGAATGTATACATTTCTATTTAACTAAATTAAAAATTAAATAAACGCATGAGTTGCCTTTTCTCAGTTTATATAATTTGATTATTTATGTAGATATTTAAAAACCCCTCCTTTCGGCAACTACTACACCCATGACAACTGTGTTCGTGCGTGAGTTCGGACATTAATTGAGTCTGTGTCATAATTAGGCATTAGAACGGATCCGAGCTCAACTCACGTTTGGCTGTGATTGAAGGAGCTGGTGGACAGGCCGAGGTCCTGGCCGAAATCAGGAAGGGGCGTGTGGTTGGTGGCCGAGAGGACGCTGCTCATGGCCGAGTAGAGAACGGCCGCGTGGGTGCTCCTGTTGCTCCAGCTGAGGTCGGAGTAATCATCCGCCTCAAAGTCACTGCGGTTCTCCATGGCTGATGTCGTTTTCTGCACCCCGGAGTACTTTCGCTTTGTCTTTATCCTGACAGAGGGATTTCCGAGTTAATGTTGCGTATCCCTTTTCCTTTTCCTTATTTGCTTTCCATTTGCCAACTCCTCGACCTGAAAAATGCAAAGAAAACGGTAACAAGACCATCTAATTTCATTTCAAGAATGTTTTATTTTATTTTGTGATCTTTGTGGCCCTCGTGTTTGTTGTTGTTGTTCAAAAACAAAGCTTTTGATGCTCATTTTCAGTAGAAAGTTTTCACATTCCTCCTACGTGCTTAAGAAGGTATTCATATCGATTTTGATTTCTTCTTGATTTTGTTTCATTTTTCGGTACGTGACTCATTTTGGCCCTATCTCCTGTTCTTCAGCAGAAGTTTTCTGTGGTTTGTTTCTAGTTCTTTGAATAATCTGACTTAGGACTTCCCTCAAAGCAAAGTTCCTTAAGTGTCCCTCTTCTGATGAGACCGGGAAGTGGTGGCCATTAGTGATTGGGATACCTTGGAAACTTCTGGAGCAGTAAATACCGGTGATTTGTCCAATACTAAAGTTTATTTCGTGTTCAGGGCAATAATATTGAACGTGGTCTTTCCTAATTTATGACTCTAAACGCTAATGAACAGCAATCGGAATGGGAACTTAAGCTGCTTAATTAAAAATATTTATGTATGGGGCTTTATCTTTATCATAAAGGCATAAAACCATTTATTATTTCTACAAATGTATTTTTACTGGCTTTTAATGTCCTCGAAATAAATTATATTTTTGTTATTAACAGTCCCAAAGCTAAGCAATTTAAATATAAATGCGTCATCTTTTGACAAAAATAGCTCAAAGCCAATTGAAAAAACCCAGTAAGCTATGCCTTTTTATGCATCCCCTGAGCTAGATTTACCTACTTTTCGAGTGTCTGATGAGTCGCTAGCCATTGTTTCTCGTTTCTACCGTTTTGGCCGATAATAAAAGGCTACGACGAGTGGATGTCCCTTCCAGAGGAGCGACCTGGTCGTCCTTCAATTATGGCTGAGATCTGTCCTTGGCAGCTCGAGATAATTGCGACGGCCAGTCGCGTCACTTGAAGTTTAACAAAACGATAATCCGAGTAGCGTCTGCCTTTTTATACCCTTGCAGAGGGTATTATAATTTTGGTCAAAAGTGTGCAACGCAGTGAAGGAGACATCTCCGACCCTATAAAGTATATATATTCTTGATCAGGATCACCTCCTGAGTTGATATAGCCATGTCCGTCTGTCCGTCTGTCCGTCTGTCTGTCCGTCTGTCCGTCTGTCTGTTTCTACGCAAACTAGTCTCTCAGTTTTAAAGCTATCGAATTGAAACTTTGCACACACCCTTCTTTCCTTTGCACGCAGTATATAAGTCGGAACGGCCGGGATCGGACGACTATATCCTATAGCTGCCATATAACTGATTGATCGGAAATGCCATAACTTTCGTGTTTGTAAAGTTAGGAAGTTGGGATTTTCTATGGGTTTTAAATTTGGCCAATCAATCCGACTTACCAAATTTTATAAGGATCGGACGACTATATCCTATAGCCGCCATATAACTGATTAATCGGAAATGCCATAACTTTGGTGTTTGTTTAGTTAGGAAGTTGGGATTTTCTATGGGTTTTAAATTTGGCCAATCAATCCGACCTACCAAATTTCATAAGGATCAGCCGACTATATCCTATAGCTGCCATATAACTGAACGATTGGAAATGCCATAACTTTGGTGTTTTTAAAGTTAGGAAGTTGGGATTTTTTATGAGTATTAAGAATGCATCACATGAATAATTTTGGAGAATATAATTTACAGAGTATTCTGCAAGGGTATATCAACTTCGGCTCCGCCCGAAGTTAGCTTTCCTTTCTTGTTTTCCTTCAAGCCGTTTTTATTACTTTGCAACCTTTCATACTTTGTTACTTCCAAGCAGTAATGGAACACATTTAGCCAGGTAAAGTAGAAGGTATGAAACAAAAATTGTTCTTAGCTTAAAAAAATAACACTCATTTTGGTGGCAAACCAAAGAAAAAAAAATATATTTCTTTAATATTGTTATTAAAAGTTAAATCAATGTAAACGATAGTTATTTTATATTAAATGTTTTATTTATATTAAAATGGTAATATAAAACTTGTCAATTTTTTTTAAAAAATAAGAACGAAGGCTAGCTTTAGCAGGCTATAGGATATAGGCATCCGATCGGTAAATTAAAATTGGACAACTTTTTTAAATCGTTTGAGAGAAATAAGTTAGATATTTAGCTGAACAAAGAAGTTAGTCTGCGTCGTATTTTGGCCATGGTACAGAAAAATAACTTTAAAAAAATATTTTTCTTGTTAAATCCAACAAATTTTAGTTTTGACCAATCTTTGCAGAAAAAAAAAACTGATTTCAAAGAATACTCCTTTCTCTCTGTGTACTAGTTTATGTACCGGAATAACAGTTTATCAGCCGAGTCAATAGGTTGCATCACAGCCCCTGGAAACAAAGCTGCATCCCGCTCCCCAAAGACGACGCATCGAAAGCTATTAAACAAACACTGCGGCGGGCAGAAATCAATTGCCGGCAGCTTGTCTGCCGAGAAAAATGATTACAAATAATGACTACAAATAGACAAAACAAAGCATATGCCACAGCGAAATTGATAAGTTCTGGTTCTGGTTCTGATTTTGTGTAGAGAGAGGGAACTGAAGTGCACCGGGCGATGCAGTCTTAATGAAAGGCAAACAATCTTCAAAAAGAATGTTCACCATAATTGGCAGATCATTTCACGCCCCCAAAATAAACGTTCGATGAGAGCAAATATTTGCAAAAATAGCAAAATGCTCAACCAGCTAAAGTTGGGCGGTCTCTTTTTTCGACGTTGGGTAGAGTTCGGGACACTCTTTGACTGATGTCCGTTCAAATTGCGTTTTCTGCAATAATCGCAAAAAATTAGATTCGCATTTTTGTGCTCGGAATTTCAGTGAACTTGAAAAATGGCCAAACTGTCACGTTCCATGGCCAGCCACCGAAAGTGATGGAAAGTGCTGACACAGTGGAAAGTCGTGTGGGTTGCGTATACGCCATGTTGTGCCATCACACAGAACACAAAGTTTAAATGAATTTGTCCCACTGACTCGCGATTCTTTCGCCTTTTTCCTCGGAGGTCTTTGTTTATCAAATCAAACCCAGATAGACACGGCAACAGTGGAAAGATGAAAGCTTAGTAGTTAGGCGAAGTGTCCCAGACACCGTCGTGCTTTTTCAAAACGTCAGGGTAAACACTTGTAAGCGAAGTCTGCCGACCTCTGGACCAACTTGTTCAAAATGTAAATATTCTAGTTTTCACACAAAGCCCACTTTAGTTTCACCACTTATAGTTTCTAAATTTTTCACTTATTTTCAAAAAAGTTTTAAGTTTTTAGAGGTTTTCAAATAATGTAGTAATAATGCTGTCTGTAGTAATAATTTGAAGTTTAAGAAAGCTAACTTTGCCTGTTTGATATTGATTATGTGAAAATGTGTAGCTGGCCCTTTTTTTTTTGCTAGAATAAAACAATTCCCCCTGGACATTCGACTCGCCACTGCTGCCTACAACATTCCACATATTTTTCAGGAGCGTGGAAAGCACATGCAGCGTTCATTACGACCAAGAATAAAAGGTTCACTTTTTCCCGCTCCCTCGGCAGTTTCTCTTTTTTGTGTTTGACAAGTCAAGTACGGGGTGGCATAGTCGCAGGCACACAACGCAGAGAAATAAAGACGAGTTTAGTCGGTGGGTCTTTGTAAGTTAGTTGGTGGGTTGATGTGTTGGTGGCTTGGTGGGTTGGTGGCTAGTGGGAGCGCGAGTGGGAGTGTGTGGCTGGAGAACAGTGCGGGTCTATGTGGACAGCACAGTCCCTTGGGTGAGCACTGGGAGAAAAGTCACTAATATTGGTCAGCAGTTGCTTAAATTTTCTTACACATGTAACTGCTACATATATTAAAAAAAATTACGAATTACATACAAAATAAATAACGTATAACTGCATGGAATCATAACTACTGTCTCACAAATAAATTATTTATGATTGCCCTATCATTTCACCTAAATGACATTTTAAATAAATGTCAAATTAAAAGATCTAAAATTACGAATGCAAAATCAATCCAGACATCATAAAGTATCCATTTCCTGTTAGGCTTAACATTATTTCTGATTTTAAATGCAGAGCCCCTTAGAATCTTCATTGCAACTTTGTTTAATAATTACTTTTCATATACTAAAAAAGGATTACATTTTAAAATAGCTTTGTCTCTTTTACTAAGACATTTACTAATAAATAAAATATAATTTGGACTGTGATTTTTTGATGGTAAATAATTTAATACAAATGGGAAACTCATGTGGTATTAATAATTTCTCTGCATACGCTGTATACGTGTATGTGCCACTACATATGTATGTCAATAAGAGTTGGGGCGCTGTCCTAGTGCCCCGCCCCTCCAGCTTTCTCCCACCCCCGCATCCCGACATGTCGGTCCACATTCACAGTACTTTCACTTCCTGCAGCCCGGCCTGTATATTTCTAAAACAATTTATTAAAAAACAAAAATACGGGCTGGGGCAGTAACATAGGCATCTAAACCGAAACGAAACGTAATAAGCACGTTATTTCTGGGGGTAGTGGAAGTGAACTTGAATTGTAATTACCAACGCCTTTTTTCAGGCTTAAACGAGCGTTTTTAATTTTCCCACAGGCAAAGGCACAGGCACAGCAAAGCACAGGCACACTCGCACTGGCGGAACAATTAAGCACAAAATGGGCATTAAATATATGGGGCTGCAAATTGGCCACATGCGCTGCCAACTCCTCCAGATCCCCGAATCTCGGCAGCCGGATAAAATTCATCAAAATGATTGTTTAATGAGCTCCGCACAATGCTGGGGGCAAGAATTCATCTGCGAGCTGGATTTATCTTTCGCACCTACCGAAAAACAGCCAGAACAATAACATTCACAAAAATTAAACAATCCCCTTTAATATATAAATAAACGCAGGTGATAAAGGCGCTGAAATACTATATAAACATCGGATATTCATATGTGTACTTGCCGAACAACTTGGAAATATATGGCTGTGTTGAGGCAGGACAAGTTGCTTGTGCGAATTTAATTGTTCAAGCGATTTGGGTTTATTTGCCTTTAAAGTTGGATGGCCCATAGCAGATAACAGGCATTAGAAATATTTACAAATGAATCAACTTGGCTCAAATATGTTGCAATTAAATTTTTGCTCGATTTTTCTGATTTCGTTGTGTACCGAGTTTAGGGGAATTTAAGGTGTCCAGAGTGTGTGTGTATTTGCTTCATGTCCTAAGTATTATGTGCCATTTAAGGCCATTTTCCTGGGACATAAAGAAGCCACAAAAGCCAAGGCAGTGATTGCAAGAAATACTTTCAGCCCTCTTGCGACTCACACGACTCAAACGCCTTGTTGTACGGCCAATCCCATTTGTCCCACCACTCCCGATTACCAGCAGTCAGCAATGGACATAAACCAGAGCAAACAGGTGAAATAGGGGCGGAGAAGCCGGGTATTTCAATGTCTTATCTTATCAGCCGGAGTCTATCAGTATGCCCAGCATAACAATCGAAGAGCCGAGTGGAGAGAAAGAAAATAACCGGGTGCAGTTCCGCCCAAATGTCTGGAACTCTGGACTACGGCCACAATAAATTTTGCACCCCGGCACCCACTTAGTCAATTTATTGCAATTATGTGTAAATTGAGGAACAAAGCGGAGACAGGCGATGGCTCTTTGGCGGAGCAAGTGCAGAAAGGCAAACTACATTCCCCACTTGGCTCCCAGTCCCCAATCCCCAGTCCCACAGTATCCACTCCCATTTCAGTTATCTCTCATTCGGTGTATTTTCCATCAGATCTGGTCGGTGTTGAAAGATGACGCCCAGTGGCGATGCCAAGGGGATGCTAGTATATTTAATTTTTATTTGAATTGCTTTTCCTTATTGAATGGCTTCAGAACTGAAGCTTTTATAATGTACTTTATTTAAAATTTGATTTGAGTACTGAATTTTTGTCTTCATTTTGGTAGCGCTAATAAAATCCATTTCAATATTGGGAAATAAATTCATGCATATTTCAGCTATTAATAGATGTGCATTCTAAAAATAAAATTTTTAAAATTGGTTACGCATTTGAATGTGCTTTCTTAGCTTTTACAAAATAATAAATAACAATAGCCTTAGCCCTTGCCTAAATTGCCGAGATTGTATAACAAAAGTGTAAATTAAATATACAAAGTGGCAATGCCTTTAAATTGGGCATTTGTGTTTTGGATATGTTGTTTTATGACCTTTTGAACGAACAATGCCTTTAAATGAAGCCATTTATTTTAAGGGAAACCCCTGTGGAAATATGTCCCCACAAGACAGTGCATAGTTCAATGGAGCTGCATAAAAGAAGGACGAACCTAACTGAGCACCGCTAAAATATGTACATGATTCACCGACTTGTTTAGGACCGACACTGCCTTCATTTAAATTCATATAGGGCGGAGGTAGTGAGCTGGTGTCCAGCTGAAAGCTGAAAGCCGAAGTTACACACGTCTCCGGCGCCACAGGACCTGCTGCCCTCCGCCAGCATCCTTCATGCCCCGCCCACATCCTCCGATGTCCGGGAAAAGACGTCAGCAGTGGGGCGGATGCGGCATCGGTTTCAATTTAATTAAATGTTTTGATGCATGACAGCACTGTGGACCAGGGCCACTGGACATACGGAGCATACGGCATTCGCTTATTACTTATTCGGATTCGCATTCGCTTAAAGATCCCCGTTCGTTCACGCCTGCCTGGATCTTTAAAGGCCGCTTTTTTGGGCCAACTAATGGCCTTCGGCCCACTCCGGCTTATAGAACTAATGCCATTGAGGGAGGGGATCCTGCCGCTCCTCTGAAAGCAATTCGCGTTGAAAGGATTTTCGGTTTGCTCAGCTGACCGTCGGTGCGGCTTTTGTGGAGCGTCCATTACGGACAGGCCAAGATTCGGATGCGGATGCGGATGCGTTCATTTGAACAGCAAGCAGCCATTTATCCGGTCAACCACCAACATGGCAAGAGCCCTCGTCCTCGTCCTCGTCCTTGTCCACCAGCCACAACAGACATCCCACAACATTTTGCGGCTTCACTAATCATAGTTGACATTAAATATTTAGGAGCGGCAAAAGTTTTGGCAGCCTGTGATTGAGTTAGATGACTATGGGCTCAGAGGACCAATTAAGTGCGCTATTTGCCAAAGGGATTCACTTCAAACGGTCATACTTCGGTCTTTCACTTCTAAATTTCAACGAAAGGTTAAAGTGGACACATTAACTTAATCAATTCGCAATATTATAGTTATTTGGCTCTTAATTAAAGTATCAATTAGACAATTATTTGAGAAAGGAAGTTATTTAGCTTTGAATTTAATTAAATTGATTTTGGAAGTGATTCTAAACACAAGTGCTTAATTTAATCAATTTGTTGCTGATTTATTTTTAAAATAAAATGAGTCCTGTAAAGGTTATAAATATATGTATTAGTTAAGTTGTTTTTAAAATTGGTGGTACATTTTACTTTCAGTTAGCGGATGCTTCTTAAACTTAAATGACTTGAAACCCCCTCAAGGTTAAAATAAGTTAAAACCCAAAATAAATACATTTTGTTTATTTGCATTATAAACATCAAAAATGTGCACATGTGAGAATACCCAAGGGATAATCCAATGCGCGCAGTTTTTATTTTATTGCACAGGATGTTAACGAAATGGTGCATAACTTAAACGATTTTATTTATTTGGGGCTTTAAAAATATATAAGAAATGCAATCAAATGAATTGCCACTCAAACGGATTTTGCTTTCCCGACGCGATTTCCCAAATCTAAGATCATCAGAGGTCCTTTTAATCGATGAAGCCAATTGACCGTGTTCATTTTTGGTTATCCGTTAACTATTTCTCGCTTGACTGGAATCGTGGAACTCGATGCTCAAATTGAGCGGAAAATTCGGTATGAAGTGAGATGCTCGGCAGTTTGATCTTTCTAATTCGGTTTAATCGCTTGATTGCCCGATTGAAGCAATTAAATTTCTGGAAAGTTTTCAGGGCAGCCAAAAATGTGTCCACAAATAGCAGCTTAATAATTACTTTGCAAACTCAAATTTGCATAAACTTTTACTTCAGCTGGACCCTAAAATAATTTTAGTTTCGGCCTTGCGTAAACTTTACAATTAATTCCCACCGAAAACAATGTTTGCTTAATATGGATAAACAATAAAAAGACCAAAAAAAAAAAAACAAAAAACAAAATACTTGAGGCAATGGGAGACCGCTTACCAGGAACTATGCTATATTCCCCCTTTTCGCTATGCCAACGCGGCGTATGAGCAATGTCAGCCAATTGCAGGCAGCGAAACACAAAGAAATTGTATTTAAAAATAAATTCCGCTTTTGCTTTCCTTCTACTCTGCGGTGGGGTTCCAGTGTTTATGTTTATTAGTTTTAATCAAAACACCAATTTGTATATTCAATTTAACGACTAGTTTATCGTTTTGCTATTCAATGCTGCGTGTTTGTTTGGTACGAAATTCAATTTTATTTTCAATCCACTGCCCCGAATTCAATTACGATACGGATCGAATGCCGGCGGCATTTTCGCCTGCTCTAAGCTGATTTTCCAGCATTTTTTCAACACTTTCCACCAGCCAGAGTACTACGAACCGAAAAGTCTGCTCGATCCGGACCCGTCGCTATTTTCTTCGAACCGTACGCGCGCGAGTCTGCCGTTGAACTAAACGGAATACTGAATGCCATGCCGGAATTTTCTGAGGCTGTGCGCGCCATATCAGCGGGGTTATAAGGGCTACGAAATGGGAGGGTTTTCGGTGGGGTTTTGGACCTTTGGGAACTGTGGCCGCTTGTTGCATATGCTGGAATGTTACCCCGGAGACAGGGGCTCACATAACCCCTTGACTCCGAGGTTGGGGGCACTTCCCGCTCTTATTTCCTCTGTAAAATAGGGAACATTTTCATTTAAAAACCGTTGAAACCTCGGGGAAAATCAAAATTATGACCGCCCGAATTGGCCAGTGTTGCCGAGTTTTCCTTTCTACGCCTGCGCCCTTCTTTTTGCTCAATTTCGTGCACTTCATTCGCTCTCTGTTGTCATACGGCCATTCGTAAACAATCCGGAATCCAGAGATTTAGACACGTGCACGCCACGGTATTGTGGGAAAAAGAACTATCACCATCTATTATTGCACAAATATATTTGACTTTAAAGTTCGCAAATAAAATTCGATATAAAATGATAAAATCTAAAAAAGTCCCAAAAAAAAATACACATGGATTTATTCATAGAATTGGATGTGTCTCAGAAATATTCAAGTGATTCATGACCACGCTTCTCATATTTGTTTGCAAAGAAAAAATTAGTCAAAGTTTACAAAGATTATTAAAACATAGTTTTTATGTTTTACACAAAATATAATAATGTTTGTTTTGAGCCATTTGTTTTGATATTATATTAAAGAGGCTGTGGTTATTACATACAAATTGTTTTCAGTGCAACGAGACTGTTTGTTGGTTTTGGCCAAATGAGTTAGCTCTTTCACACCAGACAGCCGCAGGTGTTGGTGGCTGATCCGTCCAAATATGCCTTAAGTAAGCAATGAATCTGAGATGCTTTGCCCGGCATCCGATTTTGACGTCTTCATTTGCTGGCGGAGATGGAATCCCGCCACTTCATTCCCCACAAATGCATCAATCACTCTATTTAGCTGCAAGAAACGTGCAGTGGTCGAACGTATCAAACTCACTTGCAATATCATAGACATTTGACACACTTTTTGATGGTTTCATGTGATCGATAGGATTATTTTGAAAATAAAGAGACTAAACCTTGAAAAGCAATCATTTTACATTAGATTAGTGAAGGCAAAAGTATTTGCAAAAAGGTAGTATAAGACATGTAATATACCATTATATAAAAACTGAGTTTATAAAAAACCAAACTTTTCTTTTCTAGAATGCAATACATTTAATAACTCTTATTCTTACATTTTGGGCTATTTTCTTCATCCCATTTATATTTTATGAAGTCATAATGTTTTTAAGATCACGTTGTCAGTTCAAAAGATAACAAATTAATAACATTTAGAACTAATCCTAGTATGTATTGCGTAAAAATAAAAACTTGACCGCCAGCATAATTTAATTTCTTTATCTTTTCCCCCCACGCAGTCCATTGAACAGATCCATAATGATTATGATAAACTTACTAGGGGAATGGAGCCTGCAATGTCCAATATCCAGAGCAGCTGGGCATCATTAACTATCTGGGAGGAACGCTCGTTACCAGTGCTTTGCCCTGCTGATGACCCTATTTAATCAACGCTAAGCCCGTCTCGTCCTGCACCTCATCGTCCTCGTCTCTCATCTTTCCCTCGACAGCCAGCAAAATGATAATTTGTTTGTCAACATTATGCTGGCAAAATGTATATTTGGCTAAATACCAGCCTGCCGACAGCATGTTACAAGTGGTTTGATTGATGACCACAGCTGTCAAGGCTGCACGGCCGCTAAAAATTTAATTTTCCCCAGGATATCTTGTTGCGTATCCTGCTGTTTTAAGTGCATGTCATTTGGCTATGGAGCTGTCATTGTAAATGTGATGGATAAATTAAAAAAACCACCGGACACTGGAGGGTCAACCAAAATAAACATAGGGCGGACTTTGCTTCGGAGAAAGTAAAATTAAGCCCGTTTTAAAATCAGTTTGTATACTAAGGGTATTGTTACTGAATATGTTGCATTAATTTGATTTTTTAATTAACTATAATTAAACCCAAAAAACATCACGTACTTACAAAAGTATGTTTACTCACCAAAGTTAGTTAAAGATAATATTTTAAGCTTTTATTATGTGAAGTATACGAAAAGTATCGAGTATATACAATAGTAATCCTTTTGAAATTAAAAGTGCCTATAGAACTGTTGAGCCTTTTTCCTTTGGCCTTTTTAATATATAAACCACATTTCCCTTATTAGATTTGGATAACTAAGTACCCTTCCAGGCTTATTATTATTAAGCAGAGCATAATTAAATTTCAAAAGTTCATGCTACCCATAGTGAGTGTCAATCTGGATAGGGTCGATGAATGCCCCCATAAAATATGCATTCTATGCCGCACCTGCGGTTTTGGCCAGTTTATGCATGAGTGTTCCCCGGCAATTAGCGAATGCCGCGCTGACCAGCGAAATGGCCGGCACACAGGAGTTTGTTGGCCGGTGAAAGCCGCTTTGAAATTGGATTTTGCCCGAGCTATGTGAAACATTTGGTTGTTTTAATTTCCACTTAGGCTACCACATTTTCCCAATTATCCTTTGCCGTTGCGAAAAAGCCAGCCACAAGTTGGTGGGAAAAAGGAAAGAAAGAATTCGCGAAATGCTTTGCATACTTTCAGTGGCAAAACCCGAAGAAGGGGCCTCCACCATCCAAGGTCGGGCCATAAAATTTCATTGGGCTCAGGTGTCACTTGGCCAAGTCACCACCCAAGATTCGAGGAGGTGTGGGTGCGCCCGCTCAAAATTTATGGCCAACAAAATGCAAACATAAGTTTCATAAAGCCAAAACTTTATTAAAATATGCGACTCGCTGGGACCCGGTTTCTTTCGGTTGTATTTTTTTGGCACTGCTTCATTAGGGCAAGTTAAATCCCCATAAAGCACAGAGAGCTGGCTTCTTTGTTTTCCTTCGGCTACATTAGACAGCTGCTCGTAACGGGGAAAAACCCCTCGAAAGAGCAGCAAATCAACTACGAAACGAAGAAAAGCTGGAGCAGATTGGCCTCAAACTTTTTAGCTCGCATGTGTGCACGGGATTCGATGAAATATGTAGGTATCGCCATCTAGGTAGTCCATTTCTCAGAATCTCTCTGCACGCACAAGTCCTTCCGACTAAGCTCCAGAAGTTGGCTCCAAAGTGGAAAGCTGTTAAAACGAAGAAAGCCGATTTAAAATGAAAAGATGGGAAAAGAAAGTTTTTTTTTTTTTAAGTTTATTTTTACTATTACATCTCAAAAACTTTACTTTATTTAAAAAAATATCTGAACATCATAATCATAATAAAAACTAATAATCTCTAATAATCTTATTAAAAGGCATTTCATATTTACTGTTTTTAAAAGGTATATTTTTTGTTGTTAAATCTAGAAAGAAATGACATTTCGCGGTAGGTTTTGTTAATGTTTTATTTCAGTGTAGATTTCGACCCGTCCCTTCTCTTTGCCTCAAATCGATTTCCGAATCAATGTTAATTATGCGTCTGGCTGTGCGATTCAAACTGTCATCCGGCCCGAAAGTATTTTCACTTGTTGCTTTGCTGGAAGTCCATTCCCAAGACCAGGCAAATGAACTTTGAACTCTTAAATCATACAAGTGCCAGACACACTCGACTTTAAACTGCCGCCATTTATCAAGGACCCCGCCAGCTAAGCATCTAATCAACATCCCAAGGACCATGTGCCTGCACGCCGAATCAATGCGAATTGGCTTCAGCCTGAGCCTTCGGCAACTGGGACTACACTGGCCAAAACGTTTCTCGATTATTAAAAAGAGATTCAATGTTTTTTTAACTGAATTAAAAGGTTGTTACTTGCAACCACAAATCTGCAAGACTTTCTTAATAAAAGATATTACAAAGTCAATAGGACTTTTGACAATTTTAAATCACAAATACTTTTTCTCTGTGTCCTTCAATTGAGCAGCGGGTACCTGATGTAGTCAAAGTTTAAGTAAACTTCATGTTTTCCACCTCCATTGTTTTCATGTGTAATCCCAGGAGTTGGAAACGTGAGGAAGGACACCTCCAGACTGGCACTCGTTATTTGCATGCATGTTCACAAATTGGAGTGCAAAGTTTCGGAATTCGGAATGCGAAACAACAGTTCGTCAGGAGGCCAATGGAATTGGGATTGGGAGTTTCAGAGATATGCAGAGAACAATGCTACAGTCAAATTACAATAAGCGGACTTTACAAATAACTAGACTTACAGAAAATATATTTGATTCTGGAATAATAAGCATAAGTTGATAGAAAAGTTGTTTAAGTCTATGCACACAAAAAAAAGCATTCAAAATTCGTAAAGAAATATTGTTCAATGTCCTTCCTCTTTATTGGACATCACTATACATTTTTATAGATTTACACACTATATATTTTTACGATTTCCTTATAGTCCTGCCCTTTTAGTAAAGTCCTTAGAAATAAACTAATTTAGACGAATTTCTTTAGCATTTCTGTGAATGAAACAATTAAATCTGTTAATTTTGTAAGACACTTTTGTACGATGTCCTTAAAGTGTTCCAGTTACTGAAGGCTTTCTGTATATGTAGAAAATTGCGAGCACTAGACGTATTGTTGCGAAAAACTTTGATTTGAGTTTAGATTGTGTGCAGAGGAGGAGGAGCCTCCAACTTGAATGGAAGTCCCTGTGTGTGGCTTTTTGTAATCTAGTAAAGAGAATCGTGCTTAAAGGTAATCCGAAAACAAGCTGAAGTTTGTTTACAACATCAGTTAAGCTGAAATGTACCCTTTTTGGCTTTCTTTTTAATACTCCTTGCTTAGACTATAATTTAATTTAACTGCTGAGTGCACCTAACAAAGCACTTGACCCATTAAATTTTTCATTTCCATGGAAAGCCTGTCAAAATAAAACAAAAACGACTATCCAGTACGAGACTTAAAATGGCCCTTTGCCCAGGTTTAAAGTAAGGGTAGTTTCGGAATGCTCAGACAAATATTTGTGCGCTATAAAAATCAGCTTTTCAATAAAAATACAACTTGTAACCACAATGGTGACAGTACTCTGGGGATGTGAGCACTCCTGGGCGGAGAGGCAGTCTTGTTCGGAGGAGTCCTGGAGGAAAGACAAGATCCAATTGGCCGGCAATAAAAACTTTGTCCTTGTCCGTGGCTAAGAAGCCGCACCGAGGAGTATGCCCCAGGGCTCCGAGATGCCAGGAAAAATAAGTAAAACTTGACGGGGCGTAAGCTGCCGGGGAAACGGACTTCCTTCCGCTAGTGACACATTTTCCTAAACCTACTGAATGTCCTTTAAAGCGACATCATCGCCTCCAACGTGCGGACAGACAGATTTATTACAGTTTAATTCGCCGAATCAAGATGGAAATCTTAGACGGCAGCCAAATAATTTGGCTGCTTTTGTTTGTTCATATCCCTTCTTAAAAGAAAGTATCCAGAAACTTGTGGACAAAGTTCTCGGCAATGCCATCGAAGTACAGAAAAATTAAGAGTTTATATTTATTTACTGGGGCCCGTAATGAAGCAACCATCCCGGAATGGCCAAATTAAGTTGAGCGTGAATGTGGGCCAACCGGATTTCATATACCCCGGCCCAAACCGTCGGCAAAAAGGATGGAAAAAAGTATCAGGACATCGGGGCGCCTCCTCCTTAATAACCAACTGAGCCGAGCAATTTGCCTGTCAAGCAGAATTCCCGGCCAGGGAGAGGAGCCAGGAATTTAAAGGGATAATATTGAACAAATTACGCCACATCTCACAGGGGCGTAGATGGAAAAAAAGCGATGAACTCTGCCGTTTTGGGGGGATTGTAGTCCTCGAGCATATTTTCCTCGGCTCGAAATGTTCCCATTTTGTAGCGATCCCACTCGGATTCAGCTTAGAAGCTTCTACGGCAGTCTGGCTTCATCCCGACAATATGGTAATTCAACTCGGAATAATTTAACATAATTGACGCACGCCGACGACGGGAGGAAAAAACACGGGCAATCTTAAGATGACGTTATCATACTCTTTGCCAGATAATGGGATGTTTGTTTACCTGCTACCTTTTTTGGTTTAATAAAATATACATTTTGCATAAACGATATTCATATGGTTTTAATTAAATGGACTTATTTGTGGTATAGAGGTACATACTAAAAAAACTCACTGTTTTAAATAAGATTATTTTCTTAAACTACATTTTGAAAGGGTAAACTCAGAACTCACATTTTCATTTTTCGTTAATAAATGCATAAAGAAGCGTATTATCTTAGATGTCTGAAAATGTATTTCTCAGAAAATTGTTGTCTTATTAACACCATTTACTCCTGTTGAGTCCTTAACCCGTCTGTGACCTCCTTCCAAATCACTTTGGTCTGAAAATGGTAAGATACCTTATCTAGGCCTAGAGTAGCAGCAGCTTGGCCAGAATGCGGAGACGAGGCACATTGTGCAAATGTTCACACAATCGGAGGCAAATGAGCTTAGAGTTGTGAGTTTGAGTTCTGTTTTGGCCCCGGAGCAGACGACGCGCCTTATTAAATTAATATGCTTCGAATGTGCCACATCTGCTCCTCCGACTGCCGGGATTCCTTTGTCCCATCCACTTGTACTGCTAATGTAATTTTTCGCGGCCAGTTAGGCATATACTCACAGAGATTGCCGCAGACAGAATTTATGCTTATTAATGTCGGCCGCATTTCTTGGTCAATGGAGTCGAGAACTTCAAACGCTGTCCACTTTCATGTAATCAGTCGGTCAGAGTTGTCGATTTGGCTGCTTTATAGCCACATCTGGTCAACTGGAATTCCGTTTTGTATTCAATTACTATTATTATAAGCCTTTCAATTTATTAAAAATTTTTTTTTTGATATTTAAGGCGACTATTTTGATTTTAAAATGGGGAGTACAGTACTAACATTTTTAAGTAGAAACTATTTTAACTGTTTTTTTAACCAAGACAGAGCAGCTAAATAGGATAAGAAAAAATCTTAAATTTTAAAAGACTCAAATTTCATTGCCAAAGGTACTCACAATTTTCATGAATATAAAGTTGTGGTTCCTATTTTTACTACTTTTTTAAGCTCATTCGTAAATCTTGTTTTTTCTATATTAAAGACTTAACTCCTGTGTTATTCCTAGCAACTCAGTAGGCGCACTCCATCAACTCCTCATCCTTCAAGGGCAAACTCGTTTATCACAGAGCAGTCCTGTGAGTTTTTACTGCCATCCGGGGTCTTAAAGAGCTGTGCATGAAAGTTGAGTACTCCTCGCCCGCTTCATTTCAGTAAATTGTATTTGTTTTCACAAGTTGTCAAACACTGCTCACAGATTTGCACATGTCACGCCATCGACAGGTGACGACCGACTTGACTACCTCAGCCAAAAGTTATGTAAGTGTTTCATCCGCATGTGTCGGCAAGGGACCTCCCCTTCAGGTCCTGAAAATTGTTTTCCCTTCGACATCGACATTCAGGGTGGAATTCCGTGCAGGAATGCCGACGAAGTCTTGCCTACTTATCGGCGTCGGCAGCCTTGTCAAAAGTCAGTCGCAAGTTAATTTCGTTTGTCCTCGTGGCGCACCGGGTGTCAAGATCCACACTCACCCAAAAAATCATAAACTTCTTTTGATGGTTGGTTCGAAAAAAAGAGGCCATTGTTTATTAAACACTGAACACTATTTTAAAATTAAAGTTTGCCAAATTCACTCATAATAAAGCTCAAACGTAAGCTTTAAATAAAAATTAAGCATTAAACCCATTTTCGATTTAATTGTTAAAATTTCAAAATGACATACCTTTTAATACTTTTGCGATAGCTATTTTTAAGTTTTTGATGTTCGCAAAATGGTGACCCAAAATGTAACTTCTAAGTCTATAAATTTACAAAATTTCAAAGGGATTCCTCTTTAGACTTGTGTTTTGATTCTCTAAAAATCTGCATTTTAATTTGAGTATTTAATTTTAGATCGATTTTTCGTCTTTTTTTTATGATGGGAAATTTTGAAATTTTCAAAAAATGGCTATGCAGAAATGTGTCCAAGAACTGTAGTTCTAGGCTTGTAACTTTTCTTACAGACATCCGATTTCAAAAGGTCATACGTCAAAATGATTGTGGTTTGAATCTCTAAAAATCTGTATTCAAAGATTTGTTTGTGTTTTGGGATCGATTTTTGGTCATTTTGACAATGTAACCCCTTTCCAAATTTTCGGAAAATGGCCTTCCAGAAAAGTGTCAAAAAACTGCAGTTCTAGGCCCATAACTTTTCTTACAGAAATCCGATTTCAAAGTGGCATACCTCCAAATGATTGTCGTTTGAATCTTCAAAGATTTGTTTGTATTTTGGGCCGATTTTTCGTCATTTTTATGAGGTAACCTTTCGAAAAATGGCTGTGTAGAAAAGTTTCCAAAAATTGCACTCTAAGCCCATAACTTGAGTTTAATTCTCTAATAATATTTATTCAAATCTGTCTGTCTATTTATTTAAAAATTAATTTTAAATCTATTTGGATGGGTCTTCTTTCTGTTGCAGGTAGTATTAGTCGGAATCGGCTATATCATTTGGTTCCCAAAGAAACAATCGGGGGAAAAAAGCGTTACCTGGTTATAAATTTTGTTGGTGCACAGCTGCCTCCCTTCGCAAAACGAGTGTATCATCGCCTTTCAAGTCACTTAAAGAAGCTGTCTTTGCGGCAAAGCGAGTGTTGTCTTTAAGTCGTGATAATGGATACTCGAGGGTGGTTTTTTCGAGGGCATTCGGGAGCGTTTATTGAAAACCACTGTTGCATATTCATGAGCACGGCTGACGCACTTTCGAGCACTTTTTAGTTGATTTGCATATTTATTTGAAGGACTCAGAAGCAGACTGCGCGTGAAAGCCTCAGAACTTTCGAAATTAGTTTGAATTTCAAAGGGTATATATAGTACACTATGAACTTCCGCTAAGCAAGACTATTATGACTTCCGTCCTTTGGCAATTCAGGCTACTAATTTGTATTGCCATTGACTCCATTATGAATTCAATTATGCGGTTGTAAGCCGCAGAATATTCGCTAATTTATGCTACGTCAAATCTGCGAAATTTGCATAATACACAGACGCACAACAGCCATGAATATGTATGGTTTTGTGAGTTCATTATATTGTGCACCTTTTGGCTCGAGTATTTGTGTATTTTATGGCAGGTATTTATGGCCATTAGACAATAAATTTTAATTGATTTCACATCACAAAGTGCCTAAAATGCAAATTACAGAGAAATATTGTTTGGCCAGTTAACCTAATGGCAAGCCAACTTCAGGTGAAATCACAAATTATATTTTCCATTGTTCGCCTTTAAATAAGGCAAATACCCTTGTATCAATTATATTATCATAGCCCTTGGGACATAGAGAACTGACTTTGGTCTCCTTAAGATATACGGAAAATGTAACATAATTAATTGGCATAAATAGGTTTTCAATAAGCTTACCCTTTGTACAACTCACATGTAATATCCTTTGTAATTATTACAAATGGATTTACGTCCTTCCACAACATATACTTAATTATTATTATAGATATATGAACAAGCAAGCAAGTCGTTTTATTAGTTAACCTTTGTGCTTCGTGTATCCTTTGTAATTAAAATTTAAATTTACATGGCCCTTAGTATGCAACAAGGATACGAATTTCAATTTCACACCTCGTTGGAGGGACTTGACTAGAAATTTTTTCATACTCGACGAAAGATGAAGACATCACCCAATCCAATATGTCAGCCTGTGTGTTCGTGGGTGCTTGTTATTGGGTGTTTGTTATTGGGTGTTTGATACTCGATGGCGTGTGGGTGTACTTTAACTTCGGTTTGTTGCCTTTTCCTGGGAAAAGTTTGTTTGCCTTGCTTGATTTTAGATATGGATCAAAAATGAATATGAAAAATGTTCCCCGGGCATTAAATATGCAAATTTGTTTTGGCCAAGGGACCAGGCAGCTTGTCACAGGGATTTTCGGGGCCTTAAAGTCAATACATTATCACCAGCCGTGGCGCGACCTTGCCCACCTGTTAGGGTGGACCACTTCGATGCTATATAGTATTTCAATTATTGGAAACCGCAGTTGGGGGCGTTTGATGGAATGGATATCCAATGGCGTGGCTCACATTTGCCAGTAAATTGCACTGAAATCCGAACCAGGCGTCGGTATTCCTAATATGTTATGTATGGTTGGGTGTGTGCTCCGTTGATGTATGACATGGGTGTGCTAGTTTGACAACCCACAATCCCAGAGGTGTCCTTGGAAATCGAAAACCCCCCCGCTAGAACCAATCTTCCTTACTTCAACTTCGCCAGTTGTTCTTTGAAATTAAACGATTTAATTGCATTTAAATTAAATAAAATACGCGTGCGAAAAGTTTTACATTTTACGCATTCATTGGCGCACACAGAGCGGCCCCAAATCAAATCACTCAACTCAAGCATGCCAGCCGACGGGGAGAAAAGCTCCAGCTCCATTCCCATTCTGTTACAGAGAAAAAAAACACACACTCCTTCGGCTCAGAGAAAAAAAAAACACAAGCACCTTCTGAAAATTATAAAATGAACATAAGTTTATCTGATTGTTTTTTGTCTATTTATCAATTTAGAATTTGTCTATTGATGCAGGCATCATTTTATGGTTATTGCAATCCTAAAATAACCTTCAATATTAATTCATTAATTGACTCCATAAACTTTTTATTTATAAAAAATAAAACTATTTACTAAAAAATAATACAAATATAAGCCATCATTATTTAAGCAATTTTCGGACAACCTTTGGAGTTCTAAGGCTATAGCAAGATTCTTCCTAATTGTATGTTTGAAATTTATAAATATCAGAAAAATATGTTCTGTAATTAAGTGTAATTGTTTCGCAGAGTGCATACCCGAGACCATGAAAAGGGTGGCCCAAGGACGAGTGGTGGGAGGCTTTTGGGCGGCTGGCAGACACCTCTTCTCGTTCTCCACTAATTTGGCCTTTGTTTGTGGTTTGCGTTTTCGTTTGTTGAGCAGCACAAAAAGTTTTAATTGACTGTTGCGAATACGGGGCACGGAAAAGCCTCGGAAATTTCCGAGTTACCGAGTTGACTTGGCTCCCCATGTCTCCCTTCTCTAATCAGCCATTGGAGGAACCCTTTTTCAGGAGTTATACCTGCCTATCTGGTCCCGGCAAGTTGTTTGCTTTTATATTTTCAGGATTTTCGCTTTTTAATTTATTTATTTTGAAGCGATCCCTTTACGCGAAAAGCGCAGTCCGCGAAAGAGATAAATGTGGTTGGGCAAACTTGACGCGAAATTGGTTTAAATATTTGCCAGACACATTTCCACACTTAAGCCGGGTACACTTCCCCCAGTTCACTTTCACCTCAACGTCCTGTTTAAAGCTATTTGCATTTTAAATGAGGTGAAAATGCATCAAAGCGTTTGTCTGTGTGTGATTTGTGTTTGCGATAGGTAGGCTCAATGGCACCTGAGCACTTTTCCTGGCAGGTGGAAGTGGATGAGTGCCTTTGCTTATGCCTTTACGATTGGGTTTGTGTTTCCGTTTGTGCATGCATCCGTCAATAAGGCAACTGAATTAATCACGCAACTGTGAACTCCTCCCTTCTGCATTTGCACGAAGAAAAAAGGATAATTGTTTACTAATTAATAAGGCTTAAGAGGTACAATCATTGCAATGAGAAAGGGTATATGCATAAACATATGTCATTTGCTATAAGATTAATCCGGCTTAAAACTTAAATGAGAACAATTCTTTTGAATTATTTGGATTTATTGAAACATGTGTTGAAATTAAAATTGTGTAGAATTTATTTATACAGATATCATTAAAGAAAATGTTGCATCGAAAAAAAAATCATGAGAAAAAAAGAATACCTTTTCCCAAATTCTAATACGGTATTCTATTTAATTATTATTTTCTCATACTTTTGAGATATTCAGATTGAAACCATTATTTTGCTGGGTAAACTGAAAGTTGATGATTTATTAGTTGCAAATTTTTGTAATATATTTTCTCGTCGTGCAGGATTGTTGCAGCATATGCACTTGTTGTTGCTGCTGTTATTGACTGCCTGTCTGACCAATTATGGTGCAATTAACACACTTGATTGCCCGGAATCTCTGACTCGTTTACCGGTAACGGCTCCACCTCTATTGCACCTGTTCGTGCGTGTGGGCTTTGACTTCTTCGAACAACTCAAAAGGCCGGAGCCTTCAGCCTGCTCGGGCCAAGCTTGTTACTGCCAAACTTTTTGGCTAAAACAACTCGGCCGTAAAGTCGATTGCCGTTGGCCAAAGTGTGCGTCCCGAAATAGCTCAACCATCGTCTTTGTGGATTTTTATGCGAGGTGTCAGCGTCAGCAAGGGGTTAACTCGGTTTACGAGGCGAGGCAACTTGAATACCGGATCAAATTTGGCCCAAATGCAATTGAAATGAATGTAATTTCATAAATGGCTTGCCAACCAGGCAAGGTATCATTGAAACGAACAGGTGTCATAAAAGACGTTCCTAGAATAAACATTTTATTCCTCTGTCTATTTGCATAGAATTCCAAAAATACATTCTGAATGAATGACAGCGAGTTGAATATACACAGGCATTAAATTGAATGCAGTATATTAATTTCAGGCCAAAAGTAAGCCTGTCCTCGATCAATAAGCCGAACTGGCCACGCTCATGATTGTGTTTGCTGTCACTCGCAGTCTAATTTGATTGAATGTCCTGTCCGGCCTATGGCCGACTATCCTGACGCGTCCTGAACCAACAAAGTCTGGCATTAAATATGAGTCCAGCGGCAACAATAACCGGCCAAACGCCACAAGTTGTGCGTTTAAATAATTTATCAAAATAAAAATCCGGAAAAGGGCATAATCCCACTCGGCTGTCCACTACTCCTTATATAACATTGTGATGGACGAGCTATGTGCAAAAGGCCGAGGGCTTCTTCCATGGGTGTAACAACAATTAAGTTACATAAAAGTTAAGAGCATTTGAAATGTTTAGACATTGGAACCCGTTCAAATTTAATTTTCATTGACGAAATACAATTTTAAGGTATTTTTTTCTTAGATCAATATATGGTATTTTAATGAGCTTAAGGTACCATTGGGCAATGTTTACTCCCCCCTTTTTGGAACGCCCCTGCCATTAACCACACTAGCAATAAAGTGACACTAAACGGCAAAGCAACCGCAACAGGAAAAGGAAAATGACAATGAGAATGAACATGAAAATGGGAGTGAAAAGGGAGTCGGCCGCAAGGACGCTGGTCTTATTATGTTGACATTCTATTCTGATATCGGGGGAAAGGTTAAGGCGGTTCTATAATTGATTAGGTTCGGCTCCGACAATGAAGCTCACTCGGTTAACACGGCCCTCCCCAGTGGGTCATTCCATCCACGTGAGCGTGTGTCGGGTCTAAACAATAATTTATGACCTGTATGCAAAGACATTAATCTTTATTGGAATTGAAAAGTACATTCATTTGGCACACATTGAGTTGACAAGCCATTTTCATTTCCCCTTTAGCGTCACACCAAAATCTTAATGGGAAATCCAAGAGTCAGCAGTAAATTGGCGTTTACATTTGCATATGAATGATAAAAGATCCCAGAGGACAAAACACTCGGCAATTACGTAAGGTTAATTAAGCCTTGCGCATATCATTGGCGGCTTAGTGGGCTGAAGTGAATATTGCATCTGTCGGCCTACATCCAGATGAAATATTATCTTAGACGAGCCGCATTATACATGCAGAGAAATTTATCTGAGAGCCCAAAAATAAATTTGAAAAAAAGGTCTAATAACACAAGTGTTTTCCTAAAGAGATTAGAAGAAAATGTTTTCTTTATTTTTAAATTAAAGATAATTTTTAGTTTTGATAAGCACAACCAAGAACAGAGTTATTGAATTGGTATTGAATTTAAATTTAAAATTTGTTTCTTTATTTATGCATTAATAAAACAATTGAAAACAAAATAAGCTTTTATTTATTCTAAGCCAACATTTTGTTCGGTGTTTGCCAGCGCAGAAACCTTTGGACATGATTCATCTTTCATAATTTGCATTTATGCAGATTGAAGCAGCAATCGGGAGTGCGGCTCTAACTGGGCCAGAAGGCTGTTTTTTATTAGGAGCCAGGGGTCTTCTGGGGATCCATCAATGGGTGTGGAGTGGAGGGGTGTGTGGACCGGCGTTTTAACGAAACATCTACCCGAGATTGCAGACGGAGCTGGAGCCGGAGCCAGTCAAGTGTTGAGCTTAGACACAATTTATCAGCTGAACGATTTGATTTATATGGTTAGACATGGCATGCGTCACGTCAGGGCTGCTGCGGTAGCAAATGCACTCGGAAAAAATCACAGAAATTATTTAAATTACATTTTCTATAAATTGTTGTAAGTTTTGTAGTCTTAGATATCGGTTTAAGCTTTAAACTTTTATTATAAGTAATTGTTGTTCTCAATTATTCTTATTAGTATAAAATGAATTTAATTTATTTGTTTTAGATATTCATATTGTAATTTTAGATTGTCAACATAAGTTGTAAAATGTCCAAAAATGTATTTCTTTTCTCTTAAATATATATTTGATTAAATAACAGATTGAATAATTATTGTTTATGCTTATAAATGGCAATTTGTAATTTATTTATTCTTTGAGGTTCTTAAGTCGACTTTCTTTCGAGTGTGCCACTCATTGTTTCTGGCTCGGTTTTCATTATTATGTTATGTGTGTTTTATCTGACTGCCATTTGTGGAGCACTTGCTCATGAAAATGGAAAGTATATGGCTTGCGAGAAAGAAAAGAAATTGCGGCCCACTGAGATGTTAATGTTAACATGCATGCCTAAACATAAAAATTATAACCACATACTTGCCAGCCCCTGCTTTTTGATTGGGGCTTGGACTTGTAGTCGGACTCGTAGTCGTACTCAGACTCGTACTCATACTGATACTCACACTCGTATTCGTACTTGTACCTGTTAGGTCTGGTGTGAATAACCTGGATAATGGTTGGTGCGTGCCTCGGCGATCTTCATAACCGTCATTCATCTGCGCTTCTCTCCGATTGTGCGGGTAATTAGTTGCCACGCCAAACAATTTGCGAAGAGGAAAGTAACTCTTGTTGGTTGTCACTTTGTTGCGGCATTATTGAAGGCTTAACCCCATTAGCTGAATTGGCGCACTTGCCAATCGGCTGCGAAGATCGAAGAAAACCGAAAACAGGTAGAAGACAAGGGCCGGCAGAAGCCCAACTTTCTGCGAAGAACAGCCAGCGAAACTTTTACCCAGCGCCAGAAAAAAAAACAGAAGACAACATCAAATAACAAAAGAAAACAAAGTCGGACAATGTAAACCCATTCACGAGGCTGGACGGCTGTTTCTCCGGAGAAGAGAGCATCTGCATCTCGGGGGCAGGTCCGCATTTTTAGTACCTCCTCGGCTTTTAGATCCATGCGGAGAATGCAGAGAGAGAAAGGGGGATCTCAATTGATTATTTTCTTTTTACATGTCCACAAATCATATAGCAATCTATACACATTCTATGCATTTTCTAAAGGTTTTCTTTTTTGAATGGGTTAATTTGCAAAGTGAACTGATGAAACCTTAATTACAGTTCATTCATTGATATTGTTATTCTTTCTTAAATATTTAGAGAATTGAAACTGTAAGAAAGTAAATCATTGAATTTTAATTTAAATTTCATACAAATAATTTTAGAAAAATCATTGTTGTTTGGTTTTATAAAGGCTTATAAAGATATAACACCCATCTCACAAAAATGTATCGAAATATTTAAACTATATCTGTCAATAACAGTTAACAAATCTGTTTTATATGGGTTTTTAATGTTTCAATTGAGAAGTAAGTTTGACCTAAAGGGAAAGTGTAAGTAATTATAACTTAAAGAGCACGCGGAACGATTTCTTATCTAAGAAATTGTATGATTACCTACTTTGCTTTTATTTACATCAAAAGCCATGGATGATCCAGTTTCTTGCTGTGCACAGGGGTAAACCAGTTTCACCTGCAGAGCGGCTCCAGAGAGCTTGGCCCAAAGGCGAAGCCTAGTCAGCTCGGTTTTCGACCAGCTTCAGTTGTGTTGTGGCGCTCAGATGGAGCGGACTTAGCGGAAGTGGAAGAAGCGGGCCTACTCATATCATACGATTCGAACCCAACCGTTCCCAACCGGCGGTGGAGAACGCAGACGCGAACGCTGCGAAATTGTTACCGCTGCGCATGCGCAGACTGGCCGTACTTGTTGTTGCGCTGGCTCGGCTTAATTACCAACGCCCCCCGCTAAAAAGTCCCCCCATTTTAGTTGTTTGTCTGCATTTTTCATCGGTCGCCAGGCGGTGTGTGTGAGTGAGTGTTAGAGGCCATCTCTCTGGGAAAACATTCTTCCCGAGCGGAGCTTTCTTTTTGTGTATAACAAAAGAGAACTAGGCAAAAAACAAACGTAAACAAGGCATCGCGAACTTGTGCAATCCAGCGACAAAAACAAAAGACCCGCGAAGTGGTTCCCAAGCCACAAACAACAAACAAAAAAAACAACACGTCTTAAGTGCAATTTACAAGCAGCGCCCAAAACCTAAAGAAAATGTAAGCCAAAAGTATAAATCAAAAATATAATGAAACAGGTTACGAGAAGAGAAAAACCGAGATGTGTGATTAACATATTTCCCATCAAAGCGTTTACACGCAATGCGAAGTGTACCTGTATCTGTTACCCGTGTATCGCGGCATCTGCAACTGCACCTGTATCTGTATCTGTATCCGTATCTGTATCTGTGAAACAAGAAGTGGATCCAATCCGATCGAATCCCATCCCATTTTGAACCCATTCCATGTGGCAATGCAACCTTGAAGCTGTCCACTATATCGAATCGCACGTCGCCTATGCATTTCAATGAGCAAAAGAGCGTTTTCGGGGAGATTTTGAAACCCAGAGT
Organism: Drosophila kurseongensis; assembly: GCA_018153305.1. NCBI lineage: Eukaryota > Metazoa > Arthropoda > Insecta > Diptera > Drosophilidae > Drosophila > Drosophila kurseongensis. The sequence continues at coordinate 1,118,633 of JAECXX010000051.1, forward strand.
CGTTTTATTTTCGTTTTATGGACACTATAAATTTACATACGTTAACTTGCTTGTTTGTCTTGCTGTGGATATCTCCGATCTTTGCAAACAGGGGCGAAAAGACTGGCCAAATACCGTCTATGATTGCTATTGCCCATGGACCGCAAAGTAAATAGCACAAATAACGCAAAACCAAAAATAATGCAAATAGAAATACGGCCAGACGTAAAAGTTTTTTTTTTTTTGGTGTCAGTGCGCATTAAAAAGCAAACAGTAACCAATGAACACGGCCAACAACAACCAACCACCACAGACCGTACTACCAATAACGGTTCAGCTAATGCTGCGAGAGTGAGAACCAAGAATCCAGGTCCAAAGTGTTAGAGCCACAAAAAGATCATGGCTCAACGAATCGCTCATGCGCTGCCGAAGGCGCTTTATAAATTGTTACACAGCTGAACTTCTCTGAATAAAAAATATCAGCATTTTAATATGCATTTAATAGTGAAATTTTCAATAGCTGAGTAATTTATAACGATTCGAAATATCATAAATTTAAAAGCTTCTTTTCTGATGATCAAATCTATTAATCAACATATATACTTATAAATTTACGATATTTTAATAACGATGATCGTCAACTAACTTATTACTGATAATATCTGATTCATAAATGAAATAAATATTCTGAAATAAATTGCTGTATATAAAATGAGTATCTTAAAAATACTTATTTACAGTTGCAAAGAAATTTAAGATAAGAATGTGTGATTATTGTGCTAATAATAAACATTTTTTTAATAAAATTGTTTAGCTACAAACATTATAAAATGGATCTAATGGAAAATGGAGTTAATTTGAGTAGAAAGGGTTTGACTTACGGAAAGTAGAGCTTCCGTGTGTTCGATGAATTAGCGCTTACTTATTAAGCATGAATTGGAATTTTGATAATTAAAACTACAGCTATATAATGGGTTTCTTAGATTTTGTTTCATTTATTATGTGAATAATTGTTCCGTAGGTTAAGCATAACAATTCTTTTTAAAATTTTAATGAGTGTAATCAAACCTAAAGAGATTGGCACAAAAACAAGAGATTCGAGATTCCGTTTCGAATCCAAAGAGATGAGATTTGAGTGACACCTCCGGTAGTAAGACAGCTCAATAAGTCGGCAACAAATGCCTTTAATATGTCAGCATTACCAAAATTACTCATACCACTCGTGGGCAGCCTCACTTGTCGTTCTTTGTTGGCCAGGCCGCTTGATTATAGCCTTCGATCTTTCCATCGAACCTTGGTGGCTTCGACCGACCATTGTTGTTGGCCACAAATATGTGGCTTGGACCGAAATAGACGGAGACATCGGTATGCAAATCAAATGTTCTAAGCGAACGCGGCGATAATGGGGAAATGACCAAATACGATACGGAATACGGAATACTGAGCGTGGCAGCTGGCCAGCTTAGAGATCTCTTCTCGAAACGAGTTTCACCCAGCAATACCAAACAGATCGGGGTCTAGAAACCCAATAATAATAATGCCATTCCTCAATTGCAGCGAAATGGAAGCGTGGAAACAGCTGCCAAACGGCGGGCGTTTTCTGCTGGTGCTCTTGATCTGCACCTCCCACTTGGCCCACCCAATCCTGGCCTGGCGCCCCTGTCCGGAGCTCAGTCCCGCCCTCCGTCTGCCATGCAGGTGAGTAGTTATAGCCATGCATACAGGTGGTGGCCACAAGATAGACACGGCCATAGCAAAAGCGACAGCGAATTTCCGCTGTCGGTCGGGTATTATTTTAATATCACAAAATTACCGCCAACTGCAATTTGTGAGGCGATGCCGATGGCGATGCCGTCGATTCATTTGGCTTTGTTTTGCTGTAATCAACTGTGTGGCGACAATTACAGATGCAATGTGGTTCCGTTTGCGGCGACTGGTCAACTGGGAGCCGTGGCCATGGACTGCGATCGCGTTGTCTTCCACGGCGACGCACCGCAACTGCCTTATGGAGCGCCCATCGTGGCGTATACGCAACGTCACAGCGGCCAACAGGTGCTGCCCGCCCAGGTGAGTGGCGCAATTTGCCAGAGATAAACCACACAGAAATAATAGGATTTCAACATTTTTACGATGATCTCACAGGCACCATAGATGTTTCGAAAAGGCGCATCAATCAGAAATTAATTCTTATTGATTTGACACATGTTAAATCTTTAATCTTTGATCTTAAAAACAGTTTTATTGTTCAGTTCTGTTTTTCATGTTATTTCCATTTATTTTAATTAATATTTGCTTTATAAAGTTGAAGAATTTTAAACTTAAATGATTTTTATTATGAAATTTGATTTCTATTTTCATATGTAAGGAGACCTTAGTAAAATTAAATAGAAAATTATAAATTTTCTTTTGGCTAAATAATTTACATTTTTAAAATCTTTTCTAACCACAGACATTTGGGCAACTGAAGCTGACCATTGAGGAGCTGGATCTGTCATATAATTTGATCCGAAGGATTCCGGAAAAGGCTTTCGATGGTTTGAAGGATTCGTTGAACGAGCTGCGATTGGCAAATAATTTGTTGGGCGACAATCTCAATCCCATCTTTTCCACCGCCGAATTGCACGTGCTGAAAAACCTTCGCATTTTGGATTTGTCCGGAAACAAGATAAAGCAAATCGAAGAGGGTCTGCTCAAGGGCTGTGTGGATCTGAAAGAGTTCTACATCGATCGCAACAGCTTGACGGCAGTGCCCACCAACTCTCTTAATGGACCAAGTGCTCTGAGACACTTGTCGCTGCGCCAAAACCAGATTGGTAAGTCAGATTAGTCTTTATAATGTGTGGTAAAAAGTTGGGTGTGCAATCGGAAACCGCAACTGCTATAATTTAAAAAAAATAAACACAAATTGTAATCGTAAACCAAACAATTAGTTGTCGCAATAACCTTGAGTTAAATAATTAATTTCGCTTTAAAGGAAAGTGACAATAAGAATTATCTTGATCGTTTCATCTTTAAGTTTGTGTATGGAAGTCCTACTTTTCTGCATTTATAGTTGCACTTTTACAAATTTAGTAAAATTTGTAAGTTTTAAGACTTCTTCTAGACTTATTTATTCTGTTTTAATGCCAGATAAAAATACCATTATATCGATCTATAACTACCCACCATTCGTTCAGTTTAAAATATTTATATTTATATCCTTCTCTGCAGGATCTCTACTTCCGGATTCGTTTAATGCGCAGCGTCAGTTGGAGATCATCGATCTCCGGCACAATGTTATTCGAAGTATCGACAGCCAGGCTTTCAAGGGACTGCAAAAGATCCGGGAAATAAAGCTTTCCGCCAATCGCATCAGTCACCTGAACAGTGATGTGTTTGAGAATTTGCACTCTCTGCAAAAGCTGGATCTTTCCGAGAACTTCTTTAATCAGTTTCCCACAGTGGCTCTAGCGGCGGTTCCCGGGGTTAAGCACCTGAATCTATCCTCGAATATGCTACAGGTAAGTTTTTGTTGTTATTTTTGTTATTATTAATATTAATATTATATCTTATTTTTCTTCAGCAATTGGACTACACACACATGCAGGTGGTGAGGACTTTAGAAAGCCTGGACATCAGTCGCAATACCATAACCAGCATTACACCAGGAACTTTCCGAGAGATGGGTGCTCTTAAGTATCTGGACCTCAGCTTAAACTCTTTAAGAACGGTAAGACATCTTTGAAAATTCGAAAAATAAAAACCTAACCCGTTGAAAATCCTTCTTTTCCAGATCGAAGACGATGCCTTGGAAGGATTGGACAGCCTGCAGACTCTCATTATCAAGGACAACAATATTCTTTTGGTGCCTGGTAGCGCCTTGGGTCGCTTGCCCCAATTGTCATCCCTTCAGCTGGACTTTAATCGAGTGGCGGCCCTTTCTGCTGAGATCCTTGGATCGCTCCAGGCTGGTGATATAACTACCCTGTCGTTATCCAGGAATGTCATTCGAGAACTACCACCAGGCAGTTTCCAAATGTTTAGCAGTCTGCACACCTTAGATCTCTCCGGAAACTCTTTGGCTTTGATTAACGCGGATACTTTTGCGGGATTGGAGAGCACATTGATGGCCTTGAAGCTATCGCAGAACAGGCTTACTGGCTTGGGAGGAGCGCCATGGGTTCTGCCGGAGTTAAGGAGTCTAGATTTGAATGGCAATAGCCTCACTGAATTGCCAAGTAACATATTTGAGGAGCTGGAGAATCTGCAGTCCCTCAATCTCAGTGGAAATCACCTGACACCTCTGACTGGAGCTCTCTTCAAACCTTTGGATCGCCTGCAGGTCATCGATTTAAGTCGCTGTAATATTCGCCAGATAAGTGGCGACCTCCTTGCCGGCCTCCAGGACCTCAAGCAGATTTACCTCAATGATAACCAATTGCAAGAGCTTCAGGATGGTAGCTTTGTCAACCTGTGGAACATTAGCTACATTGATCTTTCTAACAATCACATTGGATCCATTCGTTCCGGGGCCTTTGTGAATGTGATGAAGTTGCAGAAGTTGAATCTTCGTGGGAATCAGTTGTCAGCATTCAAGGGAGAATATTTTAACACCGGAACGGGAATAGAGGAATTGGATATTTCAGATAACCAGCTGAGCTACCTGTTTCCCTCCTCATTCCGCATTCATCCCAGATTAAGGGAGATTCGAGCGGCCAACAACAAGTTTTCCTTCTTCCCGGCGGAGCTTATTTCCTCCCTGCAATATCTGGAGCACATAGATCTGTCCCATAATCAACTGAAAACCATCGAGGAACTGGACTTTGCTCGCTTGCCAAGACTTCGCGTCCTACTCGTTTCCAACAACCAACTGGACATGGTCAGCGAGATGGCCTTTCACAATTCCACGCAACTGCAGATTTTGGATCTAGCCCATAATAATCTGGATCGTATTGGAGAACGGACTTTCGAGGGATTGGTGCGATTGGAGCAGCTAAACCTTGAGGGAAACCGGTTATCAGAGCTTTCAGATGGAGTCTTTGAGCGCTCTAAGCTCCAGATGTTGGAGAATATCAACCTGGCCCACAATCGTTTTGAATATGCTCCTTTGAATGCCCTCCAAAGACAATTCTTCTTTGTTTCTTCAGTGGATTTAAGCTATAACAAGATCAAGGAATTACCCGGAGATGACAGCATTATGGTGAACATCAAAAGGATTGATCTGTCCTTTAATCCCTTAAGTCCCAAGGCAGTGCACAATGTCCTTAACGAACCCAAGACCGTAAGGGAACTAAGTTTGGCAGGCACGGGTATTGAGCAACTGGAACTTCTAGAGACACCCTTCCTCCAGTTCCTTAATCTCTCCCATAATAAGCTCAGAAATGTAAAACCAGAGGTCTTCCAAAGGGTGACCCTCCTGGAAACGTTGGACCTCTCTGGCAATGAGTTGGAATCCCTAGATGATCTTTCCGGGGCCTGGCCTCAACTACAGGTGCTTCAATCCCTGGATGTGTCCAATAACAGCTTTGAAATTGTCTCCCAGTCCAACTTTGGTAAGTTGGAGATGCTGCGATCCTTGCGTTTGAGCCACTTGCCCCATTGCTCCAGGATCGAGAAGAATGCCTTCAAACAACTGCCCAATCTGGTCAGTCTGGAAGCATATGATCTTCCCCTACTTGGCTACCTAGATCTGCAGGGCATCTTGGAACTTCTCCCTGGCTTGGAAATGCTGGATATTGAAGTAAAAGACTCCAGCATTGGCAGCGAACAGATCCAACCGTTGAAGCATCCCCGTCTCAGGAGCTTGGGAATCAGAGGAGAACGATTAAAGTCCATTTCCTCTGGTACATTAGCTGGTCTGAAGAGTAACGACCTGAGTGTGCAGCTAAGAAACACCTCCCTGAGTGCTCTCCCACCAGCTTTGCTGTTCCCGGTGCCGAGATCCTCCCATCTCACCCTAGATGTCGAGGGATCTAAGATTACAGTGCTGGTGCCACAGTTCCTGAACGCTTTGGAAGATCGCAGAGCTAGTCTGCAGCTGCAAGGATTGGCCAGCAATCCCATAGTTTGCGATTGCAATGCTCGAGCTCTGCGCCGTTGGCTGCCCAGTTCTGGAATGCCGGATGTGACCTGTGCATCGCCTCCTTATCTGGTCAACCGGAAGCTTATCGAAGTGGGCGATGATGAACTCACGTGTGATGCCCGACGGATGACTTCCTCCACCTCCAGACCCACTGCACCAGTGCCGCATCTGCTCAAGACCTCCAGCCAGTTGGTGACCAGAAGTAGCTCCACCACCGAGGAACCCCTGATCATCTGGAGCCTGGAACCCACACAGCCCCCAAGTTTGAAGAAGATCAAGACCAAGGCACCACTGATGAAGGCCCAATCCCCGATCATAAGTAATGACGATACCCTCATTATAGGAATCGTGGGAGGAGTAGTGGCCTTTATAGCCATACTCATCATTATTATATGCATCATTAGGCTGCGCATGAGCAATGTGGAGTACCAGCAGAATGCAGCGATGATAGGAATCCCAGCGGGCATGCAAATGGGTGCCCACAATGCGGCGTATAACTACAAGAATGGCGCGGGAGCGGCGCTATACGCTGTGCCTCCTTACCAGGCCAGCTATGCCACACTGCCGCACAAGGCGGCCTCCATCCATCAGTCCAGTCAGAATCTCTCCCAGCGCCAGCAGCAGCAACAACAGCAGCAGCAACAGGCTGCAGCGGCTGCAGCGGCCTACTCGACCATGTCCCGCATGTCGTACTTCAGCGGAGCGGGCGGAGGAGGCGGCGGAAATGGCGATGGAGCCGAAAGCCTGACGCACCAGCATCCGCACCAGCATCAGCCCTATATCATTTACTCGGATGACAAGGCCTACAGATAAGCCCGTCGATCGGGGGCTTCTTCATCTTTCCCACTCCTCCATTCTGTCCATTTCAATCTCAGTCAGTCAGTCAGGCGCATCGCCGCAAAACAGGTTCTACATTATATCGCCGCTCTCAGCCAACGTTGTATATAGACTTAAAAACATTCTAACTGTAACCCTAACTATATCTATGTCTAACCATAATTAAGTGCAAGCAAATCGCTTATGCGGAATAAACAAATCTAGTATAATACATATTTCAAGTCTATTTGCGAGGGCTGAAAGCACGGGAGTAATTTACGCAGCTGTATATCAGGTATGTCTGCAGAACTCCATGAAATAACTCAAATAACGCACTGATACGTTACTTTATAAATGAATCATAATTCTTCCGTGTTTTTAACATTCGTAAATATGTACCATACCAAGTCATTACCTCTTCTCGCCTCCAATTATTTAACAATATAATTTTGAAATGAATTTCACTGATAAATATCTTCCTCTTCGCCTGAGTAAAAGCATAACAATATTATCTTTTAACAAATTTTCCTTATCAGTGACTAACTAAAAGAAGCACCTATTATCTTAAGGTACTTAGGTTATTACCTCCGCCCTAAACAAACATACAAAGACACCTTCGATTTGAGCGTTTTTAATACAATAAATTTTTCATCAAAGATAATTTCATAAAAATGTATATGTATATATGTATAAATATGTTATGTATATATGTATGCAACTTCAAGATCTCTATTCACAGTCTTCACGGTATTTTATATCTTTCACTCAATAACAACAAAACCAGTTATCATTCCATTTAAATGCTAATAAACACTTGTGTTTATCAAATGCACAAACTTAAACTAACAAAACTAATCAATACAAACAGACTCTGGGTGAAATGCACGTTTTAACTAAGTATTAACCACGATTAACAGCAACTGTTTGATACGGGCAGATCCACTCAAAGACAACTTAGGATATGAAAAGAAAAACAAATCTCTTTGGCAATTAGAGCGCTGGCAAGGCCCAAAATGCAGATTTAAGAAGTGCTTTTCACTGAATGGCAAAGGTATGTGGCTAGGCCATTTGAGAGTACGTGGTATACAGCTTGTAGTTGCGCCGGCGGTAGTAGATCATGAGTCCATAGCTTGTGAATAGCAGCGCAATTACGATTAATATGAGAATGCCTGATAAAACAAAGATAATGCTTTAATTCCATTAGAACGCAGTCATTATTGACTCACCCGTCGCCGCGCCCAAGTTGGCCTCCTCATAAGTCATCATCATCGTAGAGAGTTTGCATTCGCGCTCCCAATCCGTGGGTAAGACATCCTGATAAAGGTCGACCAGTTTTTTTAGTGGGCAGGACGGACCGCAGCCGGGTATATCCAAGGGTAGAGGTTCAGCTGTGGTGTTTTTGTAGAAAATAGACACCAGTGGCATATTTATCTCATCCACACGTAACTCCAGCATTATACAAGCCGTGTAGGGAGGACTATGAAGCTAAGGAATTAAAAATTATAGCTTTAAATTGTCAGTCAATCAACACTGGATCAAAATCTTACGTCAAACAGTTTTAAGGCATTCAAAACATTAGATATAGTGGTATCATGTGCACTATAAACCCACATTAAACGATCTGGATCTAGACGCCCTTCAGATTTGTCGGCAAACCGTTGGAAAATATCCTTCAGCAGTGGACCCGCTTTTAGTCTTGCTAACTTTCTTGTATAAGAACTGATGGCAAAAGCAAAGTTAGCCACATAAGTGAGTTCCTCGCCGCCATAAGCCTTTTTAGTCCATTCCGGCAGTGTCATATTGTACAGGTTTTCAATAAACAAGGTGTTATTCAAATACTGGGCATCCAAGAAGGTTTTGACAGAGCGTCCGCTTTTCTTGCTCAAGTAGGCAAAGAGATCTCGATGTTTTTCAGTCATAGCCTTGAATTCTGGAGAGGACTCCAAGGATTCCAGCTCGTAATCATAGGCAGGACACGGAGCCTTAGCGGCCAAAATGGGGTCCTGTTTCTCGGGGATGGTGTGAACAGGAATAGGCTGCCATTTTATGTCGGAGTTCCAGATGTCTTCACCTTGTGGTTCGTAGAGACCAGCCAGATTGGATTGGGCACTCATGAGGGTGCGATCCACATCAGTGGACTGGATATAGATGTCATCGTCTGAATACTTGGAGGGAAGAAGGGATGAATAGCGCTTCCTTAGCCATTTGCCCAGGTCGTAGTGCTCTTGTTTGCCCAACTATAAAATAGAAAACAGTTGAACCGAGGTATTGTTTGTACTTATTAAGAGTCACTTACATTGGTCAACTGACCCCAACCGGTGGGCCAGTCCTTGAGATCGCCCCAGGGATCCGTGGGATACGGATCTACAGGTGTTCTGTCGCCGTGGCGATATATCTGCAAAAACATAAGCGATAAAACGTTGGTCCGCATACAAAGGCAAGCGAATTTCTTACCACATGCACAAACTTCAGTTGGCCAGGCAGTGTGACTGAAATATCTTGGTAACCTTCGGCATTAGCAAAGCCGTTGAGGGTATTGGCCAACCCGAAAGACAGCACACAAGCCACAGAGATCAATATTAGGCAGCGTTGGCCGAGGTCGTTCCACATTTTCAGAGCTACACTTGTTACTAGTGACCCACAGCGACTGAGGGAAAACATATGTGAGCATATGTACGGGTTATGGGGTTTGTAAGTCCCTTACCTCAACCGTAAAACTGGCGATCTGGTCGTACTTCGTTTGCATATATACAACTGGCAATCTGAAGTTTAGGCAATTGTCATATTTTCTTGTTTATAAATTTTGGGGGACAAGTTTTGATAACCACACAAAGAGCTTTGTTTGCCCGATAACGATAGTTGCCCCCAGCAACCCTGAACTGTAACAGAAATTCCTTAGGCGGGCGATTTAAAATCAAAACTCCACATGATATTTATGATTGTATTGATTGACTCGTCGTATCTAGTTGCACACAAGTAATATGATTATTTAAGTATTGCATAAATATTGAAACAATCTTAACTACGAATAACAAATATACTGTTTGATGTTGGTCTTAAAAGTACACGGCTATAGGACAAATTAAAAAAAGTCGTCGGCTTAACTAAAAGATTCTTCGCGCGAAACAATGGAAAACAAAATTCGGCTATTACATTATTAATTGGAGTACACGAGGACTGGCAAATATCATTGTGGCTTTGCACTTGCTTAAAATCTTCTATTGCCGCCCATATTTGGTCCGGGTCTGGGTCCGCTAAAGCTAAAAGAGGGAGATTATTGAAGATAAATAGTTTAAATTATAAATTTAATAATTTAACCCACCGGTTTCTTTGGCCTGGCGCTCCGCCTCCGCTGCCCAAAGGTGGGAACTCTGATTGATATGCATTCATGCCATTCTGATTGTGATTTTTACCTCCTGCCCCTCCGCGTTTGTTTGGGCCGCCTCCGCTTCCTGGATGGCTATTTGAATCGTGGCTGCTCCCACGTCTGGCATTGAAGCCTCCACCTCCATTAAAGAAACCACGTCCCCCTTGCGGATTTCCTCTAATTAATTACAAAAATTTGGTTAAAAGACGGTAGAACAACACATCTTTAACATACCCATTGGCTCCACGATTGCTAGAATTAATAGGTCCATTCCCAAAGCGGCCAAAGCCAATTTGCTGCTGCTGGTGGTCTACCGGCAGGGCAAAGCCACGTCGATCCTGCCGCACATTGTTGGCTCCAGCTCCTCCTCCTCCGCCCCTCTGATGCATGGATCCTCCTCCTCCGCCGCCCGAACTGCCACCGTGGAAGTCATTATTACTGCCTCCTGCAAATCCGCTGGTTGGACTGTTTTTAAAGTTCCTCCTTCCAGTCTGTGATCCATTGTTATCTCGCTGCTGAAACCGACTGTTGCCAAACCGTCCAACGTTGCCCTCGTTTCCGCCGAACTTTCCTCCGGCTGAAAATTTGTTCCTAAATCCCTGACCCTGAGTGGAAGCCTCGTTGTTTTGAGGTGGTCCTTTGGAGTAAGGTGCACTGCGCTGTTGTCTGTAGCTGGACTCGTTTCTAACGGGTCCAAATTTGTTGGCAGTGGAGTTGGAACCCCTTGGGCCACCGCCCTCGTTAGAATATCGACCACCGGATTCTTCGCGGAAGTTGCGCTTGAAGTTGTTACTGGATTCCGCGGGTCTCTTTTCGGAGGTGCCACTCTGACCTGCGGGTAATGGGATATTCTTTAGATTATACATTTCCGGAGTGGATAAAAGCTTACCCTCCGACGCCCTGCGTCCTGCACTGTCACCAGAATTTGAGCCACCACGGTTACCAATACCTGGTCCGTATTTTGGCCTACCCGCCTCCACCACTATGGGCTGGCCCTTGAAGACGGTTCCATTTAAAGCGGCTATGGCCGCATCCGCCATGTCCGTGTTCTCCAAGTGGACGAAAGCGCAGCGGTTCATCACGTCGCATTCTACTACCGATCCATAGTTGGAGAACAGGCGACGCAGTTCGTCCGGCTTGCATCGCGGCAGGCTCCCGACGAACACCTTGGCGGTCTGCATGGATAAAGCTTGCGGATTACTCTGCACAATCCGGCGGCGCCTACATCTTCAACTCTTACGTACAGTAGACATGTATTTATTTTTCTCTATAAGTTTTCGCTTTTCTTCTTTTATTAAATAGAGATGGGCAACTGGCACCTGACCGGCAGTGTGACCAGAGGCTGTGCTGGTCAAGCACATATCTTACTGCAATTGCTATCGATAGACCCAAGCCTTTGCTTTTGTTTACAATTGAAATATTTAAAAAATTACATTAAACAACCGCTTTAACCCAAATGTGGCCTCCCGGGAGCGAGGATACCTACTTTTCAAACATGGACTACAGCAAGAACGTGGTGAACATCCTGCCCAGCGTAGAGATGCTGGTCAGCTTCAACGGTGACATGACGCGGTCCAATAAGCGGGCATGTTTACTGTACGCGGAGAGGATGGATTTCAAAGAGCTGCTGGTAAGCTGATTTTATAAGGATCTGGTAGCATATAGTGTCTCTAAAATCCTGTACCCTGCAGCAACTCCGTTTGGCGGAGAAATCCGATCAAAGGCGTATGTACATCACCACCGTGGACAGCTCCTCCTTCCAGGATCTCAAACAAGATCAATCACTGAATGTAACATTCTCGGGGTTCATGGACAATGTAGTGCGTATGCTGAAGGACTGTCAGTCTGGCAAACTGGAGCTCCACTTGTCTGGAAGGGATCAAAATCTCTCATCTGGAAGAGAAACACATGACTATCATCTGCAGTTTGTGGAAATAAGATCTTTCAAGAACTTGGTCCATCTAAGCCTGCCCTGCCGTTCTGCACCTTTAAACACCGTACTCTTCTATATAAACATCATGCTAGATACTTCTCACAAAAAACAATATATGCTGGAGCAGAATATACAGCAAATTCAAGTGGAAATGAACTCACAACATTCGCAAATGGAAAGATTAAGCACAGAAAACAGCAAACTCAGAGAAGCCTTAGCTGAGAATACTCGCATCCTCGAGGAAAAGCATATCACAGAGATACAGCAGTTCCAGGAAAAGCTGGCCAAGGTTAATGAGCAGCGCAGTAATGAACTAGAGAGGAATCGTAGAGCGATCTCTGGCATCCAGGCGCAAATGGAAAAGGCTTGCCTGGATAAAGCTGACCTTAAATCAGCCCAAGAACAAGCCGAAAAACGTTCTCAAACCCTGGCGGAGGAGTTGTCGTTTTGCAAATCACGGGTGTGCACTTTAAAGGAGCAGAACGACAAATTGCACGGCGATCTTACCAATGCCAAGAAACAGGAACGCAAGTTGGAGTACAAGATTGAGGACCTGAAGCAGCACACAGCCGAGCTGCAGGAACATATTCAGAAGGGTAACAAGGAAAAGGTATGTTGGTACCATAATATTTGTGTGAGATTACTAATTCCGTTTCCATTTATAGGCAAACATATCCGCTGAACTAGAGGCCGAAAAGAAGATCCTGCACACCAAGCGACAGGCTTTGGAAATGGCCTCTGAGGAAATCTCGAAGGCCAACCAGATCATTCTCAAACAAAGCCAGGAGCTGCTAAATCACAAGAAAACTATTGCCTGGCGAACTGAGGTAGCTCTGCAGCAAGAGAAGGCTGTTCAGGCCAAGGAGAGTCTATTATCGCTACGCGAAGATGAACTGCGTCAGGCGCGAATAACCATTGAAAAGCTACGTGAAGAAATCCCCCAGCAGCTGCAATCTATGCGCCTCTTTGCTCAGGGTCTAGAGCAGAAGTATTCCAAACGTATGTAATAGATTTCGGAATTGTTTTTGCTTATCTCACTTACTCTTAACCAATTCCAGAGATCCTCATTCTGAAAGAACGATTATCCATACCCACTGGCAAGGAAAATCGTCGCTAGTGTTACCTATTGTTAGTGCATTTATCGTTTTTGTACAAGTTTAATAATATAGTTGTCTTGTTCGGCTCTAGTCATAATCGTCCTGGACAGTTTCACCTGCATGGGCAGTGGCCACATTCACCGCCTGACTGATGTCCTCGATTTGGTTCAGTTTCAGCCGCTCCCGGATAAGTTCTGCAATGGCCTTTTGGGTGCGTCGTTCCAATCGCTCCAACTTCTTGCTGGCATCCCGTTTGAGGTCCCAATCTGGTTTGCGAGGCGCCAGGTTGGTTATATCAATCTCATCGATCACCATGGGCTGCTGCAGCAGACTCAGTTGATCCTCCACAGCGGTTTCAATGTTTCCCGTGGGCTCCTGGGAGAGAATTTCGCCGGAGGTGCTCTCATTTTGCGGTTTGTAGCTGCGGAATACGGGTCTGCAAAGGGAAAAGGGTTAGTTATAATGGTTTATGTAGAAACTCCAGGTATTACTGACTTGGGTAAGTTTTCATTGGTTTCGGCGGTGTCTCCTCCTTTATTCTGCGCTTGTTCCCGCAGTTTTTGCAGCCGCTCCTTGCGTTTCATAGATTCTTCGGTCAGCTTGCCGACGCCATTGTTTTCCATGATGCCCATTTACTAATTGAGATCGAGCTATTACTCTAATTCTTAATAAATTTGTATCTTTAATTTGAGGCAGTGTTTTCCGCGTTTATTTATTTTTGTTTTCTCGTGGAAGAGGGGAAACTTTGTTAGTTGTCCAACACCACAAAGCACCTTAAGTATCGATAGTGATCGCGTTCGTCACTAAAATAAAATTTTAAAAAACCTTGATTTTTTTGTTACAAAAAAATGCAGTTATTATTGCAGATTACAGTTTTTACAATGACAATTGGTTTCATTTTTATTTATATAAATGGTAAATTGGGTACGGAATCTGTATAATTATTTTGGTTTTTTTGATCAGTTAGAAACCATTAAGATATCAAGTTTTCAAATCTTTCTTAGAAAAACACGGAGAATAATAAATGTTGCTTTCCACCAGAGATTAAAATAAATCTATGAATAGTAACGAATAACAACCACCAGTAAGGTTCATCAAGAACGGTCTTATACAAACTCCCGAAAATATCGATGAATCGATAGCGCCTAAGATGGATACACAGCATTTGTTTTTACGCGAGGGGGAGGAAATCTGCTGTACTTTAGTGCAATTTAAACAAACAAAACTGGCATGTTGGCTATATTTCCTGGACTCCACATCCCCGTTGCATCTCTGCAGACCCATTCCAGCCCGATGCGAATAATCCGGGCCAGCCAGTAGGCGCGAAGACACCGACATCGGCAGTGCGCCCCCAGCTGCTGTTTTGGAGTAGCAAAAATAAACCAGAGCACAGCTCCCGCTCCCGAATAAATAGACGATTGCGATTCCGATCGCAATCCGCCTCGAGGTAACTTCTGTGGGCTATTAATGGCCATAGCTGGCTAACCAGTGCCGCTTGTCTCTTTGCCTGATAAAAGGGAGCAGGTCCCAAATCCCATCCCATTGTTCTGCCTTGGCAACACCGATACCGAAACGATACGAGATTGCCCGGCCAGATCCGAAACGAAAGAGCGATCTAAAAATGGAGTGGACGCGTGAGAAGACGCTGCTGCTGATCAGTGAGTACCGATGTCGTCGCGGCCTGTGGGACATGACGTGCGACGAGTACCGGAAGAAGGACGTGAAGCAGCGGCTCTTGAACGAAGTCAGCCAGGTGCTGGGCGGGAATATTCCGATCAACGAGCTGGAGAAGAAGTTCCACACGCTGCGCACGCAGTACCATCGCGAGATCAGTCGCATGAAACGCAAGGAGCCCTACAATTCAAAGTGGTTTGGTTTCAAGAACCTGGAGTTCCTCAGCTCGCCCTACGCCTGCCGTTCCACGAAGGGTCGCCTGAAGACGGAGCTCCAAGGCGACGAGAGAAAGTTTGCCCTGGGCGAGGTCACTGCAGATCACAACAGTAATAACAGCACGCCAGCGAATCAAAACAGCAGTAACATGAACGAGGAGTACCTCCGCAAGAACCATGCCAGCAGCCGAGCCCAGGAGCTAGAGAAACTTATCGAGGAGACAACCAAAGACGTGGACGACATCGACGAGCCGGAACTGGAGGAAGCGGAAGTTAAGCCGAAGCATGGCAAGGAGCTAAGTGTACGCTATGTGAGCCTCAACGAGCAAGAGGAGACGGAAACCCTGGAGAATCACCACCAGACGATGATAGACCTGCATCACCAGGGCAATACCGTGGAGGCCGTCAGTTTCCAGGCCAACGAGAGCGGCGAGTTGCACTACCAGTCCACTCCAGCCCAGAATACAGGCAACAACGCAGTGCATGTGATGCCCACGCGAATCATAAAGATTCAGAGACGGGACACGGCTGGCGGGCAGGAGGAAAGCTACTTTGAAGAGCACACCCAGCTGCATCCGTCGCAGGCCAAGCGCATGTACTACGAAGCCAATCCAGCGGCGCACAACACCACCTCTATTCTGTCCCCTGCACTGGAAACCAATGCCAATGGCACGGCCAGCTCGCCTGGCATAACCATGAGCAACCTGCGCCTGCCCAAGGTGAATACACCGCCCAAACCAGCCCAGGTCCAGGTCCAAACCATCCCCAGTCCGCCCCCGCCTACTATTGTCAGCCTGCCGCCGGCGCGCGATGAGTTCGCCACGTACGGAGAATACGTGGCCAACGAGATGCGGGCCATCAGCAATCGGGAGGTGCTAGTCGCCCTCAAGCACCGAATCAACACGGCCATCTTCGAAGCCAACATGGCCGAGATCACTCCGAAATAGATTGACAAGCGATCATTTTAGCTAGAGCTATTAACTACAACTTTAGGTTTAAGGCCGAAAATGCATTGTGTCCTCTTGTCTTTGTGCTTTTTATAGGTCCCCCGGCACCTTTTATTCTCATTTGAATTTGTACATTTAACAGATATGTATGTAACGATTTAAATACTTAAGCCAAATATAAAATTTAGTGGAATTACAAAAATAAGTTCTATTAGCAGCAGGCCTGTTTTCGTTTGTTTCGAGTTCGGTGAAAATTTATTGGCTTGTTTTCTAGTTGTTCAAAATGCAGAACCCCATTTGCGAACCGTTCACAAGTTGGCCGATGAAATTCGACATCAACCAGCTGGTGAAGGAGTTCCAACCGGAGGTAAAGGGGCGAGAGGTGGATGAAGATAAATCGCCAAGGGATTTTCTCCACCTTCCCGACAATAATTGGGTTGTCCTGCCTAGTTTTAAGTATCACTTTGAGCACCTGAGTCCGTATCTATCCTGCCGCCAAAGCCAATATATGAGATGTCGCTTTCGAAAGTTTTTGGACAACGTTCCGAGCAGATATGTAACCATTTCTTTGTACGGCTCTAATGTTAGCAAGTAAGTTTTAAAAGGGGTTCTAATGAAATCTTTTTAACATATTTCACACCGAAAGTCCGTAAAAGTCATGTTTCAACTTGGCTAAAGAAGAACCTGAAGATTTTTTTGTGTTTTTCGATTGGATCGATAAGGAAACCAATCTAGTTATTAATAAACCCTTTATTTCAGCATGCCCAAGCCAAGACGAAAGAGTCTAAATGGTCAGTTTTACGGAGTGGATAACAAGCTGGCACCTGTTCCTGCTGTCGGAGATCCACGCTCGCCCCCGCACCGAAAATAGTTAAACTTTAGAAAATTTTTTTTATTTAAATTCAACATTAACGGTCCACAAATTTTGAGGATATTTAGACATTAACATTTTAAATTAATAGTGCGAGAAATAAATCTACGTATTTTGGGTACTTTAATTGGGTTTTTATATTCTATTTTTAACGGTTGCGTTCACATATTTCTCATGATTATGCGAAGATTTCAAACGACTTTCCCGCGTTTCAGATAATTTTTCTAGCAATGTGTACATTTAAGCGAATGGTATTAAAAAGCCTTTCAACTTCGAAATCCTTTTAAATATGTTGCCAGACTGTCGGATTTTAATAGGACGTTTGTGTTTCCATAAAATCTCCTTTTCCGGTGGTATGTTTCTAACGGTTCAGTAAAGGTTACACTGCAAACGGTTAAAATCGATAATGCAGAATTAGCGGGCGAAAAATGTTTACAAAATGCATTAGTTGCTGTGGCCTTGCATTAATATCAGTTTTCTTCGCCTGCCTTTTAGTCGAAAATTGCGGTAAGCACATGGATAATCCATAAAAAGTAAAGATTGTGATCTTGGATCCACGTTTCTAACTTTTAGTGGCCCTACAAAAGACGCTGCGCTACTATGAGATTTTCCACAAGGACGATGTGGTGCACAGGGTGGTCAAAAGGGGTGCCAAACACAGCACGAATCCTTTTAACATCATCAAGGAGGTGGAGTTCACAACGCTGGGCAAGAACTTCCGGTTAATCCTGCATCCGCATAGGGATGTCCTGCACAGTAAATTTCGGGCCTATGCTGTGGATGCGGATGGCAATGAAACGGTGGTTCATATGGGTAATTTATAGTTTCCTCGAATCCACTCTTTAGTTATGAATATTTCATTCCCAGATCACGATAGCTTCTATTCGGGTCGCGTCTTTGGCGAACTGGAGTCCTCGGTGCGGGCTCACATCGAAGATGGCACCATGACCATGTCCATTCACCTGCCAGAGGAAACCTATCACATCGAGCCCTCCTGGCGTCACCTGCCCGAGTCCAAAAAGGACACCATGGTGGCGTATAAGGCCTCGGATGTGAAGGTGCACAAAAACGAGGCGGGTGCCAGTCCCAAAACTTGTGGCTACATCAAGGAGGGTCTCGAACTGGAGGACAAGGAGCACGGGGATGTCTTGGATAATGAACTGCATACAAGGGAGAAGCGCCAGTCGGATCAGTATGAATATACGCCCACCAAAACTCGATGTCCTTTGCTCCTAGTGGCCGACTATAGATTCTTTCAAGAAATGGGTGGCGGCAACACCAAGACCACCATTAACTACTTGGTAAGCCCTTAAGTACGCTTTCCCTTGATCATCTAATAACTTAAAATCTTCAGATAAGCCTCATTGATCGAGTGCACAAGATCTACAACGATACCGTATGGCAGGATCGTTCGGATCAAGAGGGATTCAAGGGCATGGGCTTCGTGATAAAAAAGATTGTCGTGCACTCGGAGCCTACAAGATTGCGTGGAGGCGAGGCACACTATAACATGATTCGCGAGAAGTGGGATGTGCGCAATCTCCTGGAGGTAAGTTGGGTTATACCAGTTCCATTCTGTTTTCGTGTAGCTGCTCTTCCTCATGGTCATATAACTTTTGTATCTCTCACTCTGATTCCGACTCCTTTGTGGCAATTGTTCCGGTTAGGTCTTCTCCCGGGAGTACAGCCACAAAGACTTTTGCCTAGCCCATCTATTTACCGATCTCAAGTTTGAAGGCGGCATTTTAGGCCTGGCTTACGTGGGTTCCCCGCGTCGTAACTCCGTTGGCGGCATTTGCACTCCAGGTTGCTAAATCCCAGTAACAATCATCTTTGTCCTTTTCATTTGGCTTACACATTTGCGTTTCTCTTGGTTTTCCTTGATTTTTTGAGTACTCAGCATGTTTTTATAGAGGGGTATCAACGAAATCCCTAGAGATTTAAAATCACAAAAAAGATGTATGACCCTTGTCTCTTGACATTTATCCATTAAGTGATTTTAAAACATTAGAGATTTTTGTTATTACCCCTATATGTATATCTTGATTTTAAAATAACCTATTTTCTTTATATCAAAGAATACTTCAAAAATGGATACACTCTGTATTTGAACTCGGGTTGAGTAGTTCCCGCAACCACTATGGCCAGCGGGTCATCACTAGGGAGGCCGATTTGGTCACAGCCCATGAGTTTGGACACAACTGGGGCTCAGAGCACGATCCTGACATTCCAGAGTGCTCACCAAGTGCCTCTCAAGGTGGCAGTTTCCTTATGTACACTTACTCCGTTAGCGGGTACGATGTGAACAATAAGGTATGGATTTCTCATAAGAACATTTTAAGAATACCGGAAGGATAATGTTCCTGCTTTCTCTTCAGAAATTTTCTCCCTGCTCTCTTCGCTCCATTCGTAAAGTGCTCCAGGCCAAGTCAGGCAGATGCTTTTCAGAGCCTGAAGAGTCCTTCTGCGGCAATCTGCGTGTCGAAGGTGATGAGCAGTGCGATGCTGGACTTCTGGGCACCGAGGACAACGACTCCTGCTGCGACAAGAACTGCAAGCTACGCCGGAACCAAGGAGCCATGTGCAGCGACAAGAACTCGCCGTGCTGCCAAAACTGCCAGTTCATGGCCTCCGGGATGAAGTGCCGGGAGGCCCAGTACGCCACCTGTGAGCAGGAGGCTCGCTGCACCGGCGCCCATGCGGAGTGTCCTAAGTCGCCGGCCATGGCGGACGGAACCACCTGTCAGGAGCGCGGCCAGTGCCGAAACGGCAAGTGTGTGCCGTACTGCGAGACACAGGGTCTGCAGAGCTGCATGTGTGATATCATTGCGGATGCCTGCAAGCGCTGCTGTCGCATGAGCATCAATGAGACCTGCTTCCCGGTAGAGCCGCCGGATGTCCTGCCTGATGGGACGCCCTGCATCACAGGTTTCTGTAATAAGGTAAGCGTGTGTAATCTTACAATTGCTTTTATCTAATCCTTCTGTATCCTTCAAGGGCGTCTGCGAGAAGACCATACAGGATGTGGTTGAGCGCTTCTGGGACATAATTGAGGAGATAAATGTGGCCAAAACCTTGCGGTTTCTCAAGGACAACATTGTCAGTAAGTACTGCAACGCATCTTAAAGATTAAATTAATGATTTACTTATGTTTCTAATACTTATAGACTGTATTACTTATAATTTGTTCTTATATTACTTATATTAGGTAAAATACTTTTTTCCTGATTTAGAAAATAAGTCGGAAGTAAAGAAATACAAAATTCCTTAATAACAATTACTCAATATTTTCAGTGGCCGTTGTCCTCGTCACCGCAGTCTTTTGGATACCCATTAGTTGTGTCATTTCTTACTTCGATCGCAAGAAGCTGCGACACGAAATGAAGCTAATCGAATGGAGCCAAAAGTTGGACCTTATACATCCCAGCGATGAGAGGCGTCGAGTGATTCACATACGGTAGGGGACTACCAACTTCGGTTTCCATAGCAAAATAATGAAAATGAATCTACTTTCAGTGTACCCCGTCAAAAAATTTCTGTGGCGCGAGCCTGTAACTAGCACAAAAACCCGGAGGGTTTCATTTTTTATTCTTCCGTGAGCATTATTCTCAAAACTGCCACAATTCGTTTGCATTAAGTGACATATTTGAACATAGAAAACACATAAATGAATAAAATTCCATACTATAGACCAAATTCATAAATGTCATTATAATTGGGTTTTGTTTGTAAATCTGCTTGTTCACATGTTTATAGTCTTAAAAAAGTTTCCTTGTTTGGTTTTTGTTACCTTAGTGGTTTTTTATTTTTTCGGATCATTTTGTTAGTTTACTGGAGTGTAATGTATTTCTACTTCTTCTTATTGCTCTTTCCATTCGTCTGTGGGGCTGCATCTTCGTCGAATTCCAGTTCGCTGTCTTCTTCCTCATCCGAATAGTCTTCGTAAATATGACCGTCGTCAAACTCACCAAAGTTCATTTCCGCCTGAAAGGATGGTACTTTTAGTGACTATATTTGTAACGATGGCAGGATTGAACTTACCTTGCCACAGACGTAGACGGGTCCAGTGCCCTGCACCAGTTTAAAAGTCACTGATCCGTTGGGGAACTCAACGTTTGGTCTTAAACTACGGGTCTCGCCGACCTTCAGTACGGCGATGGGAATCTTCACAGTCTTCTTCTCGCCATCGTCGTTTATGTTTGTCTCCGCCTGAAAAACATAATTTATTTTAGTCTCAGAATTTCTAGTTTGGTTATTTTCTACATTATTGTCAAAAACTAGACGATTCACGGCATTTTATAGATTTCTAAGAAGTTATAGTTTTTGATTCCTTTTTAATAATGAAGACTTAATTCTAGTACCATGCTAAATTCTTAAAATCTTTGCTGATAGAATAGTATATTCTTTTCTTTCAAAATGGGCTTTATAATTAGAAAAATATTGATATGGCAGATCTCTGGGAATGAAGATTTTAATCGAAATTGGGACGAATATCCAGAAAATTGTAATCATACATTTCTGAATGCTCAGATGCCTTTCATCTGAACAACATAACCGAATTAGACATTATTACTCCATACAAAGGTGCATTGAAAAATGCCGTTCTGTGATTTACAACAGTAACATCAAGATAATCCTCTATAGACGGGCTCACCTGTACAACGTTGAACTCGCCGGACTTTGCATCGGGCCCGAGGGAAATCTGTTTGATGATGAGCTTGTGTGAGTGGACGATATACTCCTCTGGTATATCTGGAACGTCGAACTGTGCGATGGGCTCTTTCTCGCTAAGTGTAACACCTAAAAATGGACGAATGGCAAAGAGGGTTGGATTTTTATATAGTTTTTTTTTGCCGGCTAGAGGGCTCCATTTAGCACAGCTCAGGAATCGCCTTTATCGATCTCCTCCGACCAATATAATTATAATGCTCACCATAAAACGACTCGGACTCCATTTGTAGGCCTTGGGACACAGATGTACAGTCAATTAATAATGGAAATTTTTTGTACTCTACACGTGCCCGTAAAACGGCGATGGCTGCAGTTGTATGAAGCGTTAAGCCGTGTTGGGAAACGGGCAAAGTCATCCGAAGCGTATTGTTATCGATAGTTTTGATTAAATTTATAAATGCAAGTTATTATGTATTTTTACTCATTTAATTATCTTATAAAATGCCTTATTATTTATTAATTAATTTTTAGTATCTTTATAAACAGTTTTAGGCGTTTTTCGCTATTGACAGTGGCATCTCTGCGATAGTTATTACTGGGGTAGCCCCGTCGATATGTTTGGCTGACCTAAGCGTGGCAACTCTGTTTCAGCTACCATTTTGCAAAAGATTTTGCTCAACACGTGTTCGCCGCTGGTTTTGTGTGGAATTAATATTAAATATTACCTACAATGGCTGAGGAATCTTTCTACGGTAATTGAAATTAAATAGAGCATTCAAATATGCACCCAAAAAGGATAAAAAGAAGACGGCAGAAGATATATTAGCAACCAAAAAAGCTAATCGTCTGCGACGCTTGCCGGTGTTTTTACTCCAAGGTTGCAATTTGTGTGTCTGGCCCCCACTCCCCGATTTCGAATGTGTGAAAATTATATATAATGGGGACTACGTCCTTTTCGCAGGAGTCACTTTGACCGCCGAGAGCGACAGCGTCACGTGGGATGTGGACGAGGACTACGCACGCGGCCAGAAGCTGGTCATCAAACAGATCCTTTTGGGCGCCGAGGCCAAGGAGAACGAGTTCAACGTGGTCGAGGTGAGTACTTTCTGGTGTGGGGCTTTATTGCATGTAATAAATCCCATAAGTTGTGTATGCGCGCGCCGGTGTCTTCAGTTTTTTCATTTTTCCGGCCGGCGGGGCAGGGACCGGTTTCCATTTTCTCCCAGACCAGAACAACCACAAACTTTTCGCTCGTTTTGGGTTAGGGTAATTTTGTCTGTACATCTGCAGACTACAGAGTCACCAGCCCCCGGATTGCTGTACTTTCGCGATGGAAAATTGGCTAGGCATTTAAAGTAGGGTACACAACGTTGTAGGTACTTTATAAAGAAGTAGGTACATGTACTTGCACTTAATTAAAATGAATCGTGATGATGTATTAGACCTTGATCATTTTAACAGAGAAATTAAAACTTAAATAAATGGAATTAAACTTATTTAAAAAAAATATATTGCTAAGTTACCAACCGAAACTATTAACTTCGGATTTAGTAAACCAAAATACACACTAAAAAACTTGTATAATTAAAAAAAGACAGCTTTATTTCAGCATGGCATGATGTCACAATAATTTAAACAAGCTTTTATAAATGTGTTCACTACAAATTAAACAGAGAAAATTTGAATAAATTAAGAATTTAAGATTGAATATGAAGTTTCATTTTTCTGTTGAATGTCTACTATTATATCCATAAAAAAAATGTTTCAGGACTTTTATAATTAAATAATTTATGATATACACCTTAAAGTCTTACAATTTGTTATTGTTTCCATGGTACACCCATATCTTGTTTTTTTTTTTTTGAATGGGTGTTTAAATTAATTTGAATACTACCATATCATATAGTACTCTTTCCATCACTGACGCAACTGTACGCAAAAATATATGACAAGACAAAAGAGCACTCTTTATTGACTTAAGTCGACGGCAATACACGAAACGGGTGGCTCGCCGTATGCCATTGTTTGCATTAGGTCGGGAAAGCTTTTCGAGTACTTAAACATACTGCGCAGCTTCCCATCCATCCGGCAAATCACTCCCGCCGCTGGGATGCTCCAGTTCCAGCAGATCATGTCGCACTTCAGCAGGGAGAGATCTTCGCGCAGGGATTTGAGGTTCTTTATAAGGGAGAGACGAGACTCCGGGTTAGGGGTTATAAATCAGGCGGAAGCAACACTCACCAAAGCCACGGTCGTATCAATTGAGGCGATCTCGTGCCCCTTAATGACCACCAATGTGGTGGCGGTGCCGCCCTCGCTATTTTTATCCGTCACGTGAGACACAATGGATATCTTCAAGTACTCGGCTGCTGCATAATCTACACTGCCCTTGAGGTCGGCCATGGTCACCTCGATGCCGTTAAACTAAAAGGTTGCCAATGGAGATTAATAAATTGTTCAAGCCAGTTTCGAGCTCTCACCTTTTGGGTCTCCAAATTAAACTGCGGCCTCATGCTCTTATAGAGCAAGAAAAGAGCATTGAAGACAATGCCCACCACCATTCCATACTCCAAAGTCCAGAAGACACAGGTCAGCACGGTGACGAGAAAAGGCAGCATATCACGTTCTAGTGGAGATTGAGTTATAGTAACTTTATTATATCCAGGTTAGGACTCACTTTTTGCCCGCCAAATCTCGCCAATTGTCTCGTACTCCACCATAAAGAACATGGCTGCTATGATTATAGCTGCCAAAGTCGCCTTGGGAATATAGGCAAAAGTGGAAGTGAGGAAGGCCAGGGTCATTAAAACAATAAACCCGGTAACAGCTCCACCCAAAGGGGTCCTCACTCCACTGGCGTTATTGATAGCTGTCCTTGTAAAGGATCCAGTGATGGGCATTGAAGAAAAGAAGCTGCTGAGGATGTTGCTTACGCCCAGGGCAATCATCTCTTGCGAGGCATCTACTATCTTTCCTTTAGCTAGAAACAAAAGGAGGTTATGTTTGAAGGTTCAAAATATATGGAAAATTTTACTTACAGAAGGCTTTGGCCACAGCTATGCTCTCCAATACAGACAAAAGTGGTATGGACACCAGTCCAGATCCCACATGTGATACCATGCCACCAAAGTTTACTATTTCCCCAGTGGATGTGTCCTCCGTGTGAAATGGTGGAGGTTTAAATGGCGGTAAGCCGGGCGTGATGCTACCGCTGACTAGAAAGGGCAGCTTACCGTCTTTCTTCAAAAGGTAGCACAGCAGGATTCCTATCAGCACAGCAACAGCATTGCGAGCTAAAGAAATATACTTCCACACGCTCTTGATGCCAATCGGCAGGTCTTTAAGTTGCTAAACATAATAAAATATTTTTAATATTTATTAATTAACACTCTATTCATAAAATTATTTTTGGTAAGAGCAAAAAAGTTTTAAACTGTGAAAAATGTCAGCTTAAACCCTGCTTTTAGACGAGAAAATGGTAGTGGAAGTAAAAAGTTATGGAACCAATTGTTACTCACCCGCATAAGCAGCAAAAGAACTAAAGTACAGCACCCCAGGATGGCATCATTTCGACGCATTTGTGTTATATGTTCGAAGAAGTGTATCCAGCAGCTTAGAAACCCATTGGCACTACTGCTAATACCAAACAAGCTGTTAACCTGCCCGGTGGCTATGGTTAAGGCTGCTGCCATCGTGAAACCCGTCGTCACCGGAATTGAAATAAACCGCATGAGCACTCCCAGATTGAGCAAACCCATTATAGTGATAACACAGCCGGACAGGAAGCACAGGAGCACTGCATATGCCGGATTGCCATCCACATATGGCCTTACCATTAACGCCATGATGGCCGTGGGTCCTGACAAACATTTTCTCTATTTAGCCATGGGTTTACAGATACTGAGACTCGAAAACTCACCCACTGTGATGTCTTTGCAGGTTCCCAGCAGTATATACACAAATCCTCCCATAAAAGCTGAGTAAAGTCCGTAGGCAGGAGGCAAATTGGCTACAGCTCCGTAAGCTATGGCCTGTGGTACAGCTGTAAGGCCCACCGTGAGACCCGCCACCAGATCCATGGCCAGGAAGTTCCACTGGTACTTGGGCAGCCAATCGGTGACGGGCAGATATCTGTGAACGGAGCGCATGCTACAACAACTTCGGGCCTTCGAGCCCACTGCTCCGCAGACATTCGGCAGGCGCTCCCGATAGAGATCATCTGGAAAAACACAAATAGGCTAATGAATAGGTCTACCCTGTGGGGTCTCTTGATGAAATCTTGATATCCCCACCTGTTAAGTGGGTTACTTGATTGGGAACGCTCTTTTATGTACGTTGAACACATGTTCATAATCTCTGTACATGGTCTGAAGTGCCTTGATGGTTTTCTAAGGTTCGGTGGTCTTGTGACTTCTGGAAAATTACCTAAAGATGTCGACTAGCTGATAGACAAGTTCATCCAGAGGAAGAAAGCTTGTCTTTAATATTTCAGCCAGAAACTCGTGATATTTCTTCGATAGAACTTTGGACTGTTTTTTTTTTGACTCATAGATAATTATATTGAGTTGCTTTTAGTATCTTAAATATCCTTGACTAGTTGTATATCTGAACTTATTATAGTCACATGGAAAGTTGTTTATATCATTTTGGCTGATGGACAAGTTTATCCAGAGCAAGCTTGCTTGTCATTGATATTTTGATTTGAGAACACTTGATAATTCTTAAAAAGAAACACTTTAAGCCTTTGGATTTTCGTGTCCAATTACTTATTATTACAAAGTATTTGCCATAAATAATGTAGACACAGACACCCTAGTATCTTAAAGATCTTTGCTTAGTTTTTATCTCACGAATTTATGAGTTTGATATAAGCTTGCTTTATTATAAATCTCGTGATATTTTTTCCCACCACTAAACCCACTTTACATTTTTTGAAAGATTATGATCCAAACTCTTTTGATTTAATTGTTTTTTCATAACGTTTATCAATAGAAAATAAATTAAATTTTTTGTGTTCTACGGACTAATTTTAGACCTATTCGTAATAGGTTTATAGTTCCGTGTTTCTGATTTTCACATTGATGGCTTGAATTGCTTTCACTTATCCTCTTGAGGTAACGCGCTCTCCACTTACCTTCATTATCGCACATGCCGACAAGATTTGAGAAGCACTTTACAGTTGGCTAATACTAGGTGGGAGTTTTGATTCGAATTACACGTTGTTGATGATTAATTAGCGGGCACTTGTCAGATTCGCACTGGCTGGACTCGGATTTAGAAGAGCCTGCCTGCAGTTTGAATGAGAACGAACCGAACAGCTCTAGCGTGGGCAGACGAATGGTCAAGCGGCCGTCAGTGTACGGAGATATTACTGCAAACCGACTGTGCGAAATATGTGAATGCGTAGGCAGCAAAGTTATCATCGTTCAGTTAGTTTTGGGGAAGGTGCTCGGCTGACAGAGATTAAAGATAGAGGTGAAGACTGCAGAGCGATAAAGTGGGCCAGCCGTGATGAGCTTCATTTTATCTATTCGCCCAAATCTGAAATTTGTGTAATTTAACAACTATCTGTGGCCACTTGAAGGGCCTACCGCGGGAATCAATATGGGTCAATCATTTGTGGGAATCTTATCTTACTTGCTTAATGCAGGTAAGGATTGAAGATACAAAATTGTTTTTATAAGTAGATTACTTCGAAACGTGACGAACTTCGTTTTATCTTTTCCCACAAATCAGGCATATATGCAGTTTGGAAATTCAGCAATTATCTATAAGCCACTTGAAATGCCTATGACAAGAATCTATTAAAGCAAATCTTCCCGTTCTTATATGCGCAGGTTAATACACTGAAGGATTCGGTGCAAATTCCGATCGCGGTATTGAAGGCCGGAGAGACGCGCGCCGTCAATCCCGATGTGGAGTTCTACGAGTCCAAAGTGACGTTCAAGCTCATTAAGGGTAGCGGGCCTGTCTACATCCACGGGCACAACATCAAGGACGATGTTGAGGTGGTCGACATGGAGGAGGATGATGAGGAGGACGACGTGGCTGAAGATGAGGAGGATGAGCACCCAAAGAAACGCGCCAAGATCGAAAACGCCGCCGATGGTAAAAATGTCAAGAACAACAAGAAGAAGTAAACAGCTAACCGCCAATCATCCATCGAGGTTTAAGCTATAAACGTGTAGATTTTAAAGCAAAAACAGTTTTAGGCCCTATATTACAATACGATGCATACTGAGAATACAATCTAGTTCCTTTTGAACAGCTCCTTTTACATTCAATTCAAAGACAACGTTGTGTGCTCGGGTCGTGTTATCCTAAGCGAATGGTCTGTCACTCAGCCAGGAGTTTCGCTCCCCGTTGGGAGCAGATCGGACTGTGACTGATCCGACACTAATCGAACACACAGATTTGTATATATATTAAAATATAACTAAAGCTAAGCCGGACTTCCTGTACGCGCCTCCTTCATATTTGCAGTATGAAAATAAACTGTCGTCGGAATACAAATTTTAATGCATTTTATTAACGAACTGCGGGTATTTAAAGAATCGCTGTTATTAAATAATAACATTTTGATATACCCTTATTAATATCAGAATACTAACGCTCAAATTTCTTTCTACTCTAATTTATAAAATTTATCATTTAAATTATGTAGTAATTTTAAAAGCGCTTTAATAATTTTTCAGTTTTTATTTCTCCCATGAATTCGTTACTCATCAATTGAAAATTTCACATTTGGTAATGCTATAAGGGCTATCATGATTGCAGTTCTATGAAGTGGATCAAAGCGATATCGGGAATGCCTTCAAAGATTGCGGGTTGTTGCTCGGAAATAGTTCGCTCTACGAGTTTCAGTGCTTAGTTTGGTGATGGCATGACCTTGATACGCTCAAAGGCTTGTTTCTCCAGAGTTTCACGGTGCTTGGGATCGGCGATCTGGATAAGCTCATACATCCTCTGGCGCACGTTCTTGCCGAATAGCGATGCAATTCCGTGCTCGGTGACGATGTAGTGAACGTGGGCACGCGAGGTAACGACGCCAGCGCCTGAAAGGGATTAAGGATTTGATTTTCGGTTTCCAAAACGAAGAACTTGGCTACATACCCTCCTTAAGCGTGGGAACGATCTTGCTCTCGCCCTTGTTTGTGGTCGATGGCATGGCAATGATGGGCACACCCAGTCCGTCAAGACCCTCAGCAGCGCCGCGAATGAAGTCCACCTGACCTCCAAAACCGGAGTAGAAACGGGAGCCAATGGAATCGGAGCAAACCTGTCCAGTCAGATCCACTTCAATGCAGCTGTTGATGGCCGTCATGCGGGGCTGTTGCTTTACAATGCTGGTGTTGTTCACATAGTCGATGGCGTACATCTCTAATAGTTGAATAATTGGGGATAAGATATAGACATGTTTAATAATTCTGACTAATTAAATCCACTTACCTATGAAGGGGTTGTTGTCGACGAAATCGTACAGAGCCTTATCACCGATGAGGAAGGAACCCACGATCCTGCCCTGGTGCATCTTCTTCTTGCTGTTGGTGACACATCCCTTGCGCACCAGCTCCACTACACCATTAGCGAACATCTCGGAGTGGATGCCCAGATCCTTGTGGTTGTGAAGGGCGTCCAGAACGGCGTCGGGGATGCTGCCAATTCCCATCTGCAGGGTGGCGCCATCCTTAACCAGGTTCTCGGCAATGAGCTTGCCGATCTTCTTCTCCACGGGAGAGATCTCACCAGTGCCATGCTGCGGCAGATCGTCGTTCACCTCGATGGCGTAGTCAAAATGCGACTTGTGGATGATGGCATCGCCGAAGGTGCGCGGCATCTTGGGGTTGATTTGAGCTGGAAGAGTAAAACAATTAAGTCTCAGGATTGCAAGGAATCAAGCTGTCAAGACTCACCAACAATCAGCTTCGAGTGGAGCAGGGCGGCTCGCACACAATCGACGCTGGTGCCCAGGGAGCAGTAGCCATGGTTATCCGGCGGCGAAACGTGGATGAAGGACACATCAGGCTTCACGATCTGCTTGTAGAACAGCTGCGGGATCTCGTGCAGAAAGATAGGCACATTATCGCCACGTCCCTCGGCCACCGCCTTGCGCACATTGGCACCCATGAAGAAGGAGTTCGAGCGGAAGATGTCCTTGTACTCCGGCTTGGCGTACTCCCCAGGACCCTCTGTGTGCATGTGGCACACGGTAACGCACTCCAGCTTGTTGTTCTTTCCGTGCTTGGCCATCGCATTCAGCAGAGCCACGGGCGTGGAAGCTGCTCCGCCGGCGAAGACCGTATCACCTGGATTAGAGGGTAAAAACCGCAGGTTTTATTACCAATAAGTTCATTTGGCATACGTTTCTAATCTGTTAATCCGAAGTTATTGTTCTTTTTATGGAACGTTAATATATATAGCATGCTTTTATCTACACATAGATATATATAGCTTTCAATTAATTAACAATGCTTTAAATGTGATCACGTAAAAGTTTCCAATGATTTAGATAAGCACCTACTTCAAATACCTTTCTGAAATTTCCCGTTGATAATCTTTTGTTCATCTAACATTTATAATATGTTAATATGACAAGCATGGATATATCTATACAAACCATAAAATTCTCTTTCGACATGAATTTAAAATCCTGATTTTGCAATTAATCGATTTGGATTTTATTCACATAAAGTTGTTGATAATAGCTTTTTATAGGACGCCAGCCAGTAATCACGTTTTAAAAATTAGTACAGTTTTTGATAATTGATTCTTAAAATATAAAAGATTATCTGAGATATTTTTATAAATAAAAGGATTATAATGTTTTTATGTATATACATACTGTACTACTGTTATTAAGTCATTTTTATTTAAATAATTTATACTGGTATATGCCCCTATGATGTGATAAAGTACACAATTTAGTACAACATCTATAAGATATTTTGCAGAGGGCCTGTGCCAATATTTTCTCAAATCATTAGCTCTTTGGATGTCTAAAGCCTTTATACTTTGATTCTCTCAGAAGCTTTAAAGCTATAGCTGATATATATATATATCAGCAAACATTCAGAACTGGTGCGATAGGAATGCCGAGAGTGTGAGAGCTTATTGCCTAGAAACTCGTGATAATGAATGTTTGTAAATAAATAACACCGGTTTCAATGTTGGCATTACATTGTACACATTTCTGACACAAAGAGATTAAATACTAATCAGAAAGTGCATAAATTTAGCAGATAACCTAGACAAAGGCTGCAAGTTTAAGAAATAATCATTGTACCTTGTTATATAAGGCACCCAATTATACGTTTTACTATTAAGTGAAATTTTTTATTTAATAGGAAACTTTAAATATAAAAATATAGATAGATTCTCCCAAAACATCTGATCTCTTCTATGTTTTGTCTTATTAATATCCACCCTAATGCATTTATAAGCGCATGCATAATGCTTTCACAATCTATTTTGGCTACACTTTGTAGAGGCCACTATGCCGATGTATCTTAGTATAGAAAACTGGCAAGACCAATGCTGTGCAAATAAAGTCGATCGAGCCCCTTGAACGAAGGAATCATACGATAAGTGTGAATTCTTATCAGCAGATGTCTGAGCCACGTCGACAATGTCAAGTTCTTCACGAGCTTTTTACTAACATTTTTACCTCATTCTTATTTATAAAATTGCAATCCAACATTGCAAACTTTAGTTAGTTAGTGCCTACTGTACTATTTATCATCAGCCAAAAACGTGCCAAACAAAAAAGTTTTCCAAATAAAATTACGTCGCAGATTTGGCATGGCTCGTCTTGGCGATTTTGGCTATAATTAGAGATACCGATTTTTGGTGACGTTTGTGGGTCGCAGCGATACGCCACTCCCCCTCCGAAGACCCGCCCCTCCCCATAATATTATCAATTTGCATGGACCTGCTGATGAGAGGCCTTATAAGTGCTAAGAAATTAAGATATTTCGTGCGTTGTGGGCCTGTCCAAATATTTGTTTGTATCACAGGAGATTGCCAAATTGCGCCCAATTGAATTTAATCAAAGCAGAGTGTCCAAAAAAATGTCAGGCAGAGAAAGAAAATCAGATCATTACTATCTTTATATTCTGGCATAAAAATTATCTAACAGTTGTGATAAGACAATTAATTAGTTGTTTTATACTTTATCAAAAAGTTATTTAATGACAATAAACTATCGTGATTCCCCTAAAGATTCCATAAGTCGTCCAATGACACGAGCGGCAGCCGCACAAAAGTTCACCTGCTGATATTCGTTGCATAACCTTGCCTCCAAAAGCTGTGCTAAATATTAATATGTCATGCAGTATATGTATATAGGGTCTTATCAGTCCGACAACTAAAGGCCGGTTGTGGGGATAGACTTGTTTATGAACTAGTTGTTCTTGCCACTAAGCTGAGCTTTGCATCCGACTTTTCTGTTATTTTTGTCGCTGTGTTCGACTGAGTGCAAAGTACAACTTTCGCCTGGAAACTCATCTACAGTGCTGAATATATGCATGCATCTAAAAATGTATATAAATATCAATGCTTATGCACGCACAGCTGTTTTCACAAGATTCAATTAATTTAATTTTCACTTGCACCGCTTAAAACACTTGAATTTCACATATAAAATACTGATAGGCAAAGAGAGAGGTAAATTTACTTAGTATAATTTTTATTTTATGATAAGAAAAATACAGTAGAACCAAAAATTTGACTTTCCTATTGTATAACTTTTCTAAATGTCAAATTTATCCGGTGTAACCCAATTAATTTTAACTTTTAACATTTTTAAACATAATATTTCTAAAGCCAGAGCTTCTGTAATACAATTATATGATAACTATATTGATAAGTTCAGTTATTGGTTCCAATTTTATTACCATGGCTGTTTACCTACTTTGATAAAGATAACTTGTTTTATATATATTTATTTTTGCACATATGTAAGTCTAAGTATATGGTCTAATGAGTTGTAATTATTCATGATACAAATTCTATTTCTCCTTAGAGGCCCCCTTAAAAAAGTATATATTTTTAAAACCCCTACTATTACTTGTCTGCTCCACCCCTCCTCCAGATAGCCACGAGAACCTTTCTAATCACGGGCAATTTAGTGCCATCAATCTGAATATTAAGCACCCTGTAATTGCCCTTCGCTGTGTGCTCGAAAGTAGTTTGAATTACAATATTCGAACGGAACAAACACACATGGGTTTACGGGTTTGCATGACCCCACAGCCCGGGTGTTCTCGTTTTCATTCTGTTTCCCTAAGCAGGCCCACTAGAACATTACATAACCCAAAAGATTGCAAACACAATAAGTTAAATGAAGCAGCCCCTTTTGGGGTATGGATTCCGGAGGAGATTTAGGGGTTGGGGGTGGGTGATGAGGACTCACCCGATTTGATGCATGCTACGGCCTCTTCCGGCTTTACGATTGGAGGCTCCCGGGCGATTGGATGCGACAGTTCCCTGACGTAGGTGAAGTAGTTGTTCTGGGCGGAGACCGTGGAGGCGGTCGTGGCCGTTTTCAGGAGATTATTCAGCTGACCCACATGGCGCGCCAGTTGCTTGCTCATGATGGCTTGTATGTTGTATGTAAAGTATTAGGAAACACACACGTCGAAAGGGGTTAACGAAAGAACGCGAGATGCAGGAGCGGCTGAGTGGTGGGTTTCACTTGGGAGTGTTCAGACTGTTCTTGGATGAGTTCCGTCCACAGCGGCACCAAATTTGCAACTGGTTCGCGGTCCCAAACATTAACGCCATAAAAGCTTTCCGCTAAAAGCTATTCCCCGATCACAAGCCAGAGCTCCCAACGTGCTCCTCTTACCGGGAATATTCGCTCATGTAAGCGACATTTGTTTGTAAAATATATTTAAAGGTTGATTAAACAGATTTTCTCTTATTTATACATACATTTTATTTGAAATTTCAAAAGGCAACTTGGTATCTGTGTTGGGTAACGTACTTGAGTTTCGATAGATCGAAAGCTTTCGGCTATCGGTATCGTAAGGCGTGACTGGGATTTTGTTTGGCGCTTTATTTGAAGACTATTTTTAAAATTAATTATTTATATATGTATATTCTATATATTTTCAGTGTGTTTAACATTTTTGTTAACAAAGTTTGAGGTGTCAGTCTCAAACCGTTGAATTGGTTTTGATAGACCAATTAACTGTTCTGTTAATCAAAAGAGTAGTAAAGCACCAAATTTAAATGTGATAACAAAAGACCCTATATTGTTTTTTTCAGTTTATTTTTAGAAAAAAAAGTTAAAATCAAGTTAAAAATACATAAAATAAAAAGTAAACCGCATTAATTAATTCATTACACACCTATTGAGATTAACAACATTTTAACAGAAAAGTAACACAAGTTTGAGTTTTACTTTTATCCCGTTTGTGTTATCTTAAAAAATATTTAAAAAAATTCGACTGGTAGAGCTTTTACTTGGCGTTTATTTACTAAGATTATTCGTTCAATTAATCAAAAATTCCTAATACATAAAAGCGCTTTGGACTAACGATTAAAAAATAACAAATTACATTAGTACAGCGTTTATATCATAAAAAGACCTTATGTAATGTATACAACGCAATTCATCTATGTACAGGCTTAAAACGTAGGACCGTAATATATATCAAAAGTTTGATCTATGTGTTAATGCGCATGTGCATGTGGTACATTGCTATGACTAGTTTATGCGATTTGCTGCCTCTAGACTCGAGTTACATTGACCGTTTACGAAACGGCTTCGGCACAATCTGGGGATACGAGTTAATATATTTGATCGCTAGTATTAGTAGGATTAGTTTCAGTTGTAAGGATTGATACCCCGTCGCTCGGAACTCTGCCGATCTTTGAATCTGGACGGAGCCTAAACAATACAAAGTGATCATCGACGAACTGAAGGGCAAACGGTACAAGGTATGAGATTACAACACGGCGTTCTTTAAATATGTGACTAGAGGATTACTTATAGTATGAGTTGTGCAGCGCCCGAGGCGAGGGTCTTTGGGCTTCTGGCTTTGATTATTTTCGGTTAGTTAGCTGATACAGAGTATTTGCTGAATGTTCGTTTACAGTTTTTACGGCTACTGCTTAATATTCCTACTTAGATAACGCTATGAGCTAGGCTTCCTGGCTACTGACTGTGATTGGTTTCCGGTTCCGGTTCCGCTTCCTGTGGCGGCTATAATTTGGGTATAGGCACCTCTGGCCTTTATCTCGTGGGCAGCGTCATGTTCAGGCACAACTCGTGATCCCGCAGATCTCCCCAGCCGCCGTTGCCTTTGCGGAGCTTCGACTTCTTCATCAAACTGGGCACCGTCAAGGTAAGGGAGCGCGGAAAGAGCTGGTGTGAATTTCTGGCAATGCGCAGGACGTGCTGCACCTTCGAGATCACCTGATTGGACTCGCAGTTTTTGTTCTTGTGGTGTACGCCACTGGAAGAGAGTCGGATAAGGGATATTAAAAACCAAATATAACAAATCAGGAGTATGCTCCTTGCTCACCACTCTCCGATGTGGAAGACCCTTGGACCCTTGACGATCATTGCATGGAGCTTGCGCCGCAGACATTGCTGGGACACATGCTGCAGTGACCAATCCCAGTTGTAGTCGTCGTAGGTGCAGAAGTGACGGGCACACTTACGGATGTTCGACCAGGTAGTACGATTGAAGGCAAAGCCCATGTTGTGCTTGCTACTAACCCAGGGCATGACCTCCACCTGTCGAAGAAAAAACCGAGTTAACTACGTATAATGGAGAATAATGGAGTAGCAACGATATTAAAAAAGGAATTATCAAAAAGTAAGGGGAGGGTGTCATGCAAATTTCTTTTGATTCTGTTCGCCTGATGAGGTCAATTTGAATACTAGGGCACTCCAAGTGGGTCCCAACACGCACTGCCTTCGTCCTGGACTAGCCACTAGTTGGATTCAAAGTGCGAAAGCCGGATATTCGGGTGGGGTACTGTGCGCTCCATACCAAAAATACCTTGCGATAGTCTTTAATGATGCTCTGCCTGTCGATCTTCACGGTGCGTACGCGGGCGTGCAACTGGCATATCGAATCAGATCGGGTCAGATCAGGAGCGGATCAGGGCGAAGTGGACGGGTCGGAGATGTAGCATGCCATCACAGACATATAGACAAGTACATTAAACACAACAATTACAACAACAAACAGGCAGTGATGGGAAATATGTAGGTGGTTAAAGATTGGTACGTGGCTAGATACTATTAGCTTTTGCCTCAATTGGGTGGAACTTTAAACTAAAATAAGATTGAATTTCAATGCTTCTAACCAAATCACGTTCCTGTAAGACTATAGCTATTTTCCCACGTAAGAATTAAAATATTATAATAGTTTGTTTTATAACTAAAATACAAAAATATGTTAAACGAATAGGTAAAATAATCTTATATGAATAAGCCCCCACCGATGGTAAAATTAAAACATTCTCCTTTCCCATCACTGCCAAAACGAGGATATCAAATATAGTGGATAGTACAGATCATGCGGATATTGCCAAAGCGTAAATGGATGGGATATGCAACAAAGAATGAGCAACGGAAGAAAATCTACGCAAACAGGGGGTATGGAATCAAGCAGGTGAGTGCTGCTATGGATGATTAGGGGCTTGGAGCGGCTGGTGCAGTTAACAGGGATCTCGGGGATTCCGGAGATAGCGGTGCGGTGGCGCTACCTTCTGATAGACGGAATACAATGACGGCAGGACATGATAGTTCCATGTTTGTGCACCATTTTTGCTGCTGCTATGGCTACTTTGCTCATTATTGTTGGTGTCGGATGTGGCGGCGGTGGCGGTGACAGTGTTGATGAGGTTGCCCCGCTTGTTACTGAAGTCACTGGCTCTCTGGTTGTCAGCGGTGTCGCCCACATAGACTTTGGATGACGGTGGTGATTGCGCAGATGATGAGGAGGAATAAGAGGACGACACAGCTAATTGCACAGAGTTTCTATTGTTATTCCTATTGTATCCTAATAGATTGTTTGTCGAGATCAGCGAGGAAGCATAGGATTTCTTGTTAGTCTGCGTGCCAGAATTCGGAATAGAACAGATACATATGATAAATTACAATTGTCAGATGAGTTTTGTCTAGATAAACACATGATTTGTGTGGGTCTTTGATCGAATAACTGGCTCCCATTCGGGCAAAGTCCTTGCCGCAATGGGTTGCCATCACAAGTCCCAATAATGGATGGGTTGTATGCATTTTGAATGAATGTGTTTTGTAGCAACGGAAGCTTGAAGAATATACATAAGATAGGCTCGAGCGCTCTTCGAATTTTCGAGGCCAATGGTCTAGCATTAAGTGACCGCCATTCTGCCCCAAATCTCACCTTGCTGTGGTACGTGTAGTAGTTGAAGGTCTTGAGATAGGTGCCCAGGGACAGTACGTTGCACTGGGGGCACAAGTCTTTGGTTCGTTGCTGCATCATGGCCAGCAGGTATAAGAAGTCTTCGGCCACATAATGGTCTTCCTCGAGGAATAGGACCAAGCCTGTAAGCATCAGGGATATAATGTCGACTCATTGTTCCACGACTAACTGGTTTTACCTGTGTGATAGCGGGTCACCTCCAGTTCATTGAACACTCGGTTCGCTTTCCAAATCCAGTGGTGCTTAGTCTGCGTAAACTTTGCCTCCCGATAGTGGCCATAGAGATCGGGATACATGGCATTGTTGCAATTGGTGATCAGAGCTCTTTTGGTAATTCAAATGTCATAAATAAAGAATTAATTAAGAGTACATAAATATAAGGATTTATTCCTTAAACTTACTGCTCCTTTTTGATATTCCTCGGGCAGTCGTTGGGATCCACGCCGGGATATTCATTTGGATGCGTCTGAATCGAGTACGGATAGAATATCTGCATCACCTTGCAGAAATCGATCTGCTGAACCAGGTCGTTGATGTCGTCGTCGTAATAGTCATGCGAGAACACCAGTAGCACCTTGGAGATATCCCTTGCCTGCGCCAGACTTACAATCAAATGCCGCAGATAGGTAATCCTCGTGTGCACCTGAAGTTTTGGGACATTACAGAGGAGTTCTCTTATTGAACAGGTCCACTAACCTGGACTACAATTATCACAGAGTCGTTTTGCAGGGGCCCAAAGACGTCCTCGTTAAGCACCGCCTGCATATCATTGTACCGCGCAATCTGACGCTTGATCTCCGTAATATTCGGAGGATGATAGACGTCGAAGCTGATTGTGGTGGCAGTCGCAGCTCCGGTACTACTTGTATTCAGGAGCAGGGCTAGAATGGGTATTAATGCCTGTTATGTACCAATAAATTTAATATTTTGTACGGACTTACCCGCCGCGGAAAGGACTCCTGCACCCGAGGTGGTGTGATTGCGGGAATGGGGTGTTAGATATTTGTGCAGAGTGGCGGGCACCATGGCCAAAATGGCATCATCCGAATCGTTGGTGACCGCATCGCCCAGCACATTGTCCCGCGAGTCCACTGGGAAAAGATTAAAGTACAATTTAGTAACAGTCACGCAGAATTACTAGTAGTTACTTACAGTAGTTAAAATTGTGGTACTGCAGCAGGCCAAAGATGCACAAGGCCAGCAGGAATACACTCCGCATGTAGAAGTTATTGCGCTTGCGCCCCATTGCTCCGGTATTGGGCAGTGGGATCAGAATGCGACCTGTTCAACACCAAACGGACTTAGCAAGGCTGTCTTTTTTATTTCTGGGAATCTCGTTTCTATTACCCCTCATTTTCGACATTTCCGCAACTCGTTCTTCTCTCGGTTACTAGCAAGAATTCACTGGGAGATCGCCGTCATCTCGCCCTCTGGAATGGATTAACCACAATTATAAGCCAGTTCGAAATTACTAAGCACATAGGCTTCTAGTCCCAAATTTTTAGAGCTTTCAAGATCTCAATTGTGTTGAAAGATGAGAACGACTATGTTTCAATGTCAAAAATATTATGATTCATATTATTACAATTCAACAACACAGAATGTACAAATAAACAACTATATTTTTTGTAAACTATTTTGTGTTGTTCTTTCACACACCGCATTCCAATTTGGACTTAAATTTCACAAGGTTTCAAGGAAGTTAAGCTCAGCGCACATCTATTGGAATCAGCATGTTTTTGGGGGTGCTTTTCTAATTAAACCTGTAAGTGCCCAGATTCTCCAGGGCTGATCCGCACAATGGGATTCGGAATGGGAATGCTAATCAGAAGAGTAACGAGTACGCAAATTCAATTGCATGCCGGCCTCCAGTGCTCCCATGATCTCAGAACCATACTTGGCACTTGGCACTTGAGTTTAATTAGCAATGGAGGCTCACTGGTCTCCTCATGAATGGGGATGGGATGAGGTTGGGGGACGAGGGGGAGCACGTAGTAGCCGCATGGAGCACGCAGTAGAGAGCCTGTAAAGTGGGCGGACCGCCGTCTGAAATCACAAATCTGAAATGCACGGCCTCGCGGCAATTGTCATAAAAATAGATTCGGCAGCGACCGGCTCAGCGAAATATTTCACATGTGAAACGGTTTTGCTTTGAGGAAGCGCAATTTATGTGGCAGAAACAGGAAAGAACTAGATAATGCTCCGCACTAAGAATCGTGTAATAGTCTATTTACTTGGGATTTACGGGGCGTTGCTAGAGGCTACGCAACGACCAATGTATTTGGAATTCCACTATTAACACATATTAATGATATTTTTACTGTATTAAAAAATATACATATATAAGAATGTACTTCAAATCACTGAAATAACATTATGAAGAACTCGATTGTTGATACAGATTTTAATGCAAAGTATGTGAAAGCACAACATATTTGTTTTCTTGGGGGAATAACAACTCATAGTTATCGTCTTTTTGGTCAAGGTGCAAAACCAGCTCATTCTAATAAGGTATATAAACATAAAACCCACCGTGAATAATAATACACATGTGCTTGCGATAAATAAGGTGCAAATTTAAGCCTTAAAGTAAGCCTTAAAGTAAGCCAAAAATAAAAAGAAAAATAAAACATTGGCTTTTCCTTAACGGATTACGATAATTCCTTCATACTTTTCCCCCGAATTTTTAGTAGTTTGTTTTGGCGTCAGGTTGTCGCCAGTCCAAAGTAGTTTCGTTTCACAAGTGGACATCTCGAATCCAAGTCACATGCGAATTTAATTTAGGCGCACAAAACAAGTATACATACATATGTACATATATACTTTCGGATGACTCGGCTACTAAAACTATGATGCTAGATATGTATGTACATTCTTATAACTATAGTCAATAAAAAATGGAAATGTGAAGTTCTTGATAACTACGAACTCCCTCTCCAGATGAATATCTAATTACGCCCCCCGTGCCAGGCCACTAATTATAATGTTTCCTGGTAACGATAAGTTGACGTACATTAATGAATAAAATCAATGAACCTGCGTTAAAACCTCTGCCCCTATATTAATAAATTGTAAGTGGGGCGACTGAATTCGACTTTGAAATTAAGGGGGTGAAAGGAGAATGCGGAAAAAAACTAGAAAAGTCAGTACACCGAAATAAAATGTTCTGCCAATATATGAAGTGATCGTTGAACTATTTTATAATTGCTTATCGGGAAATTGCAGTTTGTAATTTATTAAGGGAAACTTTTTAATTTAAACTAGTTACTCTTCCTTTTCCCACCTGGCAAATCAGAAGCGGAATTTTAAATTATAAAATCAGGTTTATCAGTGTTACCTCTATAGATATTTTAAAGTATGTAAACGGAAACTAGGATAAACTAAACAAAAAAATAAAAACTAATGTCAAAAGAAAAATTTTTCAACATTTTCCAAAGACTACTGTTAGTTTAATATTATCGGTTTTAAAATTTCTTTGAATAGTTTTTATCCCCGATCGAAACATTTTAATGAATTAAGTTAATAATTTAAATTAGTAATTTTCTCTGTCTGTAGGAACAACCACTACTCGTAAATGCAGAGACTTTTTTTGGGCGGTAGTGTGGCGGGGGGCGGAGGGGAGGGGCACAAGGGGCGTGAGGTCGAACAGGTATTTTCGGTTTAGTTGTTACGAAATTAATGCCAAAAATTGTCATGCCGAAGCGAAACCAAAACAAAAACACACGAAAACGCAGGCAAATGCGCCGTTTACTTTGCATTGTTTTTATGGGTGGTTTTAACGACCGACTTTAGGGGACTTTGGCATTTTTTTTGGGCGTGTTAATTGTTTGGGTCAAGTGGACGCACCTTTGGTTGATTTTCCGACTAGCTCGGCACCTTCGAAGGACTCGAAATCCTCCATTAGTTTGCGGTATCCAGTTATTCTGCGCCCAATCGATTTTTCAGAGGCCCCGAAGAAGTCCAATTGCAGCGTAACAAATTGCCTGCTTTTGTCTGGATTTTTGGTCATTTCGGGGGTTATATATTAACTGATTTACTGGGGGGATCGAAGGATTTAACTTTTATTCCTGTTTGTCGTTGTTTTTGCTGTTGTTTTGGCAGCATAAGCTCTTGCATTTACGGTACACACACACACTAACAGCTGCTAGGGCTGCCGCTGCACACACACACACGCACAGCGGACAAACGGGCATCTCTATCTCTTTTCATCTCACTGCCCCTCAAAATTTTCACATTTCCCGATTCGTTTTTTCTTTATTTTTATGTAAATTTGTCTCTTCAATTTTCGCTTTCGTTTGGCCAACAACAAACAACTCGCGATCGAGTATCTCAAGTTGGCCGTCCGTTACGAACGAGTATCTCATACGATGTATCTCATAGAGCGCGAATCGAAATCAAAAAGTAACACAAACAGCTGTTCGGGTAGACATGGGCAGCCATCGATAACAAAAGGGTTAAAGTCGATACATTTGTAGTACAAGAAAAAAAAAAAATATTTTATGTTTTCTTAATGAAATAAAAAGAAAGTGAAACTGTAGGGTATTTTTAAAAAT
The DNA here is from genome assembly GCA_018153305.1 of Drosophila kurseongensis. Lineage (NCBI taxonomy): Eukaryota > Metazoa > Arthropoda > Insecta > Diptera > Drosophilidae > Drosophila > Drosophila kurseongensis. Next base: position 1,160,239 of record JAECXX010000051.1, read on the forward strand.
GAAAATTACCTTCAAAAAGTATAGCGGTAAGTGTAGTGGCGAAATTTTCTTTTCTTTTTTATATTGTTTTTTTTTTAACTTCAATTCAATTCATGCATTAATGCACTTGTAAAATTTAACAGATATTAAATAAGTTTTAGAGCTTGTCATTTATTGAGTATAACATTTGCATATTTATTGGCAATAAGGAACTTGAATTTAAAAAAAGGTTAATAGGATTTGTTTCTGAGGACTTTATTTTTGAAAATGAAAAGCGCTTGCGAAAAGTGTAGGGGTATGTGTTTTTTTTGTTTTCTCTTTTTAAAAAATTTAAGAAGTATTAAATACAGCTTAAAACTTATCATTTATTGTTCACTTGATATTTGCATAATTGTTGGCAATAAGGAACTTGAACTTTATAAAGAGAGTAATGGGATTTGTTGCCTTGTAACGCTTTTTTGATTTCATATGTAATTTATATAATTTTCTTGATTTGAGTATACGATTGCATTGCAATAGATGAATTAAAAATGACTTGGTATACGTTTATTTGTATGTTGACTTCTTAATAATGTTCAGCCATTAGCGTAGTCTCCTGGCCTCGCGTTCGGATTCCAAGAGCGAAAGGATGTCGCCCTCGCGAACAGGTCCTTTAACGTTGCGAATGATCTGGCGGTTCTGCTCGCCGATAAACTCCACCTTCACTTGGGTGCATTGGCCCTGGGATCCTGTGCGGCCAAGGACCTTCACAACTCGAGCGTACACCGGCTTGTCCATAATTGATCAATATTTTCTGAATTGAATTTAAATGTGAACCGGTGAATGCGGATGCTCTGGTAGCCGGATTCATACCAGCCCTGAAACTACCGACTGATGTTATCGATTTAGTTCGATTTTATCTTGTATATAGTTGTCAATCGATAGTACCGCCATCGGTATTTTAGATATTTTTACCAAACTATCTATATTATTGAGATAGAATTGCCATCTACTAGTTTTTAAAAACGGGGTTTGAAAGTTGGGACTATTATTTAATAATTTTATAGATATTTTATAAAATTTTAATTTAACTATCAAATTTTAAAATTTGTATATATTACTTTATTTTTTCCTGTTATGTCTTGAAACTGAATATTATATTTTAAAGATTTTTGTCAATTACTTCAATTTAGACTGCAGCGTTCCGACAAAATATTTGCACATTAAAATATCAAAAGGATTTAAGAGGCCTATGGTGGCGATATCATACCATTGAATGTGCGAGCTGGCTCCTAACCATCGATACTATCGATATTGTCATCGATAGTTTGACAGCTCTAGCATGCAATTGTTCGTCTCGCCGTCTAACATTTGTGTCGAACTATTTTGTTTTGCCATTCAATAAATCTATTATTTACCACTAAATAAGCGGTGCCCCAGAGCCCGTGAAGTGTCCGCGTTCTAGGGATTCGGATAAGTCGAGGAGTACAACGAATCCGCAACGATACGTCCATGAAAATCGAAAGGCAGCAGCAGTAGCAGCAAACCTATAGCAGAGGCAACAGCAACAAAATACACAAAATAAAAGAAGCAGCAGACGGAAAAGTGTTTAAATGGTCGAGAACTGAAAGAAGAGGCGATTGTATACGGATTTTCGAGAGTACAGGACCCAGAGACAGCGAAAATGCTTTAGAGGGCGGCGGTTCTCGACTATTTTCTCCCTCCGGAGAGACCAGAGTTGCCAGAGGACGAGGATGAGATGAGACTCCTGGCGAACAACCAAGAAGCTAAAGATATATAGTCCATATAATCGGGAAATGCCCTCGGGTAGTCCCGCTGAGATCCCTGTTTGAGGATCCACGAGCTGGGTGCTATATCCTGCAGCCTTGTTTAGCATTTAATCCGGTCACCGTGCCTGCGCCTTGTTAACCACACTCTCTTGTTTACGTTTGCTTGTTTGTTGACCTCCACACAAATCGTCCTTCCATTAATTGTTAGTTACGCATCCCTCTCGTTGAGCACACTAATCAAAATGAAAGCATCATCCTCGTCGAAATCGAAATTGAAATCGAAGCGTCCAGCCGTTAAAGCTACAATCAAATTACTCCCGTCCAAACCCACCTCGTCATCGTCACCGCCATCGAATATTGGAGCCAGGGCCGCCAGGATTTCGCCAGGATCAGTCGTCTGCCATCCCAATTGAGTGAAGCCAAGGATACACGAATCTAAGGGTAAGTCACCTTCATTATTCTGTGTAACGACCAATAATAATGTTCTAATTTCCTTATTTAGTCTGTTGGATCAGCTTTTGATAGAGTTTACCCATCATATCAGAGTGAGAGGATGATAATAGGATTTGCATGGCATTTCGACTTATATGTAATGCAATAGAATCTAAAAGGATGTGAAAGGATGCTTATTATTATTATATTTATGATGTCCGACTTCCGTAACTCAATTTACCATCTGTCATAAAAAAATTAAATTATAGATTCGGTTTTACCTTTCCATTGCAAAATAGTTCGACTTATATACTCTCCTAGATATGGTTGGATTTCTTTTGCTCATCATATCTCCCAATTACTAATATTGATTATTTTATCCTAAGTAGCTCTATGAATACTCTGCTTCGAAGTGATATAAAAAAGCTTTTGTATGATTCAAATCGATGGCTTTTACAGACAGATATTTTAAAAATTGTTTTAAGGAAAAGAATATTTCTGACAGGTTTCATAATTTTTTTTTAAATAATAAAATCCTAACTGCATATTATAATATATTTTATTTTCTATTGCAAGCATTGCCAAATAAATTCAAATATGACTCAATAATAATTAGTTTAAATTGCAAGCCATAGGCAAACTTACTTAACCGTCAAATAAATAAACTATTTTAAAATGTAATGTCGGCATCTACAATTAAACTCATTTACAAATAAGAAGTAACTTTTCTGGCATCCTTAAAAAATCCCTGGTAATATACATGCAGTAAATATAAACTTATTAGTAACCTATTTGATCGCCTATTTAATCCTATATTCTTATCCATATTTAAATATTCAATTTAATTCACCGACAAAATATTATGCCCTTTTTTCAGGTACTGCAGGTACTACAGCAACTGTAATATAAGATACATTAATATAAAGTAAATCGAGTTGGAGTAAAATAAGTGAAACGAAGAATTCTACAAATCGGACATCAATAGATTTAACAATCTTAAAGGACTTGGAGCATTTAAAATTCATATATTCTCAAGCGTTGGCCATTTCTCACTTGAGTTTAATCGGTAAGGGTTTTATTTCCTTTAATATTAATACCGTCTACATGAGAATTCTTTACATTTATTTATGCGTAAATTGAATGCATTCGTGCGAGAAATATTCTCCCCTAATAATTCAATATCAAAGGGTTATTGAATAAGGCATGTGTTAGGGGAGGGTATAGTCACTTGATTGTTTTAAAGTACGCCAATGTATTAAATAGATAAAACATGTCAGATCATTTCGAATAACAGCTTTTACACCTAAATACCCCTAATTTCTATCTACCATCTCAAAAAGAGTATGTTGATTTATTGTCTATTAATTAGTAATTATGAATTGTATTTAAGAAAAGTGAGAAATATTAGAAATATTGATTTATAATGAAGTAAATGTTTATCTCAATGTAATTCACTTTTCATTGGTATTAAACATTTATTTTTCTTTTAGCTTAAATTTTCATAACTGTTGGCCCTTTCAAAAATGTACGAAACTTTTTAATCAATTTTTGTATGCCAAATGATAGTAATCAAGTTGGTGATTAAAATCGGTCAAGGAATTAAAAGAACTCTTTATCTAAGTTATACTTAAGTTTTCGCACAAACTTTTAATAATGGTTTTCATAGATTTATTCTAAAATAATTTATTGCTATTCTTTATCTATTGCTTCTTCAAATCAATATTAATTTGTTTCAGGAACTACTGGAATTTTTTTGGAATACCAATATCTTCCCTTGATTTTCAAATTGAATTTTTATGCAAATTACATATGTGAGTAAATCGCTTAATTTTATAACTTGCGTTAAAGTTTAGATTTTAATATTGACGTTAAAGGATTTACTATTTTTGTCCTGAATTTCACTCTATTAATGCGAAACTTGCAGAATAAGAGCAACTTTATACAAGATTTCATAAGTTACACATTGCAAATCGTTTCTTGTACAACAATCGGAATATAAAAGTATAATATAATTTTGATAAGATTTTATTACACGACTACATTACATCAATTTTATAAAACGATTCAGAAAATATGCGTAACTCATTGAATTTGTCGGACTTTACATTTACAAAAATTAATTACAAGCACTTTTTTTTTAAAGGATAATGGTTCGGAATATTTTATATGTTGTTAATTAGTTGGTTATGTTGTTTATTATTATAAATTATTAATTAAATAAGGGCCAGCTACATAAGTGTATTGTCACCTTAATCCTTTTATTGTGGGTAAATAGGTTCCCTTAAGCTGCCGTTCTCCGAGCCAAAGTGCATCCACCGCTGGCCTTGCAAGGGGCTTTGCACCTGAAAAGTGAGCGCTTCCGTGCTGAACTTTTCTGGCTTTGCTGGCAACTTTTGCAGCAAACAAAGTACCACTATTGACCTTCGGCAATACTCGCAGTCGTAGTGAGTATTTTTCCGTATATTTCCCCCAGTTGGCCGGGCCAAACAAGTCTAGACCGACATCAGACGCCCGTTTCATCAGGTTCGGTTCAGCAATGGCGGTCTTAACCTCATTAGAAACAAACGAGGCTGCCGCCGGTCGCCCCTCCCCACCTCCTTTATTGTTTTCAAACTTATTCGAAAATAATTTCCACATTTGTGTTTAGGGGAGGAAATGAAACATGGAGGTGGGTCTTCGAGCTCAACCCTTGCCCCACCCCTCCGCGTTTGGATTACAAATAAAATCCAACTCCGCTGCTCTGTTTATGTACAATAAGGACGGGCGTCTGATTTTTCCTTTGCACTTGGGACTCTGGCAGTGGGCCAGGACCTGGTCTGGGTCTGAATCTGGACCTGCGCATATTGGTTGCACACAATGACTCCTATTCGCCTGCTGCCATCTCGCTTGCACCGCCACAACCACGGACACTTTGAAAAGAACATCCTTTGTGTGTTGTTGTTCAATGTACATGAAGCATCATTATGTTGGAGGTCGTCCCCATCGCCGGTTCTTGTACTCCTACTCCTCGTATGGACAGTCCCATCAACAACTGGTCGGGACCTTCAAGGGGCAGTCGTTTTCCACTCAGAGAAAATAATACCTAAATCGATCAATTAAACAAAGATTTAATGATTGATTCGATTTCCAATTTAAGTGTCTAGTAAGAAAAACTAGGTTTGGTAACAATGGGCTTAAGTTTTTAAAATCTCAATCTGGAGTTGCATTGAAATAAATTGTAGTTAGGAAGTTTTGAATGGCTGTCAAAAAAATGTTGCTATTATTCCCCAATTGAATTCAATTCTTTTTTCAAAAATGTAAAGTGTATGAACTAATATAGGCAAAAACCTGTAGAATTATTCGGCAGAAAAAGGTTTTATAAGGTTTTTTTTATAATCCTGTTACAAGTGAATTCTATTGTCATAAACACTAGTTTTATTTATAGGTACTTCGATATAGTAAGTTTAAGAAGATTGAAGATTGCTCCTTATATTTTGGCCGCTTTAAAAGAAAATCATAATATTAAAAGAAAGTTTCTGAAAAAGTTAGCTTAATAAATACTTAGGTATATTTCTTACTTGAAGTTCATTTTCTAAAACAGCTAACTCTTAAATTCATTTTTAATTTTTCTCTCTGTGATGTTCCGACTTCGATGTGCTCGCCAATTAAGTTCGATATCCGTACATAAACGGCGTAAGCGCCTTCCTGGATGTCCGCATGCAACAATTGTGAGTGGGAGAGGCTGTGGGTGCGAATGCGGATGAGGATGGGTATAAGGATGGGGAAGCAGAGGGCTGGGCCGGGCAACCCCGAAATGGTTTATGTACTCTGCTTGCTTCGGCATGGGCGCACATACGTGGCTGGCAGCAGGGTGAATTCTGCTATCGCTGTCAACGTTGGATTGAGGATTCAGGACTCGGGACTCGTTCAGTTTGACTTTCCGCTTGTCAAGGCATTGTCACCAAATACTTTGTGCTCCGTGGCTCGTGGCAAAAGATTTGTCAACAATTAGTGGCGATAATAATCCGAAAAGTCGCGCGTATCCTGAAGTGAGCAACCTGCCGAGGCATTGTGAGTGCATCAAAGGTGATTTAATGTCATCTCGACTACCGCAGCATACCTGAGGCTTAGGATCCGTAAATAAAAAACTAAATCCTTCGAGTACTCGGGCACCTGGGCAACCGTTTTCAGGGAAACTCTGAGCAGTAGCCTCCGGCTGATGAGGGGATGCCCTCATCTTACGCTAGACTTACCTGCCAATCATCAGAACTCATAACTTGAAAAGAATGGGGAATTATCCGGCGATGCGTACTCAATCTAATAGGGATAGAAAAATCATCATCTGCCCTCGAGAGGGTCTGCTCCTGTTCTATTGTTGTATTTCGGCATTGGCTCACAACAAAATCAATAAGGATTTATTTAATTATTTCATAATTTCCGTTCATTTGAACAACAATGAAACAAAATAGTTGTTGGCAATCTTTTACTAGGGGTTAAACCTTGATTCAGAATACAATCAATGTGTAATTTTTTCGTTTATAGTAAAGAATATATTACGAGCTTTTATAAAGGGTGTCTTTCAGCAAAACAAAGTTTTCGACAGAGGAAAATAAGTTTTTGATGCATTCGTTTCACCGTCGGGATACTTTTTAAAGATTTGTGACCATTATTGACCATTTACTTAATAACTATTCATTCGTTTAATTATTTCCTTTATATTCTTCCCAAGCATATTTCTTACTTTTACGTTTTCCAGATCGGAAATTATATACAATTGCCAATTAAAATGTAAATTGAGTAAAATCTTGTTTCCCATTTAGTAATTAAAGGGTAATTTCGGAGGTGTAAATTAATCATGTTTACCTTGTTTAAAACTGAACGGTAACAGACTAATTGTGATATTAAATTTGCTGATGTGCGTATGTTAAATATTTTATTTAAATTAACCTTTATGACGAATTTGACTGAAAGAAATATAACCCTTTTAATTTTTTTTTCCAATCCACCATTGGTAAAAATTTTACAACGTTATATGTTATTGTATAAAAAGTTTTATTTATCATAGACTCATCGAAGCTTTGCAAATTTAACCTTCGTTTCATTGTTTAACTCGGTTTAGTCACATTTCATTAAAAATTTCATGCTAAAAGTTTATAAAAGTAGATCAGCCATAATTCAAAAGATAACATAATCATGCTAAATTGAACCGATCGTTCCTCTAACAGCTATAAGATTCATGATCTTCCGAGTGTTTTTAAATCTGGTAGAACGGCAAACCGCATAACTATATTGATCCGCCTGGTTATCCCGACAACAATATTTAATCGACCATTTTCCGTTTACTGCTAAACAAAATCAGACCATTAGACAAGCCTGATTGTTAAATATAATTTTTCCTATTTGAATAATAAATATATTTTTATACTCTTGCTGGGGTATTATAATTTCTGTAAAAAATTAGCCATGTCGTCCGTCATCTCCGTTTCTACGCAAACTAGTCTCTTTGTTATAGAGCTATCTGTAAAAAACGTTGGTTGTTATAAATCAGACGACTATATCCCATAGAAACAATCGGCAAAATAAATTTGTAAAAACTTTAGCTTTTTTTTTTTTAACATATACGGATATTTTCCGACTTATAGTAATTTGAAACAATTTTAGAATTACAGTTTTGTTACAAAAATCCGACGACTATATAGTTGTCACAGGAATAATCAAAAAAGGTATTGGAAAATCATTATTTTTAAGCATATACGCATCAAAATCTAAAATTTCTGCAAAAGCTGCCTTTTAATAGGTCTTGCCTAAATTTGCTTCCTTTCCTTCTTTTTAAAAGTATTAGAGCTGAAGTTTCATTTACTCATTAAAAATAGAACTACAATCCAACCTCTTCATATACATGCAAGATCTTTTAGCACAAATAACATCCTATTGGATCGAAAAATTATATGCGCCATTATAAGATTTTAAAAGGTACAAGACTTTCAAAGTTTTTCTTGAGTGATTAAATATGAGTTTAAATAACCACTTACATCCGCAGAATGCACCAGTCAAAGGTAATTCCCTCTTCTGAATGTTCCGGGTCCCATTTTACCATCGTGGTGGACTTAAAAAGCGTCAGCAAATAACTTTCTTTGTGACCTGAGAGAAAGCAGCCATGGGGCTTTCAGTAGCAATTATGCCATTAAGGTCGAGCCGAATCTTTGATGTCGGCGATGGCACTTGTTAATCCTGAGATGCGCGGGATGCAAGGATGCAGCGGTGCCAAGATGCACCAAAGAGTTGCCGATTTCCCCTGCTGTTTGGCGTTGTCTTTGTGTATTCCTTGGCCACGGGGGAGACATGGGCCTCAAGTGGCCGGAGGATGTCCTTCTCCTAGAAAACGACGCCATCTCTAGTCCTTTCTAGCCGGCTTTCCTTTGCGGTGCCGAGCGTTTTAATTGTGCCTCTCTTTGTTCTTTTCGCCGTAATGGAGTGCTATGCAAATGGCGTTTTGATGAATTTCCTTGGCTCTCCGGCGGCGCTATCGCTTTGTGGCTGTTCAGTTCCCCAGTTGTCCTGGCCCTGCTAAAACAACGAAAACAAACAACAGCATTCATCCCCTTTCAACGCTGGCTGTGTTTGTGTGTCTGTAAGTCATGGCTGGCAGGGAAGTGCTGCCCAAACCCCTTCCTCCTCGTCGTCCTTCACTCTCTGACAGGCTCTGCTCATGTCCTTTGTGCTTTGTTGTTGTATTTGTCGCTGCTCTGTTGTTGGCGGCAAACTTATCCAGTGCTGCCAGACTCTCACAGGCCAAAATAGACAGATAATTAGAAATAATAAAAGTCTGTCGACCTTATTCTAGAATTAAGATCGAAAAACACTCGAGATCGGATGTAACAAACAAAAACGCCAACAAAAACGATCTTATGTCCGTATTATCTTTCCTTTATGTTTTATGTTTGCAAAACTTCTATCTAAATCTACTCGCTGTTAACTGTGATTAAAAGTAAAAATACGATGTAGATCCGTAGGGTTATACTAATAGAAAACACTTTATTATTAGTTATTGTCAATTTTTTACTACATGTTTCCAAAATTGTAGGGCAGTTTGTCACTTTCGGTGTAGAGGAATTAATGGTTGTTAACAAATTTACTTAATAACCCATAGTAAATAAGTTACTCTTAGGAGCTTTCTTAAGATTTAAAGTAAAGTAGAATAGAAGTGTTATTTTTTTTCTTACATTCATAATTAACGTTTGCTTATAGTTCAATCTGAAAACTTTTTACAGACAGAACAGGGAATCCTGAAATATTAAAAATGGCTTTTAACCAAAAAAGAGCTGAAGAGCCAGTTCTGCTCGGCTCGTTATTGCAAAGGGGAGGGAAAACGGAGCAACGAAGAAAAGGGAATATTTTTGATTTACCAAAAGCGCGACGCGGTGCTTACTTTCTAGTTTTGGCCTGCTCTCGAACGCGTCAGACAGCTCGAGAAATAGCAGAGGCACCAGGATTTAAGAGTCCTCGCCACCATCCCCGGTATTGCGATGGTATTAGGGTGTGTGCGTATTTCGTGTTCAAATTTTGTACATAATGGATTATTGTCCTTTTTTCCCTTTGCCATGCGCCCCGACTGCTGCATTGGTCGATATCGTCAACCAATCAAAAGCGCCCTCAAAATGGCCGCCGTTCGATTCCGCTCCTCATTTTGCGATTTGCGTATGGTTTGCCCGTTGATAAGAAATGCAAAGGAGCCGTCGTGGAAGCGCCGATAAGTGGTCATTCAGCTTCCGCATCCTTGAGGATTTCCCATTACGGTTCCAATTACGAGTGCGTTTTCGATTTCTGCACCGCAAATTGCGCACTAAAGATGGGAAAGTGGGCCACGAGAGTATTCGGTGGATGGGTCTGGTGCTATCTGAATCCATATAGAATGCAGGGACTCTGTAGTAAGAATATGCGTTGTTGTTTAACTTGACCTCTAGTCAGTTCTAATATTAGAAAGAATTCTGTATTTTCTATGAAACTGAATTAGGAAATAGTATTTCCCAATCAAATTAATTTTTTTGATTACATAAAATTAATTTAAATATAAAAAATTTGGAAAACGAGATAATAGAACATGGATTGTTTGATGGAAATTAAATTTGTTTTCTCTTTATCAACGTAGTGTTTAAATTTAAAACCTAATAATAGCATTCTAAAAGTCCGCAAAAGAAGGTTGCACATTAAACAACCAAAAATTAAGTCAAACAAAAAATAAGGAACAATAATCACAGTTCCATCTTATAAACTTATATATTGGGAAAAAGGAATATATCAAATTTTTAAACCTGCAATTAAGGAACTAAAAACTAGAGACTAGTATGTGTATTATCCTGATGAATAATATAAATACTTTAAACGGTCGGAAATGTCTCCTTCCTAGAATTAAGACCAAAATTAGAATACCCTCTGCAAAAGAATAAAAATAAATTCTATTATAATTCTTTTTGCTTTGATTTTTTTATAGGCCTTGTCTAATTGCCTTCCAAATTCGCAAACGAGCGCATCTTCCATGTCCCAGCTATTTGTAAAATACGGGCGTTTGTGATTTGAAACAGAGAACACGTTCGTTAATCATAACTGGTAACTTTAGCATAGGAATAGGTAAATATTTAGCAACGATCGCTCGTCCTGGGAAGCCAATTTAGAGTGGCATGAGTGGCCATCCATCAGGACTCCGGAAACATGATGATAATGAGTGTAGTGGGCCACGACCACCAGTACCCGGAGAAGAGAGCCGTGTTAAAAAGGTGGGTGGATAATTAGTGCAGGGGATTCGCTGAAAACTAACCATCCCATCGATTAGATGACCGAAGGGGTAGCAGAGACCTCGAAGAATTCACCGCCATCCTACCTGAACTGGGCCCGGACGCTGAACCACCTGCTGGAGGACCGCGATGGGGTCGAGCTCTTCAAGAAGTACGTCGAGGAGGAGGCGCCCGCCTACAACGACCACCTCAACTTCTACTTTGCCTGCGAGGGCCTCAAGCAGCAGACGGATCCGGAGAAGATCAAGCAGTTAATCGGAGCCATCTATAGGTGGGTGAAGTCTTTAAAAAGTGGGACGACAAACGAACTAATTTATGTCCCACTTGTCCAGATTCCTGCGCAAGAGTCAGCTGTCCATCTCCGATGACCTGCGTGCCCAGATCAAGGCCATCAAGACGAACCCCGAGATTCCGCTTAGCCCGCACATCTTCGATCCCATGCAGCGCCATGTGGAGGTCACCATCCGCGACAACATCTACCCCACGTTTCTCTGCTCGGAGATGTACATCCTGTACATCCAGCAGATGTCCGCCCAGCAGGAGCGTTGCAGCAGCAGCGGCGCCACGGGATCGGGAAGTGCCGGGAGCAGTGGTAGTGGTGGCAGCAGCCTCGTTGGCGCCTGTGCCCTGCCGGCGACCAATGCGCCCACCAAGCAGCATCAGCATCTGCAGCAGCTGGTGCCGCCGGGTGCCTTCATCAACCTACCGGTGAGCAGCGTGAGCGGGCCGCCAGCTGGGACGTGCAGTGCCAGCGGCAGTGTGTACGGTCCATCGACGTCGGCCAGCTCGAGCGGCTCCATCAGCGCCACCGACACACTGCCCCGCAGCTCCACGCTGCCCACTCTGCACGAGGACTCGGTGCTGTCGCTCTGCGAAGACTTCGAGAAGGTGCAGATGCAAGAGGGGGGCGGATCCCTCGGTTCCGGATCCGCAGGTGCAGGTGCGCGGGCTCCCGACTACCCGATCCGACTGACTCGGGACCTACTAATAGCAACTCAGAAAAGAAGACTGGAAATCCGACCTCCCGGGTATGTAAGCTCTCTTTTGTAGTTAGTAACCCTTGCTTGGTTGATAACAAAACTTAGGCTAGGATGTATGTTAGGTATAATATATTTAGAATCAGTTGCTGTCAAAATAAAAACAAATAATAAGCTTTTCTTTTGTCTAAAAAGGTACAATTATTATTTAAGTACAATATTTAAACTACTTCAATTACGTCTGTTATTATTCTGACTGCAACTTTAGTATTTAGAACTCGCGGGTAAAATAGTGAATACCACCAAAATTTTGACACCAGACGGGATCCACCACACTCTTATTTTTGTCTTAAGTTTTTCTTTAGTAATGATAATTTTTTGTGATTAACTCCTAATTTGTTATCTTCGTTTCTTTTACTTTTTACATATGTTGTACATGAACGCTCACAAAAACACGCACGCCAAAAAACACGAACCCACCTGCATACTATATATACCGAATATATGCCCCACAATACTCATTGGACCTCAAAACACCACCCGCATATGCAATGTACATATGTTTACCGTTACACTACTGACTCGATGAATATATACATTATGTTTACCTTTTTGTTTGAACATTTTTGTTTGTGGATCTTGACGATTCCCCCATTCACATAAACACAATCACACGATTGGGCGCCATTGCATGGAAACTATATGTCCTGGTCCTGTTCCTGGTCATGGTCCGATCTGCATGCGAGTAGTGCCCATGGTTATGTGTACAATCCAAGCACTACCAACACCTCCTATGTGCCGAATTCGCGGGTAGATTCGGAAAGGGGCAGCGTTAGCTCCGGCGGACGCACCGACTCCGACACCATGTCAATCTCCAGCTGTTCCATGTGAGTAGCGGCGTCAAAGCGAGTGGTCTGCCCTGAAGAGAGCCTGAAGAGATGAATACTTCAAACACGGAACAAAAAATCGTCGCAACAACCACTCGCCTGACTTATGATTTCTCGTTTCAGGGACGGTCGCCCGTACATACAACGCAGACACAGCTCCACGGAAAGCAAGGCGATTCGTCAGAGCGCGATGGCGAACAAGGAGACCAACACCTTTCAGGTAAATGAAGATACAATGATGAAAAAAGTCTCTACGACGTGATTATCACTCGTGTTTTAAAAATACTATCTTATTTTCACATATGAATTACTATTAATAATATAATAAAAAAATATAAAATACTCAAAAACAGGTTATACCTCGCACACAACGACTACATTCGAACGAGCACAGACCGCTAAAGGAGGATGAGCTGGTCGCTCTGCTGATACCCAAGTTGGAGGAAGTGAAGCGAAAGCGAGACCTGGAGGAAAGAGCACGCGAGGTAGGACTTGGCCAAGATTTGACTGCAGAACCTTCCATTAAATATTCCTTATTACAGAGAAATCCGGGGGCTCCGCTGTTGACCAACGAAAGATCTAGTGCCAGCGATCGGGCCTTCGCCGAGGCGATACGGGAGAAGTTCGCACTGGACGAAGACAACGACCAAGATATTCTGGACCAGCATGTGTCGCGGGTGTGGAAGGACCAAACGCCGCACCGCTCGCCGGGAACGATGTCGCCCTGCCCACCCATTCCGTCGCGCCGACGCACGGCCACCCACGACTCGGGAATGGTCAGCGATGGCGCCATAAGTCTAAGTATAGCTGATAAAACCCACGAAAGTAGAGGTGATCTAAACACGAATTATTCCATAGGCGGGCACTCCATGAAGCACTCGAAGTCCATGCCGGATCACAGTTCCTGCTCGAGGAAGTTGACAAACAAATGGCCTTCCATGAACACTGACAGTGGCATAAGCATGTTCTCGGCCGACACTGTTACCAAGTACAAAGATGCAAGGTAGGTCAAGATGGTTTTTTACTAACCCCGACTAACCCACAAACTTTGCTAACTTAAAGCTCTCGATCTGGCTCTAGCACGGCCTCAAAACTGGAGGAGGCGAAACGAAGACTGGAAGACGAGCCGCGGCGCTCTCGTCGAAACGCCCAACCGCCGATGCAGCACCTGTCGCAACTGCCACTGGCCTCCTTTAGCAGTAGCAGCAGTGGCGGCAGCATCAGCCTGCCCCACCAGCACCAGCTTCAGAGCACGGCGGCACCACCGCCTCTGCCGGCCAAGCCGCCGGAGACGATTGTGGTGTTCTCGTTCTGCGAGGAGCCAGTGCCGTACAGAATAAAAATACCCGGTACTCAGCCAACCCTGCGACAGTTCAAGGACTATCTGCCCAGAAGAGGTCACTTTAGGTAATGTTTACTTAGCAACTTTAGAGACTCTCAGTTCTTAATTCATTTTCGATTCCACAGATTCTTCTTCAAGACGCATTGCGAGGACCCGGACAGTCCAGTGATTCAGGAAGAGATTGTTAACGACTCCGACATACTGCCCCTATTCGGAGATAAAGCGATGGGTCTTGTCAAGCCATCCGATTAATATATAAGCATTTAGCGTAGATTTTGTATTAAGGTAAATAGTGAGTGTGACTTGGTGCACTGATACACTCGGTAAAGTACGATTAACGATAACGAACGCACCAAGTGTACGCATCTTAGAGCTAGCAAACTGGAGAAGCTATTTCCGACAAATCAAAAGCTATATCTGTACGTGCGACCGGCTTTTGTAAGCATCACAAACTACTCTCTGCGGGGCAATGTATTTTTCTGTACAACAAAAACTGAGCTATTCACCGGCCACAGAAGGGTGGTTCTAAATTTGTAAATCCATAACGAAATTTGGGAGCTACTAGAGCAGCAGGAAAGCATCCTCTTTATGTTGACACCTTGGAGGCCGTACATTAAGAGTCCGAAAAGCGTTTTAGTCCCGCAACCGGGGGCTGAGATTATTAGGAAAACTGCACAAAATCAATTTATTAAGAAGATTTATGGGTTTACCTCGATTGGGATTTGTTTGTTACTTTATACTAACTACGGACTGCCTGCAATAAATTTTGTTAATATTTTTGTAATGTGCATTTTATGATGATATGATGATATTAACAAAGTTCTATTCAACTCGACAAAAATCAAAAGATAATCTGTTTTATTTTTGTATAATCTATAACACAGCATACACACTTAACATTTATGTATTTATACAATGTATTGTAATTGCGTCAATTGCATCTACCGATCTACCATTAGGCACATTTCATTTTTGGTTCGATCAGTCCAGCAGTGACCAATATTGGGTATATCTATCATATTGGAGGCCATCGGCCGAAACGGACGACATCGATCGATTGATTTATTTAAATAAGTTAATGCATACACATACTATACATATTTTTTTAAGAAAACTGAAATAACCGCAGAAATATGCAAATAACGGATAAATTTATTATATCAAACATATTTTATTTGTGAGCAAAATGCATATAGATTTAATAAAAAAGTACATGGATAGAACGTAATGTACCAAATGATTCGATTTCATTTGGCTGGGTGGTGATCACGATGAAGATAATTCTGCTGGGGTCTGGTCGAGTTTAATTCTTATGAAATTATCTACTATATATATTCGATTTTGGGCTAAACTGCCGTGCAGTCGTCCCTCTGAACATGGGACACGTAGTTCTGCTCGTTGATGAACGTGTGAGTGCACTTGGGGCAGTGGAAGCGGCGATGGCGATTCGTTCCAGGACTTTCGTGCTCCCGGAGATGGGCCTTCATGTTGTACATCTGGGAGAAGCGTTTGTTGCACACCGGACAGGCAAAGGGCTTGTCGCCCGTGTGGGATCGCATGTGCCGCTCCAGGTGCGCCTTGGTTCGAGTCTTGAAGCCGCAGACCTGGCACTCCAGCCGCTTTGTCTCATTGTCGTGGATCATCTTGTGCTTGTACAGGGCCACCTTGTGAACGAATCGCTTGGAGCAGACCTCACACTGATAGGGCGTTTCGCCGGTGTGCCAGGCCATGTGGTGCTTCAGCCGGAACTTGCGGCTAAACCGCTCCGGGCAAACGGGACAGGCGAACTGCTTGACCGGCTCATGGTTCTGGAGGTGGCCTATGAATCCAGAGTACGACTGCAGCGTCTTGCCGCACTGATCACAGACATAGCCCGGAAAGTGCTCGCGTTTTGTGTGGGCATTGTAGGCCCGCCGGCTGGTGAACTTCTCCGGGCAGCTGGGACACTGAATGTTGACCGTATAGTCGCCGGAGCTGTCCTGATCCTGCTCCTGGTCGTCGCCATCGGATATAATGTATTCTATGGTACCATCCAGATGGTCGTCAAAGTCGCTCATGGTGTCCTCCTTGAAGAAGTCGGCTTCGTGGGCTTCATGCTTGGCATGCGACACAAGATCCTCCTCCTCGTTGGCCTCCTCCTCCTCGTTTATGATGATCTCGTTGTCGATATCCAGCTCTAGGTCCACGGATTGGTACTCGTCATCCTCTTCCGATTCTTTAATGATGAAGGTGTGCTCCTCCTCGGCGACCTCTTCCTCGATGGAAGAAGGATCGACCAGGGTGACGGCCTCCGCAGAGTTGTCTATATCCTCTAGTTGCTCCTCCTCATCTTCCTGATCCTCTGCCACCTCAATATTCCCATCAAACTTTGCTATTCTCTCTCTATCGACTTCCTCATCCTTCAGCGGCGACTGCCTGAAGTCCTTGGGCATGTAGGGACTGTGAATCAGCTCCAGGATCTCCTGGCGCAGTTTGCGTGCAATCTGAAGGGACTTGTGGTATCTTGTTAGCTTCTCGCAGCACTTCTTGCAGATCGTAGAGGATTCCTCTGCGAGGACGTAGTCCGTGCCCCTCGTGCATTGCAGGACGAGATCGCTGATCAGAACCGGCGGATGGCCAACGGTTTCCGTGTGAATATTCTTGGGCACGCGCACAGAAAACTGGCAAATGCAACAATTCATTTTCGAAGACTCTCGGCTGAAATTTATTTACAAAATATCTTGGCCAGTGTGACCGTACGAGATGACGAAAACGGGGGCTGTCCATCTGCTGCTATCGGTTAAGGAATCGAACTGGTTCCGTTTATTATTCGGTTGAATTTTGAATTTAAATATCTACCAGAGATTTTTAAACAAAATTTCAAGCATTTATTTTTGTTTGTGAAGTTTTTATTATTTATTAGTTTATAAAGCATTCTAATGAAATCAAATACAAATTTTAAAAGCCTTTCTTATTTTTTATTTATTCTTGATACGCATTCAAATTTTTTTTGGGCAAGATGATATTAAAGTGTTGATATTTGGTCCACGACAGCAATATGTCCTTCGTCCTGCCGTGGGGCGCTTCTCCAAAGGTCTATAGGCAGTCTATGATTATCAGCTTTATCAAAAGAAGTACTATCCACTTACCTTGCAGCAACCATAAATTTTGATCAATTTCTTTTGTTCCTTGTTTTTAATGAACCCTCCACCCAGGCATTTTGTACATATGCCAATTTCGTCCATTTCCTCCATAGTTTCTTCAAAAATTGTCTCTATAAGCAGTGTAATTAAAAAATGTTCACTTGTTAGAAAATAACCAAACTAACCGTGATCCTTCTTGTCCGATCCTCGAACAATAGTTCTACCGAACCTTGTTAAACCGTGCATGTGGATTACCATCAGGAGGTATTTATTTTTTCCTTTCGAAATCTGAACTCTTGGAACATTTATTAAAAGGGCGTTTACACGCGATACACTTTGCCTTCGAAGGGGCTTCACGAAGTGTGAAATGGGAGCCAAAAGGTTTAAATTTTTCATTTTGGGAATTTTATAAGAAATTTTGATAAGGTGTTCCGAAAAAGTTTGGGTCTGAACTGCAGCACGGCTCTACTTAGACTGATATTGTACAAAGCATTCACGGCGAATGCTAATTCAGATCTGACAGAACAATCGGGGCACATTTGATTAATCTGAAGTTGCTTTGTGGGGAGCCACAAGCTTTTAACAAAAGTTATCCAACAAGAAAGCAGGTAAATAATAATAGTTCCCTTTACTAACTGGCAAATAAACATGCAATCTTGGCTAACAACTTGTAAACTCTTTATTAGCAAAAAATAGATTGGATCCAATATCATTTTATTTTAACATATGTCTAAATAAAGAACAAGAAATTAAATTTTCCTGTGCAATTTGTATTTAAATTAAATTAACATTTCCAATTCAGCGTTATTTCTTAATGGAGATCTTGAAATCCTTGTATGTCGTCCACGAATGCAGTATATTTCTCGTCCTTTTGTGATCAGCACCACCAAATGTCTGAGGATAGAATCGAATTAGTCAGCTGTTTGAGGAACTCAGTCGATTCTACTTACTCTAGAGGTTCCATAAATCTTGATTTTCTTTTTGTCCTCTTCGTTAAGAATCCTTCCTCCTCCAAGGCATTTTGAACATATTCCCTGTGGTTCCATCTCCTCCAATATTGAATCAAAAATTTCCACTGAAAATAGCTCATGTAAATATTATATATATAAAATATAATGCCAGCATCCAATACTTACAGTGATTGTCGACATTAGCTCCTCGGACGATAACCCTTCCAAAATTAGTGAATCCGTGGGTATGGATCATCACTAACAAATAACGATTCTCTCCTTTTGCTATCTTAACCCTGGGAATTCCTACCAAGCTGATCAAATCGGTCGAATAACATTTTGCTATGTTCGAACTAGTTAAATTGGTTTTCTTATTTACATAACTTGGATTTATAGCTTACGCAACGGCGAAACACATCGTGGAAGCAAACTCAACGACTTAAGCAATTTCATTTTATTTTTCCAAAAGGTATAGAAGTTGAATACTTAAACAAATTTAAATAATTTAGATCGAAAAAGGTTTAGTATGAGCAGTTGCACAGCTACTGAACAACTGTTTTTCAAGATATATTTTTAAATTGGAAATGCCATTTTCATAAAAATCATGGCACATGGGACCATAGCCAATAGGTAGTTTTCTTTTTTAGGATATAGAGTTGGTGTCCTCCATCTGATGACAGCTAATATCCATCATCCGATATTTCGATTGTATAATCCGGGTATTTGGTAGCCAGGATTCGTTTGGACTGAGCGTGATCCGCTTTTCCAAAGCCCTAAAATAGAAGATCGTGTTAGCAACCTGTCTAAAACAATCATGTACTTATATTTGCGAACCAAAATCAATTTACATATGAGTTATTTCAGAGGGGACAGATTACAATTGCAAATCAAAAGGATTATAAAATTCTGAAGTACTCAGAGTTCTACTTTAAGGAATGGAAATTTCTATGGGGAGTCATGTAATGGAATTCACAAGCTGACAATTTTAGTTTGTGCCCATTAATTGTTTGCTATGGGTTTGGAATCTTCCAAATAGACCCACCTGTGAGTATCCGTACACCTTCAGGTACTTCTTTTCGGGATTGTGCTCTATGCGTCCGCCACCTGGACATTCGGCCCGGAGTCCCAGCTTTTTGAAGACCTTCTCCTCACGATCGAAGATGTCGGCTAGAAAAAAGGTTTCCAGGATTACTATTTTTTAGAGTATTAAAGAATCGCCCTACCATGCCACTCGCAATCCGCGAAACCACGAACCACCGCCTTGGAGGCATCGCCGCTATCGATGACATTGATCAGGATGTATTTAAAGATGCCCTCTGGGCTGATGTGCACCGATGGCACGCCTGCAAGTGTTTCCTCGGACATTTTGTGTATCAGTCGTAGTCCTTTGGAGAACAATCGAACACGATTCATTTCGGAAAAGTACTTAAAAATAGCAATTTGTGTCTTACCAAACGGCAATTTTTCCAAAAATGCTCTTTTTATTGTCAGTGTGACCAGCTCGAATCCTTCCAAGGTGACCATTGGCAACCTTATCCTATTGGCATCTGTCCCACTTGGTCACACTGATTTACAACCAACACCAATGCAACTTTTGCGTTTACAACAAAATATACACAAATTAAATTGTTAAAGCCGATTTTTTTTGGATTGAAAGCGACGATATGAGCGGAACGCGTCCGTTTTGCTTCGTTTGCGGCAAGGAGAAGTCCGTGGGCGTGTTCCAGTTAATAGAAGGTACGGATTGCTACTCGCCAGTTAGAAAAACCTAATAGCCGACCTTTTGCAGGCTGCATAGTGCCAGGAACCTTTAAGCCCATCAAGGATATCCTAAAATACTTCGAGAAGATCATCAACCAGCGCCTGGAACTCTCGCCCAACTCGGCCGCCTGCCGGGATTGCCTGGAGTACCTGTTCAACTACGACAGACTGGTGCGGAATCTCAGCCAGGTGCAGCGCCAGATTGCAGATGCGTTGTTGGGTTGCCGGCAGGTGGAGGGCAAACCAGAGGCCAAGCAACAGGCGGCGAAGAGAGCTAAGGTCCAGGTGCCGGCCTTCACGATTATCCATGCCTCCTCACTGAAGGAGCCTACGCTGCAGCCCTCGAAACAGGATGTGGAGGAGGAAGAGGAATACATGAAGGAGGAGATGCTGGACGAAGACTTCCGCTTTAGCGAGCCGGATGACAGCATGCCCTCCTCCGAGGAGGAGTTCTTCACCGAAACAACCGAGATACCCTGCCACATCTGCGGCGAGATGTTCTCCAGCCAGGAGGTTCTCGAGCGGCACATCAAGGCGGACAATTGCCAGAAGAACGAGCACGCCACCTGCAACGTGTGTGGCCTGAAGGTCAAGGACGATGAGGTCCTCGATCTGCATATGAACCTGCACGAGGGCAAGACCGAACTGGAGTGCCGCTACTGTGAAAAGAAGTTTTCCCACAAGCGGAATGTCCTGCGCCACATGGAAGTGCACTGGGACAAAAAGAAGTACCAGTGCGACAAGTGCGGCGAGCGCTTCTCGCTTTCTTGGCTCATGTACAACCATCTGATGCGCCACGACGCCGAGGAGAACGCCCTGATCTGTGAGGTGTGTCATCAGCAGTTCAAGACGAAACGCACCTACAAGCACCATCTGCGCACCCACCAAACGGATAGGCCACGCTATCCATGTCCCGACTGCGAGAAGTCCTTCGTTGACAAGTACACCCTGAAGGTGCACAAGCGCGTCCACCAGCCGGTCGAGAAACAAGAGACGGAGGAGGCCAAGGAATCCACCACAGCGTTTTTTTAGGGTAGTCCTTTGCTAGTTTAATCTAAGTAGCCCAGCTTATGGGTACATAAGTGCGCGTATGTATCATAATATTAAATCTAAACAATCATTGACGGAAATACCAGTTCATTGCCTGTATTCCAAGAACCCAAGCAGGTAAAACCGCGTATTTTGACGGAATTCGCGGATTTTCACCGACTGAGGTAATAAAGTAGGCAGATGTTTCCTTAATCCTCTGAAGAGGTCCTTTCTACCTGTTACTGTTGCATATTTAAAGGCTTACCACCGCTTGGCAGTACTTAGTCGAAAATTTCGCTTCAACAGCGCACATACTTTAGAATATGGAGTCGTTATTGTTTCAGTTGAATACTTGCAGTGAGCTGATTGCAGAAGGTTACAGCAGCACGGGCAACATTGGCTGGTTGAACGAGTTCTGCGCCACCTTTCTCGACTTTGCCAGCGATTTAAAGGCCAGACTGCCGGATGTTGCTCCCAGCGGCGCCAACTTGGATGTGGAGACCATCTTTCTCTGTCTCACGCAGGTGGTCACCTGTATCACCCATTTGGAGCGGGCCATCAACATTGAGGCGCCGCAGATGACCAGGCAGCACTTTCTCGATCGCTTGGACTGGTGTCTCCGCCGACTGCTCATATCCTTGACGCAACTGGAAACCAACGTAGCTACAGCCAAGAACCTGGAGGATCACTCGTTTGTGGAGCTAATGGATCTGGCTCTGGATCACCTGGATGATTACATGGAGAAGCTGGCTCAGCGGAGCAATAACTCGCTGCACATTCTGGAGGAGAGTTTCACGGAGGATAGCTACCAGTTGGCCAGCATAGTGAATCACATAGTCCGCCACGCCCTGGCCTTTGCCAATGTGGCGATTAAATCGGACAAGAAGGCCTTGACTGCTCTGTGTGAGACTTTACTCAGCGAATGTGCCACCTTCCATGAGGAGTCGGGAGATCCCAATAGTGGTCATCGTAAGCTTGAGGCCCTCTCCCTGGAACGGGCGCTGTTTGCCTTGGAATCCTTCCTAAATGAGGCACTGCTACACCTGCTCTTCGTTAGTTTAATAGAGCTGGAAAATACTTCTGTAGAAAGGCTAAAGGAAGACTTGCAAAAGGATCCTGAAGGTGCCCAGGATCTAATCTCCATTTTCGACATCAACATGGATCGCATTCAGCAGATTGGAGTGCTGGCTATAGCCTTCTCGCAGGACATCAAAACCAAGACCATTGTGAGGAGCTGCCTGGCTTCCTTGGAATCCCTGGATGCCTGTATCGTCCCAGCTCTTCAGTTACCAGAGTCCGTTTCATTCTCACACCACGCGGAAATCCTGCAGGAACATTTCAACCAGGAGCTGCTTATATTTCGGAACGTTATCCACGAAATCATTGACAGTTGCTCCCTGATCAACAACTATCTGGATATGCTGGGTAAAAGTATCCAAGTTCAGGAGAAGAGTCATTTAATGTTGATTGTCCAGAGGGGCTGTGTTTTGGTTGAGCACTTCCGGTTGCCTGTTAATTATTCGTATCTCAGTGAAGATGGCAAGCGGGTCCACAAGGATCTTATCCTGATCCTGCGGGAGTGCCAGGCCGTGGTTAGCCTGGACATTCCAGTGGACCACAAGCGCGTCGTGAAACGTCTTAAGATACTGTACTCCGTTCTGGCCAAGCTAAGGGACTTGATAAGCAAGGATAACCTGGAACCCGAGTGTTCAGTTGTCACTCAAGGTCAGGTTCCTTGCAATGTCACCCGAACTTTTGTGCGAAACAGTCGATACGTATCTAAAAGACATCGATCCTTCGTAAAACAGAGCGGAAATTGCTCAGTTTTTGGCCCGCAGGACACATTTGTCGAATCCCTTAATAATGATAGCGATCTTATAAGCTTTCAGATCACCGAAATTCTCAAATTAAATTAAGCTTGACAGATCATATTATAAATAAGTATGTCATTAAATGAATACAATCTTTTAAATTGTAAATGCTTCATTAATTTGAAGTTTTTTTCAAAATTTAATAAAATTGATAGAGATTTTCTACAAGTTTTTAGATTATTGATTTCCCTAGATTATACTGAACATGACCAATATTCTAAAAAGGTACGTCAATAAAAAAGTATATTATATATATTTATAACTATATATATATAACAATATATAAACCTGTATTAATTAAAATTTAAGAAACAACTTTACAATAAAAAAGAAAGGAAAAAGGAAAAAAAAAAAAAAAAAAATAAAAAAAAAAAAAAAAAAAAAAAAAAAAAAAAAAAAAAATAAAAAAATAAATTAAAAAAAAAAAAAAAAAAAAAAAAAAAAAAAAAAAAAAAAAAAAAAAAAAAAAAAAAAAAAAAAAAAAAAAAAAAAAAAAAAAAAAAAAAAAAAAAAATTTAAAAAAAAAAAAAAAAAAAAAAAAAAAAAAAAAAAAAAAAAAAAAAAAAAAAAAAAAAAAAATTAAAAATATTTAAAAAAAAAAAAAAAAAAAAAAAAAAAAAAAAAAAAAAAAAAAAAAAAAAAAAAAAAAAAAAAAAAAAAAAAAATAAATATATAAATAAAAAAAATAAAAAAATAATAATAAAAAAAAAAAAAAAAAAAAAAAAAAAAAAAAAAAAAAAAAAAAAAAAAAAAAAAAAAAAAAATTTTTTTATTTTTATATTTTTTTTTTTTTTTTTTTTTTTTTTTTTTTTTTTAAAAACATACAAGAAAATAAACATTTGTCGTTTAAGGAGAGTTAGTAGCTAAAAAAATATATTTTTAAGGGGATTAAGAGCCAATGATAAACTATTATTTATAAAATCATTATATTTCATTATAGTTACCAAAAAAACTACACCATCGAACGTATCCGAAAAACAACGAGTATTATTTTAAAAGATCATTATCAAAAATTCAACTTTTCAACTTAAGATTTATAGACGTTTTCTTGAAAACAAATATTAATTGTTCAAATTAAAAACTTATGGAATTTAAATTCGATAAATTATAGTTAAATTTCATTTTCTATTTTCCCCCTGTTCCACTCCCACTATTCCCGCATAAGCATCTTTTTTTGCTTTCTCGCCATCCCTGGTCGCACTGATGCCATGGTTGCATTTAACGCGTTTTAGTATAGCTTCCGATATTCATTCGTTTTGCCAACTCTATTAAATTTAATACACAATTGACCGTCTCCTCTCCGGGATTGTAAACAATAAGCCGCTCGATCGGGATCCGGGATACAATGGACACCTGCTTCTTTTGCGGTGCCGTCGAGCTGAGCGACGTGGGCTCCTCCAGTTCGAGTTCCACGCGCTACGAGAAGCTGTCGGCCAAAGTGCCCTCGTCGCAGAAAACAGTGTCTTTGGTGCTCACCCACCTGGCCAACTGCATCCAGACGGCGTTGGACCTAAAGCCCAGTGCCCGCCTGTGCCCACGGTGCTTCTCGGAGCTGTCCGATTACGACACCATCATGGTCAACCTGATGACCACCCAAAAGCGGCTCACAAATCAGCTAAAAGGCGCTCTAAAATCCGAGTTTGAAGTGCCAGAATCGGGGGAAGACCTTCTGGTGGAGGAGGTGGAGGTTCCCCAAAGCGACACTGAAACAGATGCCGATGCCGAGGCAGAGGCCCTGTTTGTGGAACTGGTCAAGGATCAGGAGGACTCCGATACGGACATAAAAAGGGAGTACGAAGACGAGGAAGACGACGAAGATGATGAGGAGTTTGTCTGCGAGGTAGAGGTGGCCGACTCCGAGGGCCAATTCGGCAAGTCCTCCGATGGCGAGGACAGGCCGACAAAGAAACGCGTCAAACAGGAGTGCGCCACCTGCGGCAAGGTCTACAACTCCTGGTATCAGCTCCAGAAGCACACCAGCGAAGAGCACTCTAAGCAGCCCAACCACATCTGCCCTATTTGTGGAGTTATTCGACGCGACGAGGAGTACCTAGAGCTGCACATGAACCTGCACGAGGGAAAGACGGAGAAGCAGTGCCGCTACTGCCCCAAGAGCTTCTCGCGCCCAGTGAACACCCTGCGCCACATGCGCATGCACTGGGACAAAAAGAAGTACCAGTGCGAGAAGTGCGGCCTGCGGTTCTCGCAGGACAACCTGCTCTACAACCATCGGCTGCGGCACGAGGCCGAGGAGAATCCCATCATCTGCAGCATCTGCAATGTGTCCTTCAAGTCGCGCAAGACCTTCAACCATCACACGCTCATCCACAAGGAGAACCGGCCAAGGCACTATTGCTCCGTCTGCCCTAAGTCATTCACCGAGCGCTACACCCTCAAGATGCACATGAAGACCCATGAGGGCGATGTGGTATACGGCGTGCGGGAAGAAGCGCCTGCCGACGAGCAGCAGGTTGTCGAGGAGCTGCACGTTGATGTCGACGAATCGGAGGCGGCCGTCACCGTCATAATGTCCGACAACGATGAGAACAGCGGCTTCTGCCTCATATGCAACACTAACTTCGAGAACAAGAAGGAGCTGGAACACCATTTGCAATTTGATCACGACGTGGTCTTGAAATAATCTACCATTACCTACACAATAAGTAATTATATCTCCCTAGTTTATTTCCTTTTCTTTGTACTTGAATATATTTTACTGGTATTCGAAGTCGGTCTTTTAACCATTTTGGTTTAATTAACTTCATTTACTTTACTTAACTTCAGACTTACAATATTCGACCACGATAATTGAATTTGAATTTATTTTTTGTTAAAATCTTCAGGGGGATTAACCGACAAGTAAAAATATTGGGTTCTAGTTTTTCATTTACATATTTTATGTATTCAACAAATCAATGTGTCTGTCATTAATCTTAGCACAATTTATATTGCAGAAGATAACTGAATTAAACTGTACTAAATTTATTTGTAATTATTTCCTATTAAGGGTAGAACTTGTAAATCATTTTAAAAAATAAATATCACCTAAAAGAATGGATATAGTACAGTTCTTATTAGAAAACGCAAGGTAATTATATCTGAAGAACATCCATCCACTGAATATAGATTTCATTTCCAAAAGGGTATCCTAAAAGCTACTGGAGCCTATATCATACCGGTAGTTAATCCATTATATTCAAAACCAATCGGATTTATCAAATACAGAAAAGGCATCTGAGATACCTCGAAACTGAAGACAGTGGTTTCAATAATCACCAAATCCATTCCAAAATCCACCAAATCCATAGCACAAATTAAATTAAGTTGATTTATCTAGATAATCACTAATAATCCCAATCTTGAAACAACAGATTTAACTAAAAGACCGCTTTGAACGTTTTCAAATTTGTATTCCGACCACGTTATAAAAACTCGCAAGAATCTTAAGCTTACTCGTTCTCTTGAGAACGCAGGCGACCGTTGGGGTTGGTGAGGCGGATCGACAGCTGCTTGGCGCGCTCAACGATCTCCTTGCGCTTCTTGGAGGACACTCCGTGAGCAATCTCGCCACAGTAGACGCGGTTCTGCATGAGCAGGACCTCCAGCTCGCGCACATTGTGCACCAGGAACTTCTTGAATCCGGTGGGCAGCATGTGGCGGGTGAGCTTGTTCGATCCGTAACCGATGTTGGGCATCAGATATTGTCCCTTGAAGCGGCGACGCACTCTGTTGTCGATACCCTTGGGCTTGCGCCATTTGTGCTACAAGGAAATGAATCTATAAGATCCGTTTTGAGTTATAATCGTTTTCAATCCAACTTACCGACAGCTTAGCATAACGATCCGACTGGTGGCGGATGAAGTGCTTGGTGCGCTTCTTCACGATCTTGGGCCTGTACGCTGGGCGGATGGTCATCTTGATGCTGAAAGTGCACAATAAAAACACATTTTAGTTCACTTGCCACAAATAAACACATGTTAACAAATAGATTTAATCACTAAACATCACATAATATGTAGGTTTTCTCAATGCAGCGCAAGTCAACAAAGTTGGGGTGGCATTTTAGTTAGATTCCCGCTTTATCCAGAGAATTTCCGGTCTCTTTCCTTATGGATTTCCAACACAAACAGTAGCTAATCTTCAAGCCTTTACAGAAAATGGTCCAATTTTGGGCGAAATACGAACCGCTAACTTGCAAACAGCACACGGACCAACTCAGTTGAACTTTACACTGCTAAAATTAAGAATAATGGCAAAAAAGTTATTAAAATGCACGTGGATCGAAATTCATGTACATACCTTGCCGGAAACCAGAAGCGAAAAGAAAGTGTGGCTGCATCTTCTGCACAAAAGGGGATAAATCAGGCCCGCCAGTGCTGATAGCGCGATCTTAGCGTACTGTTAGGCGCACTGTTAGGATTATGTTTTTTATTTAAATAACGTGGAATTTGGTTTATGTTGATTCGTGTTCTCTCCCTTTTAAGTTCTTTTAAAGGCGGAAAAATCTTTTTAAACAAAAATAAAAATAGTGTAGAAAAACCTATTGCTTGGAAAACTTCTGGAATTTCTTAACTTAAGCTTTTCGAGCAATTTGTTGTAATCATTTTTTCGCTTTGAATTTTATTTTGGAAAACATTTATTTGTTATTCACTGTGTTACTAATTAAGAAGGTATTAGATTTACGTTTCTTAAACCAAAAACCTCAATTATTTCAAAAAATATATTAAATATGTCAAACAAAAACTTATTAAAACTAGGGTAAAAATTTAAAATAATTACTTAATTTGGGGTAATTTTGATAACAGTAAATAGTTTAACTAAGTCCTTTGGTATGCCTTACTAGTCGAGCTGCGGTCACACTGGTGGCCGCCGTCATACCGTGGTTCTTCTTCATTATTATATAATTAAACTCGATGTGAATCAAAACAAACCAGCACAAACCCAGTGTGTGAGTAGTTACAATGGTAACGCGGTGACAAATGCGCACTTCTCCACACAACAGCATTAAAGTTAGGATAATAACAAAATGAAAGACGATGGAGCACCGAATGTCGCGAAAACCACCGACCCACCGCCCCCAAACAAAATTCCATCTGGAAAAATCCCTGACACAGCAAAATCGCGACATGCAAGCGTATTCTCGGATCGGTTCTTTGGGGCCTTCCAGTGGGAGGAGTTCGCCTGCGGCTGCGGAGCTGCGTTCGTCAACATCGCGGCCACATATCCCATCTACAAGATGATCTTCCGCCAAATGCTCCACGGAGTGCCCATCACCTCGGCCTTTGGGCAGCTGCGCGAGGAGGGATTAGGCTTCCTGTACCGCGGAATGCTTCCACCACTCGCCCAGAAGACCATCTCCCTGTCCATCATGTTTGGGGTGTTCGATGGAACGAGAAGGTACTTGGTGGAGGACTACTCCCTAAACGACTACGGAGCCAAGGTGATCGCCGGAGTGGTTGCCGGCAGCGCCGAGTCCATCCTCCTTCCCTTCGAACGGGTGCAAACCCTGCTGGCCGACTCCAAGTTCCACCAGCACTTCGCCAATACTCCAAACGCATTCAGGTGAGCACTGTCCTCGACTTGGACATCCATATGTCATACAATGGTAACATAACTAGGGTTCCTAGCAAAAAAATGTTTTATTTTAAAAATTACAGGCTTGTGTGCTGAAATAAGTTCCGATTTACAAGGGCATAACAAAGATAAGATTTAACTTTAAGTAGCTACATTATATCTCCCAAGTGGATCCAGTTTTGTTGATAATTGAAATTAGTCTTATTTAGAATTTTGCTACATGTTGCCTTATTTTGGTTTTGGATTTTACAATTGTTTATTGATCCAATTACCATGCAAAATATAATCATTTGATTATATTAGAAACTTAAAGAACTTAACATGTATTTCCATGAGTGCAGCAAAGTATTCTGATAAGCAAAAGTTTTTACCCCACCAGTCCCCATGCAAAAAATTGTCTTTGCATTAATGAATCATTCGTTTCGTATTTAAAACAAAAACCATAAACATTAATTTGCTTAAAAAGAAATGTCCGCATGTCAGTGACCATTGGCAAATAACCATTATACTCACATTTACAATACTTAATTATCCCGCAGGTATGTGGTGACCCACCATGGCTATCGGGAGCTCTACAGGGGACTTGAACCAGTATTTTGGCGCAACGGCTTGTCCAACGCGTTGTTCTTCGTGCTGCGGGAGGAGGCCAGCTCTAGTCTGCCCAAGAGAGTGAGTGTCTTCTGTCTTGACTCCTGCAGAAACCCCTTAAATAACTTGAATTATCCCGCAGCAATCCGTGTCCACTCGCACGGCCCAGGAGTTTATAGCGGGCGCGGTGATCGGGGCGAGCATTAGCACAATCTTCTATCCGCTCAACGTGATCAAGGTGTCGCTGCAGAGTGAAATGGGTCAGAGGTCAGAGGGCAGCTGGCAGGCGTGCAAGCGAATTTACATTGAGCGCGACTGCCGCATCGCAAACTTCTACCGCGGATGCGCCTTCAACACGGGCCGCTCCTTTATCAGCTGGGGCATCATGAATACGGCCTACGAGAACCTCAAGAAACTGATGCACCAGCAGCCCCAGTTGCCGCTAACGACGGAGTAAATGGGGAGTACCAACGGCGGTTCGGTATTAGAGTTAAATTAGCTGATTGTACACAAACGGTTACTTCTGCCTTTTAGCTAGCCAATTATTTCATTCGGTTTAAGTCTCGTCTAAGTCGCTTGTGTTGAGATGCTGAATTCTAGGTGTTAATGTACATATACACATCCTAAGCGGGGGATTTCTCCTCCTCCTCATATCTGTATATCAATTCAGTTCGCCCCGCGGATGCCAAAGTTTTTGTATAGCTTGGCGCAAGTACAATACAACGTGAGCATTTACGAGTTACGGTTTAGTTAGCTACTATACGAGTACGTGTAAATAATAATAGATGATGTACAATATAATACAAGTGTGTTTGTTTGTTCTCTTATGACTTTGTGATTCATTGAAGATACTAAAACTGATTAATTAACGCTGTAAATTCAATGTTCTTAAACGAAAATAAAAGTGTATTTGTAATTACGAAGTTTAAGCATACATTTTTGACTTAGGCAGACTTATGTAAGTTTCAGCATTTCATGGTTATCTATTAGCACATAGAATATTAAGATCTAATCTAAGGTCTAGTAGTAGGGGACAAGTATCACAAGTAAGATTAGATGGAGTTAACTGAATTTATCGCTTCTTCAAGGAACTGCGGTATCGCTGGTAGAAGTCCTCCATTGCCCTGTACTCCGGCTCTAAGATGTCGGGTATTTCCTTGTCCAATGATGCAAAGTATACCATGGCCACCGAACTGCTGCCTCTTAATTCCTGCTCGTAGCGCCTCAGCTGCTGGAAGAATCCGGAATTTGGACGAACCTGCGGCCTGATTGACTGGACATGTTTATAGGCCTCGCGCAGACTCATTCTCGCGTGCTTCATCAGATAGGCGAGACACAAACTGGCCGATCGGCTGACCCCGGCCACGCAGTGAATCAGGGAGCAGCCTCCACTGAGACGCACCTCCTCGATTAGGTCGGCCACCTCATCGAAATACTTAGACAAATCCACCTCTGATCGATCCTGGGCGTTGATTCGCAGATACAGCGGATTCTTTTGACTGGGCAGTGGTGTGTCGGGAAGTTCGGGGGCCACATTGATGACGCAGCTCACGCCCAATTTGTCCATGTAGGTGGGCACCACCGCTGCCGCTCCACAAAGGATCAGGGATGGAGTGAGTCGGGATAGACCAGGATACGGTGTGTTATCTTCTGCTTTGGATGTATTTAGCTTACTGAAAATAAGCAATGAAAGAAATATAATTATTTTCGTGATGGGGTAAATCAGAAAATTAGCATTTTAGAATTAACATATCCTTTCATAGTGTCTACTTATCCTGAGTATAAAAACTATATTATTTTGAAGGACTATTTATTAACTCGTTAATGGATGAGATAATAAATTGATTAATTATTGTTCTTATATTTTTGCTTTTAAAAATGTTAAGTTTATTATTATTATTTCATATCCAACGATACTTAAGGTTATTGGTGCAGCTAGGTTACGTAATTTAAAAACCATATTTTTCCAAACTAAAATATTCAAAATTTGAAAAGTTTATGTAACAGGTAATTTCAATCCAATTTGCTTAGGTTAATAGATGTTTATCTATAACTTTTGGTTATGAAATCGAATCCGTGTTACTTGCAAAAATACTGCGTACAATTTTTGTCTGGATACTGTGATGCATTCAAAATATATTAATAGAGGGTGAAAAAACCGATAAAATAAGATTCCTCATGTGAACAAAGGAGAACATTTGGTATTAAGCCAAACACAAATAACCCATAAACAAATGGCAGGTATTTGTGTATTTTTGCGTAGTACTGGTAAAGCTCTCAATCTCAACATGAAACAGCTAGGGTAATTTTGTGAATGGAAACTAAAACAACATCGCCCAGAGACCAGCCCCATTCCATTTCCATCCCCATAAGATCCCATCCAATCCCAACAGATCCCATCCCAGCACCTACGTATTTATCAGGCGACGTCATGGTTTTTTGCACTGCGTAGGCACAAACAATAAACATATTGCTAAGATACATATATACGCAAACTTGTATCTGAACACCTCAAAATGTTCTGTTTATAATTAGTTTTGCGGAGTGTATAATAAATGTGTTCGAAATGAAAATAGAATTGGTCTATAACGGTATTTGGCGAATGCGTAAACAAACAGATCAGTCATCTTTTATTGGAATATTATCTACTACGTCTTCAAAATTCAAGTTTTAAAGTATTTGACTAAACAACAATTTAAGTACAATGGAAGTGCCCTCCAAATCCATATAGTGATAAATAAGGTCAGTGATCCAGCTGGCTTTTACAAAAATGTTTCCATTTTATTTTAAATTATTTGGGATTATAAATTGATATATAATTTATCAACAGAGTAAACCATGGGATTAGTCATTATAGTGTAAGATATTTTGACGGCAGACTAAAATAGATCAGTCAACAAATTATTCGTTTTATTTTATTAAAGAAACATTCCTATATGGTAACATTCTAATAAATAAAATAGAAACCTGGGTCTGCCATCTGGCTCTTGTACGCCTTATCCATCAGCCCAATCCCCCGAAATCCCCCCTCTTCATCAAAGATCAAATGGAAGGTGTCCAAAAACCCCTTTTTCACCTTCCCGCTTCTGTCATCACCCTCCAAAAGTGCCTGCCACTGAGGAATGTAAATGTAAAATTAAACACCCGGCATATTTTTACTACGAAGAATTTATACCCTAGCACAAATGTGAATATTATGAAGATTCATTTTGAGTTACAAAAATCCCCCAAATAAAAATCATCCTTGTATTAAATATTATAAGTCGGTAAATATCGGTCAATGACTTCAATTAAAATTTAAATTGAGATTTTGCTTTAATTTACTTGAAATTCAAATAAAGTCTTTAAAATATTATCTACTTAAGAGTATTGCGATTTTCTGTGTGTCAAAAGAACTTGTTCTTTTTGGTTTTATTATATGTTTACGGCGACTTCGAGTCGTCATTAAATAATAATCACAAATTCCGCTGGCAAGGCGCCAAAATTAATCATCGGTCACTTTCACTAGACCAAGCCAGTGGCATCGGCCGAAAATGTTCTGATTTGAAAATAAGTGAAATTTAAATATTTCACACCGCTCGCCTTTATGGATTTTGTTTTTTATTTTATCACCGTATGCAAAAATAAAAGCAAAAACAAATTGAGATGTTTTCGAATTCCATGACCATTATTTATGTGTTTGCTATATAGTGGATGAATCTGAAAACCTTGTCGCTGGGCTAGTTTTGCATTGTCAATCACATGATTGCTCTGGGAGAACTGGGTTAATGGGATGGGAAAAATACTCAGATCTTATATGCTTATATAATTCGCCAATCTTTTGCCTATCTTGTAATTGGCAACAAAAAAATTGCAATCCACCGAAAATTCGACAGAGCGAAAATATTAAATTTTACCTCGAGGCCACAAGAATTGTATTTTTCGACTGCCAAAAATTTTGACAGACCTGCAGACAGACCTCCGTCTGCCCCATGATAAATGACTAATTTCATTTTAGCAATTTTGGTGTCCTTGAATTCAATTGTCAGAGTCAGGGCCTCCGATAAAGAATGCCAAGAATGCGCCGAAAAACTCAAGTATAATTTAAATAAAGCCCCATAAATTTTGCATTTCAATATACAACATTCAGTTCTGAAATGATTTCCGCGTTGAATAAATGGGACATTGGCGAAAAAGCAGGCCTGCTCAAAATGTGCCCACATGTAAATACATTGGAATTCAGGATAGAATTTGGTTCAAAAAACAAATAAGATTTGAAGATCGCATCTGGCCAAATTGGCTGCATACGTTTGGATCGGATTTTGAAGTAGTGTGCTGGAAAATAGGCCATTCAAATGCATACAGAAGAAAAAATCTACCTTTTTATTTATTAACAATTAAAATTTTTAAGGCTCAAGAAATTTTTGGAATTAATAAAAACATTTATTTTTGCAAACGTTTTTTAAAATAATCAATTCACAATTACTAAGGTTAGTAAAATCTAAAACCAATTTCGGTCTAGTATAAACGGGCGATTCAGAAAGTGTCAAGTGCCTTATAATAATTGCTATAGCACAACAATTTTTATTTATTTTCATTGGCACAAAACTGTTTTGGTATAAGCTAGGCTCAAAATGTTATACTTAAAGCCTTTGAAAATAGTTTTTCATTTATTTAAAATAGTTTAAAAAAGGTGCTGTATACTATGTTATCCTTTACTAAAATTAATTAAAAATAATATAGGAAGTTTATTAAATTAGAATTGAGCGCCGTCATTACATTAATTAATTTGAAATTGACCCCATCCAATTGTCAGGCAACAACAAAGGTCCGCTTGAGGTGACATCAGCGCGACCTTGACTAAATGTGTTAGTATAGCGCCACTTTGGTTCTTGCCGTTAACAAAAACGGGCTCAAATGACGACCGCAAACATTTGTATTAGGCAAGAACCTACGGTTATATATGCGTGCAGGTGACTCACATTTGGCGATTTTCGTTCTCGACATTCTCATTTACATATGGGACGTTCTGCAAGACGCCGCCGATTCCGCCGGCGCCGACTATTAACTCCTGCATGTTTATGTTCTCAAGAATTCGCGCCACTTAATCAAGAATTTACGCTCCGCAATAAACAAATTCTTCGGATTCCAGGCCACAAATGAAAACTATTTTCCGCCTTGATCTCTCCGGCGATTTGGTAAACAAACTGAAGTTCTTTGTGAATTTTGGGGAGAACGAGATACTATTCTTTTTGGCAAACCAACGACGACTGAGCGACGGCGAACAGAAATGCTTTCGAAAAATGTTTTCCGTTGATGTGGTGAGTTTGTGCCCCTTGGTGCGTAAAGGTGTTTTGTGTGGGTGCGCCGAGGTGGGAATCGGCTGCCAACGAACTTACACCTGTGGGAGCATTGCCAACGATTTTTGGTTTGTAATTATGTGGTAAGTCAGATACACTGCGTATACTTGACATATATGTTGCCAATTTTATACCCTGACCGAGAGATTGACAATTTTGGTCGTAAGGTAGCGAAAGATAATAAAGATAAAGATAATCAACAAGTTATTGGTAAATATGCATGTATTAATAACCAGGGAGCCCTCTGACCGAAAATAATTTAAGGAGACATTAATAAAATTAAACACACATAGTTTTTAATATTTTGAACC
Organism: Drosophila kurseongensis; assembly: GCA_018153305.1. NCBI lineage: Eukaryota > Metazoa > Arthropoda > Insecta > Diptera > Drosophilidae > Drosophila > Drosophila kurseongensis. The sequence continues at coordinate 1,194,941 of JAECXX010000051.1, forward strand.
TCAATACAAATTAAAGCATTAATTGAACTCAAAACTTTAAAACGAACGCACAAACACGAAATAGCAATAATTTAGGAACGAATTCTATATTACAAAGCTAGATAAATAAAATAATTGTTACAATGAAGACCGAAAAAATAACCGACCAACAATTGAATAAGTTCGAAATTACATTTTAAAAAATTTTTTGAGTATGAAAATAAAGTACAAAAATGGGAGGACTAAGACTGCTTGACGGAATAAATTAATTATTTTAATAAATATCTTTAAATTTGACAAAATTGAGCAGATTAAGTCCTAAGCATTTTATTAATTTCACCAATATGAGTTTCTTGCAACTGAGCCAAAATACTTTGTAAAGTCACTAATGGATCACATTTTTATAAAGATTATATTTTAGCATTTATTCTTTTATCATTTTTAAAAATCCTCTGCCATATTGAAAACGCTTGATAACAAAGAAAGACCTTGAAAAGTGTTGCACAGTGGTAAGTAAGTAAGTGGCTAGACTGGCCACACTGCAGGCACATTGGAGCCCGAAAACGCCGTCTCCCTGCACTTCGGTCACACTGGCAGCGAGCAAAGCGCGAGACGAGTACCCAGACGCCAAAAAATTTGGGTGAAAACAATTGGAATTGCACACCATCCAATCAATCTAAACGAAAACTAAAATGGGCAAGGAAAAGGCTGCCAAATCCTACAGCATTGGCGACCTAGTGTTCGCCAAGGTGAAAGGTTACCCGCCGTGGCCGGCGAAGATAACCAAGATTAACAACAACAAGAAGTATAATGTTTACTTTTACGGAACTGGGGAGACGGCCAACATCAAGGTGGAGGATCTATTCCCGTATGCGAATAACAAGGAGAAGTTCGCCACCGAGAAGATCATGAAGCGGGCCAAGTTCATCGAGGCCATCGAGCAGATTGAGAGCGCCCTGCGCGGCGAGGATTCGGCGCCCATCGATTTGTCCGGCGCCGAGGAGCCAGTTGCTCCGCCCACCGCCGCCGCCGCCGAACCTGTCAAGAAAGAGGAACCCAAGGTCAACCCAGAGGACACCACTGCTGCACCGGCTCCAGCTCCTCCTGCGGATAAACCCAAAAAGAGCGGGAACCGGAAGTCGAAAGCACCACCACGCCATGTGGACGGTGACAGCGAGGGAGGAGCTAATGCCGCTGGAGGACCCTCCTCATCTGAGCCAGCACCCCCTCCGCCCAAGCGACGTGTCCCTACAGAGGGTCTCAGTACCGCCCCTTCCATCCCGGCACCCAATCCCGCACCGTCTGTAATGGCCACCACATCCACCAAGAAATCCGTGAAGAAATCCAAGCCCACGGCAGCAGTAACTCCCATCCAGAAGAGGGCAAGGCCAATCAATGTGAGTATGGGTAAATTAAATAGGTCACGGTCATGCATGGAAGCTAGGAACATGTTTTCAGTAGGTTTACCTTAGTAAGGTTAAATTCCCGATATAACCCAGTGATAAACTCACGACTCATTGGGCAGCGGTGGAATTTGAAGACAAGGTATTCTATTTTATGTTGAATAAGTCTTATAAAAATTGTTTCAAAAATCATTTGCATTTACAAATTGTGTTTTCCACGTTTATCTGTGACTTATTCTGTATATGATAAGGTAAAACAATATTAATCTAACACAACAAAAATTTCATATAAATTCTACTACCATATTCTGTTGATTAAAAAAATAGTTATGATTAAAACAAATTTGGTAGGTTGGAGTTTTTTTAGGAAATTAATTAAAAAAGTTTTTCCTCTCTTTACAAAGATCAAATTTTCAAAGAATGGGAATCAAGCCACATTTCTACCCTTACAGAACATCCGAAACGAAATGCTAATGGTGTACATGCCCACTGCTAAGTGCCTGGGCATTGATATTAACTACAACAAGCCGGACATCTTCGAGAGCGCCACTGCTGAGGAGGCTTGGGTGGAGAAGGCTCGCAAGGAAGCCATGGAGCTCAAGCTAAAGCTGGAAAGCGGTCAACTCGAGCCTGAGAGCATGCCCGAGAGGATAGTGGTGGAACCAACGCGCAGTGAGATTCCCAAGCAGGAGGCCTTGCGGTTCATCGAGGAGCTAATTGAGCACGAGGATGCTCTGTTCATGGAACGAGACTTTATTCAACTTTCCCAACAGCTGCGCGAATGTTTGGGATTGCGACGGGCCAATGTGGGCAAGTGCTTGGAGATTCTTGATCAGTTCAAGGAAGTGGAGTTCACCAAGTTGATGCTGCTGCGCAATCCGGAGTGCGTTGACATTATGCGACGGCTTCGACGATATGTGGGCAATCTAGAGCTCTGGAAGATGGACCTATCAGACGAAGTTGAGTTCAAAGAAAAGGCCCAGGTTATTCGCAAGGTGTCATCTGGTATATACGATGGCTTCAAGGGTCTCTTCAACCCAGAGCCGGAGAGTGAGGACAATTTTTGGATTGACTTTTGCGAGAAGGTTAAAATCTACAAGACCTACACGAAAAATATGAACGAAAACCTTCGCGTCGGGATGAACGAGCGCGGCTACAACAACCTCGTTGTGGCCAAGGAAGGCCCCGCTTCCGCAGAGCCCGTTTCGCAGTAGATCAGTGTTTTTTTGGCCCAGTTCTGCTGGTCCAACTGTACGATAAGGTAGGTGAAAAACCAAATGTTTTCGTCTCCAGGATTTACCCTCCTTTTTTTTTAGTTACTCCTAAGCGTTGGTTACCGGGCAATTTGAAGACCTTGCCCTAGACGACGAAGTTTCGATAAGCCTTGTGCTATTGCTTAATTTCTAGGATTAAAATTCATTTAATTTCCTTATATGAAATCCAATTTTTTATCGTTTGCATACCAGGTGCATATCAGTGCAGCTCTTGAGATGGGATCCTGCAGCACCCGCTTAATAGACATTAAAAAAGCTTCTCAGCTTCAAACCCGTAATTATTTACTAAGTGTGTAGATGTTTTGACTAATATTGAATTAAATATAGATGATACATACTCTCAACCAATTGTTTTATTGACCTAATTCGAAGAAATTCCCGAATGGTTTTCTATACAAATTAGCTCATTATAGTCATTCTTATTGACAAGCATTCTTAACAATCGTCAAGCATATTAAACATTATGAATAGTGTAAGCTTATTCGGGGGAGTTACTTAAACTTAACCTTTAAAAAAGTGGAGCATTCATGAGTCGCAGTAACATAAGTGTCAGTTTCCCTCTTTGACGTCTCCTATTCCATCCGGCAAAATGGCGAACATGGCCTCCGACTCCGGCAGACAGGGTGAATCGTAGATCTTGCAGATGCGGGTTTCGCCCTTGCCCTTCCGGAGATACAGCCGCGTGGTGGAGGAGTGAGCCATTATGTGGCCCCCGATGGGCTTCTTGGCATCGCCGGCAAACATGCCCGGTCCGCCGTCCAGCGAGGCAGTCACCTGGTTGGTAATGACCACCGCCACTCCAAACTCATCCGCCAGGCGTTGCAGCATGCGCAGAAACAAAGCCCAAATGGTTTTGCCTGGCGGCCAGCTCACCACGTCCAATGTAATCGGATCGGTAGAGAGCCATGGCACTGTCCACAATGACCACGGCGTATCTAAAAGAGCAGCAGTCATAAAATCTGTTATTTTGTGGGACACCTAAGCACACCTGGATTCAAAGAGCATGCCCGCTGCCATTTGGATGAGTCTTGTCTGCTGATCCGAGTTGTAGGCCCGTGAGCAAGCAACATTGTCCAGTACCTCGGCCTCGTTTAGCTTGAATCTCTGCGCAATGGCGGACAACCGCTCCGGACGAAAAGTGTTTTCCGTATCAATGTACAGACACTTGCCTTCGCCGCCTTTTTGGCTGATAGGCAGTTGGCAGGTGACCGCCAAAGTGTGACATATTTGGGTTTTGCCACAGCGGAACTCCCCGAAGATCTCCGTGATGGAACCGGTCTCAATGCCGCCACCCAGCAGTTTGTCCAGCTCCTTGGAACCAGTGCTCAGTTGCACCACATCCGCTCGCATTTGATGAAAAGTCTTGGCGCTGAGGAAACCCAAAGGTACCAGTTTGTTGGCTTCCGTGATGATCTGCTCCACTTTGCCGCCACCCAAGCCGGGAATGGCCATCAGTTGCTTCTTGGTGGCATTGGCCACCGCTTCCACAGTATGTAGACTGGCCTGTTGGAGCAGTTTTATGTCCTTAGCCGTAATGCTACCGCCCTGGATGAATGAAATTCATGAACATTAGAATTCTGGGCGAGATCATTGGATACTCACCATTAATTTGGCCACGCTCAGTGGACCCTCCTCCTCCTCCTCCTGGACATTTGTAAGCTTATCCATTTGACAGTCCCGAAGTAAGTGTTATTTATTTGTTACAATTTCAGTTCTGTTTTTAAAATTCGACGTTTTCCATGAGAGAATTTCGTCAAAAGATTGGCGCCGCGCAATTCATCAAAACAATCTGTCGTTTGCCATTCACCCCGCTCGCAGAGGTATTTGATTATCACTACAGTGGGCACAGCATAGAAAGTACATCACAAGATCATTATGGCGGCTTATTACTATTTCGACATTAAACTGTGAGTAGAGGAGGATTTTTAATAAAGATTTAATACAATAATGTATAATTTTCTAAAGCAAACTAAGAGATCCGGACACAGTGGTTTTGACTCCCTCCTTATTTCGTAATTGCGTTCTCGATGCCTTGGATAGTTTCTTCTGTGAGGAAAAGCCCACAATGGAGATTGTTAAGTTTTGCGCACTGCAGCAACGCGTTATTTTCCGAGTACCAGAAGAGCTGTACGAAATGACACGCATATCCCTTGAACTAATAGGTCACTATCAGGAAACTCCATGTCATTTTCAGATCCTACAAACCTCCAAATCAACACTAGACTTTGAAAAAGACATTGAAAAGAATTTCGTAGGACTGCCCAATAGCGAGGACTAGCAAATTGACCACTGAGTAATTCCTAGAAAAACTGTTATGTTTACTTTATATGAGTTTCTTAATTTTGGTGCTTATACAAAAAATATTTAGTAACCGTTATGAAAATTTGAATATTTGATTATTAAACTGTTTTTATTGTGATCTTCTTATTTACCATTCACTAGGAAATATGTTGGTTATAGTGTTGTCATTTAAGATGAGATGAATTAAACAACTATATTGATTTCACAACTATGATTTGAAAGGGTTTTTATTTATTCTTTATTTTAATATGCAGAATTTATGGCAAAACAAATTAAACATCCCAGATTGAATGTTATAAATATGTATTTATATCAAAGTAGCTAAATTTGTGTTAGCTGTTTTTCGCCACATTTTGGTGTAAAAAGCCATCTCTGCCTGCGCACAGCTGTTTGCATAGCAGAAAGAAACAGTGAAAAGGGAATAATTACATAAAAAAACACACTGACCGGCACTTTTTAGACAACTTCCCGAAGTTTCCGCCGAAAATAGGTCCCGAGCAGAATTACCGGGAGCGGGAGTTGCACTTGGCGTAACCAAAGCATGAGTGGTTACCAATATCTGGACGTGAAGCTGTGAGTTCCATGCAATCCATTTAATAGATCCACACGTGCAAAGGTAGTGAAAAATGAAATAAAGCATGTTTTTATCCACCAGGAAACTCCGTGATCCAGACTCCGTGACTTTGACGCCAGTTTTCCTTTGTGGCTGCATCCTCAGCTCCTTGACGAATATTTTTGGCGAAATTGGTGGCCAAACTACGCTAGAAATCGTGAAATTCAGCTCAACCGACAAACGCTTTATTTTCCGGGTGACCGAGGATTTCCTGAAACGCGTCCGAATAGCTATATCCCTGATAGGATATTACCAAGAGGTGCCCTGCCATTTCCAGGTGCTCAGCACATCCCAAAAGCCTTTGGATTTCGAGGCCTCTGCCGAGGAATTTATAGCATTTAACTAAAGAAACTCGAACAGGATGTCATTTTCTATCTGCAAGGAGTACGGCAAGGACAAGGTGATCTTTGTCACCAAGGAAGACCATGCGACGCCCAGCACCATCGAGCTGCCGCCACCGGAACAACCGGAGGGCGTGATTACCAAGGATGGGAAGATCAACTGGAGTTGTCCTTGTCTTGGCGGAATGGCCACTGGTCCATGTGGCGTCGAGTTCCGTGAGGCTTTCTCATGCTTCCAGGACAGCACGGGCGAACCCAAGGGTTCCGATTGCTACGAGGCCTTCACCAAGATGCGAGACTGCTTCCAGAAGTATCCCACCGTGTACAACAAATCCGGCGGAGATGACGACGACGATGATGGCTTGGGTGATGCCCTGGACACGGATGCGGGTTCAGTTGGTGGCCCGAAAGCAGATCCGCTGGCGGATGTCGGCAATCCAGGAGGCGGCGATGAGGCGGTGACCCCCAAAAGCAACTCGGTGGTGCCCAAGGCCTAAATGGGAATAGTTCGTACAAAATAAATAAAGCTTGTCATAGTTTGAGGGCTATCGGCTTCCAATAATATTTACCATCTATCGTGGCTTGAAAACACTTACCTGCTATTACTAATAAGAGTAAACTTATAAAAAAGAAGTAGTAAATCATACGAAAGTAAACATAAAAATTCAGTTTTTTCTTTATTGTACAAGAAAAGGAAAATAATATTAAAACAATTTGAACAATCAAATCAAAACCGACTCATTGGTGTAAACAAAACCCACAAATATTTAATAATTACAGATTCTAATATTCCTATTTTCATTAACTAAACACTTTTTGAAATTAACTGTTACTGGTATTCACTGTTCCCAACAGGACGTTTTGTTTGGTAATTTTCTGGTATTTTTGAAGGATTTTCCCTATGCGTTAGCATGGTATTGTGGTATTTTTGCCACCCTGCTGACACACTGTTTACGAAGAAGCAACCAAAAAAGAAAATAAAAATAAAAGCGTATTAAGATTTCGTGAGGAAAAAATGCTGTAGGCGCAGTGTAAAATGCATATAGTGCAGATAAATCGCGTTTGTGAGATGCTACAACGCGAGTTCGACATCAAATCGGTACAGAACTTCAAAGTGCAATAATATTAATACTTGAATTATCGAATATACCAAAGTGCAATTGGCCAGTTGAGACTACAGCCACAACAACAACAACAAAAACAACGGCAGTGAAATAATATAATAACCTTGTGGCAGTTGTTTTTTGTTTATTTAAATCAGAAATATACAAAAGTAATCAAGGTAAAAGGAGGCAAAGTGGTTAAATAATAAAAGTTAATTAGGAAAACACAGTGCTTGAGTGTGAGTGTGTGTGAGTAGTGCCAACAATACAAACGCAATACAACCAATACAAGCGCACAGCTATAGTTTTTCATAGAAATAACGAAAGTAACAGCGATAAATAATACAAAACAACAACACCGAAGAGTCTCAAAAAGTGCTGGAAAACTTGCGATAAGAAGAACGATAGTGAAAAACAAAAAGAGAAAAAAAACAGGAACCTCCACATCGACAGATCTTTGAATGCTGCTGCGTTTTGAAATCCGGCGACAAAATGGTTTCGTTAATTAAAACAATCGAAGCGGCAGCGGAAAAGCAGAAGCAATCGGTGTCCGCCACCGGCTCCTCCTCTTCTTATTCCACCTCCCCACCCTCTTCGTCTTCTGGCTCTCTTTCATCATCCCCTGCCGGCCCAAAATCCAATATCACGGCTAGCGGTAAACCAAAGGAGAAACGAAGGTGAGTCGGACAGATAAACACGCCATCCAAAAATCAGATCCCTTAACCAATACACCCATCCAATAATCCGATCCGTAGTGCTCCATTGGATCTGCTTAGATCACTTGTTTGCCCATTGCATAAGAGTTTGCTTTCTTTTTCGCCCTCTTCTTTCGCTTCGCAGCGCTTGTGGCGGCTTTTGTTGCTATCCGTCGATTTCTGTGGGTTTTCTCTGTTTTCTGGGCGGTATTTCATATTTTTTTTTTATTTTGGATCACTTTTTCACATATCGATGGAACCCTTTACTTAAGTATCCCCTACTAGTATCCACAATGAATATGATTTTTTGACTTTTGTTTGTTTTCGTCCATTTATCTGTTTCTTATTTCCTAGACAGACCATTGGATTCAATAGAGGAATCCAGTTGTTATTCCTAGTTGCTTTCATGTTTACTAAAGCTTTAATCAAGGTTCTCTTTTTCCTGCATTTTGAGTTAATATCAAAAATTTCCCTTATTTTACTTCCTTATTGTAAGTTTCTGCTGTGACCTATTTAAAGAGAAGTAATGATTTGCATTATGCCCCCGTTTTCGTATTGTTGCTTTCTTCTAATTTTTCAAAACCTTAGATTTCATATATTTCATTGCTGAACATGAATTATTTGTATCTTTTATTATTGTGTAATTTTCTTATTCCTTCAATGAAAATATAAAAAATTTTCTTTATCAAGCCATTTTGTTTTGCATTTTCATTTATCATAAAATGATCGCAGATCACAGATTTAATGTTCATTGATGTGATTTGCCTTACTATAAGTGAACTAACCCAGTTGATATTCCTTGCTGATCGGCGATAAACGCTTGTTGGTAATTATTATTTTCCCCAATAAACTCAATAAAGTCTTTCCGGGAGGAAATTTTTTATTTTCTTTGAATGAATTTGAATACATACCTCGCTTGCTTTTTTTAAACTCCCCTTATTGGGCGTCACTGGTTGACGAAACAAAACGGACGATAGAGAACTGACGAGGGGGACTAGAAAATATCGAAAAGTCAATCATTAATCACGCGTTCAACTAATTTTTGCATTCGCGGTAATTATTATACGATCTAGTGACGGAGGCAAAGCGAAAGGGAAGAAAAACCCAACGACCGAGACCCACGACCTTCAGACATTCAAAGACAAACGTCGAGACGAACTGAAATCGATCAGTTTGCATATGCATGATTGGTTTCCGTAGTGGAATACGATATTTAGGGGGTATATAATAGACAAATGTACACAAATAAGTGCACTTTGTTTCGGAATAGAGTCTTGAAAGCACCTGTTGTTGCTCTCTAGAGATGCATCCTTCAAGGATTGACATCCTGTTTATAAGGCCAAGCCCCCATTATTTTATTTTTAGTCGAGTGCATTGTTCTGCTTCTTTGTTACGCACAGTGGGTTATTTTTAAGTGAGGTAAAATAAAAAACAATGAGGAAAACCTGTTATATTCGATTATGTTTGCCCCTCCGCTCCAAAACAACCTGTTTTTTTCCTCGTGCTTCGTTTTATCAGCTTTGTTTTGTTTTCGATTCCGTTTTTTTTTGGCCCACGCCCCTCTGAAAACTTAAATTTATTTATTTTATAAGCCTATAAACCGCCAAGTTTATGTTTCACTCAAGACATTAACATTAAATTGAAACAAAGTTTTGCATTGGCCTACGTGACAACCATAAAACTAAAGTAACAAAAAATGTGGAAAAGCTGAAAAGCGGTTCTATAACCATTTTCAAAATGTGCTCGCTCTGGTTTTCAATAGACCCACTGACCGACTATCGGCGGTCCATTTGCTTCGAACTGGTTTCAATATATTTTTGTGTGAAGCATTGGTGAAAGCTTTGCACAGAAGAGTATTTGTAATATATTTAAAAACAAAAGTCAGTTAGGTTTTTAATGCAGTGTTCAAAAAGTTCGTAAAAAATGTATTTTATTTACATTGGTTTTATCGGTTGATAAAAATGATTATTTTTTACTTTAAGATCTCTAATTTTTCTCAAAAATACGATTCATTTTAATTTTAAATAATTCTTGTCCATCGGACGATCGTCCAGCGGCTATTTTTCTAACAGACTATTTCGATTGCAGCTGACCGATCTCAAACATATCGTAACTGCAGCCACCGTGTGACCTCAATAAAAATGAATTATTACAACTTAAGGGGGTATTTGGGGAGACCAAAATCTTAATCGAAATTATGGTTGGTTTAAAATTAGTTTTATAAGCAGTCAGACCTGTGCCAAGGCGCTCAGAAAATGAGCAAAAAATACGCAGAAGCCAATGAACAAAAATTAAAAAACAACTCGACAATAAAAAAATTTCAATACCAACGCAAACAAACGCACAAAAGTGAAACACGCTTACACACATTTCCACATGTGTGTATTGTAAAATATTTAAATGATATGCCCAGTTGTTGTTTTTTTTGTCTGGCCACGACGACCTACTTTTTGCGCAATCGAACTAAAAATGTGACGGCACGGGGAGGATGGAAATGCCCGAGGGGGGTATTATTGTAAAGGGAGAAAGAGAAGGAGAAAAGGTATTGTATTTTATTATTAGGTCTTGGAGTTAATGTTGGTTTTCTTCTCGCCTTCCTCTTTATTTTTACACATACACACTTCGGTTTTGCTACGGGTGCACAGAAAAAATCTGGTAAATGTTAATCTATTCAAAAAAAAAACATTTTATTGTCATCTTTTAAAAAAAAAAATTTAATAAACAAGAAAATTTGTATGTTTCCTAATATTCGATAAAATTAAAAATATTTAATATTAAGAAAATACCGTTTACATATATATGCAAACAATTTTTTTTGTGTGTGTAAAATGGAACTTGGGCCAACGAAAGAGACAGATATGACAAAAGTGAGGGAGACAGACTAAAGGTAACGCAGCTTCCGATCTTTTTTCAGTCGTTTAGTTCAATGGTCTTAAATCGCATTCGGGGTTAATTAAGATTCTTTTCTGGTTTTGTGATTACGTTTTTCTGTGGAAAATACGGAGTCCTACATTATTACTTGCCAAGAACAAAGCAACTTATCATTGATTTAAGGATGACAATCCTTTCAATGGAGAGGATATTATAATTTTAGTCAAAAGTTTGCTTAAAAAAATTGGTTTTATGTTTAAAAACATCGAAGCTTTAATTTTTTAAACGAAATTAGAAGTCTAAAAGTTTATAAAAATTTGTTCACTCATATTTTATTAATAATAAAACAATCCAAAGTTGATCATTTAAAAAAAATGTTTAAGCATCATTTTTTAAGTTTATATTTAAATGTATTGGCCGTCCTGTAAACGTCGAATTCGTCGAGTCCTTCTCAGAGTTCGATGTAGTGATTGGAGGCACGGACTCAGTTGTAGTGGTTAGAGGCACGGATTCTAATGTAGTGGTTGGAGGCACTGATTTTTTCTGTTTCCTATAGATTCCCAGGTTATTGGCAAAGCAACAAGAAAATATTAATAAGGTCAGTTCAAAAACTATCAGGCCGATAATCATAAACTGGTACTTCTTAGTGATATCCGTTAGGAATTCAATCGATTTGCCATGGCACCCTTCATACAAGTTTGTCGAAATGGAAGAACCATTGTAGCAGCTTGCAGGAATGGTGACATTCTTTTCAATATAGTCCGTGGAAGAGTATTGTCCGCAGCATTCAAACAATTTCTGGATGACATCGAAGGAATCTATATCCAAATGTTTCCAAGCCCTGTCGATTGCGGTGCCCAAGAGTTTCGAAAACTGCTCGTTATTGGTGAGGATCAGTATAAATAGTGTCAGCTGCAAGATCATGTGTATCAGCATGATCACAGCATACCTTCTGGTCAACCAGATAGAATTGAATGTGGCACCACAGCATCCAAGGATCGAAGTGAAGATCGTAATCGATCCCAAAATGATCACCGCAATCTCTATGACGGGGAGTTCACTTTCAATATTTCCGAGGTTTTTCAGGATTTTTACAAAAGGAATGATGCCATAAATGGTGACACCCACCACAATAAAGTTCACTGTTAAGAGGAGGTATTTCACCACTAAGGTCCCGCGGTCCATGTCTTTTAAGCTTAAATTATTTCTACGAGACCTCCGTTCGAGACGAGCTACTTTGAATGTTTAAATAATTCCTATTGGACTGCAAGTTCTTTATAGTTATCTCCCTGGTAAATATGTACTTATAATTTCCATTGAACACATTAAACAATTATATAATTGAATTCTTTGGTTAATCACAGACTTTTGGGTCATAAAAGGTTATTCCCTCTCTCTCAGACTCTTCCGATTAAAATTTCTTATCTCGTTTTACTAATATAATGGTTATATATTCTGATATATCGAAGTTTTTCTGTTTGCAAGCTCAGCTTAAAACTAATCGACTTTAAACTTTATCAATCTTTTTTATCTGTACGCAGACGAAGTTTTAAAACGGCACTAATCGGTCGTCTATATCCTAAAATTAAGAATAATAAATTAAAATTAAGAAATAACTATTAAAAAATAATTTAAAGATTAAAGCTTTTTAACAAAAATGGTACCCGATTTTTATTTTAATTTAAATAATATTGAAAAACTGCTTTGCACTTAGATCTGCACCTACACTCCCAAAACATACAACTTTTTAGAAAGTTTCATTTTCTTTGCTCTTTCAAAGTTGAGGTTCGAAGTGTTAAAATCTGAATTTAAGTTTTTGTAGTAATAAAGGCTCTAAGGGCTCCAAAGGCTGAGCAGCAGCAGAGCTCCGGCAGAGGCCAACACGTACATATGTACAATACAAGATTCTTCTGAATTTTCACAGCTTGTCAAGCATTTTTTTTTTTTTTTTTTTAAATAAAATTTTAATAAAAAAAAATAATCAAACCAAATGTCTAACTTTAAATAATTATTATTGTTTATTTATGGGTGTATATGCCTGGGTGTGTCCTGCTGTATGTCGGTGTGGTCAAAGGGAGCATGTATGCTTTCTGGCGCTTGTAGATTACTAGATTGTTGGCCAAACAGCAGGAAAATATCAAGAAAATCAGTTCTAAACCAATCAGGCCGAAAACGAACAATTTTGTATTGGCAGTGCTAGCATACACAAAGTCTATCAACTTGCCACGACATCCTTCGAAAACGTTAGACGAGGGGTAGGTACCATTGTAGCAGCTTGCGGGCTTGGTGTGTCCTTCGTCAATATAGTCCTTGAAAGAGTCCCGACCGCAACAGTTAAACAATTTCTGGATGACATCAAAGGTACCTCCCTGCGCATGGTTCGATTTCCAAGCAAAGTCGATAACGTCGTCCATATCCTTTCCAAACTGCTCCTTGTTAAAGGCTATTAGCAAAAGCAGTGCAGACTGCAGGATCAGTTGTATTAGAATTATTATAGCGTAGCTTCTAGTTACGATGACAGATTGGGTAGCGGCACCCCAGCATCCCAGGCCCGATATTAAAACCACAATCGATCCCACGATGATCACCGCGATCGCCTTCATGGCCTCTCCATTACCTTCAAGTTTTCCGGTAGTGATTAGGATCACCATGCTAAAAAAGATGCTCAAAATGCTGATAAACATCACAATTATGTTGAACAAGAAAAGGATATATTTGACCAGAGATGTTCCACAGTCCATGATGATGTTATTTTATTGTACAGGTTTCGCTGCTAAGGTTTTTATATACAAATTTCCAAGAAAATACGCGTCCGTTTGAGTCAAGCAATTTTTATGAATAATCATTAAAAACATATTTTCTAGAAAATAATGAATTTTTGGTTTTTTTGTTGTATGGTATTTTTGAAACAATTGTTGTACCCGAAATTTGATTTACATTTTTTTACGCACGCGCGATAACCCAACGATAACCCTACGTCTTAGAAATATGTATTGTCTAATCACTTTAAAAATTATTTTCGCTTTAATTCAGATTTTGTAATGGATTTAACCACCTTTCCATGAATACATTAATATCTTCTCTAACACAACGTTTTAACTTTTATCACACTTGCATTCACTGATGAGTGAAGCCGAATAATAATAGCCCTATTAAGCTTAAACAACTAAATAGTTAGACTGTTGATAGACATTTGTAGCATAAAAAGGTAAACAAGGGGTTATCAACTCCCATGAGCGGTGATTTAATTTGACCCCGACTGTGCATTGCCATCTTCTCCGTTTCTTCGAGCTGATTACATTGTGGTTTGATTATTTCCAGTTGGGAAGCCAACTTTTCTTATCTCGTTTCACTTTCTGTGCTTGTTTGCTGAAATAATCTAAATATTTAACTGTTATGCTATAGTTCTTATCGGGGCGCTCGTCTGACTAGTAAAATCTTGGAGAAGGGTAAGATCGGTGGCAAAATATTTAGTCATCTAAATCCACAGCCATCTAAATCTAGCACAGAAAGAAACTATCAAGTCTTAAATGACATTAAATGTTCTCTAGAAATATGTTATACTTTTAATACTTTACGGCAGTGGATTTGGTATTGTTTTTATTTATTTAAAATATAACATGACGGCACTGAGCACAGCAGTTGGTGCGTCAGGAAAATGGGCGGAAAATTAAATCCTGGACGTGTAGTAATTTTCTGGGGGCACTGCAAAGTATGCTATATTATCCAGCGCACTTATCGGCAGAAGTGGAGCGCACCGACATAATTTATATGCCTCTAATTTGAATCTGCCACTCACTCGAGTCCCCGTTATCGCCCCGATTGGGTAGTACCGAACCGTTAGCTCCCTGCCAACTGAATGTTTTCGAGGCGGGCGGACTTTATCTTATCACTCCGGTCCGGAGCGCACTTGTCCGGATAGGCAAACTTGTCTGATAGCAGACGGAATCTGACGTTAATGTCCGCTGCTCTCTCGCTCCCTCTCTTGGCCATTTTTTTCGGGTCCTCAGGTATAAATATGATGGCTTCGAGGGTATGGAACCTTTCGCTCATTTACGGTTCGAACTCCCGTACGTCGTGTTCTGAATGCAGCAGTAAAGTTATAGCCAAATCAAAATAGTCTTAAACCCGCTCGCCATTATCAGCCGTTATCGGGACGCGTGTGTGTGTTCATCATCGATGGGCTTAGCCGTATGCCAGCGAAAGAAACGGCGCAATCAATGTTTAATACCTTTGAGAGCTGTGACTTCTCGTGTCCCGGCGATAGTTCCTTCTACGGCGAGGATGTGACTTCTACCACAAGTTTCTACGAGTGCGATCTGAAGCCGCCACAAGAACAGCTGAACAATGGCTCTGTTTTTGGGCGTACGCCCATTAATGAACCCACCGTGAACTTTAACAACGGGTCATTCTATAATGCCCCAATTCCCAGAGCCCAACCCTTTGTGGGTGCCATTCTGGGGCCCAATGCATCCACCGCCGGGATGCAAAGGTATCATCCGTATCAGCAGCAACAGCATCCGGATGCCTTCTATCAGCAACGGGGCAGTCTTTTGAACGTGGTCACGCCCTGTCGCGAAAGCCGCCCCTGGAGCTACGCCTACTGCTATGGTTATGCTCCCACCAATACCCAACCCTGTCAGTTTTCCCAGTTCGTAGACATCGAGGACTTTATGTGAGTGCACCCAGAAATCGTTGTGTTATTCACAATAAAAAAACCCGAAATAAGATTCTGTTTATATTGGTTTGATAATCAAATCGAACAAAGCTGTAATTGATAATACAGCGCTAAAAAACGGGCTGTTTAAATAATTTTAATTTTTTTTTGTTTGGAAATTATTTGTGAAAGTATTTTCTTAAAATGTTTGTATGATTAACTTCATGATTTTATATTATAACATTTAAAAATATCAGAAAAACTGAAATTACACTCAGGGATTTAGATACTTTGCATAAAAAATGTAAAATGTAATACCGACACGCTAATTTTAATTAAATAAAATTTTTTAAAATAATTTTTAGAGTTTTTGTACATAAGAAACATATTTTTTATTTACCAGAGTTTTTAAAAATGATTTGTAAACAAACATAAATCTGTTTAGATCGGCTTGAAGAATACCACTAATGATCGAAGTTTTTTCTGACCACTGAAAACCGCATTTAAAAATTTGTTGAGTCCTATTGTAAACCCCGAAGCCGAAAGCTAACGGCGGGGCTCTTATCTATGCTTATTTGTGGATCGCTTTGTATAATAATATTTAGATACGCAGGAAAAGATAGGGAATGGGGTATGGAGATATGGCGCGAGAGAGGTAATAAATGAGTCAAGGTTCATTGGGTTTCTCCCAAGTGAAATGCCCTTTATTCATACTTTAACAGCACTGAGAAAGACTTTCCTCCTCTTATCGATTGTTAAGCAGAAATTATTTAATATCGCAATCTAGTTAATAAAACTTAAAAATAGTTTGTTGACGTTATGTTGTGTAATTGTTATCTGACACCGATGACTTTATATTGGGTATTTCCCAAAGATTTATCGTCACGTGGCGCGTGCGGTGAAGGTCTTCTAGATGGGGTTCCTCCATCAATTCTGTTGATCTACGAATCCTCAACGATTGACGCAGGTTATGGCCCCTTTTTCCCTGGATTTCTCCCCAAAACTTAGCATGCAACGTGCGCGGAAATCAAATGGATTTGGAATGGTCGCCAGTTTTCTCGTTTATTTACGTTTTGCACACGTTTAAGCCAAATTTGTGCTTGCCCGTCTCCATGCTAATGAGCCAAATCCAAACTGACGCACTTGCAGAAGGCATACGCTACCTAAAAAACCTCCTCCAACTTTATGCTGCTCCCATCCAAACATCCCTGACCCCATGTTGGCTCGATTTACTGCCCCATGAACTTGGCATTAACACCTTGAGATGTATTTTATGTGCTTTTGCTGATATCTTGCAAAGAGATACGGCGCATTTGGTGGAGCCTTTCGCAATGCTAGCAATTCAAACTCAAACAGATGCGGGTCAGTATCCTAAGGCGTCGTAGGATTATCTAAGATTTGGTTGTCCACGTGGTTGGATCGTGGTTGTTTTATTTGGAACTTTCCGGTTTTCATTTTTATAAGAAAAATATTAATCACATTTTTAAATAACGAGCCAAGCTCTACTCATGGGTTTATATAAAGTGTTTATTTTTTATTTGTTTATAATTCCTATGAAATTTCGTACTTAATGAATTAAACTTTTTAAAAATGTGGAATATTAGGAATATTCGGTTTCAATTGAAGGTGATAATAACAAGGATTATTTAAGGCAAGAGTTTTCTTTGAACCTTTGTCTTAAAGTGTTTTTAGCTGCTATAGTTATATTAATTTGTAATTTGCTTTTCACTTTAGAAAGTTATATATTAACTTTTGAAAAATATTCATATTATAGGTTAATTTTTTTGCCAGTGTTTGAGTTGCGCTTTGGAGCGGAAATACAACAGCAGCGACGGCGGCAATAACAAGGCAATTCTGCTGGCACAGCCAGAATATTTAAAAGGCTGTACTTGCTTCTGTTCTAATGAACAGACAATAGCCCGCCCGATCGCAAATACCTCCCCCGCGAAAACCCCCCGAATATCACTCCATTTAAGCAGGCCATTAGCATGCAATTCAAAGCCACTCGATGCCGCTTTCTATGCACTACGACTATCGAATGTCTGTTTATATATATATATTATATATATATATATAAAATATATTCGATGTGCTTGCCTATTGCATTAGTTTGCACTTTGATAGCGAGTGAAATAATACTAAATAATAATTATCTAAGCGGCAATTTGAGTTCTATTTCAAACTTTTGTTGGTCTTCATCAATCGACCGATTGATTGACAATGAAAACCCCTCTTATCTTTACTTATTTCTGTTTCATATACTTAGCTTTCTTTCGTTTTATCAATCTTACGACGTTTTATCTTGGAAGCCTGAATGCTCTTTACACATCAAATATACAAACTTATAAAGATTGCAATTTTCTTGTAATGATTGTAAACCTTGTGTTGTTTATTTTTAGATTTTCTTGTTTACTTTCAATCGATTAATGATGGTCTTATCTCATATTCAAAGATGTCATAATTTTGTATTATTTAAAATTGTTATCAGTAAACGATTAATTTAACATTAGTTTCTTGATTACAATTCGAATATTTAGTGTTCATTTCTTTAAATATAAGTGATTTTATTGCTAGTGTGCCTAAAGTCAAACAAAGAGGAATAAAAATAGGTATTTAATCATTAATTAGGCAGTCAGTTCGTAGACTGACATAAACATCACAGTACAGAGCTCAGATTCCACTGTCTTTTGCGGCTGATATAATGGGCTTTTCTTCATTTTCGGTGACAGGTGATACTTAACGCTTGTTAACTGAAAAGTTTTGTATTTTAGTGATGTTGCCAAGCGGATTTTCCGAATAAAACACCTCACGTGGGCAGCACTTTTTCCTTCCCCAATAGTCAATAAAGCAGCGTTGGCAATTTTTGTCAAAAACCAAGGCAACTATTGTACGTGCAAAAATTGACGTATTCCATGGATTATACAAGTTCTGCCTGCATTTCAATAATAAATAAAATATTAAGAAGGCACAAGCTATATTATTGCCGTGAATGAATAATAAATCCCGAATAAGTTTCCTAGCACGCGGCAGCTCACGAGATTTTCTTGGCAAACTTTTTATAATTCTCCCCCAGTCCCGAGGGAGGGCCATCCGTCTTTTCTTAGAATTTCCCAAAATATATAAGAATACATATTAATAGTGCCCGTATGTGTGGGGTCAGTGCTCTGCCTTATAAATGTATATAAGTGATTTGACTGCTTGTTTACTGATTAAAACTTGTCGCCAATATTGACGAGTCAAAACCCCCTGCCTAAATGGGGCTTGCTCATACCACCAAAGACAACTCTGCTGAGTCGCTAATTGCCAACTCATCGGGCAGGTGAGATCTTTCGTCAATCCCCTGGCGAAATATTCCACATTTTCGAAGAGTCCATCGTTAGGGTATCGGTGCCAAGGTAGCAGGGGTGGTCTTTATCAGGTGAACGTGTGACTGCTGGCTACTCTCGGAATCCGAATCAGACATTATAAACTATCTAAAGCCCCCGGGGTTCTTTTGTCAGCTCTCCCAAGGGGGCGCCGTTGTAGGTCAGGATCCTCCAGACAATTCAAATGAAAAATGTGTTTATTCTAAATAGTTTTAAAGACTCTTAAATAAAGGGTTTCTAAAGACATTCTTTATCAGCAGCTATTACTTTTACTACCTCCACATTTATTTTCGTTGCTATGCGAAATTATTGTAAACTGTGGCAGTCTTAATTTGTTCAGAATATTTAGTTTGAAGAAGATTTACTGTTCTAAATAACTATTTTATTGGAATTAATACTTCTGAGTATTTTAAATTGTACTGTAAATAGTAGTATAAGGAGCCAGCTGGAATAGCTGCCGTGAACTTTGGGGCCATGTCGATCGCCTGCGCTTTTTTTCGCTTGGCCTGGCAACAATCGCGAACATTAGAAGCGTTTTGCTTAATTGAAAAATTGCGAGCTCTGGCCGCGTGAATTGAATCACAAGCAATCAAACGGGAATAAAAGTGCAGCAATTGAAATGCACGCATATTTCCCCCAGATCAGTGGCGTACGTGATTGTTTTGAGCTTATGCTAATTTTTCATCTCATCGATCATTGTAGGAATAATGAAAAGCGCAAGGAAAAATCTCGCGATGCGGCCAGATGCCGTCGATCCAAGGAGACGGAGATTTTCATGGAACTCTCGTCGGCTTTGCCATTGAAAACCGACGATGTCAATCAACTTGATAAGGCCTCCGTGATGAGGATCACCATTGCATGCCTCAAGATTCGTGAGATGCTGCAGTTTGGTAAGTTCTCTTGATAATTATTTTCTTTTAAAGCGCTTTTTAACATACAATTATTTTCAGTTCCCAGCGATGCCATTAAACAGGACATCGATGCTGTTAATGAGCAGGTGGAGATCAAACCCAAAATGGAAATTGGCAACGAGGATTGGCTTAAGGGACCCGAGGCCAGAGAACTCTTGAAACTGACCATGGATGGATTTCTGCTGGTCTTGTCCCACGAGGGTGATATAATCTATGTGTCCGAGAATGTAGTCGAGTATCTGGGCA
This sequence comes from Drosophila kurseongensis, assembly GCA_018153305.1. NCBI lineage: Eukaryota > Metazoa > Arthropoda > Insecta > Diptera > Drosophilidae > Drosophila > Drosophila kurseongensis. The sequence continues at coordinate 1,214,700 of JAECXX010000051.1, forward strand.
TTACCAAGGTAAGTGTTTTTTTATAGAATAGAATCGAGGTAGATTCTAATTTGGTTATTTAATTCCCTCAGATTGACACTCTGGGCCAGCAAATCTGGGAGTACTCGCACCAGTGCGACCACGCCGAGATCAAGGAGGCTCTCAGCCTGAAGCGAGAAATTGCCGAGAAGGTCAAGCATGAACAGCAGCAGGACTCCGGAGTGAGCACCCATCATCGCGACCTATTTGTGCGCTTGAAGTGCACCTTGACCAACAGAGGACGCAGTATCAACATCAAAAGCGCCTCCTACAAGGTAAGATAACATTAACACACAAATGGATAAAAATATAAAAATATGCTAATTTCATATTAAATGGAGTATGAGGTTATCATTTCCAGTACTTTATTAGCAAAAACTAAAGCTGTAGCTTATTTCTGATTGAATCCTAACTAATCTATGTTTTTCTCGTTTTTTTAAGGTCATTCACATCACTGGACACTTGGTGGTCAACGCCAAGGGCGAACGCCTGTTGATGGCCATTGGTCGACCCATTCCGCATCCCTCGAATATTGAGATACCGTTGGGTACCAGCACTTTCCTTACAAAACACTCCCTGGACATGCGTTTCACCTACGTGGACGACAAGTGAGATAAATATTATCAGCCGTGAACCCTTTTTAACCCACTTTAACTAGAAAGCAATTTTTATTAGAAAATTTAAAGATTGGAAATGTGGGTTTACTCAGAAAACATTTATTAAAAAGCGATGTAATTGAATAATTGCTTGACCAAAAGCGGCTAATAAATGTCGTTTACTTAATAAATCATTCGTTTTTTGTTGATGCCATATTAAGCAATTTTCTCTTGTAAAAAGTAGCTTGTACTATAAACATAATTTAAAGTGATCTCTGTTAATAAATCATCAATTTTTGCTCTGGCAATTAAGTACTTAAATATGAGGCGTTAGTTATTATACCCGTTACTCGTAGAGTAAAAGGGTATATTGTATTTGCAAAAGTATGTAACAGGTAGAAGGAAGCGTTTCCGACCCTATAAAGTTATATATTCTTGTTCAGGATCACTAGCCGAGTCGATCTAGCCATGTCCGTCTGTCCGTCTGTCCGTCTGTCTGTCCGTCTGTCTGTCTGTCTGTCTGTCCGTATGAACGCTGAGATCTCGGAAACTATAAAAGTAGAAGATTGGCATTTTGCTGCAGATTCTAGGGTTCCTACGCAGCGCAAGTTTGTTTCAAAACGGTCTTTAACGCCCACAATCGCTTATATACGATTTTAAAATTTAAATATTTCGAAAAGTAAAATGCGTTTTATTGTGTTTGTCAATACCTATCGAAATGTGGAAAATTTTCAAATCGGGCCATTCGTTAAAAGTTATGCGTGATCAGTTTTATCTCCATCTTTTCCCTCTTTACCTGAGTAACGGTTCTGATAGTCGGCACCGTTAGCGTTTCTTGTTTTTAAATTAAAAACTAACAAGCTATAATTTTCCTGTTCCAAACGTCAACAACAGTGTCTATTCAATTGTCTTGCTATAATAATCTACAACGGCTTAC